>OY776133.1:64545733-65170733 GCA_963675135.1 Galeopsis tetrahit
ACCCAACCATATGTATTTGGCTACATGCTCTTGGAAGCTTTTGAGAAGGGGAGGTGCGGTTACCAATGGTCGATCAACAATCACAACTCTTCTTTCTTCCTCTCCCTCCTTCTCTTCCTCTTCCTCGTCCTGTCCATCTCCGTCATCGTTTCCCTCATCTACTTCCGGTTCTTGTAGAGTGGGCACCGGTTCTTGTGGAGTGGGCTCTTGAGGGTTGGCATCTTGTGGAGTGGGCTCTTGAGCAATGGCATCTTGTGGAATGGCCTCTTGTGGATTGGGCTCTTGAGGAGCGGCCTCATCGCTAATATGTTGCTTCTTTTTCCTGTTGGAAGCAGTCGGTCGAGCCCTACTAACACCCTCTACAAAAACCAACACAAAGAAGCCATGTTCGAAATTAAAACCACAACAAAAAAGCTATGTTCGAAATTAAAACCAAAACAACTAAGCCATGTTCGAAATTAAAACACAAACAAACAAGCCATGTTCGAAAATTATATCAACACAAACAAGCCATGTTCGAAAATTACTACATGTTCGAAACTAAACCCAAAACAAATAAGCAATGTTCGAAAATTATACCAAAACAATAAACCAATGTTCGAAAATCATACCAAAACAAAAAAGCCATGTTCGAAACCTAAACCAAAACAAACAACCCATGTCCGAAATTTACTTCCGGACAAGCATCAAATGTGCGAAAAACCAGTAAGAAACACTGCAATCGTATTAACCCATCAAAAATTAGATGCCTATTAGTTTATTTTCATCCTAACCCATCAAAAATTGATACATTCTACACATAAACATGATTATAACACAAAAAACCAACATTAACCAACCTTAATCAACACATGAAATTAACACCAAATTCAAAAAACAAATTCTAAACCCTACAACAATAAAACCAATGTTTCAACCAACAAAAATCGAAATTAAACATGCGTCCTACTCTTCTTCTCAAATAAAAGCAAGAAAAACTAACCTTTACCCATTTTTGCAAAAACTAACAAAAAATCGCATCCTCTTCGAAAAAAACGGTGCAACGGTGCTCTCTCTTTTCTCTTCTTCGACGTTGCAGGTAGTGGGAGTGCAGGGAGTGGTGCGAAAATGGAGTGGGAGAGTGGGAGTGCGAATTTTGGTTGGGGAGATGAGAGGTTTGTGCGAATTTTGGGAAGATGGAGGGTGGGTGTACCCAATCGAGAGAAGGGAGGGAGAGAAGGGAGGGAGCGCGAATTTTTGGTTAAAGGAAGCGAGGGCATTTTTGGTTTTTCCAGGTGGGTGTCCTCATCCGATTGGCGTGTGTCCTCATCTCCTGGGTGTACTCATAGGATCGCCGGGTGCCTTTAGCCGCGCCCATTTAATTTTCTTAGAGCCCAATCAATTTTTTTTAAGTACAGGAATAGGCTTAAGCCCATCATTTATTTTGATTGACAGAAAAGGGTTTGACTATTTCCACCTCCATTTTAGAGAGATGTACTCCTCGATTGATGCACCCCATCCAAATTTGTGTAGGATAGATGCACCCTCTCTTAAATTGTCAAAAATATTCTTAATACCAATTTAGTGTCTTTTACAAGCTACACCCCTGGTTAGATGCACCCCCTACACTATTCCACCTCAAAATCCTTCTTCTTCCTTCTCCCTTTCTATTTTTTCCTTCTACCAAAAAAAAAAAATTCCACCATGTCTTCCCAACGGCCCAACCCCTACCACCAATCTGCCGCCGCCCTGCCGTAATGGCCGTCGCCGCCTCTTCCTCCTTCCCCCTCCCCTCCCATTCCCTTCACAATTGCCGCCCTCGCCGTTTTTTTTCTTCTGATTTCTTTCCCCCGCCGCCCTTTTCCTCACCCCTTCCCCTTCTCCCTTCTCATTTTTTATTTCCTTTTGGTTTTTTTCCTCGCCCCACCCACACCTAGAGTCGTCAAAATGGGTTGAGCTCGTTGGGCCAGCCCGTCCCGCCATAAAAAAACACGGGTTGGACTCAACTTTTCTCAGCCCGTTAGGAGGCGGGCCTACAGGGACCGCCCCATTTGGGCCGCGGGTTGGGGGCAGGCCAGCCTGCTAACCCGCCTTTTGTTATTTTAAATAAAAAATTAGTATTATTATAATTAGTTTAATATTATAGAAAAATAACAAAAGTTTGTCACATCTTTGAGACTTATTCAACAACTTAAAATCTAGTTGTTGCATGCAATTAACAACCAAGATTTAGAGACAAAGTGGGATAGCTCAAGTGGTTAGAGCACCACTACCTAGGCCTTAGGTCGTGGGTTCGAGTCATGAGGAGGGGAAAAAGGGGTGGGTATTTAACTTTTATCAAAAAAAACAACAACCAAGATTTAGAAGTAAAAAAACAGTCAAACACAACAAGTCTCTGTCCTGCTCGCGCTGCTTGTTTTAGTTCCAACGTCAAACGTCGACCTTATAGTTATAGTTTCATTGTTAAATTTTAGATTATGATAATATATTTAATAATGAGGTATGATAATATATATAATAATGAGGGTGCAGTAAAACATAAATATTAAGAGAATTTGAATTTTGGAAATGAAGATGATGAATTTAATAAATAATTTTTTTTAAAACACGAGTTAGCCCGCCGAAACCCGCGGCCTGCCCCTTTATGAGTTGGGTTGAGATTTTGACAGCCCGCCTAGCAAATGGATTGTCCCGCCCCACTAATTGGCGGACTTTAGTGGTTTTGGCCCGCCCCGCCGGACTGTTTTGACAGCTCTACCCACACCCAACCCCCCACCCCCACCAAGCCCTTCGCATCTATACAGGTACCCCACCTTTTTTTAATGTCGACCAAATACACCCTCATTGACAATATTATGATTTTCGACTCCACATAAAATAATCTCTCAATCACAAAGTCACCCAGCTAGCCTTCCTCTCGTACCTTCGAGAATATAGCCAAAATGGTTAGTTATATTTATGTTTCATCACATGTACACAATTCATATTATAAATAAATCATAAGATTTATGTTTCACAAAGATTATCCATTAAAATCTTGTTATTTGAACCCAGATTAACATGATTTTTTTAAAAGTATCACTGTTCTGCGTATGAAATGTGACCGTTGAGTATATTTTAAAGTAGTGACACTGAGAGCTCACATACGAGATACTTACTCTTGCTAAAATGGCTACCTAAAAATCCAATTTATGTACACAAATACAATGGCTTTTCTTTTTCATTTTTTTCTAAGAAACAATCACGGTTAATCAAAGTAATGATATCATGACACTAAAACCATACCTTTTCTGCAATGACATTTGTCCTCAAAGTGTAACCAAACTTTCAACATGGACAATGGCTGAGGTGAAACCATTGGGCACATTAGTTACTATCTGAGGGCGTCATTCAACTCTGTCATCTTTCGGATTATAAACTACAAAACGGTTCCCCCAGACCATCAAGACTTCACCATTAGGCAGCATTACCAAAGGCTCCAAGAAAAGAGGCTGTTGTACACGTCTATTATATCCTTAAAATAAAGAGGAAACGAAAACAATTTAGTCCACGACTCTTTGCACTACTACACATTTGGCTTTGGAGAGCTCTTGTTTCGAAAAGCTCTCCAAGATAGCACTTGGAGAGCTCTTTTTTCGAAAAGCTCTCCAATTTAGCACTTGGAGAGCGGTTTTTAAAAAAAAAAAAAAAATACTTAGAGAGCGGTTCAAAACCGCTGTCCAAGTGAAGCTCTTGGACAGCGGTTGAGAACCGCATTGCAAGTAGAACGTATAGAGCGGTTTAAAACCGCTCTCCAAGTATCCACTTGGAAAGCGGTTCATAACCGCTCTCCAATCTCAAAACCTTGGTCAAAGTCCTAAATCCCCAAAATCAATTCATTCTACGCGTTTAATTTATGTCGAAGCTCTCCCTCCCCCAAACAAATTAAACGCGTTTTCTCCTCCAACCTTCAATTCCCTCTGTAAAATCGAAGCTTGGTTTCTCTCTCCCCCAAACATTAACGCGTTTGAACCGTCGCTTCCTTCCTCGCGGCGTCGCCGTCGGATTCCTTCCTCGCGGCGTCGCCGTCACCAGCGCCTCCCTCCCTCTCTCTCCTTGCGCCAACGCTCCCTCTCCTGCGTGCTGTTGTCGTTGCCGTCGCCGTCGCCGTCACCGTTGCCGTCACCGTTGCCGTCGCCTTCACCTTCGCCCAACTCCCTCCGCCACTCCCACTGCTGTAGAGGCACATTTATATATATATATATATATATATACAGAGTACGTCATTTAATCTGTTTATATTGTATATATATGTTAATGTGTATATTATACGTATGTTAATGGTGTAGATTAGGTGTATATTAGGAGATGTATGTTAATGGTGTATATTAGGAGATGTATTTGTGTATGTATATTAATGGTGTATGTATGGTGTATATATATTGGTGTTTGAAGCACTCAAGGTGTTTGATAATATGCTTGTGTGAGTAATATGCTTGAAGCACTCAAAGATATATAAAATAAGAAGCAAAAATATTAAGTGATCAGACAAGAAGAATATCTCATTTTTTTGTGCAAAGTAGTTTGTATAACACACTCACATGGATGCTTTGAGTTTTCATTTCTAATTTGTTTATTTAGGTTCAGAACTTGGGTTTTGATTATTACTATTGCTAATAGGAACATGATTGAGGTTTTATGATTTTAGGGTAAAATTGAGGATGACTATAAAATGATAAATATGTCCTCATTTAATTTGGGGGAGATGATTTATTCCATGAAAAAAAATGAGAATTAATTAAGGTAAAATAAAAATTAAAAAGAGATGTTTGGGATTGGGATAAGGGGTAAAATAGGAAAGAAATAAGTTTAAAAAATCATTAATTTGAAACAAATTCACTCCCCGAACGCGATGGAACATCCTAGATAACAGTTTAAAATAATTATTTAATAATTTAATACAGTTTAAAATAGCCTACAAAACATCACAGTTTCACCAAAACAATCCTCCACAACACTTTTCAAGACTGGATTTTTTGTGATGCAAAGATTCAAGAATTCAGATCAAGATCAAAATATGACAGCAATACAGATTTTTTTTATATGATTTTAAGGAATGGGATTATTTTATTTAGGGAAGAAAACAAGTACCAAGTAATTTGAACTTTGAAGTCACACGTCTCTTAAAATCATTAAAACCTTTCTGTCTTCTGACTTTTTCAATCAATAAAAAAGTCAACCTTTTGAAAATAAAAGATTATCAATAAATCAGAATTCCAAAGACAAAAAAAGAAAAGAAAAGAAGCTAATAAATTACTTCATCCATCCTATAATAGTTTGCTTAATTGTTCAATTTTAGTTTTGAAACAACATGACCGTCTAAAAGTTAATACTCCATAAATCTTTTATGCAGTTTTCAAATTCTCTCTTTCGGTTGAATACTTCATACAAGAACTGAATTAAACTTAATTGCTCAATTTTTGATTTCAAACAACATGATTGGTCTAAAAGCCTTCAATACTAATTAGGATTTCTTGTTTCCTGCAATTGACAAATTCACGCCCGTACCAGAGAATAATTCACTACAAGAAACAGGGGGAATAGCGACGAAAATTTTACGACAAATCTAAATTTCATCGCTAAAATCAATTTTTAGCAACGAAATATAAATTTTCGTCGCTAACTTGTTAGATTTAATATTTGCAATAAAATTTATATATTTCATCGCTATATTAGCAACAAATTGCTTCATTTTGTTGTTAATAATCAAAACAACAATGAAAATTATATTTCGTCGCTAATATTTTGCGATGAAATTGAAATTTTCGTGACTAATTTCTTGAAATTATTTTTTACAACAAAATTTATATATTTCATCGCTATATTAGCAACAAATTGCTTCATTTTGTTGTTAATAATCAGAACAACAATGAAAATTATATTTCGTTGCTAATATTTTGCGATGAAATAGAATTTTTTGTGGGTAATTTCTTGAAATTAATTTTTGCAACAAAATTTATATATTTCATCACTATATTAGCAACAAATTGTTTCATTTTGTTGTTAATAATCAGAGCAACAATGACAATTATATTTTCTAGCTAATATTTTGCGATGAAATTGAAAATTTTGTGGCTAATTTCTTTAAATTAATTTTTGCAATAAAATTTATATATGTCATCGCTATATTAGCAACAAATTGCTTCATTTTGTTGTTAATAATCAGAACAACAATGAAAATTATATTTCGTCACTAATATTTTACGATGAAATATAAATTTTCGTGGCTAATTTATTGAAATTAATTTTTGCGATGAAATTAAAATATTTCATCGCTATACTAGCAACGTATTGCTTCATTTTGTTGTTAATAATCAGAAAAACAATGAAAATTTTATTTTGTCGCTAAAGTTTTGCAATGAAATATAATTTGTTGTGGCTAATTTATTGAAATTATTTTATGCGATGAAATAAAAATATTGCATCACTAAACTAACAACGAATTATTTTATTTTGTTGTTAATAAGTAGGACAACAATGAAAATTGTTGGGAATAAAATGATTTTGATTTAGATACCAAAACCCCTGATTGATGATGTTCAGATTAGTTGAGATATGCTCAAGTCTAGTTCATGCAAGTTGTCTCAGTACACTTGAGTAAGTAGAATGCCTAAGTTAAAAATGTCAGGAATGTTGTGAGATTTTAGAGTTCAGGATAGTTGTCCAAAGCTGGAATGTTAGGCAGCTTGATAAGTGTTAAGTATCTAGGACAAAGTTGCTGAACTTTCAGGACAAGCTGACCAAGTGGACAACTGAGCTGAAGAGATCAAGAACATTAAAGCAATGCTCATAAATGCAAATGATCAAGACAGTTGAAGTACAAATGATCAAGAGCATTGAATGTCAAAAGCTCACAGAAGACACATTCAATGAAGCATTTATGGCCAATCATGCCTGAACCAAGCATTGAAGACTTAGAGCATTAAAGAGTGAAGCATTGAATGAATGTTGGAACATTCTAAATTGCAGCAGGAATGTTCAGGGAGCTTGTCCCATCTGACCGTTGGTTGAGTGTAGAGTTTGCCACAAATCAACCTTGGGAAATGTGCATATTTGGAATCTGACACAAGTCTTCTCAGCCGCATTTTTCAGAAGTTAACACATTCATTCAAGCAACCATTGAAGAGCCCTTTTACACAGTGGATAAAAGGATGCCAAGCTTCATAGCCGTTTCAATGGTGCTGCAAATAGACAAATTTGAATTGCTATCTCTCCAACGGTTAGTTGTTCAAATTTGCCTATAAATACAGAAGTGATCAAAGGGATTCAATATCCAACTACAAGCTATCAAACTATCATCAAGCTTTCAAAGGAAACCAAGTTGTTCTTCAGAATCCCAAGTTTCCTGAATCACTTCAATTAGCTAAGCCAATCTTTGTAAACATCCAAAGCTTAGCATTGAGATATCCTAAGCCTTTACACTGTTCTTATTGTAAAGGATATCTCTACTAGTTGGAACCAAACCTCAAACCCTTATCTCATTTAGTGAAGAGAGTGTTTGTTGTAGAAGTGAGGAGTTAAGGACTGTTAGTGAAACACAGTCTTAACTCAGAGAGGACACTAAGAGAGTGTTGTTGATCAGTGCACCTTGGCACTATAAAACAAGCTAATTCCATTGTGAAGGAATTATCCTGTTCAATCAGGGAAAGTGGATGTAGGAGCTTGAGTCTCTGAACCACTATAAACTTGTGTGCCATTTACTTACTGCATTCTTTATTGCACTTACATTTAAACATATTTTAAAGAAGCAAAACTCAGTAAGTTTGAGAAAAACTGTTTTGGACAAAGTCCCTGATAACTGTATCTTTTCAGAAATTAACTTGGAGTATTTCTTTAAGTCAAAGGCCAACCACATTCCGCACTTAGCAACTCTTTTAGATATTTAGCCAACTGATCACTTAATAGTAATCAGTAGGACAAATATCTATCAAAGTTCACACTCAGGCCAGTTGTGAGACAACCTACCTGATAAGACCAGTTTTGTTAAAAAGAAAAGAATTTGCATACACAAGTGCATTCCCCCCCCCCATACACTTGTGTCATACTCCACCAAGGACCCACAAGTGGTATCAGAGCAGGGGTTCATAGACCACTGACTCTGAAAATCATTGATTTTCAAAATCACATTTTCTGTGGTCACTGAACTGATCCAAATTTCTGAAAAACCTATCTGTTTCATCTTATATTATTTCTGTTGAAATGGCTAACAATGCAGTTCCAGGAGATGCTGTCAACACCATCAACAACATGGGTCCAAACCAAGTCAATCATATTTCTCATCACAAACTGTCAATGTTCTCAATTGAGAACTATGACTTCTGGAAGATCAGGATGAGAGCACATCTTGCTTGCATGATGAGATGCTTAAAGTCATCACTCGAGGGCCTTTCACATTCACTAAAGCAAATCCCAAGCTCAGTGATGCTCAGAAAGCAGATCCAAGGGAGTTGCTGCCAAAGGATGAAGATGACTTTACAGCTGAAGAAAGAAAAAGGCACAACCTGAACTACATTGCCATGAACACATTGTACCAGACTATTCCAGATGCAGTGATGGGAAGGGTGTACCACTGCACATCAGCTAAAGAGATTTGGGACACCTTAGCACTTATGTGTGAAGGTACCCAAAAGATAAAGGAGAACAAGCTTCAAGTGGCTATCCAAAAATATGAACAATTCTCTATGGAAGCCAATGAAACTATTGATCATCTTGATGGCAGATTCACTGACATCATGAATGAGATAAACTCTCTTGGCAAGTTCTATGTCAAAAGAGAGGTTGCTTTGAAGATTCTGAGAAGTCTCACATCCAAGTGGGACATATATTCTGTCATGATGCAAAATACCAGCAATCTTGACAACATGCCAATGCAGCAAGTATTCTCTGAACTCAAAGCATATGAGTTTGATCTAAACAGAAAGAAGGTGCAAGAAGAGCCATCCTCCTCAAGCAAAGGTGTTGCCTTCAAAGCTGCTGAAACAAAAAAGAAGAATACTCAAAGGTCCTCTCAATCTGTTTCAAAATCTGAAATAAAGGAGGAGCTGGCACTCATGGCTAGAAGATTTGAGAAGCTCAACTCCAGATTTGGTAGATACAAAAAGTTCTACCAAGACAACAGAACCAGAAGGAGATTTAGTTCTCCTGACAACAAATCAGAGGACAAAGTCTCTGATGAAAAGAAAGAAGACAGATATGCTGATAGGAAGAAATACAACAAAGGTGAACCATCATCATCAAGGAGGAAGGAGTCCTCAAGCAAGAAAAATGATGATGAAGATGTGTGTTACAACTGCCAGAAAAAGGGTCACTTTCAGTATGATTGTCCTGACCTTAGTGCCAAAGAAAGAAAAGAAAGACAGAACAAAAGAGACAAGAGGATGAACAACAGGAAGGCCATGGTAGCTGGAGATTCAGCAAGTGAAGAGAGTGTCTACTCTTCTGATGATGGACTGTTCTCCAACAGTGACAGTGATGATGACTGTCAAATGGGATTTGAAAATGATGAGGTATGTTCATCTTCTAATTCTTCTAATTCTTCTAACTCTTCAAATGACACACATGAGTCCAGTGAAATCCACTTGAAACTCAACTTTGTAAAGTTATTTGAGGATTTCACCAGGCTAAGAGAAGTATGCAATATGGCACTTAGAGAAAATGAGCTACTGAATTCGAAAGCTCAAACTCCCAACCTTCCTGAACCAGAGTTTGACTTTAAATCAACTGAGTTGTATCAGCAGATTGTGAGAGAACATGAGGAAATGTCTCTCAAAGTCTCTGAACAACAAAAGTTGATTGATGATCAAGAACTGGCCTTGAGGAAAAAGGATTTTGATCTTAGAATTCTTCAAGCAAAATTTGACAATCTCTCAAGTGAATTTGATACTCTGAAATTGAGTGAGGGGAGCTTAAAAATGAAAATGTCTGCCTTGAAAAAATCTGCTAAAGCAATAGAAGAAATTCAAGGGTTTCAAAGACCATTTGCTCAAAAGGGTGGATTAGGCTATAATCCATTTGAACCCTCACCTGGTCTTAGTATTGCTTCATCAAGCAATTCTAAGATGACTTTTGTAAGATCAGTGGCACAACAAAATGAGATGGAAGTAAATCAACCACTGGTCAAGGATAAGGGTAAAAGAATTTTTATACCAACTTCAGTAAACAATGTACCTAAACCCATACCTATGGAAAAGGTTAAAGGCATTGCTTATAAGAGAAATGAGGTTCAGAAAGATAGAACCAATGGAAGGCCAACCTATCTGAATCCTCATCAGAGGAGTTGTCCAAAATCTGTTCAGAAAAGGCCAACTCAAATGAGGCAACCTCAACTGAATGGATTAAGGCCAATCCCCTCTGACAGGTATAAAACATTCAGGAAGCCTGGACCTTACATGCCAAAAGGTAAAGGCCATCCAAAACCCTATCCTCAAAGGTCTTACCAAGCTGCACCTAAGTTTAGTAACTTCAGGAGAAATGTCCCAAAGAAATTCACCAACACTCCTGAACCTTACAAGGCTAACACTTATACACAGAAGCCACCCAAGGCATTTAAGGGTCAAACTGTGTATGTAGATGTAAATGGAAACCAAGTCATTCACTTTGAATCAATCAGAGTAATCAGGCAGATTTGGGTTCCAAAAGGTACAGCTAACCCTCTAGGACCCAACACTCAAAGGGTACCTAAATTTTGACTTTGCAGGGCTGCAAGGACCACAAGAAGAAGAGAAGCATCAACAAGAAAACAGCATGGTACTTGGACAGTGGATGTTCAAGACACATGACTGGGAACAAAGAACTTCTCTCAGATTTCATAGAAAAGGATGGTCCTTCAGTAACCTTTGGAGACAGCTCTCAAGGGATCACAAGAGGTTATGGTACATTAAACATTGGTAGTGTTAAAATGACTGATGTCTCATATGTCCTAGGCCTAAAATATAACCTGCTGTCTATAAGTCAAATCTGTGATAAAGGATATTGTGTTGAATTTGCACCAAATGAATGTATTATCAAAAATAATTCAACACAACAGGTGCTACTAACAGGGGTGAGAAAGGGAAATGTCTATTTTGCAGATTGGAGCAAAACTCCTGAAACAGTTTGTCTTGTTGCCAAAAGCACAAGTGAGCAAAGCTGGCTGTGGCACAAAAGACTAAACCACCTGAACTTCAAAACCATCAACAAGATTGCAAGAAACTCTCTAGTTAAAGGGCTGCCAAATCAAGTGTTCACCAAAGAACATATATGCCAGCCATGTCAGGAAGGAAAGCAGATCAAAGCTTTATTCAAAGGGAAGTCTGTCATCTCAACTGAGAGAGTTCTTCAACTACTGCATATGGATCTATTTGGACCAATAATCCCAGTAAGTATAAATGGAAGAAAATATGCTTTAGTTGTTGTTGATGATTTTTCCAGGTACACTTGGGTAGTATTCTTGCTGAACAAAAAGGAGACCCAAGTCAAGCTACCTGAATTGATGATGAGATTGAGCAATGAAAAGGGCCTAAGTATTGTCAAGATCAGATCTGATAAAGGCACTGAATTCATAAACTCATACATCAATGAGTATTGCAGCAAGAATGGCATCACTCATGAAACTTCAGCAGCAAGAACACCTCAACAGAATGGGGTTGCTGAAAGAAGGAACAGGACCTTGAAAGAGGCAGTAAGAACATTGATTGCTGAATCCAAACTGCCTAAAAGGTTCTGGGCTGAAGCCATTAGCACTGCATGTCACAATAATGGGAAAGAGCAATTGAAAGCTTTTGACAGCAAAGCTGATGAAGGAATATTTGTTGGATATTCACAAATCAGCAAAACTTACAGAGTTTACAATTGCAAAACTCTTATTGTGGAAGAAACACCTCATGTTGTGTTTGATGAATCTATTGATGAGTTCAGGGATAGAAACCTGAATATTGATGAGATAACACAAAGAACAACCAGACTAAGGCTTCAAAGCAAGGAAACAGTGTTTATAGATGTTGCCCAGCCTGAACTACATGATAATAAAAAACTGGACAACCTACCTGATGGCAATCAACCAGAAGACAACCAACCTGAAGGAGAAATTGAACTGACTGACCCCATCCCAGTTCGAAACCAGGTAACAACTACCAATGAAGAAGCAGGCAATGCTGAGGTAGTAAATGGATCCAATATTCAAGGGGGAACCAATGAAAATGTCAACTTATTTGACAATGAGGACAATACCCCTGAATATGATCCTGAACTTGATCCTTCAATTAACTTCCCTGAATTTAATGAGTCTAGTGATCCAACCTCAGATAAGGACAATCCTCCTGAAGGGATCAGGTCGAGAAGGACTTGGTTGCAAAACCACCCATCTAGCCTGATACTTGGTAATCCAAGTGAAGGGATAAAAACTAGAAGATTTCATGGAGAAAGTGCTTTGTTTTGTTGTTTCCTTTCAGAACAGGAAACAGACTCTTCTTAGCATATGCAGCTCACATGAGGTTCAAAGTATATCAAATGGATGTGAAGAGTGCATTTCTCAATGGGGTGCTCAAAGAAGAAGTATATGTTGAACAGCCCCCAGGCTTTGAAGAAGGAGACAAGGTGTACAGATTGAAGAAAACTCTCTATGGCTTAAAGCAAGCTCCAAGAGCTTGGTATGACACCTTATCACAGTTTCTTCTAGATCATGGTTTTGTCAAAGGCACTGTTGACAGAACCTTGTTTAGAATCTGTGAAGGAGATGATATCTTGTTAGTCCAAATCTATGTGGATGACATTATATTTGGATCTCCAAATGAGAAGCTGTGTGAGAAGTTCTCCAAACTCATGCAGAGCAAATTTGAGATGTCCATGATGGGATTGATGAATTTTTTCTTAGGACTTCAAGTCACTCAATCAAAGAAAGGAATATTCATCAATCAGGCCAAGTATACAAGGGACATGATCAAGAAATTTGGATTTGCTACAAGCAAGCCAGTCAGAATTCCTATGAATACTAACTGGAAGATGGATCCTGATGAAAGTGGAGAGTCAACAAACTCCACTAACTACAGGGGAATCATAGGATCCTTGCTATATCTCACTGCAAGCAGGCCTGATATCACATTTGCAGTTGGAGTGTGTGCAAGATTTCAAGACAATCCAAAGAAGAGCCACCTTGATGCTGCCAAGAGAATCCTAAGATATCTCAAGGGATCTGAGAATCTTGGATTGTGGTATCCTGCTGATGATAACATTGAGCTCACTGGATATTCAGATGCAGACTATGGAGGATGTAGAATTGACAGAAAATCCACCTCTGGAACATGTCAATTCTTGGGCAGCAAGCTTATCTCATGGTTCTCCAAGAAGCAAAATACAGTTGCAACATCAACAACTGAAGCAGAATATGTAGCAGCTGGAAGTTGCTGTGCTCAGATACTTTGGCTCAGGCAGCAACTTAGAGACTACAAAGTCATCACAAATGAAGTGCCAATATTCTGTGACAACAATAGTGCAATTGCCATATCACAGAATCCAGTGCTCCACACCAGATGCAAGCATGTGGATATCAAGCATCACTTCATAAGGGATCATGTGGAGAAGAAAGATATCAAGCTTATCAAAATCCACACTGATAAGCAAAAAGCTGATATCTTGACTAAGCCTCTAGCTGAAGCAAGGTTCTTGGAATTGTCAGCTGAATTGGGCTTACTTGATCCAGGGAAGATGGAGAAATGAGGAGAGAAAGCTCATGTGAAGGGGGAAGTTCATTAAGATGAACTTCAGCAAAGTTGACCAACCTCACTGAAGCAGTCAGCCAAAGAGGGAAACTCAGCAAAGTTGTCCCTATAGTGTTCAGCAATGTTGGTCAGGAGCTTTGTCCAAGTGGGAACCAGTCAGCAACTTTGGGACCCACTCAGGCATGGTAATCGGGCAGTTTGACCTTCACATAAATCAAAGCACATCTCAGGATGTTTGTTCGAGTTAATTGGATAATCATTGCTATTTTTAGCATTGATTAGACATTTAAAAGATTTCTTGGTCTAAGAGTAGGCCATTTTATGATGGAGTGTGCTATAAAGATTTTTTACCACCAAAAAGGCAAATCAGCATTTAATGCAAAATCTTAATTGAGATTTCATGAATTCTTGAGCCATCATCAAGACCATTGATTTGCATTAAACTTCCATCAAACCGCCTAAAGCCCACTACCCCACTTTATCCAATTGGTTCTTATTTTTACCCACTGTCATTCTCTATTAACCAACGGTTAATAAACTCCCGACATATATAAACTCCTCAGTTTTTACTTCCATCCTCACACACTCATAATTCCAAACTCTTAAGATTTTCAAAACCTCTCAAACCTGCAACTCCTCTCCAAAAAACCTACCCAACTCTCAAATTATCCATGGCTCCTAAAATCAAGAGAGAAGAACTTGTAGACTTCAATGATCCATCTTTGGACATTGACTTTGCATATCTCAGCAACACAAGTTCTCTTTGGTTTGAGAAATTAGTGGCTTTTGATAGCCCAGATACAGAGGTTGAACCAGTCCTCCAATGGCTTAGGGAGGCAGGCCTTGAAAAATTCCTAGGCACCAAGCCAGATTCCTGCCTGAACTCCTTCATGGCTGAATTCTTTGCCCATCTCAGATGGAAGGGCAAAAAGGGTGATGTGTGCACCAAGCTCACATATGCTGAGGAAGATGAAGAAGAAGAAAGCCAACACACCATCATCTTCACTGCTGAGGATCTGGATGCTAGCTTTGGGCTACCATCATAAGGCCAGAATCCTGAAATCTACAAGGAAGGAGATGATCAGGAGTTCTACTATCCATGGATGATAGTACCCAAGAAACTTGTAAGTGTTCAGAACAAGAACACTTTAAAGCCTGTTTATAGGCATTTGTTTGACTGTGTTGTGAAGAGCTTGTTGAGCCACTCTGGAAGTGTTGAACAAATCAGCATGCCAAAACTGAGGGTGATGGCTGCTGTGATTGACTCTGCTGAGAAGAGAGTCAAGTTTGACTGGAAAAGTTTCATTTTGGACAAGATGATGAATGAGAAATTCAAGTTTAAGGAGGTGAAGCACCACAAGGTGGTGGTTGATGGAAGACTTCAGTTCTGCACAAGAGCCAGCCTGCTCTTGGAAAGATTTGCTCATTATACCCACCTTCAAGCAAAGCCAAAGCCTTTTCCTGCTCAAATGGTGATGTTCAGAAAGCTGTCTTCTAAGACAGAAAAGAGGAAGCAGGAGGCTACCTCCAAGAAAGCTGTTGCAGTTGTCCCAGCAACCAGAGCTTCCCCCAGAAAAAGAAAAGCTCAACCACCAAAAGCACAACCAAAAATGAAAAGAATGAAGAAGATTCTGAGTGAATCTTCCCCAGAAAACCAGTCAAGAAGTGGAGGAGCCACTTCTGAGGAGATTGAGAAGGCTGCTGATGAAGGAGTCAACCCCCCTGAAGAGGGTGAAGAAATCAGAGAGGTTGTCCCCTTACAGCCTGAGATTGTTACAGAATTTAGGGACCTTGACAAGCCAACAAGGTCTGAAAGGAGAAGAAGAATTATCAAAACTTCTGAGAAGCAGAAGTTAATGGAAGAGGAGAAGAAGAAGAAAGAGTTGTTCAAGGAGATTAGACAAGCAAGTAGGTCTAACTCCAAGACCAACAGCCCTGAAGCCAACTCTCCTGATATTCAATCAGAAAGAATATCTCCATCAAGGCATGAAGAAGAGGAGTGCAAGACTCCTGAAGATGCCCCAATCATTGCCAAGAAAAATTACTCCCCTGAAGGTGCCCCTGACAGAGCAGGTATTGATGTGCTGGCAGATTTGGTCAATCTTGAGGATAGACCTTTTTCCCCACTTGATCCAAGACTTCTTTCATACACCAAACTTCTTGAAACCGTTCTTCAAGAAGGTGATCAAGTTGTTCTCCCACCCATTCCAGCCATTCCAATTACCTCTTCAGGCACATTGCTCTCAAAAGCACCTGAATCCCAACTTATCTTAAGCTCTTCTGAACCCAATCCTTCTGAACCCAACCTACCTGAAATCCAGCCAAGCCTACCTGAATCCCAATCCAACCCTCCTGAATCCCAAACCAACTCTTCTGAAGATGAAAGTGGTGAAGAGTACACTTATGAGGGGATGCTGAGGCAGATTGCCAAGGCTAATGTGGATGAATTATATCCAGGATTGAAGGATTATCCTAGGCTGCAACAACAGTTCTATGACCTCAGAGCTCTTGTTGAGATCAAGGATAGAACTATGGTGGAAATAGCCCAGGCTATTCAGGATAAAGGAGCAAGCTGGTGGCAGGTTGAAGAGAACAGGCTCTTACATTTTGCTAATGTGAAGAAATCCAGTGTGTTGACCACTGAGGCCTTGTTTTGCACCATTGTTCATGAGAAGGTGCTTGCTGAAAGAGAAAGAATTGCACAAGGGATCAAGCATCCTGATAGTCCATCTGATGATGATAATGATGATGATGATAACACCAATCCCAACCCTCCTGGCCTCAACTCTGCTCAGGTACATTACTTGACCTATCATTCTGTAAAGGACTCTGATCATTCAGAGGAGTTGACCAAAGATGGTGACTCAGTCCAAGATGCATTGGCCAAGGATGGTTCTTCTGAACCTGAGGCACAGCTTGGCAATGTTGAGACTTCCATGGGAGAAGCTAGTTTGGCTAAAGCCTCATCAATGTCAGAACAGTTGGACATTGACCAGCCTTTAGTCATTCAGGATGACTCAGTGGCCTTGGGATGCCCAAGCACTGTGATCTCCCAACAACTGCCCTCTGTGGATCCTGTTGAGGATATAGAGGTGTCAGGTTTAGGAATGGAAGGAGTTGAAAAGGCTGATAGTGTTGAAAACTCAGAGGGAGATGATGGTGAGGATTGTGTGATTACAGGTTCCCTGAGTGCACCACAAATAGAGGGAGATGAAGTAGAAATATTGGGTGCAGCCCAATATGAGAGTCAGGCAATTCTTCAAGTCAAATCTGAACTTGATGAATCCCTTGGTGAAAGGAGGCCTGATTCTCCAATGAATGTGAGTCCATCTGATATGAATGAAGAAGAAAAGAATTTAGTTGAAAATGAGAGAGAAGGTGCTGATGTATCAGGCCTTATGGGAGAAAGAAAAAATGAGGGTGTTGAGGGGGATTTTACTAACACTCTTAGTTTTGCAGATTCTGTTGCTGTTACAATTGAGCAAATTTTTGCAGATGCTTCCCTTACAGATATACCAGTAGATGCTGACATTGATCTTGAAGCAGTTTCAGCTAATGTGTCCACACTGAACAAATTATACTTTGAACAAGCCAACACCACTGAAGCTGGCTTTCAGATTGCTACTCAAACCGCATCCATCATTGAAGAGCAATCAGAGAAGTTGGATACACTGGTCAGGGAAGTTGATAAGGCACATGCAACAACTATTGATACTCTAGATGGCCAAGGCAAGACTTTAGCCTCTGTGGAGATGAGGCTAACTGGCTCAGAAGAGGTGATCCTGCCCACTCTAGATGCAAGAATTTGTGGAGTTGAAACTGGACTGCAAACAGTTTCAACTGAGGTAACAAAGGCAAAGAATCAGATGGTGAAGTTCACCAAATCTGTGAAGAAAGAGCAGCTGGGCCTCAAGAGTCTCTACAAGGACAATGTGAGAGCTCTAAGGAGGACAATCAAAGATGCCTTAAGACAGAGGACTGCAGCTCAGAGGAAGAAGGCTGAAGAGTTGAAAGCTGCAATGGTCAAAGAAGCTGCAGAGAAGTTCACTGTTGAACTTATGGCCAAAGTGTTTGATCAAGTTGTGGCCAACCTCACTGAACAACTTCAGGCCAAACTTGATCAATCACTGAAAGCCACATTGGATGCCATTGTTACTCAGAAGATGAAGCCTGTTCACACTTTCTTAAGCATGGCAGATGACAAAATGCAGAACATTCATGATGAGAATGTTTATCTATTACAGGAGTTGAAGTCCCTCACTCAAGCCCACTCACATCTCTCAGTTTCTATGAGTGAATTGAAGCCCCAGTGTTTTGATAATGCCAAAAAGGGGGAAAGAGAGAGAGCAAGGGCAAAGGGAACCTTGGTGATTGATGAACCTAAGAGAAAGGAGAAGGTCCCTGAGATTGAGGAGGAGGCAGTAGAAGACATTGGGAAAGGCAAAGGCCCAATGAATATTGAGGATTTGACTGAGGAAGAGCAGATTCAAATTGATGTCAAGGAGTCTATGATGTCTGCAATGGAAAGTCAGGCAAGAAAGCTTCAAAGGCCTGGTGGTGAGTCAGCAAGACTTGACCCCAAAGAGAAAGCTGTTGAAGTAAGGGGGAAGGTGACAAGGTCATCTGAAAGAAAGAGGAAGGAATTGCAAGCCTTCAATGAATTCCCAACCAGCCTGACTCTGCCATCAGAATTTCAGTCTGAAGAAACAACTCCATTAAGACAGTCAAAGAGATTGAAGAAAGCAGCCAAGCTGCCTGTTATTGAAGAAGAAGACATTGAAGAGGAGGTACAGGACAGAGAGCCTGAAGTTGGTGTGCCCAAGCTTGCTGATGATCCTTCTAAACTGTTTGAAGAAGGATTTGGAAAGGATCCAGAAACTCAGGAGAAGTTAGCTCTTCAGAGAGCTAAAGAAAGAATGGATCAGTTGGTTGAGGCCAAAAAGGCAAGAGATGAGAGAAGGGCAAACTTCAAAGCTCCAAGAAGGAGGGCTTCATACAGAAGGCTCAAACCTCAGATGCTGCAAAGATGGGACACTCAGTACCCTCACCATGATAAGTGAGTTCCAATCTCACTGAATGATGCATGGGAGGAGGCCAAGAGAAGTTTTGTATATGAATTTTATGTCATTGGAAAGTGGCTTGAAGAGAGTGTGGATGAAGTCTTTGTCCAGTTTATGTTTGAGAACCATAGGGACCTCTACCAAAAGCTGTTTGCAGCAGCTGAAATGGCAAGAGTTGAATTCAAGGCCCCTGGTCCAATTCTGTACATGCCTCCTAAGTTCAATGGGAACTTGATTGATGAGGGAAAGATTCTAGAGGAGTTCATCAACATCATGAAGATGGAGAAGATGAAGATTGGCCCTAGAGGATCAAACAAGGATGTTTGGGAACTGAAGAAAAGGGTCTGGGCTCAATATGGCATTGCTCCCCAAGATGATGGAACTCTCTGATGGATAAGTTTATCTCTTCCCTATCTGGTTTTTATGATTGTTATGATTGTTGTTATTCTGTTCTTCATGTATCAGCCTTGTTGTCCTTTTGATTTTCTGATCTGTAATGCTCCATGATATATAAAAGGACTACTGATTTTCTATCAAGAGATAACAACTCATTATCTCAACTAACCTGACATGACATATATACTTGATTTATTGTGCTAACAGTTTCTTTCAGGAAAGTTGACTAGTTCACTCATCCTGAAGGTAAAGTATAGTATAAGTCAAGGTTCCTTTGTAATAGGTTTTGGCATCATCAAAAAGGGGGAAATTGTTGGGAATAAAATGATTTTGATTTAGATACCAAAACCCCTGATTGATGATGTTCAGATTAGTTGAGATTGCTCAAGTCTAGTTCAGGCAAGTTGTCTCAGTACACTTGAGTAAGTAGAATGCCTAAGTTAAAAATCTCAGGAATGTTGTGAGATTTTAGAGTTCAGGATAGTTGTCCAAAGCTGGAATGTTAGGCAGCTTGATAAGTGTTAAGTATCTAGGACAAAGTTGCTGAACTTTCAGGACAAGCTGACCAAGTGGACAACTGAGCTGAAGAGATCAAGAACATTAAAGCAATGCTCATAAATGCAAATGATCAAGACAGTTGAAGTACAAATGATCAAGAGCATTGAATGTCAAAAGCTCACAGAAGACACATTCAATGAAGCATTTATGGTCAATCATGCCTGAACCAAGCATTGAAGACTTAGAGCATTAAAGAGTGAAACATTGAATGAATGTTGGAACATTCTAAATTGCAG
Organism: Galeopsis tetrahit; assembly: GCA_963675135.1. Lineage (NCBI taxonomy): Eukaryota > Viridiplantae > Streptophyta > Magnoliopsida > Lamiales > Lamiaceae > Galeopsis > Galeopsis tetrahit. The sequence continues at coordinate 64,565,696 of OY776133.1, forward strand.
CAGGAATGTTCAGGGAGCTTGTCCCATCTGACCGTTGGTTGAGTGTAGAGTTTGCCACAAATCAACCTTGGGAAATGTGCATATTTGGAATCTGACACAAGTCTTCTCAGCCGCATTTTTCAGAAGTTAACACATTCATTCAAGCAACCATTGAAGAGCCCTTTTACACAGTGGATAAAAGGATGCCAAGCTTCATAGCCGTTTCAATGGTGCTGCAAATAGACAAATTTGAATTGCTATCTCTCCAACGGTTAGTTGTTCAAATTTGCCTATAAATACAGAAGTGATCAAAGGGATTCAATATCCAACTACAAGCTATCAAACTATCATCAAGCTTTCAAAGGAAACCAAGTTGTTCTTCAGAATCCCAAGTTTCCTGAATCACTTCAATTAGCTAAGCCAATCTTTGTAAACATCCAAAGCTTAGCATTGAGATATCCTAAGCCTTTACACTGTTCTTATTGTAAAGGATATCTCTACTAGTTGGAACCAAACCTCAAACCCTTATCTCATTTAGTGAAGAGAGTGTTTGTTGTAGAAGTGAGGAGTTAAGGACTGTTAGTGAAACACAGTCTTAACTCAGAGAGGACACTAAGAGAGTGTTGTTGATCAGTGCACCTTGGCACTATAAAACAAGCTAATTCCATTGTGAAGGAATTATCCTGTTCAATCAGGGAAAGTGGATGTAGGAGCTTGAGTCTCTGAACCACTATAAACTTGTGTGCCATTTACTTACTGCATTCTTTATTGCACTTACATTTAAACATATTTTAAAGAAGCAAAACTCAGTAAGTTTGAGAAAAACTGTTTTGGACAAAGTCCCTGATAACTGTATCTTTTCAGAAATTAACTTGGAGTATTTCTTTAAGTCAAAGGCCAACCACATTCCGCACTTAGCAACTCTTTTAGATATTTAGCCAACTGATCACTTAATAGTAATCAGTAGGACAAGTATCTATCAAAGTTCACACTCAGGCCAGTTGTGAGACAACCTACCTGATAAGACCAGTTTTGTTAAAAAGAAAAGAATTTGCATACACAAGTGCATTCCCCCACCCCCCCCCCCATACACTTGTGTCATACTCCACCAAGGACCAACAAAAATTATATTTAGTCACTATTATTTTGCGATGAAATATATTTTTTGTGGGTAATTTCTTGGAATTAATATTTGCAACAAAATTAAAATATTTTATCGCTACACTTTTAACAAATTATTTTATTTTGTTGTTAATAATAAGAAAAACAATGAAAATTATATTTTGTGGCTAATATTAAATCAAGAAAATCGATTTATATAATTAAATGTTTAATAATTCTCCAAATTTTATGTCTTATAAATCAGTATGAATGTTAATAAAAATATTTATAAATATGATATGATGCAAATGAAGATGGACATAAAGATGAGAGAATGAAGATTGGATTGAATATTTATTGTTTTTTTTAATTGTTAAAGTAACATTGATTTTTTACAATTGAAATTGTTTTAAAAATTACAATATATATACATATATAATTGTTACAACTTACAAGTTAAAAATTAATCAATTAATAAATGTGAAATAAATTATTAAATGAGTAAAAATAACTACTAAATTAGTAACAATTGAATACATATATAATTAATATTAAAAACTGAATCAAAGAGATGTCTGCCCGAGTGTGAGTGCGGGTTGGGTCGGGTCGGGTCGAGTGTGAGTGCGGGTTGGGGCGGGTCGAGTGCGGAAGTGGGTTTACAGAACAATTGAGTTGGTTCGGTTGGGGTCGGTTGGGGTGAGTCGGGTCGGGTGTGGGTGCTGCAGGTTGGATTGGTCGAGTACGAAAGTGGGTTTAGAGAATGATTCGTAAATCGGATATCATAGCCAAATATTAGCGACAAAAATATGATCACTAACATTTGCAACAAAATTAAAATATTTATCACGAAAAATTTTGTCGCTAATTCTAATATTTTTGTTGCTATACACCCGTCGCTAACGTGTTTGCGATGCGACAAATGTTTGATTTTCCTTGCAAACATTTTGTGATGAAACTCATATTTTCGTCGCTAACATTTTGCGATGAAACTTATATTTTTCGTCGCTAATATTTTGCGATGAAACTCAAATTTTCGTCACTAATTTTTTGCGATGAAACTCAAATTTTCATCGCAAATATTTGCGACAAAATTAATTTTTTTTGTCTCAAACACGTTAGCGACGGGCGTATAGCAACAAATCCAGCGACAAAATTATTTCATCGCTAACTCACGTTAGCGACGAAAATATTAGAATTAGCGATAAATTTTTCCACGGCTAAATTGCAGTTTTCTTGTAGTGATTAGAGATGAGGATGAATATGGAAATCCGGATCTTGTTAACATTCATGGTCATGAACGAGAAAAGTCAACCAAAAAAAGAAAAAGAAAAATAAGTGCTAAAAAGAGATGTACGAATTTATTGAATGTTGTTTCTTCTACTTTATTGAATATTGTGTCTTTCGCTTTATTAAGTGTTGTTTTTCTGCTTTATTGATTATTGTTTGTTTTTTATTTACTAAATGTTGTTTCTTCTACTTTACAGGATCATGTCTTTTTTGCCACATCCTGAAGATTCTGATGGAGAGTTTGATGGAGATCAGGGTGCATATGATCGACATCATACTGATGAGTTGAGAGAGGATGTCACTGATGCTCCCACCAGTAGCAGCTCTGGGGAGAAGCGCACGAGAGGTATAGTAATGATGTCTTCTATTAAGAGGGCTCGTAGCAAAGGGAAAATACCTAAGGTAATTTTATTACAATTGAACAGTTGAAATTCTAATTATATTGATTGATCGTTGAACCTAATTAAATACTATGTTATTGCAGGTACCGTTCAATGAGTATGGACAGCCTATAGGAAAAGAGAGTGAGCATTTATCCTTCTACATTGGAGCTGCAGTAAGGAGCGTAATCCCTATCGTGCTGCCTGCCAAGGACTGACGTGACGAAAAAATGACCCCTTTGAAGGAAAGATTATGGGAAGAACTGTCAGTATGTTAGTTATATATATGCTTATTGAAAGTTATTGTATAATTACTAAATTTACTAATTTGTCATGTAATATGCGTATAGACTACATTCAGCGGCCTTGACCATTCCAACAAGAAGCTAATATTGTCTCAAGCTGGAAAAATGGCCAAGAATTTTCGGGTTTACCTGAGACGTGTGACACTAGATCAGGACACCGGACATTACTCGGCTAATCCGCCTGATGCTTATCGGGATAACCCTATGGTGGCCCCATACTGGGAGGATTTTATTCGTAATGCTATGGATGAGGATTTCCAGGTAAAATTGATCAATGTCATTTTCTTCAATTCCTAGCTAATGCCCTATGCTTTTCAGTGTTTATCGTATTTCTATTACACTGTAGAGGCAAAGTCAGCAAAAGCACAAACAAGCCAAGGCGATGGAGGCTCGTTATCGTGGATCGAACAGAGGTTATGCACGCATATCAGAAGCTATTGTGAGATCAAAATCCTAACTTTTAATTTTTTTTATATATTCACTTTTAATATATCTACTAAAGTTACACTTTCATCACTATCGTAGAAAGAAGAAAAGAGGAAAGTGGGAGAGAGCGAGCCTATTGTTACCCGTCTCGAGTTATTTCAGACTACAAGAAAGACTCGAGACGGGCGTATTCCCGATCCCATTGCACAGCGGATCATCGAAAAAGCGGTAATCTAATCATTAATTTATCTTTCAATTACAAACTATTATTTCTATACAAAGAATTAAATAATATTTTTTTGTAATTTAGGAGCGCTTATCTCAGACCATGACGCCCGAGGACATTCGCACTATCGGAGTTGATGATTTGTATGGACGGGCTATCGGTCGTGAGGAGCATCACGGCCGCTTACGGAGTTTGGGATATGGCGTGACGAAGTCCTCGTTAGTGATGGCACCTGTTGTTCAACCATGAATATGGTGGGTCAACTTTCAGAACAACTTGCCAAGTTGACTAGAGAGGTGGAGTTTCTGAGGTCCGAGAGAAAATTCAGTCACGGATTGTCGAGTGGAGCAAACTGTGATAATAGTGTCGCTGATGCTAAGTTTTCGGCTGATGGTGGAGACGACTTTATTGAGGCACTTCAAAACATATCTCAGGTATCAACATGTGCATGTCTTGCCTTTGTTTTAATTAAATACTAGTGTGTTATGATTTTCTAACTAAATATCTTATTCGAACAGCCATCGACCTTTTGCTACCTTTATTTGGAGTATCCTATGAGGTTGGTGGCCACGGGAACGTTGCACAACAACTCCCAGCAATTGATTCATGGTTGTCCACTCACTCGTGGTTTCGTGAGGGTCACGCTAGAAGTGCCTGTAGAGGAAGAAGTAGATTCACCCTTGCCGAAACCAGTAGATGATGCTGTCACAGTCGGAACAGCGGTCGGGCACTTCATCGAATGACCGAGCAACTTGGTCTCTCACACCGCAAAGGTAAAGTATATGTTATTAAAATTTATTATCTTATCCGTCGTTCTAAATAATGTTGAAAATTTGATTGTAGAAACTGACAGAAAAGCCTAAACAAAAATCAAGAGGTGTAGTAGGCAGTCGGATGGAGAGAACGAGGGACGGGGGTATTGATACGCGCCTACGTGGTTATCCATTTTCTGGAGACTTAGAGCACAACTCCGTCGTACAGAATATGGTGAGCACGATAGTGCAGTCACGTGCTTTCGATACTATCACAATTCCGATGGGTGCTCACTTTCATCAGCCTTATTATGAAGACTACATCGTTCCGGACAATGTGATTGAAGTATTGAACGACCAGTGGTTGAGTGCATCCACCATATCCGTTTACCTCAAGTATGTGTTTATTAATTATCAGTATTTACTTTCTATACAGTTGGATTTTCTTTTTTAAATTTTAATAAGCGTATATATGTTGGTTAAAGATATTTGGGTGAGGTATATCTCTCTAGAGATAGCGAAGCAAGTTGAAAGTATTCCTTCGTCTGCCCCCAAGTGTCTTGCGTGTTGGGTGATAGGACACATGGCATGGAAGGGATAGTCCAACATATGCTGGGGTTAAGTGGGAGAGAACATCTCATTTTTTGGCCAACAAATATGGGGTGAGTACGTACAATAAACACTTCGTTAAAATTTGTATGCGTAATATGTTATTTGCACATTTGCAGTCAATTTTAATATTCTTAATATAATATAGGAACCATTGGGTGTTGGTCGTCATTAATATGAAGACATTAAGTGTCTTTTTTATGGACCCAGCTGTTGATGGGGTGGTTGCAAATCGTCGTGATCTCATGTCATACATGGAAGCGTAAGTTCATTTTTAATATTCTAATATAATGTTTTGTTTTACTTTTAAAATTATGCATATTTAATCTATTTTTTTAATTATAATAATAACAGTGTGATGACGATGTATCGGAGTCGCCTTCACAATCAAACCTCAAGATCTAGTTTCAATAAAGTGAGCTGGATAGATGTTAAGGTAATTTAATTTAGTACGTTATCAAATTAATAGAAAATAATCATAATTGTAATCCACGCATGCTTATAATTGCTAATCATAACAGGTTCCGAGGCAACATGATGGAGACCATTGTGGACATTTTGTATGTTGTTATATTGAGGATATAATCAATTTTTCTGGATTGGAGATTAATCCTAACACTATAAGTCAATTTATTGATTTATTTAAATTATTATTGATTGAATAAAAATTCATATACTATATATCTAACTATATTGATTGATCGTTGTTTGCAGTTTGTCTATGCCCGTCCGCTCAACTCTTACAAAGACAAAAGAATGGACAAATGGAAAAAAGATTGGATCGGGTACCTGTAAAATCGATTTTTGTATAGGTTTAATTTAAGTATCTAGTATAACTTTTGTTGCATTTAATATATTAACTTATACATTTGTGATGATATTTAATGTTTTTTGGTGTTTATATTAATTGAACGTACGTTAGTGTACGTTTATTTATTTAATTTTTTGGTATTTGACATGTATATAAAATGGATTTTTAAAATATAAAATTTATTTATTGGTATATAAATAAATTTGGTTTTGTATAAAATTGATTTTTAAAATATAAAATAATTATTTTTTTAAAAAAAAATTGACTTAGACAGTAGTTCATAACCGCTGTCCAAGCCCATGCGTTTTAAAAAAAAATTCACTTAGACAGCGGTTATGAACCGCTGTTCAAGTAAAAAAAAAATACACATAGACAGCGGTTATGAACCGCTGTCCAAGTCAAAAAACAAAAAAAAAATTACACATAGACAACGGTTATGAACCGCTGTCCAAGTGACTTTACTTGGACAGCGGTTCGAAACCGCTGTCTAAGACCTCTCTTGCACAGCCTTTAAAAAGAGCTCTCCAAGTGCAATTTCACTTGCATAGCTCCCACTTGGAGAGCTCGTTTAAAAGCTCTACAAGACCATTTTTAAAGTTCTACAAAGCCAAATGTGTAGTAGTGTTGACGTTATACTCTTTCATTACCCAGACATCGCAACTGTCCCAATTGTTGCTAAAAACACAAAGGCTTCCTCCCAACACTCCCAAGCTATTGTCAACCACACGATTTCCATAATTCGGTTCCTCTACTACACCAAACATCCCATTCGTTGAATCACCATAAATAATTATTTTCATCAGAATCCTAATCCAGCATTATCCTAAACCAGGCCTGTCACCCTTAACCTTCTTCCAAGAATCATCATTCCTACTATAAATGTAAGTTTTTAACTTTATTAAAAAGCATGATCTCGTGCGAATTGCCACAACATTGTAATCATCACCACACTTATGAAAACCAAAACCACAATCGCCAAAATTTAACTTGACAGAAAGCGGAGGTAATTTCTTTGATGTTCTCATACCAGGGTTCCATAAAAAGATATGACTTTCATCAATAAATATGCATATTATACCATTACAAGAACCCACTACTTCAACATCCGTAGGCGGGTCTTTCAAAGGAAAATCAATTTTAGATGCAACCGTTTGATGTACATGAAAACAACGAATGAAGTGAGATGTGTTTGAGCTCATAAGTTGGGGGGTGATGATCGGATTGTTGGCTGGGTAATTCAAGTGGGTTTTTATGAATTCGCATATGGATAAACATGATTCTAGGGTTTTTGGCTGAGTGATTGAAGTGGGTTTTGATGAATTGAGGACTTAAAATTAAGGAAAGCCATGATTTGGAAACAAACCTGAATCTGTTTAGCGATTGCACGGGGAGTCTTTTGAGTATATCTTCAATGATTTCTTGAGGAAGATCGGGGACAATTACAATGATATTCTTGAAATCCGAATTTATTTTGTCTTCCATTATGAAACTGAAAATCAAAAATATAATTTCTCAGTTTTCTTTGGTATCGAGATCCTAGGGTTTTCTCCGTAAAAAAAAATAAAAAAATCATAGGATTTTCTGAAAATATATATGAGAACGATAGAAGAAAAAGATGGGCATGCTTTCTTTTTTATGGGAGTGCTAAATGGCCGAATAACCATAACGTACATGAATTAGTGTTAATGCTTTTTAATTAAATAGAATCATTTTAAAGTTCTTATAACTAATGTAAGCATTGGGATTTTGAAAAATATTATTTTTATTTATTTTAAGAAGAAAAATGAGGCAATAATTTAAAGTAAAAAGAGAAAATATTTAAATTAAAAAAAATACAAAATGATTCTTCAAGTAGCCCAATTGCATACTTCTATTTTGATTTGTATTCTCGACCATCTGAAAAACGAGGAGGAGCATGGATGGATGAAGTAGTTGGTCGAAGTCGTGTCATGTCGCAGAATGGTTCCTCTCTTAGGTTGCTTGTTGCCCACATGGTGTGCAACCAAATGCCACCCATAGGAGATACGCCAAGTCTAATGACATTTTGTGAGGTTGAAACTATCTTCCATGAATTTGGTCTTGCTCTTTAGCATATGCTAACAAGGATGAAGATTTGGTTTCTGGTATAAAGAAAGAAGAGTGGGACGCTGTAGAATTACCTTCCCAATTCATAGAAAATCGGTGGTATCATATAAATACCTCGATGATGAGCATTGGTAAGCATTATGAAACTAGAGAAAGTAATAAAGGCTTCTTGTTGTTAGCATTTCATAATCATTTCTATCCTAGATCCTTGCATTTAGGTTTAAATATGTGTAGTTAGAAAGAGTAAAGCAAGCAAAAAATATTTCTAAAATCTCTTCTTCCTCTCTCTCTCGCCTATCTCTTCTCTTTCTGTTACAACAACCATTACAAAATCATATTTTTCTAAAATCTCTGGAGTTGATCGAACTCCAACTTCCTCTTGGTCCCAAGTGTGCGCGTAGAGTTGAACTTGTCTGAATTCTGGGGGAAGTTGGCTGAAATTGAGACATCCATCCTTCAAAGATATTATGGCTGAATTTTGGGGGAAATTGCAGATTGAAGGCAGGAGCAACTTCATTATAAAAGAAAAATTCAAATTGGCAAAGGCTTTATTTCGGGACTGGAGTAAAAACTCTTTCAAAAACTTATGGAATTGGATATAATGGATGATGCATTGGGATTGGATGACGAAGAGATTGAATTGAGAAGAAGGAATATGAATAAAATTTTCACAGATTATGGGACGAGACAAAGTTTCCTCAATCAAAAGGCAAAAATACAATGGATAAAGGAGGGGGATGCAAATACTAAGTTCTTTCACAAGTGTATCAATGTCAGGAGAAAGGTTAACGACTTATCCAATAACGACTTACCGGTAGAAATTAAAGCGGTTGTCGCAACACACTTCAAAAGTCACTACCAATCCCCCTCAGATATTAGGCCTACTATCCCGCCTGACTTTGCCTTGCATAAGGTCAGTGCAGCGGACAATCTCTTGCTTACGGAAGCCTTTTCAGCCTTGGAGATCAGAGAGGCTGTTTGGAGTTGCGAACCATCAAAGTCGCCTAGCCCGAACGACTTCACGATAGCCTTCCTCAAAGACAATTGGTAGGTTCTGAAAGATGATTTCCAGAACCTTTTTTATGAATTTTACTTAAATGGGAAGTTTGTCAAGGGCTTCAATCCATCCATCATTACCCTCATTCTAAAAAAGCAAAACGCAGAATGTATCAGTGACTATAGACCTATCTCCATGATCAACTGCTACTATAAAATCATTGCTAAGGCATTGGCAAGAAGACTTTCCAAGGCCATAGGATCGGTGATCTCGGAGTCACAAACTGGTTTCATTCACGGGAGGTAGATTTTAGATGGGGTCCTCGTCCTCAACGAACTCATCGATGAAGCAAAAAAGAAGAAGTTAGAAAGGTTGTTCTTCGATCGATTTTGCTAAGGCTTTCGACTCGGTCGATTGTAATTTCCTGGATGACATGATGAGGAGTATGGATTTTGCTCTTAAGTGGCCTAAATGGATTCGTGAATGTGTATCGTCGGCCTCGGCCTCTGTGCTCGTAAATGGCAGCCCCTCTACTGAGTTCAAACTCGAATGAGGGCTAAGGCAAGGAGATCCCCTATCTCCGTTGCTCTTCATCATCGCTGTCGAGGGCTTAAGTGCTCTAATCCACAAAGCCGCCACACCAGGCATTTACGAAGCTGCAATAGTCGGACGGAAGGAGATCTCGGTCTCACACCTCCAATATGCCGACGACACAATTCTGGTGTGGGAGGCGACCACAAAAAATGTTTGGGCACTCAAATGTCTGCTGGCCAATTTTGAAAGGCTCTCCGAATTAAAGATCAATTTCTCTAAGTGCAGCCTCCTTGGCCTAAATGTTGATTCGAAGGCACAACACGGAATGGCTGAATTTTTAGGATGTCGTATGGGGTCGCTGCCTATGAATTTTCTCAGGATTCAGGTTGGGATCAATCACCATAAGACAGAATCTTGGAAAGGTGTGATTCAGAAGGTAAAAAATAGACTTAAGGCTTGGGTGGATCGATAAATCTCTTTTAGTGGCTGGATTACACTTCTCAATGCCGTCCTCGCCTCGCTGCCCATTTATTATTTATCCTTATATCACATTCCTAAGAAAACCCTAAGTGAGTTAGTTAGATTGCAACGTAACTTTTTTTTTTGGGGGGGAGTAGGGCTGTTACACGAACCGAGCCGCTCGTGAGCTCGGCTCGGCTCGGCTCGATAAGGCTCGAGTTCGACTCGGCTCGTTCGTTAAATGAGCCGAGCTCGAGCTCGTTAGATACTCGATTTACTAACGAGCCGGCTCGAGCTCGACTTGTTAGGCTCGATATCTAATTTTTTTCTTTTATTTCCATTAGGCTCGTTAGGCTCGGCTCGATAGGCTCGTTAGGCTCGTTAGACCCTTTAACGAGCCGAGCCGAGCTCGTTTCTTAGCTCGCCAATGCTATCGAGCCGAGCCGAGCTCAGCTCGATAAGAGCTCGAGCCGAGCTCGAACTTCAAATACTCGGCTCGGCTCGGCTTGAATAACAGCCCTAGGGGGGAGGGAGGAGGTGTGAGTTCTACAAAAATTCCATGGTTCCATGGAATGACATTTGTAGACCCAAACCAGTCAGGGGACTAGGTGTTCAAAATCTCGATTTATTTAACATTTCTCTTATTGGCAGGTGGGCATGGAGACTACGAACGGAATCCAAAGCACTCTGGGTTAAAATTCTTGATTCCAAATATGATATTTACTTGATAGGTACCCCAGAATCTTTGGCGAACAGGAATCTGTCATCGAATTGGTGGAATATGCTTCGTGATCTCTTCCTTGCAAACGCAAAAAATCCATGGTTCAACAATAATATGATCAGAACTCTGGGGAATGGCAGTGGGTCCTTTCTTTGGCACGATCGATGGTTTGACGAACCAACATTAAAAGATCAATATCTGAGACTCTTCTCAATCTGTGCTAACAAAGATGCAAGAATTAACGAATTCGGAGAATGGACAAACGACATCTGGAACTGGAATATAAAATGGAGAAAACCCCTTTTCTCTTAGGAAGAAAACCTTACCATGCAGCTCCTCAGATCGCTGGAGCATTTAAATTTGCAGGAATCGTCCACGGATGTTTGGAGATGGAAGCTTACAGCCGACGGCATATACAACCCTAAGTCAGCGTATGGTGGATTTGACATTGCAGCCCAAACACAGCCACTTCGCGAGGATGCACAGGCTGCTTTAAGGACAATTTGGAACAAAATACACCCTCAAAATATTTGGGACTAGCTTGGAAAGTGATACGTGGAAGGATCGCCACCCTGAGAGAACTAAGCAAGCAGAATATTTTGGGTAATGGCAATGACTTGCATTGTGCTCTCTGTGGCGCTGTCGAGGAAAACATCCAACACCTGTTCTTCAGATGCGATATGTCCAACAAAATCTAGCGACTGCTTTTCTCGTGGTTCAGTAATAGTTCGCCTATGATGGTTAAAACAACACGACATTTCCATAAATTCTGTGGCAACATCGGAAATAAGCGTAAGAAATTTATTTTGGAATGCATATGGTATTTGACGGGATGAGAAAATATGGGCTTTCAGTGCTCGAGCTATAGCTGGTGATAATGTCAAGTTTTATGCATCCAATATAGTGGCTCAAAAGCGGAAAAGATTGGATCTCAATGTCGAAGAGTTGCTAGAATTGGTAGAAATTGAGAATAAACAGATAGTTGACGGACAAATTAAGGATGTTATTTTGAGAGGCAATGCACTTGAAGATTATAAAAGAGAGGAATTCAACAAAATCGAAAAGGGATTGACACAATTATCTCAAAATTTTGAGGAGAATGTTTTGGATTCAACAAAAAAGTTTAAAAAATTAATAACAAACAAGAAAGACATTGCAGGTTTGCTAGTTATAGCTCTTGGGTTAGGTGCACACACAGCGGTGTCCAAGGTACATGAAATTGCTACCCCAAAAAATGGGCCTTGGATGATTACATTTGACACCTCAAGTTATATGTATGTGATGCAACATGCTAAAAATATGACTTTACGTGAGGAAGAATTGAGACACTACTTTTCACTGCTTAAAGTCATTGATAAACTCTTCAAGCTTGCAAGTAAGTTGTTTAGGATCAGTGTTAAACGAATTGATGGTTTAGCTCCAGTTTGGATTAGTGATGTTAGGTTTTATCACGTTAATGATTCTTCAAGTAGCCCAATTCCATACTTCTATTTTAATTCGTATTCTTGACCATCTGAGGAGCATGGATGGATGAAGTAGTTGGTTGAAGTCGTGTCATGTCGCAGAATGGTTCCTCTCTTAGATTGCTTGTTGCCCACATCGTGTGCAACCAAATGCCACCCGTAGGAGATACGCTAAGTTTAATGATATTTTGTGAGGTTGAAACTGTCTTCCATGAATTTGGTCATGCTCTTCAGCATATGCTAACAAATAAGGATGAATATTTGGTTTCTGATATAAAGAAAGAAGAGTGAGACGCTGTAGAATTACCTTTCCAATTCATGGAAAATTGGTGGTATCATATAGATACATTGATAATGATGAGTATTGGTACGCATTATGAAACTAGAGAAAGCATACGAGATGACATAAATAAAAGCTTTGTTGTTAGCATTTCATAATCATTTTTGCATTTAGGTTTAAAAATGTGTAGTTGGAAATTTTTTATTTGGTATATTTCTTCGGCATTTTCGTGAGGTATTTCCCTCCTTATTCCCCCTCGGCGAAAATGTACTAAATAAAAACGAATAACGCGTGCGCGTGGAGTTGAACATATGGGCGCCCTTTTTGTTGTTAGGCTAGGAGTTGTTTTCATTATATTTTGAGTGCAATGTATATGTTATATTTTCAATTTTTTTTTTTGTTTATTTAATTTAAATTTAATTGCTTATTTAATAATTGGTAACCCATACATTTTATATTTTTTTCAATACAAATATTATAAAATATTGTGTTAATAATTATGTTTAATTTGTTTTCTCCTATATATACAAAAACTTGTACGCAATATTGCATATATGCAATATTGACCAATTAAGTCAATTAATTGGACTGAAAATATTGACTTATTAAGTCAATGAGTTAGAAATATTGACTTATTAAGTCAATGAGTTGGAAATATATGTTTGGACCACCATTAATTCATTTGGGCTAATTCTTAATGTATTTGTCAATTCACCCGCTTGTGTTTTAATATTTGACCCGGTTCTGTGAATTTTTTTATTTTTTATTTTATTGCTGAACACTGATTTTATTTTTGTCTTTTCGAATTCTTTTCTTTCAGTTCGTCTTCTCTTTCCTATCTCTCAGGCGGTTGACGATTTCTTCTTCCAACGGTTTCCTCTAGTTGTTGTGACAGTTTTTTTTTTTTAATGTAGTAACAGAACACTACTAAATGTAGTAATTCAAATTGTAATATAGTAACAACATTATTTTATGTTGTAATAACGCAAACTATTTTATATAGTAATACATATTCTTTTTTTTTTTGGACGAAAAAAGTGTTGTATTACTAGAGTACCAGAAGTACTCAAAAAATGTGAGTGATTACAAGATTACGAAATAAATGTTACATGCGATCAATGAGGTTCCACGCCTATACTGATTTAGGATCCGCACACCAATCGTTGAAAGAGGAGAAATGTTTACATAGTTTATGGGTTTGTACCAGATTCCACACCATATCTCTAACTTTATCAAACAATTTTTTCGGCTTGGTTTCCTCCTTACAGAATACACTGTTGTTTCGTGCCCTCCATATGAACCAGACGATGCAGCACCATAGAGCCTCCATAGTGTGTTTCTTTTCTTTGCTTTCAAACATTCCTCTGTGCTGGTGAAAATGAGATGCTGCCTTCACAGGTGAGGCCATGGGCGAGTTAAACCATAGGTGGCATAAACTCCACACTTTGATAGAGAATTTGCAGTTGAAGAAGAGATGTTGCAATGTTTCGTCTTCAATGTCGCACAGTCCACAGGATACGTCTTCGTTAGCTCAAAGGATGCGTCGCTTCCTCAACTGTGTGCGCGTGGCCAGCCTCCCCCTAAGGACTTTCCAGGCTAAGTCCGAGTATTTGGAGGGGGTAAACTTGTTCCAGATCTTGCCGAGAGCGTCCTGAGTTTCCGAATCAACAGTCCGAATACAGATTCTTTTATGTAGTAACATTTTTTTCTATTGTTTTTGTTGATGTAGTAACCCGGCCACATGACAAAGTGGGATAGCTCAAGTGGTTAGAGCACCACTACCTAGGCCTTAGGTCTTGGGTTCGAGTCATGGGGAGGGGAAAAAAAAGGGATGGGTATTTAACTTGTATTCAAAAAAAAAAAAAAAAAGTAACCCGGCCACATTATAATATGTAGTAATATATATTATATATTGCATGTAGTAATACACAATGACCATGTTGTAATATTGATTCTTTTATTGCAGGATGATGCAAAGATATTAGATCATTTGATAAAGTTACATATAATAACAAACACTGTTCAATGTAGTAATTCAAACTATAGTATGTAGTAACATATAATTTTTTATGTAGTTAAACACATTATTACAACATGCATGTGTAGCAATTCAAGTCATATTAAATATTTTGATTATTTAATTTATTTTTTAAAGGTATAAAGAAGACTGATATTTTTTTTAATTATTTTGTTAAAAAATTAAAGTATATTAAAGTTTATATAGAGATTAAATTGTGATGGGACCGCAATATTTATTTACACAAGATCAATTCATATATATATTTTATTTTTCAATACAAATATTATAAAATATTGTGTTAATAATTATTGTATAACAAAGGAAATAGAATCAATAATAATAAACTCATAATATAAGGTAACTAAATAACGAGTATGAGAAAGGAAATATTAATCAAATAACGAAGAAATAAATCAATAACATAAAATGAGCATCTTCTTTATTCTCGTAATGTCATCGTCTCCATCACCTCTTCTTTATTCTCGTAATGTCATCGTCTCCATCACCTTTTGAGTAGATTTCTGACTCCATATATATAATTATCCATGACAAAATAAGTCGGACTCAAACTTTTTTAGAAGTCTATTTAATTAAATAGATCGGACTCAAGTTTTTTTCGTAAGTTTTTTAAGCTCAACAGACTGATCTATTTAATTTCATATATATATATATATATATATTATAAGTATACTTATATAATATGTGATTTTCAAATAAATAAGTAAGAAAGTTTAGTAACACTAGTTAATTATAGTTTTTTTTGTAATAGTTGAAAAAAATAGTTGAATATTTTTTTGGAATTTTTGATAAATTTATTATTACTTTCATTTCTTAATTTTGAGATTTAAAAAGTCAATTTTTATAATTTGATGATAATACTATTGTAAATTTTTCAACAATTTTTTGTCGACGAGTGTGTATTCGACATTAAAAGGTCGAATATTTTTTTTCGACCGTACTGTGTCGATCATATACACTTCCGTCGACAAATCGTTATCGACGGAAGTGTATATGGTCGACACTAGTTGATCGAAATTAAAAAAAATAATTGTAATTTTTTAAAGTAATTTTTGGAATTTCTGATTTTTTTTGGTTTGTTGGTCATCGAAAATGATGTCGGAGACGACCGGAAGAGGTGTTTTAGGGGGAAGGTGAATTGAATAGCAATAGAGGGTGCGTTCAATAAGGAGGGTGCATCTAGTACGATGTATTTTAGTAAATGATATTTTTTATTATTTACATGATTATTATATTAATAAATTAAAAGAAAGAGTGTATCTATAGTAAATGGAAGTGTAAATAGTCAAACCCACAAAAAAAGTGCCCATTTGACAAAACAAAGAATTTTGTTTACAAAAAGGCTGAAAAATGAAAAAAGAAAAAAAAGGCCTCGCAGATAGATTTTCAGCATTGGGCTTCTGTTTCCATACCCCCTTTTATTTAAGGGACACATATAAATGCCCCCCATTACTATTATGTCTTCAATCCTCAATATATGAGTTCATTCTATCTCTTATTTTTTAAAATTATTTTCCTTACTCATAAATTCGAATTTTCCTTTTTTCTCATTCTTTTTTTTTCGTCCGCACACCAAAGCCTTCAAACTTTCCTCACTACTCACTATTCAATATATGTGTACTGTATTTCGTTTCCGAGTTTTTTTTTTACCAAAAATCGCATTTTGCAAAAACTCAGCACTGATTCGTCGAGTTTTGTGAGATTTTTCGTAAAAAAGTTCCACGCTTTATCCTTGAAGAAATTAAAACTTGCAAAAATAATGCCGAAAAATATAAAATGTAGTATTCACCCGTTAATGATAGCTTTTTTTTTTCAAAAAAGGTTATACATTATAGCAAAATCACGTGTTTTGTTCAGATCATCGATTCCAGTTGAAAAAATGTGTTCAATCGTTCGAATCAAATTTCAACGGTGAGAAGTCAAATAAAAAAAGAACATCTATCGTAAATCACTAAACGAACGGTAAACGGACGACTAACGCCAAGATGGACCTAGGAACCGAATTTTGGAACGAATGATAAATAAAAGAAGATGGAGAATAAATATTCATATTTAATGTGACATTGAAAAAAATCATATCCAACTGAAATCCAATTTATCGATGAAGTTACCAAGGAGACAAAATGTGTCCTCAGATCTTGGTTTCTTTGTCTGTGAGTTTTCGTTGGATTTACCTAATCAATTCCATTTATTTATTTTTCATTGTTTTTAATTGCTATCTCAATCTTACCTACACAAGATAGATGCCTAAAAAGTGCTCCTTTTGGAATCACGCCTTTATTGTCCAACTCCGCCCAACTATACACGGCTGATGCCTAGAAGTGCTCTTTCTGGAAACACGTTTTTATTGTGTTGGTCGAACTCTGCCAAACTATACAGCTCAATGGCTAGACGGCATAGATAGGAGTGACCACTTTAATTAATAAATAAAATTGTATCTGCATTTTTGTGTTAATAATCGAGTTTCTAATGGCTCAACTAGGGGTGGGAATGGGCCAAGCCATCCGAGCTCGGCTCAAGTCGGACTCAAGCTTTTTTAGAAGTCTATTTAGTTAAAGGGATTATATTTTTTTTAGTCCATTAAGTTACCACGTTTTTTAATTTAGTCCACTAGATTACCACTTTTTGAATTTAGTCCATTAAATTTCGATTTATTTTGATTTTGGTCCAGTTACCTGCTATAGCAGGTTTCACAGGTCATTTTTTAACACACACCCAATAAAATGTTATACACACCCCAGATTTTTGAAGATTTAGTTGATTTTATACTATTTTTAAATTTTATTTAGCCGTATTGTCGACATTTTTATACAAGTAAGAATTTAAATTAATATGAATAAAGCTAAAAAAAAAATTTAAATAGTTTTTAGTTGATTTTTTTTAAAATTTAATATTTTTAAATTTTTGTATTTCTTTTTTTAAAATTTGAAATTCTTAATCCATCAATTAAGAATTCAAAATTCATTTTTCGAAAAAATAAATAAAATAAAAAATCACACCCCATAAAACATTATATACACCACACTAAAAATTCAAAATTCAATTAAAGTTAAATAAAATTATCAAAATATATAATAAATTATCAAAAATAATTTAATTAAAAAAAAGTAAGAATTCAAATTATTATGAAATATATAAATAAAATCTATAAAAAAATACATAAATCTTCAAAATTTTAATAAAGCTAAAAAAAATTAATTTAATTAGTTTTGATTTTTTTAAATATTTTTGATGATTTTTATTTAATTTAATAATATTTTCAGTTTGAGTTGATTATTTATTTATTTATTAAAAATCTTCAAAAATAGTAAAAAACTAATCTTCAAAACTAATTAAATTAATGAATTTTGTTTAATTTTTGAAGATTTAAACGATTTTTTATAGATTTTATTTATATTTTTTATATTAATTTGAATTCTTTTTTTTTTTTTTTTTTTTTTTGAATTACATTAAATACCCATCCCTTTTCCCCTCCCCATGACTCGAACCCAGGATCTAATGCCTAGGTAGTGGTGCTCTAACCACTTGAGCTATCCAAATAGAAAAGATTTGAGGTGTGTATAGTAATAAAAAATGATTTTTAATTTTTTGGGGGGTGTATTTAACATTTGGTTGGGGTGTGTATAACATTTTATGGAGTGTGTTTTAAAAAATGACATGTTAAAACTACTGTAGCAGGTAATTGGACCAAAATCAAATAAATCGAAACTTAATGGACTAAATTCAAAAACTTGTAATCTGATGGACTAAATTCAAAAATATGGTAACTTAATGGATTAAAAAAAATATAATCCCAAAACAGATGGACAATTTGTAACCATTAAGACCCCATTGTTCTAATGATGTGCTGTGCCAAGACACAAATTAATGTTATAGTATATAAAATGTTCCAATTTAAATGACATAATCCACAATTACCACTAGGAAAACCAACAGAGAATTTTAAATTTAGTGGACTTCCCAAACACAAAGACAAGTATTGTCAAGAAAAAACCAATTTAGTGCATTGTCTTGTCACAGATAATTATGTCCAAAATTAATTCATTTATTCTCCATTGTAGTTGGCTCTATCATTTCTCTAATTATGGTTTCTAGCTAGGCTTGTAGGGTATCTGTATAATTAATTCTAATTTAAATAACCTGTATTAATTAGCTGTAGATATGTGCTTAAAAAAGTTAGTTGTATGTAGATAAACTATAATTATTTCTGGAAAATGATTCTTTACTTTATGTACTGTATTTGCTTTTGACACATGTATAAAAAAATATACTCCCTCCATCCATGAAAAGTAGGGACATGGGGATGGGGCACAAGTTTTAAGAAAATGGTAGATAAAGTAGATAAAGTAAGGGTATTATAGGGTATTGTGGGGTCCATTGTGAATAAAGTGATTGTTTAGGAATAAAGTTGATGGCAAATTGAGTAATTAAGTGATAGTTGAAGGGTGATAGTTTCCATAAAGTGCATGGGACTACATTTGGTGGACAAAGAATATGTGTCAAATGGGACTACTTTTCGTGGATGGAGGGAGTAATATTAAATGTATTTTAGATTTAGGATATACAAAAAGAGATGGAATAAAGAAATTATAAAAAAAAAAAAGAGAAAAAGTAAAAAATAAATCTTGGATGTTGCAAAAAAAAAAATTACAGTAAAACGTCTAGAATGATAAATGAGTAACTTTCAAAAATATGGAAAAAATATTACTATAGCATTTTTTTTTAATCTAAATTTAAATGTTTATACAAATTCAAAGTATGACTATGATGCGCGAATTCTCCAAAAACTATGATGCACGAATCTCTCGTATTTAATACTCCCTCCACTTTTAAATAAGTGTCATTTTAACAATTTTCAACATATTAAGATATATAATTATGAATAATTTTACCCTTCATTAATGATAACTAATTTTAATATTAAATTTATATTTAGTAATGAATGTGGTCAATATTGTAGATGATATTCATGTATACAATAATTAAGGTTTATGCATGATTTATGTTATAGTACTATATTCAAAAGGGAAAAAACTTAAATCAAGGTAAAGAAAATGGAGGGAGTACAATGTACAAGGGTAAAATTGTCAAACTTGAAGAAAAAAGTGTAGAATGACACTTATTTAAAAAATATTGAAAAAGGCAAAGTGACATTTAATAAAAAACGGAGGGAGTATATTGATTTTTTTGGTCAATTAAAAAAGTATTCCCTTATTCTCACAATAACTTTCACACTTTTCTTTTAGTAACTTTTTACAATAACTTTCACAAATTTACAATTAAAAACCCTTAATAAACTTCACACTTACCATATTCTTAAATTTACACAAAATGTTATACTCCGTAAGTATTACTCTTGAGCTCATACATACACACAAGTCAACTCTTTTTTTTTTTTTTTTTTTTTAACTTTATACATAAGTTTACAAAATTAATCCTCAAAATCCTACTCACTCCGTCATATATTAACTTGCACACTTTTATATTTTAGACGTTCCAAAACAACTTGCATACATCAAAAATAGTAAACACTCTACAAACTTTATTCTCATAATCCTAAGCCCATTAGAGTCAAACTTGCTCCACACTCCAGGCCCATTAGGATCAAACTTGCCCTACACTTAAAGCCCATTAGAGTCAAACTTGCTCCACACTCCAGGCCCGTTAGGATCAAACTTGCACTACACTCCAAGCCCGTTAGGATCAATTCAGGCTCCACACTCCAGCAATCTCCCATTTGGAGACTGAATTCTCCATGTAACCATATCTTCCTGATCTCCTCCCGTGTCCTCCTAGCATCATCAAGCCTTATCTTCAAGTTCCAACGTTAATTGAAGCTATGCATAACTTCAACTTCTCTAAGATCATCATCTTAGTAAGTAACAAGTAGTAGTTAGAGGGCGAATACCTATTAAGTGAGGTGCACATCTCTCTCTATCTAGTCTCTACAGCGGATTCTCTAGTGGTGTTGGGGTCCTTGGTTCTTCAACAAAAACCTCTTCTTCATTCTGACTCTCCTTACTCCCACTCGAGTTTGAGATGTCTAACTCAACCTCTTGGGTATTGGTCTTGTCAGAATCGGATGCCTTCAATTCGTTCTTGTACATAACATGTTCATTGAAAACTACATCCCTGCTGCGAATAATCTTTCGATTATTCTCATCCCAAAGTCTATAACCGAACTTATCACCACCATAACCAATGAACATACACTTAACATATTTAGCATCATTGCAAGAGTGGAATGATGCTACAGAATCCAACACCCACGATTCTACCGGACTATTGACACTCAAGACCAACGCGTCTGTGGTTGTGTTTGCTGTCTTCTTCTCGTTCTGTCCCTTCCTGTTTTTCTTGGGTGCTGAGCACTGGTTCCTGTAGTGACCAAACTCATCACAATTCCAGCACTGGATCGAGTCTTTATCTTTCTTGGATGGACTCTTTCCTCTGGACTCTGATCTGCCACGATTCTGCCTACCCTTCGATCTGCCCCCTTCTTCCGTGTTCAGCGTTGACCCTGAAGTCAATCCAGAATCTTTCATGCGAACTTCCTCGCTAATCATCAGATCCCTCACTTCGTCAAGCTTCAATTTATCTTTCGCGGATGAAGCGCTAACTGCAGTTACTGTGGCAGCCCAACTATCTGGCAAAGAAGATAACAAAACTAAAGCAAGTACCTCGTCACTGAATTCGATCTCGACATAACACAACTGCCCAATGATCATGTTGAACTCGTTCAGGTGTTGTTGCACGGGTGTGCTCTCCGACATCTTGAGGTTGAACAACCGTCTGATCAGGTGAACCTTGTTCGCCGTTGTGGGCTTCTGATACATCTCCTCCAAGATCTGCAACATCTCTCTTGCGGACTTGGCTTTAGTCGTGTGGTAGGCTACATTCATGGACAACGATAAACGTAACACACTCATCGCCTTTCTGTTCAACAGATTCCACTCCTTCTGTTCCATCTTTTCGGGTTTCTCCTTCTCTTCTAGGGGCACATACAAATCTTTACCATAAAGGTGATCCTCGATCTGCATCTTCCAGAACCCGAAATTCGATCCGTCAAACTGCTTGATTGAAATCTTCTCGTCGCTCATCGTGACTGCTTCCTCTGAACCCGAGGCTCTGATACTAGTTGTTAGGAATAAACACACGCACACGATGACGAAAAGAAATAACACAATCACCAACACAAGAATTTGTTTACCCAGTTCGTCTTTCGACTACGTCTGGGGGCGATGCCAAGCCAGGTATTTCACTATACTTTTCCGGATGCACATTTATTACAATGAGAGAACATCTATTTATAATAGAAATCTTGCCCTAACCCTAAGCCCATTAGAGTCAAACTTGCTCCACACTTCAGGCCCATTAGGATCAAACTTGCCCTACACTCCAAACCTGTTAGGATCAATTCAGACTCCACACTCCAACAATTCTCCTACAAAAATTATTGCAATACGAAGAGAGTATTAAACACCTATTTGCCTTTCATTCTCATTTATCTACCTCCCTGCCATCCAAACAAGTACCTCAGTTTTGAAAGACATTTTAATTTTTTAAGTAATTCAAAAGCAACTTTGTTGTGCCTGTTGGAGCTGGTAGCCCTTGGGTCCGTTCATATGTGGTTTGGGAGGTTTGTAGCACAGCCGTTGCTATCTTCTTAGATCGCGAAGTTTCAAGGTATGCTGGTTGATCGTTGATCCTTCCACCCTCTCACTATTGAGTCTGGAAAATGTGGTCTTCTGATAGAATTTACTGTTTGAATAGGTGAGAGCAAGTGATATGTAACTTATTTCCTATCTGTAATTCTACTATCTTAAAAAAAAAGTAATTCAAAAGCAACGAGCGTTAATATTTCTAATGGGGGTACTATTTTAATAGGATTGACGTACATTTGTCTACTTAGATAGATTTCCTATTTTGGGACACAAATTTGAATATGAAATCATTTCAAATACGATTCACTATAAAGAAAATAAATTGAAAATTAAAATGTAAATTCATTTTGTTGAATTGAAAGGAAAGATAATGGACGACTAAATTTTTTTGGGATGAAAACGTTTTAGTATTGGAGTGAACACGTTTTTGACCATTTTCTAAACGCTTTTTTATACTACGTGCATTTAAGTATTTAAAAATATTTTTGGACCAAATTATGTTATTTTTCGAATAAAAATTAAAAATATTCAGGCTTTTTATTGTCAGCATATACGTCATGAGACGCGTCAATTTTAAAATCAAAATTTTCCAATAAATTAGATTTCTAGAAATAGAGATATTACAGAAAAATAAAGTGATAATGTACGTTCACGCCCTTCAAGTACTATGTCAAATTTACGTAGGCCCATTTTTATACGCAAATAAATCATATTACTACTTTATTTCATTTTTTTAAAAAGTATTATTCATGTAAATTTATCTTCACTCTCTAATAATTACTTATTTACTTAAATTGTCATTCATTTTATTTACAAATAATTATTTTATGTATAAGTGGATCTCACAATATCTCATTAGATCTCTCTCTAACTTGTTTACTTTATACACTAACTAATCAATATTAATGAAAACTCGTGTTCAAAAAAATTGATATAAAGATGAGTCACATGCTACTGTTAGAATTTCTCATCATTTTAAAAGCTTACATAGTTGGAACGAGGCTACAAACTTTATGGAGGGTCTTTTTAATTGTTGTCCTATTTTGAAAGACTTTATTTCAAACATAAACACTTGCGTCCAAAATTATTGACATAATAAATTTAAAGGGAGGAGTATTACTTTTCAAAATTGAAAAAAATATATTCTTGATGTATTTTATTGTCCTATCTACATTTTCTTTTGTATATCATCAAATTTAATATTTTAATTTAAACAAAATTTCATGTGCATAAGATATACCATGCAACTTAAATGCATTTATATAAAAAAGTATATTAATTGTTTTACTAAAGAGTATTTATATATTAGTTGAGCGTAGAGCCGTAATTTGAGTTGTTTCACTTGCAAGTTGCAATAAAAAAAAAAAAAAAAAAACTCAAATTTACTCCCAAATGACAAATTGATATTGATCATCTAAAGTAAGGCACTCAATTACCTATCTTGATCTTATGATAATACTTGCTTTCTTGGATTAGTATTTCAAGTTAATTTATAAACATTTTGTCTCCGGCTATGTTTACTTCAAATTTTAAAATTCAGTTTTTTATTTTTAGAATTTTACGTTGATTTTTAAAAATACCCAAACCAATTTATTTGGTGAAACCTAGGTTTTTATTATAAAATCCTACACCAATTTTACTCTGAAATTTAAAAAATAATTTTCAAAAATCCCCCGAAACCACCGTTAACACAAAGTTAAATCCTTATAATATAACTTCAATGGTGAAAATTGATTTTTAGTAACAGAATTTTATCATTAAAAAATAATTTTCTTGGACGAGTTTGCTGTAGACTATGGTGTACACTCGAGTGCAGCTTGTAATTCCATATATACAATATTAATGGACTTTTAAACATAATTGTTTATAGCTTACAGGTTCAACTTAGCTTATTCTATCCCAACTGAAAAAAAAAATCAGCTGAAAAAAAAATGGGGAATAAGAGGAAAAAAAAGGAAATAAATGAATAAAAATAAATTACACCCGAGTGCTCGGCGTGCACCCCGGGTGTATATGAGACCTTGGCATTTTCTTGTAATGCATCATAAGTCTTATTCAACAATAATATAATAATTTTTTTAAAAAAAATCAATAATATAATAAATTCATTCATCATAATCACACTAAAAAAATATAATTTAATTTAATTAAATTGTACATATTCATTTGACATAAAATTACATTATCTCATTCTATAAAATCTCAAAAAATACACCTATTATACTATTTCAAAATTCCAGAATACTAAAATTCATTTAAAAAAACATCAAAAATCCAAAGTAAATCCTCATCTACTTAAAAATTTAAAATACTTTTTCCCAATTATAAATAATTTTGTACTATTTTTAAGTTATTATTAAAATTGTCGTATTAAGAACGATTTAGAATATATACAATCAATTAAAAGACTTAGATTTTTATTTGTTTTTCAATTAATCCGACAATCATAAAGTAATTAATAGAAAAAAAACAGAACCATTGATCAGAAATCGGGAATGAAGAAACATAATCATTGATTAGAAATTGAAAATGAAGAATGAGGCGGTGGTACTTAATAATAAGGCTGTGATGCTGCAGGTGTAGCCTACTACTACCGTGCGTTTTCACGTGACATTACCGTCCTATTATTTTTTTATTCTTATTTTTTAAACTTTTGTTGCCTTTATAATTTAAACTTTTGTTGCCTTTATAAATCATACTGCCTTTAATCGTGTGTGTATTTGATCTTGGTGAGACAGACTTAACGAGCCTCCTTCTTCGGTGAGATGGGTACATGATACTCCATCCATTTCAGATAAATAAACTAATTTATTTGACTTTTTATAAAAAATAAGAAATTATACTGGAATAAGGAAAATATTATATTTTTGAATTATTGAAATTTACTTTTTTATCACCCACACATTTAATCGCTATCAAAAAATTGATAGTTATTGAGTCGCAAATTTTTTTTAACATCATTTTCCCTCTTTTAATTTCTAAATCCCAAATTCTATTTTTTTTTTTCAATTTTTATTGAATTTATCTTCAATTCAATTAAAATATTACTGATGTGTGAATAAAAAATAAAAAAAATCACAAATAGACGAAAAATCTGCAATAACAATAACAAAAGACTTTTTTGAACCATATTTTAATTACTGGTTTTCATATTGAATTTTTATAATGATTGCTAATAGAAACTTATTTCAAAATAGTTAATTATTAGAATTCATTTATAATTATTCGGGCATGATCATCTACTAACATTTGTGGTGAACATTAATTGTAAATAACTCTCTAAAATTATCAATTCATATTAAGAATATTTCAGAAATTTCTTTTTCTTCCTCCTTTTCTATTCTAGATATTTTTATGTTATCATTATTGCAGATTCTTCGTACACACTCAAGGATTTTGTATTTCTTAGCTATACACTAGTAATATTAATTGAAGATAAATTCAATAAAAATTGAGAAAAAAAAAATCATGGTTATGACTTGAACGAATTTTAGGCAAATGTATTTTGACTAACTACTTCCCCTCAAGCATAAGGGTTCGTAGTAGTAATGGAAGTATTCGACCAAGTAGTATCGACCTAGGTGGGTTTGTGCAATGGATCCCTAGAATTCTGTGTTGGTATAACCAATGTACCTACGGCTTCGGGTTTTGAATTTCTAAAATAAAGCTAAGTTACTACCAAACTTCAAAAGATTAAATCAAATGGTAGGTCTCTTGTAGACTCAATTCCTCATAAGGAATTTAGTAAATTTTAAAAAATTGGTAGGATTGATAATAAAATGATAATTTACGTAGCTTAAATGGTTGAAAATAGTCTTTTTTATGTTGAGGTCGTTGTAGTGACTTACAATTTTCAACAATATATTTAGTTATAGTGAATTACACTTTTTAGTAATGTTATGTTACACTTTTTACTCGTATTTTGTTACACTTTTCAGTTATAATAACTTACACTTTTCATTAAAATACTGTGTTGCACTTTTCAAGTATATTGACATGCAATTTTTAATAATATTGTATTGCACTTTCTAGTTATACTAACTTGCATTTTCTAGTTATAATGACTTATACTTTTCATTAAAAGTTGTGTTGCACTTTTCAATTATAGTGACTTACACTTTTTAATAAAAAAATGTGTTACACTTTTTAGTAATATTGTGTTACACTTTTTAGTAATATTAACTTAATTACACTTTTCAACACACACTTCGAAAAAAAATTATCAATAAAAAAAAATTACAAAAAAAATAAATAAATAATAATAAAAAAAATAAACCAAGTCAAAATTTTTATTCACAATAATCTTGAATATTTAGGGTTTACAATATTTTTGAATATTTAAGATTTAAGTTGACCAAGTCAACTCAACTCAATTCCTTCTAAGGAATTGATTCTATATAAGACCAATTCTAAATCAAATACCAAAGGAAGCAAATAACCAATAAGATAAATTACCACAACTTAAGAATGAGAATTACTATCAAAATAAGAAATTGTCAAATAAAACAAAGATAACAACTACAAATATAATTCGAAGAAGTGCAAGGGTGAGAGAATGCTTCGGGTGTTCTCTACCTAGTGAAATTGAGAGGAATTGCTTTTACTTTGTTAATGCTTCAATTAAGGTTTGCTAAGAGCACCTAAATGTTAGGAAAGTAATATAACCTTAATTCTAAGGTGTTCCCAAACCGGGTAATAATGTTTTCTTCCTAATCCTCACCAACCACTCAAACCACCATTCAAATAATTAATGTCTTTTAATGGAGTTCTAATACGATTAACTCTCTCTCGACAAATTAAACGTATAACTAACACAATTGCATACCAACAACTCACACCATAAATATACACATGTCCATGTAACTCTCGTCTACGCTAAACATGCATCTAAATATGGATTAATAGAAGTTAACACACAAAAGTACCAATAATTCCCAATAAAAGAAGCAATAATCCTAAAATCCACAATAACAAAGCTCAACAATTCTGAAACTCAACAATCACATGGTTTTAGAACACCCAAAACATAAATAGAATTAGCCCATGGTTTTTGAAGAAACACCCATGGCCAAAACAACACAAAAGAATGAAATAAACATAAACCTTGAAATTATAGAACAAAAGAGAGTTGGGAGGAAGTCACCTTGATAATCCTTCCTCAAAGTAAGATATTACAAGATAATATAAGCTTGTTTTTCAAAAACCTAATCTAGTATGAATTGAGGAGAAATCAATGTAATAAAACTAAGTATTAGCTAGGGTTTTTCTTGTTCTTGGAATAGATGATGGTAAGAGTCCCTTTACAAACTGAGTTGGAAGGTATTTAAGGCTTCCAAAAGTGTGTGAGACAAAATTAGCAATCGAGTCCTTGAAGTTCTTCAAAATTCGCGAAACGCCCCGAAAAATGTAAGTTACCGAGTGATATGACTCGGTCAACCGAGTCGAGTGGACATACAATGAGTTTTTTGGATGCAGAATCCACTCGGTCGCCAGTGTGATTCCACTCGGCCGCCCGTTTGACTTGGGAATTCTTGAAAGTTTCTGGAAGTCCATCTCACTCGGCCGCTAGTGTGAGACCACTCGGCCGGCCGTTTGACATTTGCTCCTTAGACTCTTTCTTCTATTTTTCTTGGCTTTCCTTGCTCGTCCTCCAATCGAACTTCAATTCCCATGCACCAATGCTCGTTTTCCCTTTAAAATTGACTATTTCACCTTGTTTCCTACACTTTGAACACATTTCTTGACAACAAGGTTAGTAGCACAATTTCTATCGATTACGACCAAAATCACATCAAAATGCTACAATAATATAGCAAAAATGAGCACAAATACGAGTAATCTCACACCCAATCAACCCCCCAAACTTAGAGATTTGCTTGGCTCCAAGCAAAGAAAAAGAAATACAAAGGAGGGTGATTGTGAAGGATTTGTGAATGGATATAATGCAGAGTATATGCATAATCAAGCAATCCCTCCTATGAATGGTTCATCAACACATGCAATTGTCTACCACTTTCAAAACAAAATGTGATCTAAGCAAAGAAAAATTCAACACTTGATTCAACACTCTCTCAAGTAGTGTTTCTCTCAACACACAAGTGTATATGGGCATGTAGACTCTCAAATGTCAATCCACAAAAAACACAAAAATCATAGGCTTGCTCATCAACTAAATTCTCTACCCATTACTTAGGCATCAATTGTCAATCAAGGAGGTCTTTCACGGGTTGTAATGTAGGCTCTTTGGAATGGGTGGGATAAATTTGGAATTAGTGACTCATTCAACTTGTAGAGCAACAAATGTTGGTATTTTTCTCATTTTTCATTCAACTCTCACACAACACTGGCTCTCTTTCCTTTCTTTTCACTCAAAGTGAACTTCAACCCTTTTTTTTCTTTTTCTTTTTTCTTCACAACATTTTAAAGCTATTTCTCTTCACTTTTGTGATTTGAGCTTTTGGGCCTTTTGTTTCCCTTTTATTTTTCACATTAAGCACAAGCTCGTTAACTCTTCTTTTTCTTTTCAACCCTTTTCTTTTTCACCTCTCTTCTCTCTTGAATTCACTTTGATTAATACAAATCCACTCACTTCAATTCCCTCACCATTTCAACCAACATTGAAGCTCTACAAACGACTAGGACAATTATGCTCAAAAGATGTGGTTTCATGGTGACATTTTGTAGCTTGCCAAAGAAAATTGATTTTACGGCTCAACGGGGCTAACTACGAAAATATATCGTTTGGTGGGATTTATTTGGCCAAGTGACTCAAATTCAAAGAAATGCCTCCTATCATTTTTGAAAATTTCCTCTTAAATCAGGTGTCAAACAAGTCAAAGAGCAAGTTCTAGCATGCATAATTCGTGGATGACTCACTCAAAAAAAATTGAACCAGATTTATATTTCGATTCAAGAAGGCTCAAGTCTCACCGGCTTAATGTGGTAAACTCAAGTGTTTTCCTAAAGCCTAGCCCTTTACACAAAATGCAATCAAATGATAGAGTCATACATGCATCGATTTTCCATTCATCAAGAAACATCACAAGATCACCTAAAGTAAACTCACGCATCCATCAACAAATTCTCCAAATCAACAAAAATTTAGAACCTAATTCATGTAAATTATGCAATGTACCTCTCAAAACAACCCAAAAACTCAATATAATCAACAATTCTCATATCAATCAAATCGAATCATTCAAGCAATAGACAAATGTAGAACAGTGCAAATGAAATTGAAAAAACGACCCCCCCCCCCCCACCCAAACTTAGATTTTGCTAAGCAAATCTAAGTTTGGAAATGAGTGTTTACCTTTGAGTTTGCACCATACATCATTCCATATTTCTTCATTGTATCATTTCTCCTCACATAGAAGTCCATGTCCAAGCTCCATTAAGCACCAACATCATACCCCATCCTACTAAACAAAACAAACCCAAAAAGATCAAAAAACATAAAACTAACTAAAATGAAAAGAAAGCAATAAACGAATGAGTTGCCTCCCATTTAGTGCTAGGTTTAATGTCCTATGCCGGACGGAACTAAAAAATTTCAAAATTCTCTTTCGATCTCGGTATTTGACAATCTTTCTTTGAATGGAGGATGATAGTGTTTCACATTATGCTCATCAGTGATGAAAAGATCGTCTTCCTTACTTGGCAACTTAAGATTTCCTTCAAAGTTCGCTTTCTTCATAACCAACGTGTTACGTCCCTTGAGCTTCAACTTTCTAAGAATTTTCATCACTCCAAAGTTGCACCATATTACCTCATCTCCAATTTCAAATCCTATTTCAATGTTTATCTCCTTTGAACTCTCTCTTCTTTCCTCTTCATCATCTCTTGATTCAAGCAACTTACCAAATTTCTTTTTCTTATCAATCCCCCCCAAACTTGAATTTCGCTCAAGTTTGGGTGTTTGCTTCCATTCTTTACCATCTCTCGGATCTTTCAATGTCACATTTGACAATTTCTCTAGCTCCGTTCCCTTACCTTTTTCAACACAAAGCTTGAGTGTTTTGATAGAGTGACATTCTTCATTACTTGGAGCATCTTTGATTGAGTCATGCTTGGAGAAAGTCACTTTCTCTTCATTTACCTCCAATGTCACCTCTCCCTTCTTCACATTAAGCTCAACTCCCGCCGTTACTAAAAATGGTCTTCCAAGAATGATAGACACTTATTCATCTTCCTCCATTTCTAGCACCACAAAGTCGGCGAGAAACACAAATTTATCCACTTTCACTGGAATATCCTCCACAATGCCCTTAGCAATTATGATCGACCGATCGATAAGTTGAAGTGCAATTGAGGTAGGCTTCAACTCCCCCCTTTTAAGCTTTTTAAACAAAGATAGGGGCATCAAGTTAATGTTAGCCCCTAAATCACAAAAAGCATTCATCTTGATCCCATTTCCAATATCACACATGATGATAAAACTACACGGATCCTTCATCTTTTGTGGCATGTTCTTTTGGAGCATAGCACTACACACTTTGTTGAATTTGACAAGTTCGGGTTCATCAATCCTTCTCTTCTTCGAGATCAAGTCCTTGAGGAATTTTGCATAATTTGTCATTTGCTCCAAAGCATCAGAAAATGGAATGTTGATGTGAAGTTGCTTGAAGACTTCAAGAAACTTAGCAAATTTTTCGTCCAACTTCTTCTTCATGAATTTTTGAGGAAATGGTACCATTGTCTTTGGTACCCCCCACTCATCACATGGTATGCTATTTTCTTTATTAATCTTCTTTTCCACTTTGGGATTCTTTCCTCACTTTCAACTCCCTTTTTGTCTTTTAACTTCATTCCCTCTTCTTCCTCATTTTCACTCTTTCCCAACTCCATCACTTCACATTCTTCTTCACTCTCTTCTTTTTCCTTCACCTTGTCTTCTCCAGATTGAGTGGGCATGGATGGACCATCATATTGGGTGCCACTTCTAAGCTTTATTGCCTTACAATTCTCTTTGGGGTTTACCTCGGTTGTTGAGGGAAATTCTCCCTTGTTTAACATTTGATTAACCGTCGTGCTCAACTCTCCAACGGACGTTGCAAGTTGCCCCACCGTATGCTCGAGGTTTTTAATTCCTTTTGAATGTTGTTCATTGATCTTTGCTTGTTGCTCTTGAGTTTTCTTGAACAACTCTTCCATCCGTAAAAGTGTATCTTCCGTAGTAGCTTTTCCTTCACCATTAGGAAGCCTTGCCCCGGGATCAAATTCGGGTGGATATTGCACCGCACCCTTTGGGTTGGAGTAAGCCAAGTTCTCATTTCTTCGAAAGTTTTGATTCCCTTGATTGGGTTGGAATGTTGAGGATTGACCACCTTGAAAACAGTTCTGTTGGGGAGTTTGATATGGGCGCCCACTTTGGAAATTTTGTTGGTACCCTCCTTGATATTGTGGTCGACCCATGTAGTTCACATCCTCCACGTGATTCATAGAAAACTCTCATTGAATCATAGGTAATGAGATCTCACGTGTTTGATTAGATGAAAGAGAGTTCACCTTCTCAATCAAAGTGGTGACCATTGTCTTCATAGATTCCATTTCGTTCACTTGGGCCACTCGATGTCTTCCCCCTCTATCAATCCTCATTTTAAAAGAATTGTTTGATATCCCTTCCATTATTTGCTTGATCTTTTCCGCCGACTTGAGCCATATCGAACCTCCGGCATAGACATCCAAATGTTGTTGATCTTCTCCCTTCAAACCACAAAATAACCAACATGTTGTTTGCTCTAATGGAAAACCATGTTGAGGGCAAGTTATGAGTAGATTGGTAAACCTTTACCATGCTTCCTTGAGGCTCTCATTAGCTTCTTGTGTGAATTGAGAGATATTTTGTCTTGCTTCCATTATTTTTTAAGGTGGATAATACTTCAACAAAAATCTCTTCTTCAATTCTTCCCAAGTTCTCACCTCTCCTGCCAGAATGCTTGTTTGCAACCATGTTTTTGCCTTTCCGAAAAGTGTAAAAGGGAATAGCCTCAACTTCTTTGCATCTTCAGACACACCATTTTGTTTGAGTGTGTCGGCTATCTCTAGAAATTGAGCCAAGTGCTCATTTGGATCTTCTTCAAAACCTTCCTCGGTCCTCCCTTCAAATTGCTTTTCTTTAAGCATTCTCAACAAGGAGGCATTTATTTCAAAATTATTAGCCTACACATTTGACCTTGCTATCCTATCATAATACTCCCTTTGTTGAGGCTCAAAGTACTCTTTCATGGGCCTCCCAGGTTGTATTGGATAAGGCTCTTGTCTCTCCGGTTGAGGTGGAGCGGGTATTTCTTAAGAGAATGCACCTTGGGGTGGATGGTATGGATAAGGTGGGGGATAATACCCTTGAGGTGGTGGATAATATCCTTGAGAATAATGTGGATATGGATATGGTGGATAGCCTTGAGGATACCCTCCTTGTTGAGCATTAGGGGGATACCCTTGAGGTTGTCCACCATAGTGGCCTTGATTGAGCACACCACCATTTTGAACATTAGGTGGTTGTTGTATGCAATTTCCTCCCCCTCCTTGCAATTGACCATCTCCTTGATGTTCAACTTGGAGATCTTCTTGAGTATTTATCCTGTCACTTTCATCATCTACCAAGGCATCCAGTGGTGGATTTGGTCTATTCTCCGCCATTCTTCGATTTCTTGCTCGATTCCTTCTTACGGTGGCTTCAATCTCAAGATTGATAGGTTCAATTTTTCCACCACGTGCTCTTGTTATCATGCACCTATGGAAAAGTGCAAATATCAAATTCTTGAAACAAAAATAAAAATAAAACAAGTAATTGTAGTTAACACTAGTATTCAACTAACTCTAAATCCCACTAATAGCACTACGTCACCTCCCCGGCAACGGCGGTATTGACTTGAACGAATTTTAGACAAATGTATTTTGACTAACTACTTCCCCTCAAGCATAATGGTTCGTAGTAGTAATGGAAGTATTCGACCAAGTAGTATCGACCTAGGAGGTGGGTTTGTGCAATAGATCCCTAGAATTCTGTGTTGGTATAACCAATGTACCTACGTCTTCGGGTTTTGAATTTCTAAAATAAAGCTAAGTTACTACCAAACTTCAAAAGATTAAATCAAATACCAACCTAGAAACAAACAAGTAATTTAAATTACTAAAAGAAAGCAAATAACCAATAAGATAAATTACCACAACTTAAGAATAAGAATTACTATCAAAATAAGAAATTGACAAATAAAACAAAGATAACAACTACAAATATAATTCGAAGAAGTGCAAGGGTAAGAGAATGCTTCGGGTGTTCTCTACCTAGTGAAATTGAGAGGAATTGCTTTTACTTTGTTAATGCTTCAATTAAGGTTTGCTAAGAGCACCTAAATGCTAGGATGACAACCACTTCCCTTCGGGTAATATAGCCTTAATTCTAAGGTGTTTCCAAACCCGGTAATAAGGTTTTCTTCCTAATCCTCACCAACCACTCAAACCACCATTCAAATAATTAATGTCTTTTAATGGAATTCTAAAACGATTAACTCTCTCTCGACGAATTTAACGTATAACTAACACAATTGCATACCAACAACTCACACCATAAATAAACACATGTCCATGTAACTCTCTTCTACGTTAAACATGCATCTAAATATGGATTA
The DNA here is from genome assembly GCA_963675135.1 of Galeopsis tetrahit. NCBI lineage: Eukaryota > Viridiplantae > Streptophyta > Magnoliopsida > Lamiales > Lamiaceae > Galeopsis > Galeopsis tetrahit. Next base: position 64,599,446 of record OY776133.1, read on the forward strand.
ATAGAAGTTAACACATAAAAGTACCAATAATTCCCAATAAAAGAAGCAATAATCCTAAAATCCATAATAACAAAGCTCAACAATTCTAAAACTCAACAATCACATGGTTTTAGAACACCCAAAGCATAAATAGAATTAGCCCATGGTGTTTGAAGAAACACCCATGACCAAAACAACACAAAAGAATGAAATAAACATAAACCTTGAAATTATAGAATAAAAGAGAGTTGGGTGGAAGTCACCTTGATAATCCTTACTCAAAGTAAGATATTACAAGATAATATAAACTTGTTCTTCAAAAACCTAATCTAGTATGAATTTAGGAGATATCAATGTAATAAAACTAAGTATTAGCCAGGGTTTTTCTTGTTCTTGGAATAGATGATGGTAAGAGTCTCTTTACAAACTGAGTTGGAAGGTATTTAAGGCTTCCAAAAGTGTGTGAGACGAAATTAGCAACCGAGTCCTTGAAGTTCTTCAAAATTCGCGAAACGCCCCGAAAAACGTAAGTTGACTCGGTCAACCGAGTGATATGACTCGGTCAACCGAGTCGAGTGGACATACAGTGAGTTTTTGGGATGCAGAACCCACTCGGCCGCCAGTGTGAGACCACTCGGCTGTTCGTTTGACTTGGAAATTCTTGAAAGTTTCTGGAAGTCCATCTCACTCGGCCGCCAGTGTGAGACTACTCGGCCGGCCGTTTGACATCTGCTCCTTGGACTTTTTCTTCTATTTTTCTTGGCTTTATTTGCTCGTCCTCCAATCGAACTTCAATTCCCATGCACCAATGCTCATTTTCCCTTTAAAATTGACTATTTCACCTTGTTTCCTACACTTTGAACATATTTCTTGACAACAAGGTTAGTAGCACAATTTCTATCGATTACGACCAAAATCACATCAAAATGCTACAATAATATAGCAAAAATGAGCACAAATACGAGCAATCTCACACCCAATCAGGTTAGAGGTTTAGGATTTAGGAATTAAAATAAGGGAAATGATGTCAATATTTGTGAATTTTGTATTTCTTAGCCACACACCAATAATATTAATTGAAGATAAATTCAGTAATGGAACAGTAAAAATTGAAAATAAAATTGGGATTGAAACTTTTTCTCCGTTAGTCAAAGCGTCAAAATTGTTAGAAAAGAATAATTGAGTGGCCAATTTTGATAGAGATTAAATGTGGGTGACCAAATTTGAAAAGTAGTAAAGTTTAGTGACCAAAAGTGATATTTTTCCATTGAAAAACATATTAGACAAGTAAAATTTATATTATAACCCTTTTAATGAATGTTATATTTTATAATGTAATTAATGCATATTAATAAATTAATTAGAAAATATTACCGTATATGAAAATAAATCTATTTAAATGGGACATTTATAAAAGAAAAATAAACCTATCTAATTGAAATGGAGGGAGTAATATTTAAGTAAAATGTGATGATGCATATCATTTTTTATTGTCAGCATATATCTCATGAGACGCGTTAATTTTAAAATCAAAATTTTCCAACAAATATAATTTCTAGAAATAGAGATATTACAAAAAAAATAAAGTAATAATGTACGTTCACGCCCTTCAAGTTCAAGTACTATGTCAAATTTACGTTGGCCCATGTTTATACGCAAATAAATCATATTTCAATTTTATTATTTCTATTTTTATATTTTTTATTTTATTATTCTTATTTAAAAAAAATATGCACGTTAATTTATTTCCACTCTTGAATAATTACTTATCTACTTTATACATTAACTAATCAATATTTATTAAAATTTGTGTTAAAATTTTTTGATATATAGTTAGGATAAGTCTACAAACTTTAAATAGGGTCTTTTTTTATTGTTGTCCTATTCAAAGACTATTTAAAAAAAATACCCGTGTAAAAAAATATAGACATAATGAATTCAAAAGGGAGATTATTACTTTTCAATTTAAAAGAAATATATTCTTGATGTATTTTATTGTCCCATCTACATTTTTTTTTTTTTTTTGTATGTATATCATCATTTTTTTTAATATTTTAATTTAAATAAAGATTTAGTGAAGCTTCGTGTTAACGTGAAATACTTCACATGGTGAAGCTTCGTGTTAACGTGAAATACTTCACATTGAATCGTGAATAAAGAATGTGGTCGGTGGTTCATACGTGCTTAATAATGGTACGTTCTCGATAAGGCGATGCCGCGTGTATAGAAATGTGGTCGGTGGTTCATACGTGCTTAATAATGGTACGTTCTCGATGAGGCGATGCCGCGTGTATAGGAATGTGGCAGTGCGTGCTTATTAATAATGGTACGTTCTCGATAAGCGATGGCCTACTATTGAGTGCGGTTTCACGTGACACTACCGTCCCATTATTTTTTTATTCTTATTACCATGAGAATCTGCACCCACGTGACCACCATTGACCACCATTGCGTGTATTTGATCTTGAAAAAAAAAAAAAATGATAGTTTCTTCGTTTAATGTAAATAAAATTATTTGACTTTTTATAAAAATTAAGAAATTATATTGAAAAATATATTAGACAATTAAAATTTATATTATAAAATTTTAATTAATGAATGTTATATTTTCTATTGTAATTAATGCATAAAGTTATATTAAAAATAGATAAGATTAGTACTCGTTTCCCAAATGTTACTGAAAAAATACATTACAATTAAACAAATCTTTACTAAAAAAAACACACCCCCCTTTCAATTAAACAAATCCAAAATATCAACATTGAATCTGTCCAATCTATTTTCCGCTTCGTGTTAACGTGAAATACCTCACATGGAGTGACCCTGCAGCTAGCAGCCCACAGTTTCACTTTCTTTTTCTTTGTTTTTTTAATTAACTTTAGTGGTGATCAAATTAAGCTCACACAAGCCGGATGTTCTAACTCCTCCATGCATTTTGCTGCCTATATAAACAACGACTTAGAATATTCGATACAATCAATAAAATACTTTTATTTTTATTTGTTTTTCAATTAAAAATCAGACAATCATAAATTAATTAATAAGAAAAAAACAAATGGTAATGCTTAGTGTACAGATTCTGTACGTACAAAATCTTTTTTTTATTTAATTAATGTTTTATTAATTACTCAATTACCGTTATACCCTTAATTAGAGATAATGACAAATAATTAATTAATTATTAATTAATGTTGCGCATGCTAATCTCTCCCCTTCTTTCTCGACAATCAACACACGTAATTAACTCTCAACAGTCAACACACCCACATGATTATTGTAAACCATCATTACATCTAATTTTAAACGTTATCTTTACCGATTTTATTTAAAAATTCATTTACAATTAATTAAAAATAATTTATACTCAAGAGAGAAATAACTTTGTAGAGAAAAGGGAGGAGATATTGATTGAAATTGATTTGATAGTGATGCGTTATTTTAATTTTAATCTAACAAACACTAATTTAATTTTAATAAACCTTAATCTAACAAATATTTCATTTTAAGTGTAAAATTGGAATTTTTTTAATTCATAAGTGTAAAATATTTCATTTTAACAAAATTATGATTTTTTTAATCCATAAGTGTAAAATATTTCATTTTAACAACTTGGTGTAAAATTATGATTTTTTTAAGTGTAGAATATTTAATTTAACAAACTTGGTGTAAAATTAGGATTTTTTTAATCCATAAGTGTAAAATATTTCATTTTCATAACCTTGGTGTAAAATTAGTAATTTTTAATTCCTAAGTGTAAAATATTTCATTTTAACAAACTTGGTGTAAAATTATGATTTTTTTTAATTTTTAAGTGTAAAATATTTCATTTTAACAATCTTGGTGTAAAATTATGAATTTTTTAATTCCTAAGTGTAAAATATTTCATTTTAACAACTTTGTGTAAAATTATTAATTTTTTAATCCCTAATTATAAAATATTTCATTTTTAACAACCTTAATGTAAAATTAGGATTTTTTTAATCTCTAAGTGTAAAATATTTCATTTTCACAGCCTTGGTGTAAAATTAGGAATTTTTAATTCCTAAGTGTAAAATATTTCATTTTAACAAATTTGGTGTAAAATTATGATTTTTTTAATCTCTAAGTATAAAATATTTCATTTTAACAAGGTGTAAAATTATGAATCTTTTAATGCCCAAGTGTAAAATATTTCATTTAACAATCTTGATGTAAAAAATTAGGATTTTTTCAATCCCTAAGTGTAAAATATTTCATTTTAACAACTTTGGTGTAAAATTATGAATTTTTTAATTCCTAAGTGTAAAATATTTCATTTTAACAACCTTGTGTAAAATTGTGAATTTTTTAATTCCTAAGTGTAAAATATTTCATTTTAACAATCTTGGTGTAAAATTAGAAAATTTTTAATTCCTAAAGGTAAAATATTTCATTTTAACAATTTGGGTGTAAAACTATGAATTTTTTAATCCCTAAGTGTAAAATATTTCATTTTAACAACCCTAAACCCCAAACCCTTTACCCTAAACTCCGAACCATTTTCCCTAAATCGTAAACAATATATGTTGAGAAACGAGTATTCGGGGATAAGTTACCATATTGAATATAAATTCATAATACACATTTGAAGTTTGCTTATTAATGAAGTCCAAGTGTACACGTTGAAAGGAGTAGTTAGACCCTTTACCCTAAACCCTGAACCCTAAACCCTTTACCCTAAACTCTAAACCCTAAACACTATATGTTGAGAAACTAGTATTTTTTAGTATATTAATTAAAAATAATTAAAATTCATTTTAAGTAACATAATTTTAAGTAAAATCGATAAATTAGTATAAATTATTACATTAGTTATTAAATATGATAAATTGATAAATCGTTTATAAATTTATACATCGGTCGCTCTTAATTATGTATACTCATTTAAATTACCGTATATTCACTTAAATTACGTTTAAAATCTTGAATTAATAATATATATATATATATATATATATATAATAGAATTAACCCAAAAATAATGAGAATGGAAGAGGGAAGAAAAAGGGAAAATATCACTTTTGGTCATTGAACTTTACCACTTTTCACATTTGGTCACCCACATTTCATCACTATCAAAATTGGTCACTCACTATCACTATCAAAATTGGTCAATTTTGATGTTGCTGTTAGTCAATCCGTTATTGTCTAACGGAGAAAGTTTTGAGCGCACACTTTTATTTTTCCTCCTTTAATTTCTAAATCCTAAACCCCCAAACCCATTTTTTTTTTAAATTTTCCGAATTTATCTTCAATTAATATTACTTGTGTGTGGTTAATAATAGATTATCAAGCCTGAATAATTATAAATGGGGAAATGAGTTCTAATAATTAACTATTTTGAAATAAGTTTATATTCTCAATCATTATACAAATTTAATATGAAAATCAGTAATTGAAATATTATTCAAAAAAGTCTTAAAAAATAGAGTACAAAAGCAAGTCTTGAATAATTTCCAACCATTATAAAAAATGAGTACATAACTAGTACATGACCATCACAATCTGACTAATTTGGCTCGCCATGACTCTCACAAATCTCTCTCACAAATCGACTAATTTGGCTCGCCATCACTCTCACAACAAGTAGCTAGATTTGACATAGTGATGTAATTCACTCCTCCTTTCACAATAATTGAATTGTGTACTCTTGATTATTGAACAACCTATAAGATAAGAAATTAGCCTCCTAACAACAGTAATTATAAAATGACATTGTAAGCCAATACACACTGTTTCATTGTGATTTTTTCTTTTCCTACCACCTACAACAACAATGAGATGATAATAAATCATAATTGATTGAGTTATATGAACTACTCTTGGGATTGGGAAGGGTCGTTGATGAATCACCCAATGTTCTAGAAGATGCATGAGAATTCCTTCTTACCTATTACTATTACAACAGATAAATATAATAACATAATTTAGTGATACAAAAAACTTAAATATTAAATTAAAATAAGAAATACATATTGTACAGTTGTTTCTTTACTTGAGTATTACTTGTTGGAGTATTTTTCACACTAATTGGCTGAGATTCTTCTATGGGTATTTTTCACACTGATTGGCTGAGATACTCAATGGCTGAAATTGAAATAAGAAATATGGGGTGTAGCTCTTCGTACAAACTCAAAATGTACAAACTCAAAATCACTCTATTGTGGTTTGAGAGTTTAGGGTTAAGGAATTAAAAGAGGAAAAATAAAAGTTGACGCTCAAAACCTTTTCTCCCCGTTAGTATATGAAGGATTCACTAACAGCAACATCAAAATTGATAGAAAATTGATTAAATGTGAGTGATCAAATGTGAAAAATGGTAAAGTTCAGTGATCAAAAGTGATATTTTCCCGAAGAAAAATATCGTGTGTTTCTAGATAGAAAACTCATATAATAAGAGAAAGGGAGATAAATTTAGTTGAGAAAATTAAGGATTATGTACTGCTAAAATATCTCATATTTGACTTGAATTTTGAGATTTTAATTTGTCTATCAAATAAAATAACAGTAAAAAAATTGAGAAAAATATTGTTCTTGAATATTTATGTTCTAAATATTCGTTTATTTTTATATATATATATAACAATCTATTTTAATAATAATAAAAAATAATAAATATCGTGGGTATATATATATATATTATCAAAATCTCCAACATTATATATATATATATATTTATTCTAATTTTTTATTAAATAATATCTTATACATTTTATTTTTATAATATATAAACGGTAACAAAGGGAAGAATTGTTTTAATTAAATACACACATTAAAATTTGTTTTGTGTAATTATTACTTGACTTGAACGAATAAGAGGAGAGAGAAAATTGTGTCAGACTTTAATATTTTATTCAAAAATAATAGTTAAACAATATATTTGAATGAAGGGTATATTAGTTATTCTAACAAAACTTAAATGAAAATGGGACAATAATAATCTCTCCATAATAATGTGGTACGTGCTTAATAATGGTACGTTCTCGATAAGGCGATACCGCGTGTATACATACGTGCTTATTATTAATAATGGTACGTTCTCTCGATAAGGCGATGCCGCGTGTATAGGTTACTACTACCGAGTGCGGTTTCACGTGACCGTTCCATTATTTTTTTTTATCCTTATTACCATGATAATCTGCACCCACGTGACCAACTCGTTTCATGTAAATAAACTTATTTGACTTTTTATAAAAATTAAGAAATTATATTGAAAAATATATTAGACAAGTAAAATTTATATTATAAATATTTAAATTAATGAATGTTATATTTTTTAATGTAATTAATGCATAAAGTTATATTAGTAAACATTTCATATATATGCATTTCATATTTTAAAAAATAGATAAGATCCAGTACTCGTTTTCGAAATGTTACTGAAAAATTACATTTCAATTAAACAAATCTTTACTAAAAAACACACACCCTACCCTTTCAATTAAACAAATCCAAAATATCAACATTGAATCTATCCAATCTATTTTCCGCTTCGTGTTAACGTGAAAAACTTCACATGGAGTGACCCTGAAGCAGCCCACAGTTTCACTTTCTTTTTCTTTGTTTTTTTTTTTTAACTTTTTTAGTGGTGATCAAATTAAGCTCACACAAGCCAGATGTCCTAACTCCTCCGATACATGCATTTTGCTGCCTATATAAACGACTTAGAATATATATATAATATAATTTAATCTTACAAATTAATTTAACATAAAATTATATTATCTCATACTATAAAACTCAAAAGAAATACACCTATTATACTATTCATTAAAATTTTAAAATTCCAGACATTTAAAAAAAACATAAAAAATCCCAAAGTAAATCCTCCTCTACTTAAAAATGTAATTTTGTACTGTTTTTAATAACGAAATTGTAGTAAAGCATTTAAAAACTGTTGGGGATTTGATTTAACAACGACTTAGAATATTCGATACAATCCATAAAAGACTTAGATTTTTATTTGTTTTTCAATTAAATTAAAAATACTACCATCATAAATTAATTAATAAGAAAAAAACAAATTCATTGAATCGTGAATGAAGAATGTGGTCGGTGGTTCATATAATAATGGTACGTTCTCGATAAGGCGATGCCGCGTGTATAGAAATGGGGCGGTGGTTCATACGTGCTTAATAATGGTACGTTCTCGATAAGGCGATGCCGCGTGTATAGGAATATGTCGGTGCGTGCTTATTAATAATGGTACGTTCTCGATAAGCGATGCCGCGTGTATAGGTTACTACTATCGAGTGCGGTTTCACGTGACACTACGGTCCCATTATTTTTTTTATTCTTATTACCCTGAGAATCTGCACCCACGTGACCATGATCCCTCTTCATCCTCTCAAAATATCTTATTAATTATTTAACATTTAAACTAAAATTAATGAATTAATAAAAATAAATTCGGTTCAGCCGGTTTTGAACCTCAAAAACAAGATTTTAAATTGATAGTTGGACCGGAGATTAAAAAAACAGTGAGTTTAACTTCATTAATTATATTTGGCAAGGAAGGGTTGGTTTGTTAAATTAAAAAAAAAAAAAGAGGTATAATTGATCATGAAAGAAGTAGTAGTAGTATTTTATTTGAGCAATGAATTGACTAAAAATAAAATAGAAAAAAGAAAAGAAAAGGATGTTTTTGAGGCATTAAAGAAATATTTACTTCACATGGAGTGACCCTGCAGCAGCCCACAGTTTCACTTTGTTTTTCTTTGTTTTTTTAATTAACTTTAGTGGTGATCAAATTAAGCCAGATGTCCTAACTCCTCCATGCATTTTGCTGCCTATATAAACCCCCTTCTTCTTCTTCTTTCATCTACAACTTAAATCACCTCTTCCATGTACTTATATAATTACTTCTTTCTCTCTCTCTCTCTGTTTATTCAATTTGTATTTTCCAATTAAAATGGCGATAGTGGTAATATCTCATCAGCCGATACTTGAGAATTTAGCAGCTCAGATACAAATATGGTAATACACTCACTGACCCTAACGCCAAAACTCACATAGTTAACGCCTGCACAGACTTGGGCTTCTTCAAAGTCAATAACCACGGCTTTTTCATGGATTTTCTTGAAAATTTTGAAGCCGAAACCCTCAAAGTCTGCAGGGAAAGGACACGTCGGGCCCCAACTCCCACCCTCAAGCTAGTTCCCGGAATTTCAGACACTCAATGGTAATTAATTAATTTCAATATAATCATCTTGATGATATATTAGTACTAATTTTAATATGTATGAATGAATGAATGAATGAATGGTGCAGGGGCTTGTGAGTATATTCCACAGGCAGGCGCCACTTGTTACGTCCTCCACTCCTCTCCTTTCTACATGCATGCATGATCAACACTTTAAAATTCATGGTAATATGTCACCACCATTACCATGGAAGCTGGGGTTGTATCCACGATCCTAGAAAAACGAGTGACAGGATTATAGCGATGTGTATGCTCAAAGCATACAGTTTTGGAAACGAGACCCTCTCACAGCAGCCAATGCATCTGATCTTAACCCAAACGACAACCCGTTTGGACTCCCATCTGAATACATGAACTCAGCTTATAAGACAAAGTTGGGAACTAATAGGCTGGCCGACCAGTTTTCAGAAATCTGCTTCTGTTGCCCACTAGAACATCATGTTTTTCTTTTTCCGGAAGAACAACTGCTACTGCTACTGCTTTTGTAATTATATAATATAGTCGTAATCGATCCCAACTCGCAAAAATGGTTGCCTTTTTGGAGTTTTTTTTTTTTTTTGAAGTCTCGGGTAGCCTTTTTGGAGTTTTGGTTGGTACGTTCTACATATTCAAATAATAATAAACTAGGTAGTTTTTCTTTTTGTCTCAAATTCATATATTCTTATTTCATCATGACCTAACTTCGCCTTTTGTGTTTAATAAATTGTACTAACAACCATAGACTCTCTTAAAGAAAAAAATAAAATAAACAACAACAACAATTACTGCGTTTGTATTAAATTAAAATGTTTTCTGTGCAACAATACATATGTCATCTCCGGTTGAATTGAAAACCAAGAGCAATTTATGGACTGTTATCCAGTTGGGTTGGGTGTGAAATACTTCATACATTCATTAAAAAATTATTCGATTTTTGACATAATCACATCATTTGTAAATTGTAATAATTTATTTTTACTCTATTATAGTGGATTATAATAGACGGATGGAGTATAATTTGTGTTCTACTCAATATCGAATTTTTTTTTTTTATATAGAATCAAACGTATGTACAAACTATTTATACTCTTTTATAATGTACAGGAACTTTAAGATATTGTTGAGCAGAAAAATAAAATAAAAATCATTATTGAATTTCATAGCATTACTTTTATGTATGTCGTTGTAGATCCATATTTTTGTATTTTTATACTTTTTTAATTAGATTTTTATTGCTTAACCAAAAGTTGGATTTTTTATGAAAATATAAATAAATCGTTATCTGTTAATAAATGTAATATGCGTTTTCCCATGATTCCTTTTACCAATTATCTGATCGATATGCCAATAACTTGTTTACTTTTTTTTTAAAAATTAAGGTTATTGGAATTAATCGACTTAAGCAGCATTTAAAGAACTTTACATGATAATTTATTTTGTTTGATTTTTATCAAGGTTGTAGGTCAAAAATTGACAATTGGACGAATTGACGTTGCCTAGTCGGCCGCCTATAATATTTTTAAAATTCTCAAGCAATAAATACATAACTCTAATTTAAGAAAAGCATAAAATTACAAAGAGGTTCAAATATATATATATATATATATATATATAAATGCACTTTTACCCTATTTTCAACCCCTAAAAAATAGATTTTTTTTTAAAAAAAAAATGGTTATAGAATTATATCATAGCAAAGTCACGTGTTTTACTTGTAGAGTCAATTCAACTTAAAAAAGTGTGATTGTTCGCTCGAATCGAACTTCGACGTCGAAAAGTAAAAAAAAAAAAAAATAGTTGTAAATCACTAGGTGGGTAGTTGATTGCTACTAGCGCCTCGCGCTGCCTAGACACTGGCTTTTGCAACATAAATTTTTACACTACATACTTTACTTGAATTAAAAAGTCAATTACTCCATAAAATGAAAATGAAGATGAAAATAGGATGAAATTAAAAAGTCAATTACTCCATAAAATTAAAATGAAAATAGGATGAAATTTTCAAATTGTTGGAAGAGTAGTTATCAATCGGCCGGTAGTAACACGTCTTCTTTTGGTCCTATTTTAGAAAAATAAAATAAAATCTAGAAAAAAGAGCAATTAAATTTTTATATACACAAACTTCTAAGTATATCTATCATGGGCATCAGTGTATTAGAGGAATGTATATTAAAATAAATATTTATAATATATGGTATATTAAAATAAGTTTTAAAAAAAATTCAAATAAAAAAAATCAAGAAACAAAACGGAATGAGACCGTGATTTTCCTTAATACACAACCTTTATAAGTAAATATGAAAAAAAAATTTAAATTTTTTTTCGAAAATAAACAATTAAAGTTATATTAAAGAAAAAGAAACCCTTGCTGCCTTCTGATTTCCGCCCCATTAGTTTGTGCAATGTTGCATATAAAATCATCACTAAAACTACTACTAACCGACTAAAACCCCTTTTAAAAGATAACATAGATCCGTGTCAGTCAGCATTCGTTCCTGGGCGATTAATCACAGATAATGCTCTCCTGGGCGATTAATCACCATATGAGACATAACAAAGCCATGACTAGGGGTTCTTATGCTTTTAAGCTTGATATGAGTAAGGCGTATGATAGAGTGGAGTGGCCTTTCTTGGAGAGGGTGATGAGGAAACTAGGACTTAATGATTCTCTTGTTTCCACCATTATGCGTTGTGTGTCTTCTGTCTCCTTTGCAGTGCTGGTTAATGGTTCACCAACAGATAATTTTCGTCCATCGAGGGGAATCCGCCAAGGGGACCCGTTGTCGCCATTTCTCTTCCTATTTTGCGTGGAGGCCCTATCTGCACTGATTAGGCGACACATGGAAGCGGGGGTGCTACATGGAGTGCGCGTTTGCAGACGAGCGCCCCCTGTTTCATGCTTGTTCTTTGCCGATGACACAGTGATTTTCGGAAGAGCTACTGTAGATGAGTTAGCGACAGTAAGGAGGATACTTCAGGTGTGTGAAGGGGCGTCGGGCCAGGCGATTAATCTTGATAAGTCTGAGATTGCGTTCAGTGATGGCATTGTGGCATAAATGGGGGATGAATTAGCTGAATTTGTGGGGCTTCGGAGGGTGGACGAGCACGCTCTATACTTGGGTATACCAACGAGAGTGGGCCACTCGAGGTCAAGGGTTTTCCGGTCCCTGGTGGATAGGGTGCACAAGAAGATTAAGGACTGGAAAAGTAAAGTCCTGTCGATGGCTGGAAAAATAACGTTGGTGAAGTCGGTAGTACAATTTATTCCTACCTACCTCATGACCTGTTTCAGAATCCCACATAATGTTATTAGGCAAATAGAAGCGGCGGTGGCGAGGTTCTTATGGGGGCAAAAGGGGGAGGAGCGTCGGATTCACTGGTTAAGGGGGGAGATTTTGTGTCGAGCAAAGGATAGAGGTGGCATGGGATTGAGACGATTGGGTGACTTTAATCTTGCGCTCCTGGCTAAGCAGGGTTGGAGACTAATCCAAGATGATCAATCACTGTTGGCCAGGTCGTTGAAGGCACGGTACTATCCACGGGGCAACTTCAGAACAGCTACAGTTGGGTTTAATCCCAGCTTCACCTGGCGAAGTATATTGGCGGCTCGTCCGCTGCTTGAGAAGGGCATGGGGTGGGTAGTCGGGAATGGGGAGGAGATAGACGCAAGGAATGAACCGTGGATGTTGGATGGGGGTGAGCCACGACTTCTGGCAGAACACTTCATTGAGGGAGGAGACCACAAGGTGTGCGATTTCATTATCTCGGGAACCAGACAGTGGGATTTACCCAGGTTACGAGAGGTGTTTACGGAGGAGACTGTGCGAAGAATTGTAACCTTGCCACTAGCGGTGTTCAACAGGGTAGATAGGCTGATGTGGAGGCTCACGGAAAATGGGCTATATACAACTACATCGGGATATGAGGCTGGGTATGGACAGGAGGAACCGATGGAGGAGGGGGACAGGAGAGCAAGATGGTGGAGCAAGCTGTGGAAATTGGGAGTGGCGCCCAAAATCAGAGTGTTCTTGTGGCGGATCCTTCATGATATACTCCCAACCAATATAAACTTAATCTCTAGATTTATTGATGTGGAACCAATGTGTGGGCAATGTGGTGTAGAAGTTGAGACGGCAGAGCATGTGGGGAGAGACTGTGGATGGGTGCGCCTGATGTGGGAACTCGCGGGGGTGATTGACTTTGGGTTACCAAATCAGAGTCTGGGAGAGTGGGTGCTGTGCACTTTGGACGCCGCGGTGGGGGAGGCCCAGCAGCACATTTTTCTGGTGCAATTGTGGTTTGTGTGGTTTGCAAGGAATTCCAGAATTTTTAGGAATCGAATGCTCACTCAATAGCAGGTCTTGCACATGGCTAAAGACTTTATGGAGGAGTTCCGCAAGGCGAACATATCACGACCCAGAGATCGTCAACCACAAGAGCATCGGCGATGGACAGCGCCGACTAATCGGATGTATAAGCTGAACACTGATGCATCTATTAGGCAGGAGGATGGAGTTGGTTTGGGAGGGGTATTACGGGATTCAGCTGGATCGGTGTTGTGGTGCTTCGCACTGCATATTGAAGCACAGTGGGACGTGCATGTGGCTGAGGTTGCTGCGGTGAGGCGAGGAATGCAAGAGGCGATCGATAAAGGGGTGGAAGAGTTGGTAGTGGAATCGGACTCTCAAGTGGTTATTAATGCCATTCTGGATCCGAAACCTGACCTGTCGTATTTTGGTGCTTTGATTCATGATATTCTGCGTCTGCGGAGGCAGTTTGCTTCTGTTTCTTTCTCTTGGACGAGGACACTACAACATAAGTTGCCTATTGCATCACTTAAAAGATGTTACCTAATAGCTATAAAGTGTTATCATAGCAAATAGGTATCATTTTTAGGGGCGTCGTATTTGCTCGTGTTGCCTAAAGTCTAATGTAACACTTTTAAAATTTAATGTATCACTTTTAATTTTGTGTTAATAATTGTAACACTTTGTTGTAACACTTCAAAAATGCTACATTTTACTTTAAATGTATCACTTTTTTATTTAAAAATATCACTATTTTGGTAACACTTTTGAAATGTAAGACAACATTTTTCCCAATAGTTGTAACACGTTTAAGTAACATGTTTAAATAAATATGAAACACTTTAAATTTTTTATAATGTTACATTTTAAAATAATTATGTAACACTTCTTAAATAATTATACAACACAATCAAATCATGTTCTACTTAATAACATTGATAGAAAAATAAAATACATTAATAAATCTGTAAAATTTATAATTATGTCAAATAGACTAATAGTTTAAATTTCATACATTCACCTAAACATATAATAGAAATATCTATAAATTACATATGTTGTTGAAATAATCTAGTTTAATAACTACTCTACAAGATCTTGCACTTCTTTTTTCATTTTTCCATCTTCTCTTTCCTGATCACATGGCTCGTCCAAAGTCTACAAGATCTTGCACTTTATTTTTCGTTTCCACATCCTTTTTCCCTGATAATCTCATGGCTCACTTTAGCTAAAAACAGAGTTTGAATATTAGTTTGTAGGGCAAATGGTGCTAGCAACACAATATAAGAAGTTCAACTGATATTTTAAAAAGTTTGAATACTTACTGGTAAGAAAATTAATCTCTCATTTCCATATTCCACTAAACTAGATACAACAAGTGCTTTTCATTTTCCTCGCAATACTTTACATAATATGGCCATCTTGCCAGTGAGAATCTGTCAACATTAGCATACAAGTAATTATTATAATGCACCTTATTAAGGTTCATTAAATATTAATCCACAAAAATCTTGCCTAGTTTCCTAATACTCCCGGATTAACAACTTAAAGATTCCTTAAGAAGCACATGCACTTTTTTAGCTAACTCCACATATAAAGATATCGAGTAAGTTTTTTATCAAGACAAATGAAATCTGACCAAAATAAAAATCATGAGGATCAAGCATTGAACTCTTCAATATCAAAAAAGTATTTATTATCGGATAATGACATCATTTTTTGATACAACGTTGTATTTATAGTATTTGAAATATTTACCAATGCTAAACATATAGTATAAATGCATTTTTTTATACTAAAAGTAAATTGCATTACTGCCAAAATTTCAGATAATTGAGGTCATATTGTAATAAAAAATCATTGTACATCAACTAAGGATTAAAAACAATTATCGCAGTGTCTTGTGGATATATTGATGGGTCGTAGCCAATTAATTACACCAAAAGAGTCTTTAAAAGTCCACAAGCCATGAGAGCATTTTAAGAAGTATTAAATCAAGAGCATGAACTCGATAGATTACCTTTTGTCCAATCATTTGATCAAATCAAGCCGTGAAGAAATGTTCTCCAAACGGGCACTTCCATATTTTTCTTGTTGGAAGTACTCCTGTAATATGATTCTATTATGCTTATAAACCTCAAACATAAGAAAATGAACAGTCATCTAAAGAATTGAAGAGAGTGAATTGTACCACTAGATCAATTGTGTGCCTTTTGAATGCAACAAGAGTAGAGAGCTCCTTAACAAAAAGCAATATATCCACTTGGCTCTTTGAATGAGGGACTGCTATACATTGATTTAAAGAAAAAATCAACAAGCATTAATAAAGTTGATGAAGTCAGACAAATGGAATGATTGCAAAGAGTCAATTAAGGCAAAGGGACAACATCGTAATGCCTAGATTTACCTTCTAGCATCATGTGGTTGCTTCCTAAAACTAGATGGGAAAATAAAATATCCCAAGAATCTTGGAGTATCTCTCTCGTACTCTATACTTGTGGTTCATATTCTTTTTCTAACCTTAGTAGAAATCTCACATAACAAAAAGATTAAAAAAGAGGTCAAAATGAGGACATGAGAAAAATAGTCATCTTCAAAAAATTAATAAGGTAATGAGAAGTTGTACCAGCTCTCCAGCCAATTCAATGTGGTTTGCGCTTAAGGATTTGGCTCGAAACCTGGGAACTATGTACATGCTGAAAATGATATTCTCTGGGAAACACCTACTACTACACCAGCATTTGGAAGTAGACGAAGGGGATATACCTCTCGATCAAATTCCAGCCCTGGGTCCAACTGGTATCAAAATGAAGTTATTGTCAATCAAGAGTATGCCATCTGTAAATGGAAGTGCGCATGCATATGATGTGTAAGATTTTCAGACATAAGCTCAATTTTAAGTCAATACCTCCATTCTCTTCAGAACATCCTCCAAACTCCCAACCTGTCAATATTCAAACGCGTAGAGCAGTTGAAAGAAATGACGTGAAAATATTATTCAAGCGTATAATAAATCAACCATACAATCCAAACATATACACTTGACTCCAAGGTTCAACGAAATTTATTTGTCCTTAATTATACGGTTTCACAGGACAATAACTTCTTTTGTATTTCATATTTCAGAGTGCTCAAACTGTAAATAAGGGAAAAAAAATATGTTGTTGGTTATATATTCTGATTTAAAATTTTACATGGTGTCTGGTGAGTACAGAATCACGATTACTGTTACTGAAAAAAGAAACTATAATCCTGTGTTATTAAAAGACGTATGAACTTGAACCAATATATTCTGAGGTCCTCTGGAAGATCTTGACACTAATGAAAATGCTTTCTCTATATCTTCCTGTACAACAAAATTGGAGATTAAGGCAACAAATCCACAGCTAAAAAGTATTTTCTAATGGTATATATAAACAAAAAAGAGTACCTTTTGAAAATAAATGGGACAATAACGCTTATTTTTTTTCTTCTTTACAACTAGAAGATCCAACTGCAAATAAAAAAAATTACATATAAGCCCAGATAAAAAGAGCAATGATATGGGGGAATCCCTAACACAAACATACGAATCAGAAAGAACATTACTAAAGTGCATGAACTTTAACTTAGAACTTGGTTTTATTAGTAATCGTTTCTTCTGTGACTATCTCCTCAAATGTTCTCATCCACATCATGTATTCTCTTTATTTGTAAGTTAATGTGATTTATATTATAGATATCTACTGATCCATGTTATAAGTTAGTGGGAAAATTAGATAATGCCTAAATGTGAGCAGAAACTAAGCTCTTAGGGGTGCATACACCAACAACATCATGGTTATGTAGTGAATGTAAGAGAATGGCACACACCTCTTACATTCAAAGCATTTATATGAATACAAAATACAAAGGAGAATAAGGTACCCTGACCTGATGCTTCAAAGAATCCACACCGTGTATTCCCCAGCAGAGTCTCAAAGCAAATAAATATGTTTGTAACATCTTTAGAGCCTACATAGAGCAAATTAAGTAAGTTCGTTTATTATAGTTTCGACAAAGATGTCCTGGTCTCCAAGTTTAGCTAAAATGGATAGACAAACATATTTCAGATGTTTTGACTAGAGAAAGAAATTATATAGACACAAACTAAGCAATACAAACAAAGGTTTTTTTCCCTATGCAAAAGTTGTAATTTTTCTAATATGCCTATAGTTCTCAATCTTCTATTTATTTTTTTCTGTAAAATATTTTTATAGTCAAATTCTAATGAAGCTTTACGTACAACAATTCCTGTATAAAAAATTTCAATGGAGAATACCCTAACATTAAGAAGAGTAACTCTGCCATTGAGAAACAGTCATTATAATTCCCACTTCGAATAAAAGTAAAAAAAAACTATTTCATCAAAAGTATTAATTAAGATAAATCTTCAAATATATTTTCTAGATTTTTCATTCATTAAGTAGCAGGACAATACATCATACTTGATTTTCTTGAAATTTGAAACCTATATCAGCTAACAAATCAAACACTAATTAAAGATCCATACAACAAATCTATATAAAACTATTTAACATGAATAAGAGGTTTTGCATCTAATTACTACTCGGTCTAACCAACGCCGGGGAACTCGTCGGAATATCGCAGGTCCGAGTACTAGTTCACCGAACCGTGCTGCAGGATCGTTCGTCGGTTACAAAAGATTTGCTCTGTAAAAGGACTCTTAGTTTGATTAAAACCGATTAAATCTACTGAAATATTAAAATGTAAAGATATCACACCATCAAAATGAAAAATAAGAAGTGAGAACTGAAGTATTATACCTTAAGCAAAAGGATCAATCGGTTGATCGAGAGAGTGTAAGATGGACAAACTGACAAATTAGTAAAAAAAGCAGAAGAGTTTTTCCTCAAGCGCGATGGGTCTTGTTCTTCTCGAGCACAATCGAGCACGGAATGGGTTTCATTCATTTGATTTTCACCCTCGATATCGTAAGCTGAAATTAGGGGAAATTGGAATAAGGGTTTCCTTTTTTTTTTTGTTTTTTTGATGGAACCTGACCTAAGGTCTAGGTGCTCTAACCACTTGAGCTATCCCACTTTGTCACTCTCAGTTTCTTGGGGAGGGGAATCGTAGAGGCAATTTTTAATTTCATTTAGGGATAGTTAATTTTTTTATGGAGGGAAATAATTGAGCCATTATTTCACTCGTTTTTTAAGAAAGGCGCCTCAATTTTATGCGTTAATTTTTTTATGGAGGGAAATAATTGAGCCATTATTTCACTCGTTTTTTAAGAAAGGCGCCTCAATTTTATGAGTTAATTTTTTTATGGAGGGAAATAATTGAGCCATTATTTCACTCGTTTTTTAAGAAAGGCGCCTCAAATTTTATGCATATAACTCATGTGATAATAAATGAGAGTAAAAAATAATTTTCCTACAAATTAGCATATAAAGAAAATGTGAGATTATAAAATAAATTTAAAAATGTGTTTTTTTTTTTTTGTAAAAGTGATACAAAAATGTGTTACACAAGGTAACATACATAAAAATGTTACATTTAGGTGTTATATTAGGCCCTTTTATGTTGTAGTGGGAGAACGGGTAACCGTGTTGCACATCGTCTTGCTTTATTTGGTTTTTCGTGTGAAACAGAGTTTGTTTCGAATATTGTACCGACTCATATCGAACAAGATGTTTCGGCCGATTTGGTCAATTAATTCTAATCTACTTATTTCCCGTAAAAAAAAAAAAAAACTCTTGCTAAGATAGTGGTAGACAGAATTAATTCAACGGATGTTATACATTCTTATTTTTGGGATTACATTATAACTTGTCGATTGTTGTTAACTCAATTTGAAAATGTAACTGTTAATTTTGTGAGGAGATGTACTAATGTAGCGACACATACTCTTGCATGTGAATCTCGTCGCTTTGATAATAATTTCATTTGGGTAGACCCACCAAATTTTGTGGTTGGGCTTCGCCTCAATGCATTTGCAATAATAGAGTAATTCATTTTGGATTAAAAAAAAAGGTTATATTAACTCTTAATAAATGTTATTCAACTATTCATTTTAAACTAAATTTCAACCAAAACATTATATTCATGTCACATATATTTCTTTAACCAATAAAATTATCATATAGTATCACTTTATCATATTTTTTTTATTCTATAATTGACATATCATTAAATTTTTCATAAAAAAAAAAAAAGGACACGTCGCACACAAAATTCCCACGGAATTACATCACCAACTACTACTCCAACTCCTATGTGACAACTGACAACAGAAGCTTCATTTGGACTTAGTTTTTGGTTGAAAATTCCGTTCAAGTAAATTAAGTAATAAATCTACTAAGCCTAACAACCGTACGATGATTTATCATATAAAATAAAATAATAATATACACTACAAAAGTATGGACTCAGTTGAAAACGTTGTGCTACCCCACCCCCTCCCAAAGAAATTAGAAAATTGACCCAAAAAAAAAAAAAACTATCATGGCACGCAGATAATGCAATTTGAATTAATCTTTTTTGAGGGAGGATTATCCACATTAAAATATGTATATTATGATTAATTTGGTATTGTACTGTATGTAATGCAACTTTATAATGTAATAATGGCTTAATAATTACTAAATTGAGGGAGTATATGTTTATTTATATTAAATTTTGGAATTGCACTTGAAAACATATTGGTAGTATTTTGTAGAAAAAATGAGGATTCTTGGAACAAAAACATGAGGCTATGATGAAGTCAATCAATTATGAATAAATTATAAGAAGCACATTGGAAAGAGAGTTGCAATGAAAAAATTCAAACCAATCGGAGTTCAGGAACACAAGTTATACAAGAAACGAGTGGAAAATGTTAAAAAAATTGACAATTCCAAGTGCACGACCTCTTTACTCGAACATCGCAAGGAAATTCAGAAAAGTTGGACTTGCACGACCAAGCCAGCACCCGGTGCACCCTTTGCATGACCAAAGACTCGTCCGTGCAACTTATTTACTTGACTTTCAACGATTTCTCATGTCGTACACGGCCAGATTTCGCTCATGCACGACCACCTTTCACGACCACGAACAAACACATAAAAAATCACATATAATCTATATACACACAAATAAATTAATGCATTAATATGAAAATATGATTATATAAATAAGAATATATATACACGAAAATATATTATATATATGGTGGGTCTGAAGATGGTTTCGTGGGGCCGGTTCTATAGAAATTACGATTCATTAATTTCAAACTCGTTAATCAGTCCGAGTTTGAACTCGTTCTATTAACATCACAAATTTAGATCTACACAAATGCAATTATTATACTCTATTCTCTATAAATTAAAATATTCTAGATTTCCATAAAATAAAAAAATATAATTCCATATCAGTCCGAGTTTGAACTCGTTCAATTAATTAACATCACTAATCTAGATCTACACAAATGCAATTATTGGTTTAGTATCGTTATACACTATAAAAATATTCTAGATTTCGGTAAAATAACAAAAATCTAATTATTAATTCCATATCAAAAGGTGGTATAGTTCCGTGTAATAAGGTCTCAAGGAATTGAATATAATCAAAGTGGATTCCCATAATTAATTCTAACTTTTAACTAGGTCAAGAATTGCATATTGTGAGTATTAGAATATACTGTTTGTGATCAATTCGAACATTTGACTTTTGGTTTAGTGATACATGACTGGGAGTTTGCCAAATTTTGACAAAAACTAAGAAAAAAGAAAAAATTATTAATGTAAAATAAACTTAGTAGGGTTTTTAGGCATGAATCATGATGCATCTTTTAACTTCTGTGGAGTGTTATTTTTTGAGATAAATTCACAAAATAGTCATTTAACTTTGTTCGAATTTGTAAAAGGTTTTTTTAGTTTATCAATTTTAGTTTTTTTTTTAGTGTTAATTTTGGTCCATTTAGTCACGATTCAAGTCATTTAGTCCAATTTTAATCCTTTTAATATAAGTTCTAGTTCTTTAGGTCATTTTAGTCCAATTTCAGACCTACTTGTCGAAATAGAACGCGTGTGTTTCATGTGACAATTTTCACGGGGCGGGTCCACAAACAAAATAAAGAAAAACCATAAATATCTCTCTCAAATCATTGAAAATGTGAAGAACCTTTACCGCAACCATAATCACACTACATTTTGTGTCTTAAAATTTGTGAATTTTTTATTTTATTTTTAAGAACCGAGAAAGAAGAACCTATCTTCTGTATTTATTTTCCCTCCAAATGAGTTGATGTATGACTGGGATGTAAGACGTTATTTTTAATGTGCTAGTTGTCCATATGTAAGTATTGCCCGAAAAAATTGCATTACATGGCAAAATCCGATGAAAATTCAAATTTATCACTGGACAGACTAAAATTGAAGTAAAATAACTAAATTTAAGACTAAAAGAACTAGAATTGAGATAAAATTATCAAAATTGAGACTAAAAGAATTAAGGGGGTATTGGTTGTGGATTCTGCACGATTTTTTTGAACTTTCAAAATTTGGGGTATTCAATTCGGATTTTCAAAAGTCTTTAAAATTTGGGTTGGTCTGCTATGCACTCGAGTGCATGTTATGACCCTAGTCCATGTTGCACTTTTCAGTTTTACTGACTTACACTTTTTGGTAAATGGTGTTGCACTTTTCAATTATTAAACTGTATAATAATATTTTTAGTAATAATTGAAAAGTGCAACACCATTTATCAAAAAGTGTAAGTCAGTATAACTGAAAAGTGCAACGTGGACTATATAGGGTGCATAACATGCACTCGAGTGCATACTAGACTTTTTTTACCTTAAAATTTTTGAGGTATTAAATACGGATTTTAAAAAATCTTTAAAAATCTAGGTATTCAACAGTCTATGGATTTTAATACTCTATGAATTTTGTTGGATTCTCTTTAAAAAATATAAATAAATTTCAATATCCGAAATCTCTTCTAAAAACTAGAGATTTCAACGGATTCTCTCAGATAAGTCTGAAGATGAAAGATCAGAAGTAGGGATGGCAATATTGACCCGATCCGCGGGTACCCCCACCCCAACCACACGAGTTTTGGGTCAGGTCGAATCTGCCCCGTATTGAGAATGGATCGGGTCTGGGTCTTATGTCCGACCCGCGAATATCCCCGAATTAATATATAAATTATATATATATATATAAATTAATAATATATATATATAAATTAATAATATATATATATATATTATTGATAAAATACTTTATATATATTAATAATATATATTATTAATATATATATATTATTGGTAAAATACTTTATTTTTATATATATATATATAATATTAATTTTTAAAAAATTCTTCACATCAATAGTCCAAAGTATATAAAAATCTATATAAATCAATAAAAAAAAAAGTATATTCCACAATCCTGTTAAATCTATCAAAATTCATATAAATCAATAAAAAAGTCAGTCAAACTCTACATAAATTTTATGAATTTTATAAATTCACATACTTTTTAAAAGTCCAAAAAAATTCAATAGAATCTCAATTGAATACACCCCTAAAGTTGATAAAGTGAAATGTTACATAAACTTTTACTGATTCTAACAAAGTTGCATGAGTATGGTGAATCTGTTATGTTTCAATAGTTCTCTAATAAATTGTTTTTGGATTTGAAAAGTTCATAAAATATATTGTAAATTGATACATTTAGGTCAAATTTTAGTTGATGGTGAAATTTGAAATTATACGTGCTTAGTGTCTATCCCTATCATTGATTATAAAACATTGTTTTTCAATCATTTTTTAAAAAGTTCAATCAAACAATTATCATCTTTAAAGCATCGACTAGTGCCGCAAATGTATAGTAATTCATTATTGGTATTAAATTAAACAACAAATGTTGTTGGCAAAGGATCTTTAATTTGTTCAATCTAATATTCTCAAAACACAAACCTAATTTTAGTGCGATGTGACACTTTTTCAAGTCTTGGTAAAAAAATTATGTATAAACTCGTTGGAAGCGTCAAAAGATTTGAGTAATTTCTAGTCTCATATTTCACTAAGAGGCGTGATATCTATTTTAAATATTCTTTTTGTTTACAACAACTGTGTGGTCTATTCAGCAACTACAGACACCAGTCGATAAGCCATCCATAAAAATTGGAGGGTCAAGTCAAATATGAGGGCTAGGATAGATTAATCAAAGATAGAGGAATAATCACGCACAACATAGATGTTTAATCAGATTTAAAATAAAATTTGTACGTTACACGTAAAAATACAATCGATTGTGTGTAGAGTTGTCCATGGTTTGAGAACCCCTAGTTACAGTTCCCCGATACCAAATAATCAAAAACACATCATTTGTTATACAAGTTAAGATATCCGGACCTGATCAAAAATTTATTTCAAAATCTTTCAAAAAGAAAAGAAAAAGGGGTTAGAAGTGTTGATATGAGATATGCCTTGTGCCTTTTTTTATGGAGTGGTGAATAATAAAAATGGTAGGTGACTAGACAAGAGATGCTATGTATACGTGTCCTTATCACTATTACTTTATGTGTAGTTAATGTTGTTGATGAGTATGAAAATTGGGAAGTTGTGCATGTACTTAATCAGATGCTGCAGCTTCAACTGGATGTATGTTCGTATAAAGGACCTAAAACTAGATATGATGCTGCCTTTTTTTTTTTTAATAAAAAAGAATAAGAAAAGGGAGAATATTTATCACAATCGATTGAATTTTATATCAAGGGCAGTATAGTCCACTCAAAACATCATGAATCCCACCGATGATGATAAAGGAACACAGATAATTAAATTTAGGTAAGATGAAAAAACAATACAAGTTGCATTCATTTCAAGATTTATGTAAATATATACTAGTTTGTTACTATAATATGTATATTTAACAATATATTTCACACAATCCCAAAAAACTGATCTAATGATGTAGACTTGAAGTTTAGAACATATTTATAGTTCTCAGGTCTGAAACCAGCATATATACACATGTCCCTTATAATTTCTCTATTAATTAAGTAGAGATTGAATAAAAATTGATTTAGCTTTTACTAAATTAGTCAAACAAATTAAATGTGCATATTTAACCTAAGACCAAAAAATAAAAAGAGCCATAGAAAAAATGGTGTAGCTCCACTTTCTTGAAAGTAAAGCAATGAATCACATTAATAATAATGTTGATTAGAATGTGAATGTGAATGTGAATGTGAAGTTTGGTTGGCCTATTCCAAACGTTATTAGCTATATATATGTGAAAGTGGCCACTGAAAGTGTGCGTGGTGTAGTATCTAGTGTTTAAGTAAAAAACAGAACAATGTTACACTGAATGTTGTGACAATTAGTGTAGCATTAACTCTAACAGAATGTGAAAAGTAAACACAGTACACAGCGGAAGTCTAAAACACTAAAACACAATAAGAACACAATGGAATAATTTTTAACATAGATTTTATTAATAACAAAACCTATGCTAAGTCTTACGGCGAAAAATAACTTAGTTCCTAAGTTATACACAAAAATGTCGTATGAAATGTCTCAACAATTACTTCAACATTCCACAAACAGAAACTACGATCGAGGCAGGTGCCTGAATCCGCAAATAGACTTAAGTGTAAGAACACTGTCTAAAGAACTAATCTGATCTATGATTCACTCTCACTCGATACAAGACTAGAACTAAGTACACTGGAAGGTGTGGTATCCCTCGGCGTACGTTAAATGATACAACTACTGACCATAACTCCTAACTAGGGTTGAACACTCAAGAAGGTGTTACTCGAGTAGTGCATACTTTGAAATGAAAGACTCCAGCGGTATTTATAGAGAAATACACAGCTTCTAGATCCTTCCATTATGAGATCCTATTTTTTAGGACCCCAACCTCCATGATCTTTCTAGATCCTTCTGCCATCTTCCAGGTCATTCTACAATGCTCTAAACTCTTCTAGCACGTTCTCCAACCTTCTGGAATCTTCCAGGTTCCAGACTCTTGTAGAAGATTCTAGAATCGTTCCTGAATGTGAGAGCATTTAGTACAACATTTAATGTAACATTTCAGAAAGGACTTAGAATAAATCAAGGAAGGTCAAATTAAGATGTTGTTGATAATGTTAAAGCATTTAAGAGTTAACAACATCTACAATCTCCCCCAATTTGACCTTTCGATCGACTAAAACACACCTGATGCACATATATTTCTATACATACTCAGTATTATGTATTTAGGTGAGTTGAACATCAAGTCTAAATACTAGTCAAGACAATACCTGTTGTAACCGTTGGATCAAATCAAAAAGAGATCAAGAATAATTTTACTAAGATCCGTGCCATAAGATCAAAGTAATCTTATTCAAAACCAAAACAAGTATAAACAGTACACTTGTTTACAAACACATATAACTTTACAAAAATCAAAAGTTAAATCAGAGAATCATATATGAATATGTACTAGATCAACCTAAGACTTATGTAAGACTCAAAATAAAACAGATTAATAACGAAGAAAAGAAAAACAAACAAAGCAAAGACTAAAAATAAAAACAGAGCAAAAAATGTGAAAAACAATATCTAACAAAGACTTAAACAATAAGCAGTAAGCAAATGAGAATTAAAGAGAAGTGTACTTCTGAATTATATTATCATCAAAGCAAACAATTTAAGCAGTAAGCAGTAAGCACATGATAATTAAAGAGAGGTGTACTTCTATATTATCCTCAAAGCAAACAATTTAAGCAGATTGAATAATAAGACAAGTTAGAAAGGCAAATCAAACAACAACTAACAAAGACCTAAAGTCAGCAAGCAGTAAGCAAATAAGAATAATTCTTTATGGCAAACAATTTAAGCATACTTGATGCAGTAAGCAAATAAGAATAATTCTTAAGGCAAACAGTTTAAGCAAACTGAAAATAGAGCAAAGTTAGGGAAAAATCAAATACAATAAACAACTAATTTATACAACATGCAGTAAACAAATAATGATAAGTAAGAAAACAATTTAAGCATAAAAGCAGTAATCTATTATCATAAATGCAAACAAATTAAGCAAGTTGAATAAAGAACAACCTATCAACTAGGAAGTAAAAACAAAATCTGTAAATCAACTTAAACACAGTAACAACAATGCATAAGATCAAGGGAAGTATAAAAGGCACAAATACTTAAGAAACTAAACAAGTGACATATATTGCTGTATCAACAGCTGCAACATCATGTTCATGCACATAATCACTTATAATGTTCAGCCCTCCCCTTGTCTTGTATCAACCTGTTCAGTTGTTACCATAACCTGTTTAGATGTCATAAAGAACATCCATACATTTATCAGCATCAGCAAATTAATCCTCCTCCTCTCCAACAGTGATTGGTGTAGCAATAAATGAACTACATCATTCGGTTCAACAGTCTCTTTATTAACAGCATCAGGTACACAATCAACTTCTGGTACATCTTCTTCATGGAGCTCTTCACTTTGAACCCCAGAAGTTGATGGTGTTTCTCCCCTTGTGGCAGTAGAAAGCGTCTCTAACCACGGACTTTAAGGAACTGAAGGCCATCAATAGAGTCCTGTAAACGTTTTAGTTGAAGTATAATAAAAGATCTGGAAACAGAAAAAGTTTGACCAATGTGACCATCAATGCGTTTCACATTTGGTGTAACATTCCTCTGTTCAGGTCTTGTTGGAGCTGGTCGAGCTGGAATAAGAGCATCTCTGTGATCAGAACCATCTGAATTTTGCAAGGGCAAATCAACAATCCTTTCACCAAGTAACAGAGCAAGTGAGATAGTTATCAAGGGTACCTTGCCTCAAATAACCTCAGTTTCCTTAGGTTTAAAAAATTCATGCCTCTTGAGGTATGAACATATCAACAATGGTAAGGTAAATTCCCTTTATAAGAAATATCACTATAAACTGCACGTGGTGAAAATAGTTAAATCCAAATTGAAATTCTTCAACACAAAAATTATCTTATACAACAATGTAGCTTGATCCTTAGTCACCTTAGTGGAATTTGTAGAGGGTATCCAATTGTAGACAATTAATTTATGGAGTACAAAGTATAGAGATGTGAGATCTTTAGCAAACATAAAAAATTTCACCTAGTTAATCTACCACAAGTTATAGAAGTAGCAACCAAGTTCAAATCAAGTTCATCTTCATCAATCACATGCTCTATCTCTAAGAGATCATTAATCAATTTCAGAGTAAGTGAAACTAATCTCCCCCTAAATTATACATTCCCATATCATTTAGAGCTACGCCTACCCATACTCTTCCTAAGTCAAGCATAAAGTACATATACCCAATCAAACACAAAAGTATCACTCAAAGTTATAGTTTTCAACAATTTCCTTTCAATAAAAAAAATTGTATCAACCTTTTACTCTCAAAATCAGCAGTGTTAATTCTCTTTTCCATTAACAACTTTCGTCAAGATAGCTTAGTGATTTTAGAAACTAACCTATCAATCTAAAAATTATTATCAGGATCAGAATTACCTCCTTTAGAATTTATTTCCTCAGCTGATTCAGAGTCCTTACTACTATTCTTCTCAGAATCATCACTACTACTTTCATCAGGGTCTGGTGTTGCGGCACTTGCTTCAGCATTTAATGCAGCATTCTTCCTCAGAAACTTCTTAATCTCACGCACAGTGGGATTATCCTCTGGATCAGAATTTTCAATTCCTTTGGGCAAGTCTCGTTCAGCAGCAACCTTCTTTCCCTTTGGATTATACTTCCTTTTGACTCGTTTCTCAGTAACCACATTTTCTTCCCCCGATTAAGAAAAGAACTTAAAACGGTTCATCATCAACACTACTTCCTTTATTCTTTCTCCTCAATGAGTTAGAGTAATCAACTCTAGTGAACACAAAGCCGGATCTCCTTCGTTGAACATGGACTAATCTTTTCTCTTTTCTTTCTTAACGATCTTCCTAAATGCAATCTATTCATATTCATCAGTATTAAAAGGAGAAAAAGTTAGTTTCACCTGAGTTAGGATTCACGTCGGCCTCCTTCATTTGAGCGTCCTCAAAATCGGATGTCTCAGCATTTGCAGACTCGTTCTGCTCAGCAACAGGAAAATCATCAATTTCCTTTTCACTCTCCCCCAGAGAGGAAGCTATCGAGGCGTTTGCCTCTGTTTCAGTATTAGGACTTGGAAATTGGGGCTTTTATGAGGTGAACGAACCAAGTGTAGTGGTGAGTTTTTCGGTTTTCAGTAGTGAGAAATGTCAATGGACATATTTCCAACAGTAAGAATGTAAGATTCTCAAAATTCACATTCGATTGAGACATATTCTCAACAGCTTGGTTCAGCTCGTTAAGGGTCGAATTGAGTGGAATGTGAACAGTTGTAGGAATGGGTGTAACTGGAGTTGTTTGGGTAAGTGTTTCAGCTTTTCTTGTAGCAGCTGGTGAGTTTTTGGTGTAAGCGGCCATGAAAGCGAAACTATTAAGATTGGAGAGAGATGTAGATGACGGTTTCGTGGGAGTTTGAGTGTGGTGAGGTAGTTTCCTGTCATTTAAGCACCAAAAAATAGAAAAGATAATCACAACAACCGAGACAAACAAGGCTTTAGCAAATTTTAAAATGCAATACTCAAATCACTCGAAAAAATGCAATGCTTAGTATATCATGTTATGAGAAGTATATAAGAGAGAATGCATAGTTGGAAGTAATACGTGTAAAAATTAAAAACTAACTAAGGAAGTTTCTAGAAGAAATTCGATAATACTCCATAAACTTAGCCACAAAAATAGATCATGGTTAAGGAGTGGGTAAAATCATAATTAAATAATTAATTAAATTAAGAACATTCTAGAATTTTTAACATTTAAATGTGTATAATCTGAAATAAAACAAGGATGTAGGTTAGTATAATCAGGAATAAATAAAATAAATTTCCATAAATAATCAAATAATTACTACTTATAAAAATATAATCGAATCATCTAATGCTATGCTCAAAACTGTTACATACACCTCAACACGATTTTTACATGAATTTACTTCATTTGTGTTGCACCATATTTTTTTTGTTTTGTGTTATAGCATCTAATTTGTATTGATCCATTGTTTCTGTAGAGTACATCGTAGTAGCGAACTCCGTGCCCCATACTTACTTAATGAATTACAAACCTCTTGATGTTTTTACCAAATATCACCTTTTGAAAAGAAGACATCGTAGTAGCGAACTCCGTGTTCCATAGTTACTCAGTGATTTGGTACATCTTTTAGTATGCTAATAACATTCTATTTTTTATGCATTTGAGAGGTGTAAGACATGTTTATTTTTGCACAACAATTTTTAGATTCAAGAATATTTTACAAAGGAATTATTCAACGAAAATAGGAAATAAATTAAATCTATAACAACTATACAACCTTATGATGTTGTCCCAAATGCTACGACATTTGTGACACCATCCATCCAGAATTATTCAGATACTACACATACCAAGAGATTTCCTCAAGGATGAGAATCTCTCAAGGTCAAGACCTTAGTAAATATATCATCATTATGATTTTCAGTAGGTACGTATTCCAACTTCACCATGTTCTTCTCCACTAAATCTCTCATAAAATAATGTCTAATGCAAATGTGTTTAGTGAGTGAGTGTTGTACTGAATTTTTAGAGATGTTTATGCACTCATATTATCACAGAAAATTGTAAGGATATCAATTTCAATTTCATAGGCATGAAACATCTTGCTTAACCACAAGATTGTTTCCCATGTAGAAACATCCTCTACTCTTACTCTTTTTGTCGTCCATATCTCATGCTCAATCCGCATCACTATATCCAATCAATGTGTTGTTGGTGTCCTTAGTCTACCATATCCCAAGTTCACTTGTACCTGCATCAAACTTGATAATTCTTTTCAAAACATTCAGGTGAGATTCATTTGGATTAGCTTGGTACCTAGAACAAACAAAAACATTATGCATATATAATATCTGGTCTACTAGAGGTTAGATAAAGTAAACTTCCTATCATGGATCTATACAATGTTGGATCAACATCCTTACCAACATTGTCTTTGCAAAGTTTCAATGTAGATCTCATAGAATTTTTCATTACTTTTTAACTTTCAAAATCAAACCTTTTAACCAAGTTCTTAGCATACTTACCTTGAGATAAGAATATACCATCCTTACATTGCTTGATTTGTAGACCTAAAAAGTAATTCAAGTCTCCAACCATACTCATCTCAAATGTTGCAGTCATTGCTTTAACAAATTGGTTAACATTTTATCACAAGTTAAACCAAACACAATGTCATCAACATATATTTGAGCAATAAGTAAATCTTCTCCAGTGTGCTTAATGAAAAAAGTTATATCAGTTTCTCATCTAACAAAACAATCAGGTTATTGTGGATCTTCAAATCCTTTAAGTTGTTCAACATATGCTTCTTCAATCAAAATGTCATTTAGAAATGCAGCTTATACATCCATTTGATAAAGTTTTAATGTCAATAAAACATGCAATTGCTAGCAATAATCTAATAGATTCTATTCTAGCAACAAATGCAAAAGTTTCATCAAAATCAATAACCTCAACTTGGGTGTAATCTTGTGCAACTAATCTAGTCTCAATCCTAAAAAAAATGTTATCAAACTCATCAGTTTTATTCATAAAAATCAACTTTGTTCTAATGACATTAGTATGACTAGGTCTTAGAACAAATGTTCATACATCATTTCTTTCAAACTGATTAAGTTCCTCATGCATAGCATTTATCCAATTTTCATCAATTAATGCTTCATTCACATTTTTAGGTTCAATTTCAGAATAATAACACTCTGCATTCACAACATTGAAAATAAAAGACACGCATATTGTTCTTACCACATCTACCTTATTGATCTAACTTTTCCTCTGGTTTGCACTCCAACTGTAGCATCACCTATGATCTGGTCAGAAGGATGACTTTTACCTATTCTTGAAGAAGGATTCATTTTGGGAACGTACTGATCATTCTGTGAAATTACAAAAGACTGTTCTGTAGATGTTGCTCCAGATGTGTTAACATTCGGTGCAACATTTTCAGACTTCGGTGTATTCTCAGAATTGTCAGTGACTTGTGATACATCTTCTTCATCTTTGTCATTTGTAAGACCTTAATCATCATCAAACACAACATTAACAGATTCTTGAACAGTGTTAGTCCTAAGGTTATAAACTCTATAAGCTTTACTATTTCTAGAATAGCCTAAAAAGAAACCTTACACTTTTAGAATCAAACTTATGAAGTTGATCCATATCATTCAAAATATAACACACACAACCAAATACATGAAAATATTTCACATTTGGTTTTCTAATGTTCAAAATCTCATAAGGTGTTTGAATAGAACCAGATCGAATATAAACTCAATTAATAATATGACATGATGTATTCAATGCTACAGTCCAAATCTCTTAGCAAGACTTTTAGAAGTAAGCATGACTCTTATCATTTCTTATAGAGTTATATTCTTTCTTTCAGCAAAGACATTCCGTTGTGGAGTTTTAGGAGATGAATATTCTTGCAAAATACCATTTTTATCATAAAAATCATTAAACATGCTGTTTTCAAATTCCCTACCATGCATGATCAGTTCTAATACGGCCAACTTTCAAGTTAAACACATTTTTGAACCTTTTGTAAAGAATTTTAAATGCAGCAAATTAATGTTTCAGATATATCTCTTAAAAACTCAATCCAGGTAAATCTAGAAAAATCATCTACCACAACAAGTGAATATATTTTGCCTCCAATGCTTTTAGTTTTCATAGGACCAATAAAATTCATGTGCAAAACAATTTGAAACATTGATGTGTAGAACAATGTGACAGCATTTTATGCAACACTCTTACCTGCTTACCTTTCTGGCATGGTCCACATACAGTAGTACTCTGAAACTTCTGTTTTGGTAATCCTTTTCACTGCATCGACTTTGATTAGTCTCTTCACTGATCTATAATGTGCATGTCCCAATTTTTGATGCAATAAGATATTTTCATCATTCTTTGACAAATTACACACATTTGTTCCAATAAGATAACAATTATCTACTGCCCTAGACAATTTTCATCTTTATTAAGAACATACACATGATTTTTTGTCAAATTTTACATGCAAATTATCATCACAAAGTTGACTAATACTAATCAAATGAGCAAGCAAACCATCAACATGCAAAACATATTTAAGCTTAGGAAAACTTTCAACATTCAAAGTTCATTTTCCTATAATCTGTCCTTTAGAACAACCACCATATGTAACATTACCATCATTCAAGGTCACATAATCAGATAAGTAGTCAATTTGTCCTGTCATATGTCTAGAACAACAACTATCAAAATACCATTGACCAAGTAAACATGCTTTCAAGGAAGTGTGAACAACATTACAAGTAACATCAGATTTCCATGCAGATTTCAGAAAATGTTTCATAGGATGTGACATCTTTTTAGGTAACATTTTCTCATATCTCAGATCATCAAACATTTGCATGCAGTAAGGACAAATATGATCAATTTTCGAAAAATAATGACATACAAACTTCTTTTCAATGTTTTTGACTTTGTGAGAATCTGTTTGTGCAGATGTTACAACATATGTTTTAACATTTGCCTTCACAAACTTCACAGCATTTTCAAAATTCTTAGAAAATAGTAGCAGTTTCACTATCATAACGTATACCACAATTATCAGATTTACCAATAGCTATAACATATATCAGAAGCACTCACAGACAATTTTATGAAACTTAAAGTAGAGGTGATCAATTTCTCCTTCAGTTTACAAACTTCAAAGATCTCTTCTGAAATGTATGACTTCTAGCTTGGTAATTGTTCCTTTCAGATTATCATTCTCTTTGTTCAAAGAATTAAGAGTGAGTTTCTGAGAGTTGCAATCATTCAACAACTTTTGGTACTTATGATCATCAATCCTTATGTCTGCATCATCAACAAACCCATTAAAACAATTCAAATCTGGGTGACTCTGTTTTGATGTTACCATAAATGTTATGACATTAGGTGCAACATCAGAATCTGTATCATCCAGATTATCATCTAAAGAATCATCATAATCAATCTTGGTATGAAAAGTAAATTCAACATCTTTTGATTCATAAAATTCATCATCTGATTCATTATTTAAGGTAGTACTAAAATTCAGTTTTTGCATAAGTCTAGTATTGGCACATTAATTTTCATAAAGACCATATTCAGAACATGCATTGAACTGATTTTCTATATTAAAGATCATACCTTGGTTTACCTTCACCTTTTTTATAACCTTGGTTGAAATTGACTTTTCCTTCTTTCTGGTGGGGTGTTGATGTGTTGATTTGGATCTTTGGTACATCATAACCTGTAAGTACAGTCCTCCAAGCACGTTCATCAATCGACTTGATATACATGCACATCTTAGGCTTAAAATATGGATAATATGTTTGGATGCCTAAGTGTAGTGGATATGTGATGTGTTTCCATTGCTAACATAAACTAAAACACACTTTAAGCAAGGATCTAACCTAGTGTCGTCATGTATCGGCTCTGATACCAACTGAAAGTGTGCGTGGGGTAGTATCTAGTGTTT
Organism: Galeopsis tetrahit; assembly: GCA_963675135.1. NCBI lineage: Eukaryota > Viridiplantae > Streptophyta > Magnoliopsida > Lamiales > Lamiaceae > Galeopsis > Galeopsis tetrahit. The sequence goes on from OY776133.1 coordinate 64,633,549, forward strand.
AAGTAAAAAACAGAACAATGTTACACTGAATGTTGTGACAATTAGTGTAGCATTAACTCTAACAGAATGTGAAAAGTAAACACAGTACACAGCGGAAGTCTAAAACACTAAAACATAATAAGAACACAATGGAATAATTTTTAACATAGATTTTATTAATAACAAAACCTATGCTAAGCCTTACGGCGAAAAATAACTTAGTTCCTAAGTTATACACAAAAATGTCGTGTGAAATGTCTCAGCAATTACTTCAACATTCCACAAACAGAAACTACGATCGAGGCAGGTGCCTGAATCCGCAAATAGACTTAAGTGTAAGAACACTGTCTAAAGAACTAATCTGATCTATGATTCACTCTCACTCGATACAAGACTAGAACTAAGTACACTGGAAGGTGTGGTATCCCTCGACGTACGTTAAATGATACAACTACTGACCATAACTCCTAACTAGGGTTGAACGCTCAAGAAGGTGTTACTCGAGTAGTGCATACTTTGAAATGAAAGACTCCAGCGGTATTTATAGAGAAATACACAGCTTCTAGATCCTTCCATTATGAGATCCTATTTTTTAGGACCTCAACCTCCGATCTTTCTAGATCCTTCTGCCATCTTCCAGGTCATTCTACAATGCTCTAAACTCTTCTAGCACGTTCTCCAACCTTCTGGAATCTTCCAGGTTTCAGACTCTTGTAGAAGCTTCTAGAATCGTTCCTGAATGTGAGAGCATTTAGTACAACATTTAATGTAACATTTCAGAAAGGACTTAGAATAAATCAAGGAAGGTCAAATTAAGATGTTGTTGATAATGTTAAAGCATTTAAGAGTTAACAACATCTACAGCCACAATGTCGTCTATATATGCATGATGTTAAGGAAAGCGTGTTAGTATGTATACCCTAGTTTCCAAGAACTTCTCAAGAATATACATATATGAGTAATAAATTAAACCTGACTTTCAAAGATTGGGGTGAATCTAAAGTGGTAATAATTAATTAGAGTATCTTAATTATATCAAAAAAAAAAAAAAAAATCAATCAAAAAGTTTTTTATACTATTTTCAAATTATAAAAAGGGTTGAAAATATTAATTATGGTGATTTATCAACTCATACAAAGAAAAATATTAAGTATATGTATTAGAAGTTTAACCTATAAACTAATACTCTCTCCCCGTTCAGCCATAAACTTCTCTTTTACATTTTACTTAAACATTAAGAGATATAATATAAAATGTGTAGTAGTTAGTTGAAGTAGAGAGATCTAGGAAGAAAAAAAGGTAGAAAGATGTAGGATGAAGAAAATGTAAAGATAATGAATTTTATCATTTAAGAAAATGAGAACAAAATATATAAGTATGAAGCTTATGGTTATGGTGGCAAAGTAATTTTTTATGAATTAACTTTGTTTTCATATAAACTAATTATTCTCATTAGAAATCTTACTTCTATTGTACACGCGATCGAGTGAGTCAAACTTGAGTTAAAATTGCACTGATTGCATAGTGCAACTGAAGTGTTGAAGTTTTTGTTATTTAATAATGTTTGTCGTAAAATAAGCATTAAGTAAACTTTTTGACTATAGAAAAAAAGTAAAAATAAGATTAAACGATTTGAACTCACGACTTTTTAATCAACGTGTTCATATGCTCCACAAACCCATGTCGTGAACATATATGTTTGTCATGAATAGCACAAAACGTATGTGTCCAAAAGTTTTTTAAAAGTTAAGCGTGCTCTCATATTATACCTCTACATATCTAACAAACAAATCGATCGAGGTATATCATGTGGTCCTTAATAATGATGGCATGTTGTCCTCAAATACATAATACGAGTAATATCTAATGGATGTATACCGACACTCCATCCAAAACCATACATATACAATATGTGTGAACAAAAATAAACCTAATCTACTCATTTAATTATATATCATGATGAATACTCCTTCCATTTTTTTTTAATAAATGTCACTTTAATTTGTCTATTTTACTATTTTTAAACTCTTTAATTTTGACTATTTTACCTTTCTTCATTTATCATAAAAAAAATTCATAAATATTGCTTATATCAAAATTAATTTGATTTATGAATATGAGTTACATTCTTGACCACGTTCTTTATTAAATACAATTTTTATATTAAAAATAGTTATAATTAATGAAGGGTAATATAGAGTACAATTTATAATTTTAATTTGTTATAAAAGTCAAAGTGACACTTATTTAAAAAATGGAGGGAGTATAATTTATATGTGATGGTTGAATATTGAAAAATATTTTGGTTAATTAAATTTAAAAGTTTGTAACAATATCTATCTATTAAGTAAATATGAATAAATAGTTTTCAATTTATTTATAATTAAATTGTATTTGTAAATAATTAACAAATTAAGCATACAATAATAAAATTATGTAAGATTTGTTGAGTAAAGTAGAATTTTGAGTTAATCTCAAATATAATATTTTACGAGTAACTTACAAGGTGACTCGACTCGTTTATCCTCCTATTTCGATTTTGTTTTTCTAAAGGATATATACCAAGTCTCCTAATTGAATTAATCTCTGCTAATGTGTTTTTGTTCAACCCTCCCACTCACATACTATCACCAAATTCACGTTTGTTATATATGTTTAGTCTTATAATATGATAATTGTAAGGTGCAGAGTTGTCATAAAAATAAAATATTTATTTTCAATGTTTCGATATTCAATTTAAAGATCGACTAATTTAAAAAATAAATTATACCCTTCATTTGCGAAGGCCACGTTTAAAAACAGATGGACAACTTGTAACCATTAAAACCCCATTGTTCTAACTATTGTGATGTGATGTGCGGGACATGATCTCCTGTTACACAATGGTGTTACATCTTCTGTTACACCTTTAAATGAATGACACTTGTCCTAGTAATTAATTTAGATTAATTATAGTCAAATAAAATTTCTTAAGAGAATATTACCTAATAAGGTCACTTTTATAGACTATTAAACAACTAAAACATACAACTTTTAAAATTTCCTAATAAGGTCATTTTTTTGTCAAAAAACCGTATTTGTCCTTTATATTAATATAACCTCTTAATTAATAGATTTAAATTCAAACATTAATTCGAAATTTAAATTCAAACATTAATTGCATGACATCATTTCCCCAAATTTTCGCCCATATTCATAAGAAGTCTATACTTTCTCAAAAAACGTAACCTATCATATTTTTGCCAGAAAATCTGTAAAATGCAGAAACCAAAATAGGAAGGATCGAGTTTTTTTTCCACTGTTCATATTCAGCAATCGTAAGTTCCTTCCATTTTATAGTTAATCATCACAGTTTAATTGTTCATTTACGGTCAAATCATCTCTAAACATAAAGTAGGGGGTTCAATCCATGAGTTCAATCCATGCGTTTAATCCCTGCGTTCAATCCATATGATAATGTTCATATATTATACTTCACTCGTTCAAATTGTGTCTATGTCTGTAAATTTGCATTTATATTTGTAATTCTCATTTGAATCGTTGTTTACACATTATCTTAAAACCATCGGTTGATTTATGTTCTTATCTGTATATACTGATTAATTGTTAAATGCACAGGCTTTCATATTGGTCGTTATTGAAATGGATTATAGTGTATTCGGCAAGCTTAATTTTAATGGAAAAAACAAGCTTATTCGAGTGAATGAGTCGACCTCATTTGGCGATTTATTGGGTGAAATTGCAGGTATGACAAATCTTATTTCTCCCGGTAGCATATCGATAACATACTCCGTTTCTAGTCTCAACAACTTCTCAATAGAGTGTGATTCTGACATCCGGGGTATGGTAGAGTTTTGTAAAGCTACATCTGAAAAGCTAGTTAACTTATCTGTTGCCATGAGTAGTCAGGATATGGTAGTCACTGAATTGATTCACTCGTCACAGTCAAATGACAGTTTATTATCTAAACAAATTCATCTAAAAAAAACATCCCTGAACAACACAGTGTCTAATCATTCTTCAAATTCTGTTGAAGACAGTCAACTCCGATCAGATTTTGATGGAATATGTAGTATACCTACGTTTGATATATGTTCAGTTGAGAAGAAGAAGTCATATTTATCGGATCATTGGGTTAATATAATGGAAGGTGGTGTTGGTACTGTTTTCGTTGGAGGTGCACCTGAATTTAGAAAAGAGCTCATAAAATACTCCACAAAACTTAATTTTAAGTATAAGTATAGAAGGAACACCCCTAGGTACGTGTTTGCTGTTTGCAATGAACCATCAACACCCACTTGCGAATGGTTCATCAAAGCGAAGAGATTACCCACCAATAATGCCTTTATGATTGCTAAAGTTAATTTAGTGCATAGTTGCGTTGGAAACCTTCTTCTTCAAAAAAAAAAAACAGGTTAGGTCCCAAAATTGTTAAGGAATTTGTTATGGATAGTGTCCAAAAAAATCCCATTATTGCGGTGAAAGACGTAATCAACAACGTCAATGAGGGTTATGGATTCACACTCCCTTATTGGAAGGTATGGCGTGGAATTGAAGCTGCAAGAGACGATATATTTGGAAGCTACGAAGAATCTTACGACCAATTGCGCTGGTACTGTGATGCAGTTAAACGGACAAACCCCGGAAGTATAGTAGACCTAGAGAAGGATAACACAACCAACCGTTTTGAACGACTATTTGTTTCGTTCAATGCATGCAAGGAGGGTTTTAAAAAATGCAGGCCAATGCTCTTTGTAGATGGTACCTTTATGAAGGGAAGATCAAAGGGCGTATTGCTTGCTGCAACTGCAAAGGATGAGGACAATGGTATTATATACTTTCCATATTTCGTTTCTACAGTTCAATATCAAATACAATTTTGGGACCTTGTTCATTACATATTAACAGATATTTATACTAATATCCATATTGTTCATATTCTAGGTCTTTTTCCAGTTGCAATGGGTGTCGTATCTGCTGAGAATAAGAACAATTGGGCATGGTTCCTAATCAAGTTGCGTGATTTTATAATCCACGAAAAGAAAGTCATTTATATTTCAGATAGAAATACAGGATTAATGTCTGCTTTCTACGATGTATGGGATGATCCAACACACTTTTACTGCCTATATCATTTACTTTTAAATCTTAAAGGAAAATACGGTGGAGGCTGGAACACTCAACATCGCGAGAACATGGCTGATTTATTCAAGCAATGCGCTTATGCACCAACTATAACTGTTTTCAAACAGAAATTGGACATTTTTAAAGCTGTTGGTGGTCATATTGCAGAAGAATGGTTGGAAGACATGCCATATAAACATTGGGCAGTAGCATATTCACAACACATACAGAGATATGGCGAAATGACTTCTAACGCAGCTGAGTCATTTAACTCTTGGATTCGTGAGGCTAGGTCTCTCCCAATTACTTATATGTTGGATTCAATCAGGAAAAAAATATCACAATGGTTTGTTGAGAGACGTGAAAGAAGCAACAAATGGACTGGATTACTTGTGCCTACCAAAGAAGATCTTTGGAATGAACTAGGTAACATCAGTGCATCGTGGGGAGTTTCAGTCTATCCTAACGGTCAGTTTGAGGTCCGCTCTAGGACGTCTGTAACTGTTGATCTGGAGCACAAAATATGTACCTGTTTTAAATGGCAGATTACAGGTTTTCCGTGTGCGCACGTTGTTGCTGTTATCAAGAAGCACTGTGATTCTGTTTTTAATTATGTTGAAGATTGCTTTTTTACAGCCCGATACAAACAATGTTATGAAGAGGACCTAGTTCCAGTTCCTGATACAGAAAGATTCGAAGTCATTTCTAATTCCAGCCCGGATAAAATACTTCCACCCATCCTAAACAAACCGCCTGGTAGACCTAAACAAAAGCGAATTACTTCGTATGGAGAATTTCGAAGGGTAAAGCCTACAACTTGTAAACGTTGTGGAAAAACCGGTCGCCACGATACTTTGACCTGTGCCACAGTTTTTGGTACCGACAAGACAAACTTCCAGGCGTAGACACACAATATCTCATTGTGTATAATTTTATATCTTAGCACCGTTTGTTTGACTGTTTCCCGATATACTTATCGGCTTATCATTTCGTCTCATATCGTTTTGTTATCTTTCTAAGACTATTTTTATCAGTTTATGGAAAGAATAGTTGTTTATTCACATAATGTTTTGTTTACAATCACCTTATCCACGCATCTGAATTTTCGATAAACTGAATATGGAAATGCTATTTGAAATGCATCTGAAATCTTAATTCGTCATAAAAAAATGACTAATTCTGTTTTTAACATGCATACCGAAATGCATGTGAAAGGCGGATTCTTGTCAGTGATATTAACGGAATTTAAGTATGTAAGCCATACATCACAACAAACACGTGTAGGGATAAACCATTACAGATGTGCATGTCTGTTTTTGCATATTGATATGCATCCTAATATGCTTATATTAGTATGCATTCCAGAAAAGAATCAGTCATGTATGCTGTTTTACAGTTCATAACACATCAACATATACTTATGCATCCAAATATTCATGTACGAACGCAATTCATGATCTTAATCTTTTTTGGTTGTTTTTGTGTTTGAATAGTGTATTGAGTATGATTATTATGTTGGTGTGGTGTTGTAATTTAATTTTGTTTATTAATTTATTTAGTTATGTTATTGGTTTTTATTTCGAGATTGGGAATGCTGGATATGATGTAGTGTTCGACACGTACTCCTTTAAATCTCAATATTAAAGTTTATAATCCATCAGCATATAGGTATGCATCCAAATGTGCATGCTCGAAATGCATCCATTATCATAGACGGAGCCACATTGGGCCCAGAGGGGCCCAGAGGGGCCCAGTGGCCCCCCACCATTTTTTTTAATTTTATTATATATATATATATATATAATAAATAAATTTTTTCTTTTTAAAATAATGATATATATTTATATATAAATAAAATTAATGACAATTTGAGTAAATAAATGATGATTTTGAAGTTGGTGATAAAAACATTATTTACATTTTTTAAATATACATATTAAGTTTAGACGGACTAAAAATGAATGCTTGCATACATTTTATTTCTTAATACTCCGTTTTTTTTAATAGAGTCAATAATATAGATTAATAGTATATTTGAAATTATTGTCTAAATCTTTGCTAAGATTCACAAGAATATCTTTAAAATTGAACAATATTTTAGTATTGAATTTTTTAAAAAAATTTTTAGTGTTTTAAAATTTTTGTACATTTATATTTAAAATTATTATATTGTATAAATTATAGAATATTGGAACACATTAATGTATTATATTGGAGATTAAATTATAATTGAAGAAAGAAAATGTTTTTTAAAAAATAGTGATATTAATATTTTAACAATTTTTATATTACCCGACTTCATTTTGAGTGCGGGCTATCAAAACATCTTACAAAATACAATGGAAGTAAACTTTATGATTTGATTTAATGGAATGAAATGTATTTACAATTTTATTATGAGAAATTTCAATAAGTATAATAAATACATTTTTTTTATCTTCATTATAATGCTAATCGGGCCCCCCTACCGAAAATTCTTGGCTCCGTCACTGTCCATTATCTTAATCTTTTTCATTTGTTTTGTGTTTGAATAGTGTATTTTGATTATTTTGTGGGTGTGGTGTTTTATATTAAAGTTCATAATCCATCATCATATAGGTATGCATCCAAATGTGCATACTCGAACTGCATCCAATATCTTAATATTTATCATTTGTTTGTGTTTGAATAGTGTATTGAGTATTTTTGTGGGTGTTGTGTTGTAATTTAATTCTCTTTATTAATTTTTTTAGTTATGTTATTAGCTGGTTTTGTTTTCGGATTAACAATCAATGGTGAATATGAAACCGTCGTGCACACGTCCTCAATTAAATATCAATATTAAATAAATAAATATATATTTCTAAATTATAGTTGTTTTATGTGCACGTTCTAATTAATAGTAATATTTATTTATTTTACATACACGCCCACTACCTATAATTAACGGTTACATTTAGTTTTTCCCATTACTTACACGCCCATAATGTCCACTAACTATCCCATGAATAACTTTCAGTATCTTTAATATTCTATCTATATATATCCCGTGAATGGTGCTAAACAATGCAACCACTTCATTCTTACAATTTTTTGGTTTCCAAATGCCCAATTCAATGATGATCGAAAATCTTTCTGACGAAATCACTATTTCTATTCTACTATCTCTTCTACCTGTATTTCTATGCAAATACAAGTGTATCTCTAAACAATGGCAAGCTGTAATAGGTTCCAGTTGGTTTGTAAATTCACATTTGGTGAATATGAAAGCAGGAAATCATTTCTCATTTATTCATAAATATCACGTTGCATGCCCCCCCATTTCTTACCAATCTAACCTCGTTGGTGAATCTCCTTCCATTTCTAGGGAAATATCCCAACCATACGAAGAATACGAGGTTCTTGGTAGCTATAATGGTCTAGTATTAGTCTGCAATATTGAAGATGAATATTCTATAAAAAACCCTACCACTCAACAATATCATATTCTTCCAAACAAACCAATTTTCTTTCCAAAGGGACACGACGTAGCATGGGTTTATTTTGGATTTGGTTATATAAGAAGTTCTAATGATTACATCGTTATGCGAATTGCTTATCTATGGGATCAAAGTGGTGGTGTGACCGAGGTATGCACGTTCTCACGAAATTCAAATATGTGGTCAAACCTTCCTCCCTTTCCTTTTGATAATTACCCTTGTTCAAATGCATTATTTGTTGGTAATCTTTTTCATTGGATCTTCCAATCTAGTAAAGCTGGTTATCAGTTGACTACATTTGATATTCTAAAATCTACATACTCATTGATTAAAATTCCTGATTTTAAGATTGCTCACTTTAACTTAGAAGTTGAAGGGTTGGATGATGATACAATTGCATTATATTGTAGTAGTTTGACCACACCACAAGATAGTTTTTATTGTAAGTATTTCTTTCAAAAGCATTTACTTACTTACTCGTTAGGTGTCCCTAGTTGGTCTAGTATATCAATTTCCAGAAGAACACTACTACCTAACCATTACCATATATCACCAATAACCTTCCTCAACCAAGAGAGAACGAAAATAATGTTCCTTGTACAACCATGGGGAGACTACTATTGCTACGATTTAACTTCAAAGACGTTTCAAGTTTTAGAGGAATACGAAATGACATACGGAGTTCAACGCGTGTACAAATATATTCCGTCTCTTGTATCTCCTATCATTAAATAGTTATTGATGAACTCTTTATTGTATCAACCATGTCTAATATATTGCGTTATTTAACCCAAAAAAATATGAATTGTTATGTTCAGTTTATTCATGTATCGTAATTACATATTGTATATAATGTCCAGGTAGTTATTATTATATTATTTACGCTTATAATTTGAGTGATAAATTAAATACATTTCTTATGTATTAAAAGCTAAGATAAACCAATGTATATGTTCATGTCAACCGTAAGTATTCTAATAATATATATAATTAATTTGCACAAAACGAATCATACATAATATTTTAGATTGTATTATATTCCTTAATTAGATAAAATCAATCAATTTTATGCAACATTTCAATTATCTCTCAATGTATAAACCCATACGAATAGTTTTCAAATTTACCCAATATATTATATACTGATTTATTAACTATAAAATTTACTTTAATTGTCTAACATAAAAATCAAAATTTTTATACACTAAATATTGGCTGGATTACTATGACATTAATTGATTAGACTCATTCACATCAATTAAATTTCAGACTTGACACATCCCTTCGGATGGTGGAATTCGAAAGGTTCCTTTTTAAAGAAGGTGACTCTTCAAATTCATTTTATTAAGCATTCAAACTCATTTCTGTCATAGACTCAATCCTATATTCTTCAACAGTTTCACTCAGAAAGATCTATCACACACTTCTACTTTGAACAATAGTATGATGAACAACAACATCCCTCACATGCATGTTCCATCCGAAATCAGGGATCATCTTTTGGAGTTTGTAGATCCAAAACATTTATGCAGATTGAAGTGTGCTACTAAGCATTGGAAGGATTTAATAGAGTCAAAACCGTTTGTGGATGCTCAACTAGCCCGGATAAAAAATCAGTACATGTTTGCTTTCATCCACAAAAATGAAGTTTCTAGCCCTCCAGTGATTTATTTACCTGAGGGATATGGCGAATCGGGTACTAGGCGTTTTATAAGAGATGATGCCGACGATTCCGAAGTACTTGGTAGTTTTAACGGGTTAGTTTTATTTGTCAACACTCTTGATCAGTTTCGTCTGTCAAACCCCTCCACAAATCAATCCCTAGTTTTACCAGATGTGCCAGACCACATGGGTCATTTTTTAGGTGAAGAGTCCTCTTATTTTGGTCTGGGATATGATGCAGTCACTGATGATTTTTTAGTTATTCGTGTTTGTTGTTATCTTCAATTAGAAGGGTATAGTTCATCTGTTTGTCTGTATTCTAGGAATAATAATTGTTGGTCATCCTTGCCTCCTTTTCCTAGCCAATATCCACCTCTTGATAATGCATATTTTGTTGGAGGACTTTTCCATTGGAATGTATACAGATCTGATGGACATGCATTAGTTACTTTTGATTGTCAAAATCATATGTACGGGGAGGTTGTTGTTCCTGACTTTATCTTGGGCCAATGGTTTTATAAAATTAAAGATTTGGATGAAAACAATCTGGCCGTTTTTACTGATCGTCTCAGCGTTGATGAGTTTGGTGTGAGTCGATATTTTCTTCAAGTGCATATTTTACGTTACTCATCAGATGGTAGGAGTTGGTCATCTTTCAACATATTCAAGGAAGGCAATTTACCCGACGGTTTTGCTCTCGAGCCAATCGCGTCCTTAAATTCAACGACCACACTAATTATGTTTAGTCTTAAGTCATATGGCACCTTCTTCTCTTACAATATTGCTACAAGGCATTTCTCAAGGCTCGAGGGTATTGGGACGTGGCCAGATTGTGCCAAATCTTACAAGTACATCGAGACTCTTGTATCACCGCACCCGTAACTCTAAATATAGGTCCGTTGTAGGACGTGTTTTTTTTGTCATATATGTTTAGTATATTAATGAAAAACTCATCTTTTTGTAGTTGTATTAAATATTGAAATATTCCTCCTTATTAATGTAGTACATCTTCAGTATGTGTAATGAAATGGTGTCTGGTTTATTTTAAATTCATATCCGTATGATGGTAGCTATATTCATGTTTGTATGTACAATACCATATGCATATAATGATGTGCAATCTACATGTGCATGTGCTTATGTTGTTTCTGTACTTTGACTTTTCCATGGTCATACGCAATGTTCACATTTCTGCTCCACTTCATATGGTCACGATGTGCATACCCAACGTTCACATTTAATTGACTCCACACTTTTTCTTACTTATTTTGTCATACCTTTGCTCAAACTTATTAGTACAATTCGTGGGAACGTGGAACTTCCAAAAATTAATCCAAACATAAATCACATCAATCCATACCAAAAAAAATCTTCACATTCTATTCCATAAACAATATCAAAAAACAAAAGATACTTCATAAACAATATCCAAACATAATATCATGACTTCATAAATAGTAATATAATACTGGAACTTATAAATCCATATCATAAGCAATGATAATATCCGCTAATGCATATTGTTTATCCAAGTTAAAGATCCAAAACATACCAAAACAGACAAGTATTCATCAACACTTCACCAAAAGATTACTAATATTCCAAAAACCACTGACTAGTAGAAACAGAACTTATAAAATGTCTTTCATGCAATAACCCCAACTCTGATATTGAATCAACCTACTCAATAGTCATGTGCATAGGGTCAACGAACGATTCCACAATCCTAGACCTCATTGTGCTAGCAGCAAGTTTTCCAAATCCTCCTGTCTGAGGCACCTCACCTTTGTAAATGAACTCGATTTTCTTGCACAGAATGACTCCACAGTCTAACGAATCAGATCCCTGCCTCCAAGTTTCAGCAGCAATTGGATACTTGAATGGCATGCTCAGGTAAGAATGAGTAGGCTTCCTTGCCTTGAACAGTTCTACCAATTTTGCATCAACATACTTTACCTAACGGAATTGCACAAAAGAATAGATGTGTATAAGTTAGACAGTAATCTTATAAACAATTTATAACAAAAAACTATATATTAATAAATTACTCACCACATTTAATGACTCTGCCAAATATGAATCTACATGTGCCTTTGTCCTTGGAGGAATTGAATTATAGAAGGTCCAGACCCTAGTAGTCAGATTAAGCTGCAGCAGTGTCCAATGATCAATCGCTTTTAGTCCAGTTGAAGATCCCAATTGAGAAACAATTATTGGGAACAGAAATATCTTTTTCTCAATGTTATCTTCAATAACTTTATCTATAAGTGAGTGAAAAACTTTTTGCTTGGCTATTTGACGGTTTGTAATTAGTGCCTGCACAAAAACATGTATACGAAAATTATATGTAATCTTACACAGAAACATTCTTTAGTTAATGTTAGGAAAACCAATATGAAATGATGAAATACCCAGCATGTTGCTGTAAACACTTTCACACTCCTTGATTCTGGCCTCGGACCAAATAGAACTGATCTTAACATATCCCCCCATGCATTAACTACCTATAATTCATTAAAACATAAACAATTTATCTAGAGTCAATACTGTACATTATATTCAATATTAATAGATTACACAATGTACCTGACTGGTAATTTGCCCATCATTTGCAACGTCAATTAACATCTGAACTGACACGTCTGCTAGTGGTATATCCGCATGCCAAACAATGCAACTGTAATATGCATAAATGATTACCACCAAGATAGTGAAAAGAACACATAAGAATACTAACAACTTATAGACATTTCAATTATAGTTATATACAATACTAGAAATTGAACAATGTATGTTATACTTACTGTGGACCATTGTTCTTTAACTCAGTGAACAGTTTCTCTCTAACATACGCAGAAATTTTTCTCACTGTTGCTAGCTTATTGTTAAAAGGGTATCTCACGGATGCTCTTTTCTTTTTTTCCACCTCTTCATTCACAGTATCATCGCCATCATCGTCTTTTATTTCATGAACTGTTATCAGTTCATTTGTAAGAGGTTGAGGGGATACTATCACATGTTTCCTGTCATCTGTTACTGTCCTCCCCTAAATTCGATCAACCAATGACCCCGGAGATGGCCACTGTTTCTTCTTCTGCACTTTCATTTCAGGGGTCTTTTCACCGTATTCTAGTAATGGAACAACCAATCCCAAGTCCTTGTTTTCTGGGTCCCTCATTATCTCATCTGCTACAGCCTCATTCAAAACTACATCCTCCATGTTTTCTTGCTGCTTCATTTTGTCATCTACAACAGCATCATTCTGAACTCCATCATCCGTGTTTTCAACACCCGGTCCTAAATCAGTTTCCTCAATGATTGTAGATGAGTAGAGTTCAACTGTGGCATCTAAATTCTTGACCAACCTTTGATTCTCGGCTTTCAATTCCACAATCTCATTCTCTTTAACACTCAGCTGTTTGTCAAACTTTTCCTTCACATCTTCTAGCTCTTTCTTACCAGCAACTAATTGAGATACCAACATTTCAACCCTTTTTTCAAACCTCTGGTTATCACTTTTCAGCTTATTAATTTCTAGGACCTTCTTCGATAACTCTGCATCACAGTTTAACCTCACAACTAGGATTTGTGACTGTAGAGCACCTACTTGATTTATCAAATCATCAACCTTCCTCAAACTGCTCTTTTCACCTCCAGAATTAGTCATAGTTTCATGAACACCGACACTGCCAACAGCAATACCCTTACTACTACCAGCTCCATCAGTTCTGTTTACATCCTCATTCCCACCCACAGCAGCTTGGCCATCATCAACCACATCTCCAACAGTTTTGTTTATCTCCTAACACACCATAAGAACAGGATCATTATCATCTTTCAAATTTAATCCCTCAGACACATCTTTTTCAATACCAATATCAAAAGATGGGCATTCAATCGAAATGCTCTTTTTCCCATTAGAACTGGATCCAACCTCAAAACATTTTGAACTTGAACCTTGAAACATCAAATTCTGAACTTTGCGTAATGGTTTAGATCTTGTTGAAACATCGGACGAGCTCTTGTCAATCGCTGAAGGTGTACCACTTCCTGTCTCATCTGCCTCCTTATCCACGCATCTGAATTGACGAAGAATCAAGAGTTGTTCCTTCTCATATGTTGTAGCTTTGGGTTCGTCAGTAAAGACCTGTTTTCATATAATATCGTAACTATTTATGCGTTGCTATAATAAAGTTATCAAATCAATGTAATTCTATATAATATTACTTGGGTTGAACGACTCAATTTCCCATCAACTATTGCAGAATGCAGTGCTCCAGTATCCCGTTTCAGGAATCGAGGGAAAGCCGATGGATTAATTGGCTTGACAAGCCTTGTATGCTCGCATAACCAAAACTGCATTTAACATACGCAAAAATAACTGTTAAGAACATAATGCAGAATTGGTGTAAAAACTTTAATAAACAATACAAAGTATTCAAATTTCAAGTTTTTTGGGGAAAATTTACCGGTAACATCATTGCACAACCACCCGCTTTTAACTGCTTACTCCTTCTTATCTGTTTTTTCAATTGATCAACTATAAAAGTATTCCAGTCATACTTGCAGATATTTGAAAAATTCTCCAAGTACATTGTCAGATGCCAGGGGACAGCTGAACTTCGAACTGGGCAAAGAACAGCCACCAATAAGTAACAACATAACAACCTTGCCACATCTTTACTTGATTCAGCATAATTTCTCCGAACAACAGCCTTCAGCGTCGTGAGTATCTGAGCTTTGTACAACGAATTATAGTGTTGTGGCCTTGCTTCCATATCTTCACCAAAACATCTATTAACCCAAGCAGGGTGATGATACTCATCCACCCTGTGTCTTATTTCATCACTCCCACAGCTTATTCCAAGTATAAGCTCTGCATCAGACCTAGACAAAAATAGCCTAGTTCCCCCGATCACAAAACTTTCGATTTCAAAGTCGAATCGCCTAACAAGCTCCACTATATCACTCTCGTATTTCTTACACCTTTTCTTCAGCGAAGCAGTAACGTTAATGCAAAGTGAATTCATTAGTAGCCAGAACGGAGTCTTCTTCAATTCGGCTATATGCTGTTCTGTAAACACAACTCCTTTCAAATCCTTAATAGTTGTCCTCATATTTGACCTATAGTATGTTTCAGTCAAATCCACCTCTACTCCAGCTGCAACAGAAATAATATATTTCACGATATGTATATTTGCTTATTTATTTGAAAACAATTAATGTAATATTGAAACATACTTACCAAAACAGTTCTCAGGTTTGATAGATTGGACTTCCTTGTCCTTCCTAGCTTGCTTTCTTACCCTCTTATATCTTTCAACATCACTATCTGCATTATACATTTCATATTGAAACTGCATTATTTGTATTTAAACTAAATAAGATTAAATTCATTAACAACACCAAATACTCTATGATTCATTACCTTCCGTGTCAGAAGCTGCATACTTGTTTTTCCTTTTCACTTTTTCCTCTTCACTTTGAAAATCTATTCATTTACAAAAACATTCATTCGTTGTAAAAAAAAATGCATTTGTTATGGATTGTAACAATCACCCAAATAATTAGATTATTTATATAGAACTTATCCTTCACTACCTGAATCTGATTCTACATGTGAAGCTTTTGACTGATGCTTGCCTAGTATGTTACAAACGTATTAGCAAAACTCTATTAATATGCTTCAATTTAAAAAAAATGAACTTTTATTAAGATCTTATAAAGGAAATAAATTCAGAAACCTTTATTCTTTTCTTCCCTCCTTCTCTTTTCAGCAGAACCTGCACATTAACATCATGTATTCAGTAACTATATTTACAGGAATGTTATTCTTTGTATGGCATTTTCAAAGCTCACTAATTCAAGGCATAACCTCGTGTCTCCACACGATGAACACTTTCATCAACACTCTTCTGTTTTTTACCCCTTCGTTTGCTCGAACCTTCATCAGTGTGCACAACAGAACTCCTTGATTTTGCCATATGTCCTTAGTAATAAGTTAATAAATGCTCCTGTTAGTATGAGTATAACTCCTTACCATATAAATCGATATGCATAATGATTATATGAAGAAAAACATTCATAACACAATGCAACTTTCTTCTTAATATCCTCTTTGTCATAATAAAATTGATTTCAGTTTATTTTCTCCCTGTACCACTTTACTAACAATACCCTGCTTCTTAACAAAAACTCAAAATACTAAGTCAATTAACACATCCCTGCTCTTTTCCATCATGAACAAAGTAATATTTATCTTTCCTATTTTATCTTCTAACTTGTCGTTCCTAGGGTTTCAAAAGTAACTATTTTAAACAACAATAAATCCAAAAATGTTATGATATTTTGATGAACAACTGAACTAACAATAAATAGAATTCGTAAACAACAAGTTACTGAAAAATCGTTAAACCTTTGATCTTTCCTATGAACTTTTTTTTTGCTTCAATCTACACAGAATTTAAACCGTTTATGTATATGACTTACAGGGTATTGAACTACGCTGAAGATAATAAGAAAAAGTCACGCATGCAAGTGATCGGAATACCTTTTCTCACCGTGGTATGATTTTCTTGAATGATATTCGCCGAAAACAATGGGTCGGCTGATATATGCAGAATATATTTGGTAAAGATTTTCTTCCAGCTAATTAATTCGAGCTTGCTTCAAATTAGGAACAAATTGGAAGGTTGATGAAGCGCGTAAAACGAGGAATGCATTAAATCAAAAGATTTCATATAAATCCAATTAATTTTTTTGAATTTCAAAATATTTTAATGGGTAAAGGGCAACAATGTCTTATTAGGTGTCATTTTCACCCTAATAGAATTAAAAAAAAAACATATGCCCTATTAGATAAAACTATTAGTGAAATGACCTTAATAATAATTTCCCAATTTCTTAATTCTCAAAATATTTTTTTAACACATATTATAAAATTATTTGTTTAAATAATTTTATATAGAAAAATCTTAAACAATTTAAAAAAAAAAGAATTCAATCAGTTTGCTTAAATATAATAAACACGTTTAAATAATTTAATATTTTTGGCATTTTGTTTAAATATAAAAGTATTTAAAAATATACTTTAACAATTTAAATAAAAATGGTCAAATTAAAGAAAAAAAATTAAAATATGAAAATTACAAAAAAAGTAAGTATTTATTTTATTGAAGTATTATGAAACAACAAAATATGAGAATTAGTATGATAAATTAATATAAAATTTAAGATAAAAAATGTTAAGTAATATAGTTAAATATAAAACTGAATATAAAAGCATTTACAAAAACAAATACAAAGGTTTCAAAAAAAAAAAAAAAAAATAGGTTTGATCGTAAATTTAATTATAATTATATTCCATTTAATTAGTTAGTTTTGTATAAATTATGAGTTGGTCTCAGCGTGCACGTGCACACTAATACACAGTTTAACTCTCTATGTATGACTAAGGGCGTAAATATTGAATTAAGTCACTGTTGTCCAAGTGGTTTCAAACGCATTTAATACTATGAGGTC
This sequence comes from Galeopsis tetrahit, assembly GCA_963675135.1. Classification (NCBI taxonomy): domain Eukaryota; kingdom Viridiplantae; phylum Streptophyta; class Magnoliopsida; order Lamiales; family Lamiaceae; genus Galeopsis; species Galeopsis tetrahit. The sequence goes on from OY776133.1 coordinate 64,651,293, forward strand.
ATAGGTTAAATTCCATTTCATGTTTTTTTTTATTTTAATTACAATTTTATATTTTCGCCATTTTGTTTATATATTTTACCTCATAGGTTCAATTCCATTCCATTTCATGTTTTTTTATTTTAATTACAATTTTATATTTTTGTTATTTCTGTTTGTATTTTTTGTAATTTTTTCTCTATTTTACAAAATTTATTTTAAATACAATTTTTCAATAATAAGAATTACACCTTTCATCAACGAAATCTACCAATTTTCAGTTAAAATATCTACCATTTTTCAATAATAAGAATTACATTTTTCAGTTAAAATATCTACCACTTTTCAATAACAAGAATTACACTTTTCAGTTAAAATATCTACAACTTTCAATAATAAAAATTACATTTTTCACTTAAAATATCTACCACTTTTCAATAATAATAATTACATTTTTCAATAACAAAATCTACCACTTTTCAATAATAAGAATAATATATTTTTTAATTTTAACAATAATTTTAACGGTACAATTTATAATTAAATATATCAATTTTAATTAATTAAATTAACAATGATAGCATAAGAAAAATAAAAATGAAAATTATAGATTAATTAATAATTGTAAATTAATTAATTAAGTGATGAATTGATCTATAAAAACAAGAATTGTAAATTAATTAATAATTGTAAATATTGATCGATAAAAATGAGAATTATAAATTAATTAATTAATAAGTCGAGAAAAAATTGGAATTACAACTATATAAGTAGAGAAAATGAGATAATAAGTGAGAGTGGGAAAATAAGGACAAAAGCATGTGCACCAAACCTATTTTGGTTTTGGTGCACATTGTGCATTTGAGAATTTCCCATAAATTATATTTACTCAACATTTTTTTATAAAATTTTATATTGAATTTTGTATTTAATTATATTTCAAATGTTAAAAATTATTAAATTATATTCCCTCCATCCCAACTTAACTTTCATACTTACTGTTCACTCCTTTTTTTAAAAATATTATAATAAATAAAATTTTAAAATAAAATTTTATAAAAAAATAAATAAATGAGTTGACTTATGTGTATTTATGTACCATAAAAATAATAACATTAAATATAATATTTTAAATATTGTATGGATAAAGTTTCTAAAAAAAATAGGTATGAAAGTTAAGTGACGGGGGAAGTATTTTTTAATTACGTTTATATTGAGTTTTGCATTTAATTATATTTAAACAAAATGCCAAAAATTATTACATTATTTAAAGGTATTTAGTTATATTTGAACAAACCGTTTGTAATGTCTTTTGAAAAGTGTTTTTTCTATATAAAATTATTTAAACAAATTGAGTATAATTTTATTTTTATAATATGTGTTAAAAAATATTTCCTGTGATTTTTTTTTCTTTAAATATTTGATAAGATTTATGTAGATTTGAGGGAGATAATTAAGGAATTTTATTTGACCATAGTTAATCTAAATTAATTACTAGGACAAGTGTCATTCATGGGTGTAACAGAAGATGTAACACCATTGTGTAACAGGAGATCCCGTCCCTTCATTAAAACTCGTATCCAATTCATTTGTGCCTTCAAATATGGGACAAGGGAGTATTAGTAAATGAATTAGAAAATAGAGCTAGTCTTATACGGAGTATGAAATATTTCATATTTTAAAAAATAGATAAGATCGAGTACTCGTTTCCCAAATGTTAACTGAAAAGAATACATTTCAATTAAACAAATCTTTACTAAAAATCACACCCCCTTTCAATTAAACAAATCCAAAATATCAACATTGAATCTGTCCAATCTATTTTCCGCTTCGTGTTAACGTGAAATACTTCACATGGAGTGACCCTGCAGCAGCCCACAGTTTCACTTTCTTTTTCTTTGTTTTTTTAATTAAGATGTTTAACGTGAAAAACTGTTTTAGATTTGATTTAACAACGACTTAGAATATTCGATACAATCCATAAAAGACTTATATTTTTATTTGTTTTTCAATTAAAAATCCGACAATCATAAATTAATTAATAAGAAAAAAACAAATTCATTGAATCGTGAATAAAGAATGTGGTCGGTGGTTCATACGTGCTTAATAATGGTACGTTCTCGATAAGGCGATGCCGCGTGTATAGAAATGTGGTCGGTGGTTCATACGTGCTTAATAATGGTACGTTCTCGATGAGGCGATGCCGCGTGTATAGGAATGTGGCAGTGCGTGCTTATTAATAATGGTACGTTCTCGATAAGCGATGGCCTACTATTGAGTGCGGTTTCACGTGACACTACCGTCCCATTATTTTTTTATTCTTATTACCATGAGAATCTGCACCCACGTGACCACCATTGACCACCATTGCGTGTATTTGATCTTGAAAAAAAAAAAAAATGATAGTTTCTTCGTTTAATGTAAATAAAATTATTTGACTTTTTATAAAAATTAAGAAATTATATTGAAAAATATATTAGACAATTAAAATTTATATTATAAAATTTTAATTAATGAATGTTATATTTTCTATTGTAATTAATGCATAAAGTTATATTAAAAATAGATAAGATTAGTACTCGTTTCCCAAATGTTACTGAAAAAATACATTACAATTAAACAAATCTTTACTAAAAAAAACACACCCCCCTTTCAATTAAACAAATCCAAAATATCAACATTGAATCTGTCCAATCTATTTTCCGCTTCGTGTTAACGTGAAATACCTCACATGGAGTGACCCTGCAGCTAGCAGCCCACAGTTTCACTTTCTTTTTCTTTGTTTTTTTAATTAACTTTAGTGGTGATCAAATTAAGCTCACACAAGCCGGATGTTCTAACTCCTCCATGCATTTTGCTGCCTATATAAACAACGACTTAGAATATTCGATACAATCAATAAAATACTTTTATTTTTATTTGTTTTTCAATTAAAAATCAGACAATCATAAATTAATTAATAAGAAAAAAACAAATGGTAATGCTTAGTGTACAGATTCTGTACGTACAAAATCTTTTTTTTATTTAATTAATGTTTTATTAATTACTCAATTACCGTTATACCCTTAATTAGAGATAATGACAAATAATTAATTAATTATTAATTAATGTTGCGCATGCTAATCTCTCCCCTTCTTTCTCGACAATCAACACACGTAATTAACTCTCAACAGTCAACACACCCACATGATTATTGTAAACCATCATTACATCTAATTTTAAACGTTATCTTTACCGATTTTATTTAAAAATTCATTTACAATTAATTAAAAATAATTTATACTCAAGAGAGAAATAACTTTGTAGAGAAAAGGGAGGAGATATTGATTGAAATTGATTTGATAGTGATGCGTTATTTTAATTTTAATCTAACAAACACTAATTTAATTTTAATAAACCTTAATCTAACAAATATTTCATTTTAAGTGTAAAATTGGAATTTTTTTAATTCATAAGTGTAAAATATTTCATTTTAACAAAATTATGATTTTTTTAATCCATAAGTGTAAAATATTTCATTTTAACAACTTGGTGTAAAATTATGATTTTTTTAAGTGTAGAATATTTAATTTAACAAACTTGGTGTAAAATTAGGATTTTTTTAATCCATAAGTGTAAAATATTTCATTTTCATAACCTTGGTGTAAAATTAGTAATTTTTAATTCCTAAGTGTAAAATATTTCATTTTAACAAACTTGGTGTAAAATTATGATTTTTTTTAATTTTTAAGTGTAAAATATTTCATTTTAACAATCTTGGTGTAAAATTATGAATTTTTTAATTCCTAAGTGTAAAATATTTCATTTTAACAACTTTGTGTAAAATTATTAATTTTTTAATCCCTAATTATAAAATATTTCATTTTTAACAACCTTAATGTAAAATTAGGATTTTTTTAATCTCTAAGTGTAAAATATTTCATTTTCACAGCCTTGGTGTAAAATTAGGAATTTTTAATTCCTAAGTGTAAAATATTTCATTTTAACAAATTTGGTGTAAAATTATGATTTTTTTAATCTCTAAGTATAAAATATTTCATTTTAACAAGGTGTAAAATTATGAATCTTTTAATGCCCAAGTGTAAAATATTTCATTTAACAATCTTGATGTAAAAAATTAGGATTTTTTCAATCCCTAAGTGTAAAATATTTCATTTTAACAACTTTGGTGTAAAATTATGAATTTTTTAATTCCTAAGTGTAAAATATTTCATTTTAACAACCTTGTGTAAAATTGTGAATTTTTTAATTCCTAAGTGTAAAATATTTCATTTTAACAATCTTGGTGTAAAATTAGAAAATTTTTAATTCCTAAAGGTAAAATATTTCATTTTAACAATTTGGGTGTAAAACTATGAATTTTTTAATCCCTAAGTGTAAAATATTTCATTTTAACAACCCTAAACCCCAAACCCTTTACCCTAAACTCCGAACCCTTTTCCCTAAATCGTAAACAATATATGTTGAGAAACGAGTATTCGGGGATAAGTTACCATATTGAATATAAATTCATAATACACATTTGAAGTTTGCTTATTAATGAAGTCCAAGTGTACACGTTGAAAGGAGTAGTTAGACCCTTTACCCTAAACCTTTTACCCTAAACTCTAAACCCTAAACACTATATGTTGAGAAACTAGTATTTTTTAGTATATTAATTAAAAATAATTAAAATTCATTTTAAGTAACATAATTTTAAGTAAAATCGATAAATTAGTATAAATTATTACATTAGTTATTAAATATGATAAATTGATAAATCGTTTATAAATTTATACATCGGCCACTCTTAATTATGTATACTCATTTAAATGACCCTATATTCACTTAAATTACATTTAAAATCTTGAATTAATATATATATATATATATATATATATATATATAATAGAATTAACCCAAAAATAATGAGAATGGAAGAGGGAAGAAAAAGGAAAAATATCAGGTCATTATCAATTTTGATGCTGCGCACACTTTTATTTTCCCTCCTTTAATTTCTAAATCCTAAACCCCCAAACCCTTTTTTTTTTTTTAAATTTTACGAATTTATCTTCAATTAATATTACTTGAGTGCGGTTAATAATAGATTATCAAGCAATAATTATAAATGGGGAAATGAATTCTAATAATTAACTATTTTGAAATAAGTTTATTTTCTCAATCATTATACAAATTTAATATAAAAACCAGTAATTGAAATATTATTCAAAAAAATCTTAAAAAACAGAGTACAGAAGCAAGTCTTGAATAATTTTCAACCACAGTGAATACAATAATTATAAACCATCTAACTACACACCATAATTATAAAAAATGAGTACATGACCATCACAATCTGACTAACTACACACCATAATTATAAAAAATGAGTACATGACCATCACAATCTGACTAATGACCATCACAATCGGACTAATTATAAAAAATGAGTACATGACCATCACAATCTGACTAATGACCATCACAATCGGACTAATTTGGCTTGCCATCACTCTCACTTGTTTTTTGGCTTGCCATCACTCTCACTTGTTTTTCCTTTGGTATTTTCCTTGACAATAGTGATGTAATTCACTTCTCCTTTCACAATAATTGGATTGTGTACTCTTGATTATTGAACAACCTATAAGATAAGAAAATAGTCTCTTAACAACAGTAATTATAAAATGACATTGTAAGCCAAGACACACTATTTCATTGTCTTGGCTCAGTGTGTAATTCATTGTGATTTTTTCTTTTCCTACCACCTACAACAATGAGATGATAATAAATCGACTAGGATAGCTCAAGTGGTTAGAGCACCACTACCTAGCTTTAGGTTCTGGGTTCGAGTCATGGGGAGGGGAAAAAGGGATGGGTATTTAACTTTCATAAAAAAAAATGAGATGATAATAAATCATAATTGAGTTATATGAACTACTCTTGGGAAGGGTTCGTTGATGAATCACCAATGTTCTAAAAGATGCATGAGAATTCCTTCTGACCTATTACTATTACAACACTTGTAAATACTGGTAATTTTTGTTTCTTTACTTGAGTATTACTTGTTGGAGTATTTTTCAGACGGTAAAGTCTAGTATGCACTCGAGTGCATGTTATGCACCCTAGTCAAGTGCAACACCATTTAACATGCACTCGATTTAACATGCACTCGAGTGTATAGCAGACCAACCCTTTTCAGACTAATTGGCTGAGATTCTCCAATGGGTATTTTTCACACTGATTGGCTGAGATACTCCATGGCTGAAATTGAAATAAGAAATATGGGGGGTAGAAGCATTATGGTTCCTTTTAAACATCTTCAGCTCTTTGTACAAACTCAAAATCACTCTATCGTGGTTTGGGAGTTTAGGGTTAAGGAATTAAAAGAGGAAAAATAAAAGTTGACAAACTCAAAATCACTCTATCGTGGTTTGGGAATTTAGGGTTAAGGAATTAAAAGAGGAAAAATAAAAGTTGACGCTCAAAACCTTTTCTCCGTTAGTATATGACGGATTCACTAACAGCAACATCAAAATTGATAGAAAATAATAAGTGAGTGACCAATTTTGATAGTGATTAAATGTGAGTGATCAAATGTGAAAAGTGGTAAAGTTCAGTGATCAAAAGTGATATTTTCATCGTGCTTATATCTATGTAAAAATATTTTATAAATACCATAAAATAAGAGAAAGGAAGATAAATTTAGTTGAGAAAATTAAGGATGATGTACTGCTAAAATATCTCATATTTGACTTGAATTTTGAGATTTTTATTTGTCTATCAAATAAAATAACAGTGAAAAAATTGAGAAAAATATTGTTCTTGAATATTTATGTTTTAAATATTCGTTTATTTTTATATATATATAGCAATCTAGGGAAGAATTTTTTTAATTAAATACACACATTAAAATTAGAGGAGAGAGAAAATGGTGTCAGACTTTAATATTTTATTCAAAAATAATAGTTAAACAATATATTTGAATGAAGGGTATATTAGTTATTCTAACAAAACTTAAATGAAAAGGGGACCATAATGCCCTCTCTGTATGTACAGATTCTGTACATTTAGCACCACCCAAAAACAAATTCATTGAATCGGGAATGAAGAATGTGGCGGTGGTCCGTTCATACGTGCTTAATAATGTGGTACGTTCTCCATAAGACGATGCCGCGTGTATAGGAATTCATACGTGCATTCTCGATAAGGCGATGTCGCGTCTATAGGAATGTGGTTGATACGTGGTTAATTTTTTTTTTTTTTTTATCAGTAAAAGAGTTCTTATTTGTGTAAAATGGGTACAAGGGGTACACCACCCTTACAAGTAAGAGAAATGGAATTAATAATGGTACGTTTTCGATAAGAGCGATACCGCGTATATAGGTTAGTACTGAGTGCGATTTCACGTGACACTACCGTCCAATATTTTTCCACGTGACCACCGTATCCCTCCTTATCCTCTCAAAATATCTTACTAATTATTTAACATTTAAACTTTTGCTTTATAATGAAACTTATTTGACTTTTTTATAAAAATTAAGAAAATATATTATAAAATATATTAGACAAGTAAAATTTACTATATTATAAACATTTTAATGAATGTTAAAATTATATTAGTAAATGAATTAAAAAATAGAGTTAGTCTTAGATGAAATATTTCATATTTTAAAAAATAGATAAGATTGAGTACTCATCTCCCAAATGTTACTGAAAAAATACATTTCAATTTCCGCTTCCCCCAAAACAAGGTCGATCAGTGTCGAGTTCAATTGGAATATAAATTTAAAAACTGTTTTGGATTTGATTTAACGACGACTTAGAATATTCGATACAATCCATAAAAGACTTAGATTTTTATTTGTTTTTCAATTAAATTAAAAATCCTATAATCATAAATTAATTAATAAGAAAAAAACAAATTCATTGAATCGTGAGTGAAGAATGTGGTCGGTGGTTCATACGTGCTTAATAATGGTACGTTCATAAGGCGATGCCGCGTGTAGAGAAATGTGGCCGGTGGGTTTATACGTGCTTAATAATGGTACGTTCTCGATAAGGCGATGCCGCGTGTATAGGAATGTGGGGGTGCGTGCTTATTAATAATGGTACGTTCAATGTGGGGTGCGCGCTTATTAATAATGGTACGTTCTCGATAAGCGATGCCGCGTGTATAGGTTACTACTATCGAGTGCGGTTTCACGTGACACTACCGTTCCATTATTTTTTTTATTCTTATTACCATGAGAATCTGCACCCACGTGACCATCGCATCGTGTATTTGATCTTGGTGAGATAGCCATTTACGAGTCTTATACAAAAAAAAAAGTGTGATACTTTCTTCGTTTCATGTAAATAAACTTATTTGATTTTGTATAAAAATTAAAAAATTATATTGAAAAATATATTAGACAAGTAAAATTTATATTATAAACATTTTAATTAATGAATGTTATATTTTCTAATGTAATTAATGCATAAAGTTATATTTGTAAATGAATTAGAAAATAGAGCTAGTCTTGTAATGAAATATTTTATACATATGCATTTTATATTTTAAAAAATAGATAAGATCGAGTACTTGGTTTCCCAAATGTTAACTGAAAAGAATACATTTCAATTAGACAAATCTTTACTAAAAAAACACACACCCTTTCAATTAAACAAATCCAAAATATCAACATTGAATCTGTCCAATCTATTTTCTGCTTCGTGTTAACGTGAAATACTTCACTTCACATGGAGTGACCCTGCAGCAGCCCACAGTTTCACTTTGTTTTTCTTTGTTTTTTTAATTAACTTTTTTAGTGGTGATCAAATTAAGCTCACACAAGCCAGATGTCCTAACTCCTCCATGCATTTTGCTGCCTATATAAACCCCCTTCTTCTTCTTCTTTCATCTACAACTTAAATCACCTCTTCCATGTACTTATATAATTACTTCTTTCTCTCTCTCTCTCTGTTTATTCAATTTGTATTTTCCAATTAAAATGGCGATAGTGGTAATATCTCATCAGCCGACACTTGAGAATTTAGCAGCTCAGATACAAATATGGTAATAGACCTCACTGACCCTAACGCCAAAACTCACATAGTTAACGCCTGCACATGCTTGGACTTCTTCAAAGTCAAGAACCACGGCTTTTCCATGAATTTTCTTGAAAATTTTAAAGCCGAAGCCCTCAAAGTCTGCAGGAAAAGGACATGTTGGGCCCCAACTCCCACCCTCAAGCTAGTTCTCGGAATTTCAGACACTCTATGGTAATTAATTAATTTCAATATAATCATCTTGATGATATATTAGTACTACTTAATAATATGTATGAATGAATGGTGCAGGGGGCTTGTGAGGGAGTACGTTGAAGCAGTTAAAGATATGGCGGAACCTGGACCTGGATGCCACCACCGCGACCTCATTCCCTACCACATCGTATCCCTGCCGTTACCGCCTATCACCGCGACTTTTGCTCCCAGCAGCTTTGATTATGAGTACTCCGATCAGTCCGGCTCCGATGACGATGACTACGATTCGGATAATTCCTCCCTCCCGTCCTTGATTGCTACCGATTCAGATAATTCTCTTCCGTCGTTGACTGCTCCTGATTCGAAATCAATTGTCGGTTCACTCCGGGTTAAAATGTTCCCCCCAAATTCAACTCAGCCGCCGCAGTCGTGTTCAATTTGCATGGTGGATTTCGATGTCGATTCGCGTAGTTGTGTGATAGTGAATGAATTGCCGTGTGACAAGGACTGTATTGTTGAGTGGCTCCAGAGGAATAACAGTTGCCCGATACAAATTGCCTCTCGATCCCAACCAGTTGGACGATCATGAATACGACGCCGTTTCGAGCCTACTGAGGGAATGAGGGTTAATACTAATACGGAAGGAAATGGTGCAGCCTCCGGATCTGAGCGAGGATGGGGATACCGTGATGATCCAAGTGTGAGGTGGTAAAAATCAAACTGTGTTTGTTACCTAAAAATCAATCCCTCCTTTAATTCATCTTTTTTTTTACGGACCTTTAATTCATCTTAGATACTTTCTAAATTGTCTCATTTCTTAAATTGTACTCCCTCCATCCATGGACCTTTAATTCATCTTAGATACTTTCTAAATTGTCTCATTTCTTAAATTGTACTCCCTCCATCCATGAAATGTAGTCCCATGGTAGTGGGGCACGTCTTTTAAGAAAAAGATAGATAAAGTAAGGGTATTGTAGGGTATTGTGGGGTCCATTGTAAATAAAGTGATTGTTTGTGAATAAAGTTCATGACAATTTGAGTAAATAAGTGATGGTTGAAGGGTGATAGTTTTCATAAAGGGTATGAGACTAATAGGGCAAATGAGACTACTTTTCGTGGACGGAGTGGGTATCTAACTTGTGATATTTTATTAAAAGGGCAAATTCTCAAGCAATAAATACATAACTCTAATTTTTTTTTTTTTTTTTTTAGGGCTACATAACTCTAATTTTAGAAAAGCATAAAATTACAAAGAGGTTCAAATATATATATATATAAATGCACTTTTACCCCGTTTTCAACCCCTAAAAATTAGATTTTTTTTTTAAAAAAAAAAAATGGTTATAGAAGTACATCATAGCAAAGCCACGTGTTTTACTTGTAGAGTCAATTCAACTTAAAAAAGTGTGATTGTTCACTCGAATCGAATTTCGACGTCGAAAAGTAAAAAAAAAAAAAAAAATGTTGTAAATCGCTAGGTGGGTAGTTGATTGTTGCTGCCTAGACACTGGCTTTTGCAACATAAATTTTTACACTACATACTTTACTTGAATTAAAAAGTCAATTACTCCATAAAATGAAAATGAAAATGAAAATAGGATGAAAATTTTAAATTGTTGGAAGAGTAGTTATCAATCGGCCGGTAGTAACACATCTTCTTTTGTTCCTATTTTAGGAAAATAAAATAAAATCAAGAAAAAAGGGCAATTAATTTTTTATATACACAAACTTCTAAGTATATCTATCATGGGCATCAGTGTATTAGAGGAATGTATATTAAAATAAATATTTATAATATATGCTATATTAAAATAAGTTTAAAAAATAAAATTCAAATAAAAAAAAATCAAGAAACAAAACGGAATGAGACCGTGATTCTCCTTAATACACAACCTTTATAAGTAAATATGAAAAAAATCTTTAAAAAAAATTTCGAAAATAAACAATTAAAGTTATATTAACTCTATACATTCTTATTTTTGGGATTACATTATAGCTTGTCGATCGTTGTTAACTCAATTTGAAAATGTAACGATTAATTTTGTGAGGAGATGTACTAATGTAGCGACACATACTCTTGCATGTGAATCTCATCGCTTTGATAATAATTTCATTTGGGTAGACCTACCAAACTTTGTGGTTGGGCTTCGCCTCAATGCATTTGTAATAATAGAGTTTAATTCATTTTGGATTCAAAAAAAAAAAGTTATATTAACTCTTGATAAATGTTAATCAACTACTTTTAAACTAAATTTCAACCAAAACATAATATTCATATGTCACATATTTCTTTAATTAACCAATAAAATTATCATATAGTATCACTTTATCATATTTTTTTATTCTATAATTGACATATCATTAAATTTTTCATAAAAAATATGACACGTTGCACACGGAATTACATCACCAACTACTGCTCCTACTCCTATGTGACAATTGACAACAGAAGCTTCATTTGGACTTAGTTTTTGGTTGAAAATTCCATTCAAGTAAATTAAGTAATAAATCTACTAAGCCTAACAACCGTACGATGATTTATCAAATAAAATACTCGTAAAATAATAGTCGGAGCGAAGGAGTAATGTACAATACAAAAATATGGACTCAATAGAAAATGTTGTGCTACCCCGGCCCACCCCCTCCCAAAGAAATTAGAAAATTGTCCCAAAAAAAAAAAACTATCATGGCACGCAGATAATGCAATTTGAATTAATCTTTTTTGAGGGAGAATTATCCGAATTAAAATATGTACGGTGTATATTGTGTCATATTAAGATTAATTTTGTATTGTGTATAATGTAACTTTATAATGTAATAATGGCCTAAAATTCATAAGCTTAATGTGATTTCTGTCTCTCTTAGTCTTCCATCAAGTTTATACTAGCTTGCCTTAAATAACATTTAGTGTTCCTAATATTTACAAATATCATATATAATCTATATACACACAAATAAATGCATTAATATGAAAATATATATAAGTGTGGGGCTAATAACACCCCATAAAATGTTATACCCACCCCATTAAAATTTAAAATTCAATTTTTATTACTATACACACCCCAATTATTTCCTATTTACCCTTCAACCCTTGTAACTAATACTCCCTCCGTCTAATTTCATTATTCCCACTTTCCTTTTTTGGTTGTCCAATTTTATTATGCTCATACCCTTTTTGAAAACAATACTATTCATACTACTTTATCTTCACCCTTCTACCATCACTTATTTATCCACTTTGTCATTCACTTTATTCATAAACAAACATTTATTTATAAGTGGACCCACAATACCCCATCATACCCTCAACTTATCTACTTTATGAATAAACTAATCAATATTCAATAAAATCTGTGCCGGGAGAAGTGGGCATAATATAATTGGACGGAGGGAGTAAAAATTAACTAAATCTTTAAAAACATATCAAATTTAAAATTTAATTAATAGAAAAAAAATCAATAATACAATAAAATTACGTGTAAACGTTGAAAATATTTTAAAAAATCAGCTAAATTTTAAAAATCATTTAAAAATGAAACAATCAATTAAAAAATTAAGAAAATAAAAAAATGAAAATAATAATAATTAAATCTAAATAAAATCTGAAAAATAAATCAAATAAAAAAAATTAAGGATTAACTATTTTTTAATTAAATAAAATAATAAATAAAAATCAACTCAATTTTAAATTAAAAAATGAAATCTTTAAAAATAAAATAAAGCTAAATAAAATATAAAAATTTCAACTAAAATTTAAAAAATAATTAAATCAATTATATTTTTAATATATATAATTAATTCTTAAGATTTTGGTGATTTTTAATTTTTTAGATTTTATTTATCATTATTCGAATTCTTCATTTTAATTGATTTTTTAATTAATTATTTCTTACGATTTATTAAAAAGAATTACGAATTTATTTATTTTTAATTGATTCTTGAATTTTTTATTTGAATAACTTATTTTTTTTCTTTTTAAAAATATTTAATTTTTTCAGATTATTTTAAAAAAATATTTGATTTATTTAAATTAATTATTTTTTAAGATTTTATTAATCTTTTCATTACATTTTTTAAGATTTTTAAAAAAATTATCTTTAATTTGTATAAGAGTTACTTAGTTATTTTACAATTATCTATTTTTTTTTTAAATTGATGGGGTGTGTATAACATGTTTTGGGGGTTAGTAGTGGTACCCTCTATATAATTTTATAAATAAGAATATATGTACACGAAAATATACTTCCTTTTTTTTTTTTTTTTTTTTTTTGGTGTTTTGGTTAAGAAATATTATAAATTAATACTATATGTAGTACATGTGATGTGATAGTGAGAGAGAAAATAATAGATAAAATATAAGTGATGTGATTGAAAGAGGAGAAATAATATATACAAAAAAAAGGAATAAAAAATTTATTGTGGAACATGTATAAAAAGAAAGTTGAAAACTTACCGTGAAATGGAAGGAGTATTATATATGGGGCCGGTTCTATAGAAATTATATATGACTCATTTCAAACTCGTTTATCAGTCCGAGTTTGAAGTCGCATCACAAATCTAGATCTACACAAATGCAATTATATATTATACTCTATAAATTAAAATATTCTAGCTAGATTTCCATAAAGTAAAAATATATAATTCTAGATCAAAAGGTGGTATAGTTCCGTGTAATAAGGCCTCCAAGGAATTGAATATAATCAAAGAATTGCATATTGTAAATTTTTTTTTTTTTTTTTGACTCCATGCATATTGTAAATATTGGAATATACTGTTTATGATCAATTCGAACATTTGACTTTTGGTTCAGTGATACGTGCATGACTGGGAGTTTGTCAAATTTTGACAATAACTAAGAAAAAATAAAACAAATATTAGTGCCAAATAAACTTAGTAAGGTTTTTTTAGGCATGAATCATGATGCATCGATCTTTAACTTCTTTGGAGTGTTAATTTTGGAGTTCGAATTTGTAAAAGGTTCTATAACTTTTTACTTTATCGATCAATTTTAGTTCTTTTAGTTTTAATTTTGCTCCATTTAGTTTCAATATAATTCAAGTCATTTAGTCCAATTTTAGTCCTTTTAATATCAGTTTTAGTTCTTTAAATCATTTCAATTCAATTTCAGACCTACTTGTCGGAATAGGACGCGTGTGTTTCACGTGACAATTTTCACGGGACGGGTCTATACACAAACAAAATAAAGAAAAAATCATAACTTATCTCTCTCAAATCAGTAAAAATTTGAAAAACTCATACCGCAACCCTAATCACACTACATTGAGCCTTTAAATAATTACTCCTGAATGTGTGAAAACATTTTTTTTTTTTTAGAACTGAGGTAGAAGAACATGCGAACTAAGGAAGAAGAACTCTATCTTCTGTATTTATTTTCCCTCCAAATGAGTTGATGTGGAGTATGACTAGGATGTTTTAACATTATTTTTAATGCGTTAGTTGTCCATGTGTAACTATTGCCCGAAAAAATTGATTATGTGGCAAAATTCGATGGAAAAGCAAATTAATCACTGGACAAGACTAAAATTGAAGTAAAATGACTAAGATTGAGACTAAAAGGATTATAATTGAGATAAAATTATCAAAATTGAGATTGAAAGTACTACGATTGATAAAATAAAAGGTTACATAAACTTTTACTGATTTGAACAAAGTTGCATCACTATTGGTGAATTTGTTAGGTTTCATTAATAGTTCTCTAGTAAATTGTTTTTGGATTTGAAAAGTTCATAAAATATTGTAAATTGATAGATTTAGGTCAAACTTTAGTTGATGGTGAAATTTGAAATTATACGTGTCTTAGTGTCTATCCCTATCATTGATTATAAAACATTGTTTTTCAATCATTTTTTTAAAAGTTCAATCAAACAATTATCATCTTTAAAGCATCGACTAGTGCTGCAAGCTAGCGAACACATATATAGTAATTCATTCATGGTATTAAATTAAACAACAAATAATGTTGTTGGCAAAAGATCTCTAATTTGTTCAATCTAATATTCTAGCTCAAAGCACAGATCTAATTTTAGTGCGACGTGACACTTTTTCAAGTCCTGGTAAAAAAATTTATGTATAAACTCAGTGGGAGCGTAAAAAGATTTTAAACACCAATTAACAAGCAATCCACAAAGATTGGAGTAGTATAGATCAATCCAATATAGATGAATAATCACACCCAACATATATGTCTAATCAGGTTTAAATTTTGTACGTTACATGTAAAAATACAATCGGTTGTGTGTAGAGTTGTCCACGGTTTGAGAATCGGCGGTACCAAATGATCGAAAAATACATCATTTGTGATACATGTTGAGATATTCGGACCCGATCAAAAAATTCTTTCAAATCTTTGAAAAAAGAAAAGAAAAAGGGTTTAGAAGTGTTGATATGCCTTGTGCCTTTTTTTTTTATGGAGTGGTGAATAATAAAAAGGGTAGGTGACTAGACAAGATATATATATGTGTCCTTATCACTATTACTTTATTATGTCTAGTTAATTAGGTTAATGTTGTTGATGAGCATGGAAGTACTGTAGTTAATCAGATGCAGCAGCTTCAACTGGATGTATGTTCGTATAAAGGACCTAAAACTAGCTAGATATGATGCTCCCCCCTTTTTTTTAATAAAAAAGAGAAAGAAAAGGGAGAATATTTATCACAATCGATTGAATTTTATATCAAGGGCAGTATAGTCCACACAAAACATCATGAATCCCACTGATGATGATAAAGGAATACATATAATTAAATTCATTAGGTAAGACGAAAAAACAATACAAGTTGCATTATTTAAGGATTTATTGATCTATTTGATAGTTTTAACTCTTAAAACTTTTTTTTAGGGTAACTTTCAAACTTAAGTTAGACCATAACTCGATATTTTAAATTTCTCATCGACATGTTTGGGTGAAAACCTTTTTTTTTTAAAAGAGCTAGCATACACTTGAATAAATTGGGTTATCTGGCTGGATACTTTCGTATTCCCTATTTGGTATGATATTGTGCGTTTTGGGTTTATAAAAAACTCAGTACTTTTACTTTTTGAGTTTCCACACAAGATCTTATACCAATTGACCCTTTTATAGCTCATACATGAATATTCTTCAATGTCTTTACGATGTGAGACGTTGTTTGACCCTCAACATGATGAGGCTTTTGGATGAGATCTCATGTTTCAATTTTGATGCTTCACATCTTATTTTACATGCAATATGAATAATTGATGTGTCATATTAAAAAAATAATCAACGTCCAATAATATTGAGGGCGAACACGTTAAAAATTAAGTATAGTGGAACACGAAATGTGGAACTGGGGAATTAAACAATCAAATTAAAAGTGCATATTTAATCTAAGACCAAAAAATAAAAACATCCATAGAAAAAAAAAAGGTGTAGCTCCACTTTCTTGAAAGTAAAGCAATTGATTAGAATGTGAATTAATGTGTGAGAGAAGTTTGGTTGGCCTATTCCAAACATTATTAGCTAAATGGGAAAGTGGCCACAATGTCGTCTATATATGTACGTAGGATGTTAAGCCATCACAAATTAAGGAAAGCGTGTTAGCTAGTATAGTAGTATGTATACCCAAGTTTCCAAGAACTTCTCAAGAATATATAAAGGAATAATAAATTAAACCTGACTTTCAAAGACTTGTGGCCGGTCAATCTGAAGTGGTAGTAATTATAGAATCGTCCCACAATATTTTCAAATTTTATACAAAATGTTACTCCCTCTCTCTGGTAGTCTATTTATAAACTGCATTCTTACAGTATTACTTTTGGTCTCACACAAGTCAGTCTATTTCTTTAATTTATACATAAAAGTTCATAAAATTATCTCTCAAAACCCTACTCATTATTATTACACTTTCTTAAGTGTGTCCATCTACATATGAAAGTTATTGCGAAAAAGAGGGAGTACTATTTTGCAAACTATAAAAATAGTTAGTAAAATATTAATTGCGGTGATTTATCAACTACTCGATCATATGAAGAAAAATACTCCTTCCATCCATCAAATGTAGTCTTATTGAAGTGTAGGACGCATGTTTAAAAAATGGTAGATAAATTAGATAGAACAATGGTATTATGTGGTCCATTGTGAATAAAATAATTGTTTATGAATAAAGTTAATGTCAATTTGAATAATTAAGTGATGGTATATATTAAAAACGTACTACTAAAGTTTAGCCTATATATAAACTAATACTCCCTCCGTTCAGCCAATAGCCTCTCTTTTACTTTTTTACACGAAAATGAAGAAATATAATACTCTCTCCGTCCAATTTTAAAATGACCACTTCTTCGAACACGGATTTTAATGAATATTAATTAGTTTATTCATAAAGTAGATAAGTTAAAGGTATATCCACCACAAAATTGGGTCCAAAACGCGAGGTCGTAAACTGGAGTAGCGACGGAGTAGGCGAGGGATCCCTTCCCTCGCTAAGATGTTCCTCGGTAACGAGTACGCGAGGGATTTTGAGAAACGCTCGCTGATTTGCGAGGGAACACGCGCTCGCCTATTCCCGAGGGAATATTCCCTCGCCCACTCCCGAGCAAATTTTCGTCGCCCACTAGCTGGGATTCGAACCCAGGCATATCGCGTTGTATGGAGCCGACTCCACCGCTGGGCCACATATATCCATTTAATACCTGCTATTTTTTTGCGCATCATGGGTGTCGAACTCGGGACCTAACGGTCCTGAAGGATTTATGGGCGCCCCTGTTGCCAATTAGGCTAGGAGCTATTTGCGTTATATTCTGAATGCAACTAATATATATATATGATATATGAAAAAAAAAATTCTTCCCTAATTTAAATTTGATTATTTATTTTAACATACATGTTATATTTTTTTCAATACAAAAATTATAAAATGTGTTATCAATAATTATGTTTAATTGTGTACACATGCTTTGTTATATATTAATTAACAAAAATAAAAATTATAAATATGTGTTATCAATAATTATGTTTAATTGTTATATATCAATAATCATGTTTAATGTATTAAAATTGTTACATTAATTGTACGTAATATTTGTAAATTTTTATATAAATAATATACGATCAAGAAAATTTAAATTTCAAGTCTTCAACATAATTAAAATCAATTATCATCTTGTCCACCTAAACAAACAAAACAATATTAAAAAACATAAGTGTATCAATTCAATCTTCAATTCAAATTAAACAACATAAAAAAACATAAGTCTACTAATCATCATCACCACTCTCCTACTCCTCATCATCGTCGTCATCCTCATCATCATCCTCATCACCATCCTCATCATTCCCACGTCCACCCTCAACGTTACCCGATCCCGACCCGACCTACCACCACTTAGGCCCTGAACCAAAAGTTGAAGTTGAGCTATTTTGTTAGTGAAGTCATCTCTCAAGGTGCTCTCCCTGTCCAACATCTCTTGGCGCAACTGGTTTCGGATCTCTTCACGCTCGTGGACAACACGTTGATCCAACTCTTCCTGAGTGTATCGCCCGAATGTTGTACCACCTGAAGTCGAGCCAGGTCCGGAGATGCATCTACTCTTGTCCAATTGACCAAGTCCTTTGATGCGTCCATGTGATTTTTTAACCTTTTTGAGGTACAACTCGGACATATCGGGAGCCGATGTCTCGCCTGAAGCATCCCCTTGAGCTTGTTGGGTCAACTGGGTGGCCTCTCCTTCCACCTGATTCTGTTTAGGTTTGAAAATAATAAATTAGTACATACAAAAAATACAATTAATCAAATATATGTAAATTGTAATCTATACTTACAATTATATCAGCGATATGGTTATAGGTGAACAACTCATTCCCGTAACGATGATAGTACTTTACAATCTCCCACAGTTGGGCGGGTCTTCCTGTTTTCAATTCCTACATTTGAAGAAATATAATATATATACTTAAAAAAATCATTTTGCTTAATATATAAAAATGTAACCTAATGAAAATGTTGAATACTTACAATTTGTCGTGCAACCTCAGCGGCTCCACGGGAACCACCTTTGTGGCAAGAATAACCCGTACCCGGACCCCCTGGCTCTGACAGTCTATTCTTCTTGCACTGCGCACTTTTTTTGATCGTGTTTGGATCGTTCCAGTGAGCAACTAACGAGTTCCACACATCGTCATCCCAAGTCGGCTGCTCATGTCTGATGAACCATTTTTTCTTAATCCCGTTCAACATATCCGTGTATCGAGAGGCTACTCTTTGACGAAATAGCATGTACACATGTTGGGAGTTCGTGACAGTCGGATCCTACCTTGTCTCATTCTGCAAAAAAATACATCATACGTCAGAACATGATCCTCGAAATAATGAGAACAAAACATTGATGCCTCTCTAGTTAAATATGCATTTGCAATCGACGCTTCAACACATGCTTTGTTACCTACGCTGAGTTTTAAAGTGCGAAGATACCTAATTGAAATTTAAGGGATGTGAGTTAATATAACATAATTAGTTATAACTTATGGAGTTTTAAGTTATGGGTTACCTTTCGTACGGATACATCCATTTGTATTGTACTGGACCAGCAATTTTTGCTTCATATGCAAGGTGGACAGGTAGATATTCCATGGAATTGAAAAAGCTGGGTGGAAATATACGTTCCAACTTGCACAAGATTAGTGGAATATTTATTTCCAACCGGGTCATGTTGTCAAATGTAATGGTCGTAGAAGTTAAGTCCTTGAAATATAGACTAAGCTCAGTGATTGCTTTCCACACAGAAGTCGGTAGAATATTACGAAAAGCAATTGGTAGTAGTCTATGCATAAACACGTGACAATCATGACTCTTCATTCCATACAACTTCAACTCCGTCCAGTCTATGCATCGCGACATGTTAGACACATAGTTATCGGGAAACTTCAACTCACTTATCCACTTACAAATTACATCTTTTTGCTTCTTATCAAGTGAATAACAAGCCTTTGGATACTTTCCTGTAGCTACACATTTCTGGAGATCGGGACGACGACAATACTCATTCAATTCATCCCTAGATTTAGATGTGTCCTTTGTTTTCCCCTCCACATTCATCACTGTGTTGAACACGTTATCAAACACATTTTTCTCAATGTGCATCACATCCAAATTGTGTCGAACCAACAAGGTACTCCAGTACGGCAAATCCCAGAAAATGCTTTTTTTCTTCCACCCTCCGTCAATTTTTTTGTTGTGTGCCTCAGCACCTTCCTCTGTAACCTTTCTAAGTCCCAAATGATCAATTTCGTATAGGAGACTCGCACCTGTTCGGATAGGCGGCGGATCATCTGTGACTGCTACTCCAGCCCTGAATGCCGTCTTGTTCTTTCGCCATGTATGATCCAGTGGTAAGAACTTTCTATGGTTGTCGAACCACGATTGCTTTCGACTGAGCTTCAAAGAGAATGCATCAGTGTACTCCCCACAATATGGACAAGCAAGCCTTCCGGCTGTACTCCATCCAGACAACATTGAGTATGCTGGGAAGTCACTAATGGTCCAGATCAGTGCAGCTCGCATCAAAAAGTTTTGCTTTCTAGCAACATCGTACGTTTGCACCCCATTTTCCCATAGAAATATCAAATCTGCTATCAGTGGTTGTAAAAACACATCAAGTTTGTCCTTTGGACTTTTAGGCCCTGGCACAAGAATCGAAAGGAACATGAACTGATCCTTCATGCACAACCACGGGGGTAGATTGTACGGAGTAAGTATCACTGGCCATGACGAATATTGTTTCTCCGTCATGCCAAACGGCTGGAAACCGTCTGTGCTCAAGCCCAACCGAACATTCCTAATTTCAGAAGCGAAATCAGGATACGAACGGTCCAAATGTTTCCAAGCCAACGAGTCTGCAGGATGACGCATAACACCAGAATCGTCTGAAGTGCAAGAGGCATGCCATGTCATATCCTTTGCAGTAGTCTTGGACATATACAATCTTTGCAAACGAGGAATTATCGGAAAGTAGAACATCTCCTTAACCGGGCGTTTCTTTTTCAACCGACCATCTGCATCAAAACGACTGGGCTTATACCGTGGTCCACCACAAACCTTACAAGAATCTAGTTCGCTGTCTGCCCCCCAAAATAACATGCAGTTACGTGCACAACAATCAATCCTCTCCACCGGAAGACCCATCCCACTCATCAGTTGTTTGGTATCGTTAAATTTCTTAGGAACCCTATTTTCTGGAGGACAAATCTCACGAATCAAGTCAACGACCTGACTGTAACCCCTTTCAGACAATCTGTTTTCGGTTTTGATGTTAAGTAATCGAGCATTGAATGACAACTGAGAATGAGATTCACAACCAGGATACAGATCGATCTTCGTCCGCTGCACGAAGCATGTCATAAAACTGCGCAGCATTCTCATTAGGGGGTTCTTCGATTTGTTGTTGATCTTCCACATTTCCAAAAGTTGGACCTCCACCGGTTAGGTCTTCTATCATATCATGGTACGAAGTAGGGCCCGTTGTTTCAAATTCGTGTGAAGTTGATGCAAATCTATCAGGGTTTTGAAATAATGGACGTGGACCCCAACTCTCCTCACCGTGCAAAATCCAATTATAATAGTTGGGGTGAAATCCATTATTGTATAAATGTGCTTTCACCTCATTAGGATATCTAAACGTCTGATTTCGACATCTAGCTTTCGTGCAAGGATACCTAATTTTTCCTTCTCTCATCGAATTCAAATTACTAGTGGCTTTTTCAATAAACTCATCTAGTCCACTAAGAAATTCAGGGTTAATAATTCCATACAACGATCTTGGACCATACATCCAACTACGTCTTGAATAATCCATCTGTTTAATATTAATAAATACTTTAGAATTAATTAATCATTTTTAAATTAATATTTAATATAATATTTTCTAAAAAATTCGGCAGAGTTTCGTCTAATGTTATTGTACATATATTTCCAAATAATCAAAATCCTAGTGCATCCATTTCCAACTTGATTAAAATATAATCAAGTCAGAACGCACATTCTACAACACACAATTAACCACACTTCATCCCCTCAACTCCATTAATTAATCTTCCTAACAATAAATTTATAAATATTTATAAGAAAAAAATTCTATGTAATTTCATCCTAACAACAAAAATATAGGGAAAATTGCACTTTTAGTCCTGTAAGATTATGTCCAAATCACTTTTAGTCCTTTTACCTACACTTTTGATCCTGTAAAAATAATTCTGTTAAATGCTAACGGAAATTCTAAGTGAGCCACACACACAGTCAACAAAAATAATTTTTTTTATTAAAATCAATTAAATTTTTTATAATTATAATACAAATATTAAAATTAATAAAATTTTAGTCCCACCAATCAAACTTTCCGGCGAATCACCCTCTCCCAACAGAAATTTCCGGCGACTTCACAATCACCCAAAGCTACTCCCATTTACCATGTACGCTGTCCCAACCCATCACCCCCCTACTCCATTCGCTAGAAATTCCAAATGACTGAGAAAAAACACGCACAAGCCATAACATAGCACCAAAATCTCAAATCTCACGGCAACTCTTGCCACACCCGTCGCCAGAAGCACCATATGTCGCACCACGCCACAAGCCCCAATCCCAAACATCAACACGAATATAAAAAAAATCAGAAAAACACAGTTAAGATAACAGTAAAAATTTGTGAAAATTTACAATTAAACTTCACAAATTGGAGATGAAGGAAAGATCTAAATTTAAAATTGACAAAGGGCTTTGATTCTAAGCATTGACACGAGGCTAGAGTGGGTAGCCTCTATGAATTTCATGACCGGATTCGAATTTTTCGTAGCCCAAATTTTTTATGTGATTTTGGAAGAATTTGGGGCTAACGGTGGTGGCGGTGGGGTTGAGGTATGGTGATGGGTGGCGGGGTGGTGAAAAGAATGGAGCCAGAGTGACATCGTTGGCGGCGATCGGAGTGGGGACGCTCGCCGGCGAGAAGAACGGGTGCTGGAGAGGAAGATATGTGCATATACAATACATACATCCACTGTATAAATATATATATATATATATATATATATATATATATTAGTTTTTCAGATTTTACATAAATATTTTTTTTATTTACATATTATACTAAATTCTCTCTCTATATATATATATATTTCAATTGATTTATAATTTAAAAATATATTTAATTATATATAATTAATATTTTTTTAATATTATTTTTTAAACTACAGGATTCCATCCTAAATATATCTAACAGGACCAATACTGCATAAAAAAGGACCACTTTCAAATATCAGGACTAAAAGTGATATAAAAATATTCTTATAGGACTAAAAATGCAATTTTCCCTTTTCCCCAAAAATATATCAAGTAATTTCTAACAATAATTTAAATTATATCAACAATTAATCTAAAATTAACAAATTAGAAAAATTAACATACCTATACTATACTATACTATACTATACTATACTATACTATACTATACTATACTATATATATATATATATGCTACGGTACATGCATAACAATTGTTTAAAAAAAAAAAACTACCAATTTGCAGAACAATACATGCTCTAAATTCATACTCCCTCCGTCCCACAACTGTTTGCACACTTACCTTATTTGTCCGTCCCACAATTGTTTGCACACCCATAAAAGGAAACTTTCTCATAAACTCCACCCTCACAATATTCACATATTTACACAAAATGCCATTACTTTTACTCTCTTTCCAATCACCTTTTTACTTTATCCATATAACTTTACAAAATTACCTCTTAACACTCCACTCATTACATTTTTTTCTTAAAAAGTGTGCCCATCTTGTGGTGCAAACACTTGTGGGACGGAGGGAGTAATATATATATGCTTCAACACCTATATATATATATACATACATACTTACATAACAATATATATACATAAATTAAAATTTATATATAACTTTAAATTTATTTAATCGATTAAAACGAGAAAACTTACCGTAGAAATGACCACGTTGAAGCGTAGAACAAGAATCACGTGAAAAGGGGGTCGATCTGTTGCGCAGCGGCGGCAACCACCTGGACGACGGCCGAAAACCTTGTTTTTTTTTTTTTTACAGAACCTTCTGCGATTTGGGGGAGAAGAAGATGTATTTATATTAATGTTAACGAGGGATTTTACCGAGGGCCACCAATCCCTCGGTAACAATTAATGACGTGGCCACTTACCGAGGGCAATTCCCTCCTTAACTTTAAATTAATGGGCCCCTCGCTAAGGCTCTCGTTAGTTGCCGAGGGATATTAATTTCCCTCGCCTATTAGCGAGTGTTTTACACGCCCTCGCCAATTTACTCGCCAACTGCCCCCCTCGCCTAGTCCCTCGGTAATTGTCGAGGGATTAAATGCCCTCGGTAAGTTCCCTCGCGAATTCGATTAAATTTTGTAGTGGATGGGTATCGTGGGGTCCATTTATAAATAAAATGGTTGTTTATGAATAAAGTGAATGACAAAGTGGGTAAATAAGTGATGGTAGGAGGGTGGAGATAAAGTAGTATGAATAGTATTGTTTCCAAAAAGGTATTGTGGAGTCCATTTATAAATAAAATGATTGTTTATGAATAAAGTGAATGACAAATTGGGTAAATAAGTGATGGTAGGAGGGTGGAGATAAAGTAATATGAATAGTATTGTTTCCAAAAGGGTATTGTGGGGTCCATTTATAAATAAAATGATTGTTTATGAATAAAGTGAATGACAAATTGGGTAAATAAGTGATGGTAGGAGAGTGAAGATAAAGTAGTATGAATAGTATTGTTTCAAAAAATAGTATGAGCATAATAAAGTTTGACAACCAAAAAAAAAAAGTGAGAATAATGAAATTGGACGAGGGAGTATAAAATGTGTAGTTGATAGTTGAAGTAGAGAAATATACAAAGAAGAAAAGGTAAAAAGATGTAGGAAGAAGAAAATGTAAAAAGAGAGAGAGAAATAAGAAAATGTAGAGATAATGAATTTTATCATTTAAGAAAATGAAAAGTTTATGACAGAACATTCAAAATATGTAAGTATGAAGCTTATGACGGTACGAACGGAGTAACTTCTTTATGGTTTACATATAAACTAATTATTCTCATTGGAAATCTCACTTCTATTGTGTCAAACTTGATCGAAATTGAGTTAAAATTGCACAGATTGCTATTGTCATTTAATAATGTTTGCCGTAAAACAAGCATGTTTATCATACTAAGTAAATTTTTTGACGGGCTCAATCGAGAAAAAGTAAAAATGTAATTAAACGATTTGAACTCGTAATTTTTTAATTAATGTGTTCACCTGCTCGACCAGCCCATGTCGTGAACATATATGTTTGTCATGAATAGCACAAAACGTATGTGTCCAAAAGTTTTTTAAAAGTTAAGCGTGCTCTCATATTATACCTCTACATATCTAACAAACAATCGATCGAGGTATATCATGTGGTCCTTAATAATGATGGCATGTTGTCCTCAAATGCATAATAATATCTAATGGATATTGTATACCGACACTCCATCTAAAACCATACATATATGTGTGAACAAAAAAAAAAAACCTCATCTACTCATTAATTATATATCATGATGAATACTCCCTCTATTTTTTTTTTTAAATAAATGTCACTTTAATTTATCTTTTTTACTATTTTTAAACTCGTTAATTTTGACTATTTTACTTTTATTCATTTACCATAAATAAATTTCATGAATATTGTTTATAAAAAAATAATAATTTAATTTATAATACGAGCAACATTCTTAGTTAAATAAAATTTGTATATTAATTAAAATTAGTTATAATTAATAAAGGGTAATATAGACCACAATTTATAATTTTAATTTATTGTAAAAAGTCAAAGTGACACTTATTAAAAAATTGGAGGAAGTATAATTTACATGTGATGGTTGAAAAATGAAAAATATTTGGTTAATTAATTAAATTTACAAGTTTGTAACAATATCCATCTATTAAGTAATTAAATATGAATAAATAGTTTTCAATTTATTTATAATTAAATTGTATTTGTAAATAATTAGCAAATTAAGCATACAATAATAAAATTATGTAAGCTTTGTTGAGTAAATTAGAAATTTGAGTTAATCTCGAACATTTTACTCGCAAGGTGACTCAGACTCGTTTTACTCTCCTATTTCAATTTTTTTTTTTTAAAGGATACGAATTCTCCTAAGCTAATGTGTTTTTGTTCAACCCTCCCACTCTCATACATCACCAAAATTCACATTTGTTATACATGATTAGTTATATAATAGTATGATAATTGAATATTTAAGTGACTCCTCGTAACCATTAAGGCCCCCAGCACAGCACCTCAAGACACAAATTAATGTTATAATTAATATACTACGAGATCATGTTTGATAGTAAAAATAATTAAACTAAGTGTAAAATGATATCTAAACTTTATAGATTTTAAAATATAATTTACCTTTAATTTAAGTTATTAAACGGTCCATAAAAATGAGATTTACTTAATTTAGATTTAATCTAAATTATCACACTTGACTTAATATGTTCCAATTTAAATAACATAATCCACAATTATATCACTAGGAAAACCAACAAAGAATTTTAAATTAAGTGGACTTCCCAACCCAAACACAAAGACAAGTCTTGTCAAGAAAAAACCAGTTTAGTGCATTGTCTTGTCACAAGATAATTATGTCCAAATTAATTAGTGTTTATTACAATTGTAGATTCTCCATTGCCGGCTTTGATATAGATCGAAATTCTCAACACACATATTATTAGTCTATGGAATTTCTCCAAACTTGGGCATATATAAATTCCCAACGTTATATATAATTCACAGAATAAGGTATCGTTTAAGTGGAAAAGGCAGGCAAAAGCATTGTACCAAGTTATTATATGGTTGTAATTAAATATGTATTAAAATGTGCAGTTTATTCACATTCAGCATGTAGTTGGCTCTATCATTTTTCTAATTATGGTTTCTAGTCTTGTTGGGGTATCTGTATAATTAATTTTAATTTATATATTTACCTGTATTTAATAGCTGTATGTACGAATCTCTCGTACGGAGTATTGATTTGTTTGGTCAATTAAAAAAAATAAAAATTCTTCACAATAACTTTCAACTTTTTTTTTTTTATCAGATTTCATAATAATTTTCACAATTTTTTTAATTGAATTTTACAATATCTTTCACACATTTAAAATGAAAACCTCTTAATAAATCTCACTCTCACAATATTCTCAAATTTACACAAAATATTACTCCAATATTACTCTTGAGCTCATACATACACACAAGTCGATCTCATTTTTTTTTTACTTTTTATACATAAGTTTACAAAAATACTCCTCAAAATCCTACTCACTCCGTACTATATTAACTTGCGCACTTGATTTTTTTAGACGTTCTTTGCATACACAAAAAATAGTACAGAGATTTTTTTACTATTAGAGTCATTCCTATAGTCCATCTTACAAATAGCACTCCATAAACTTCACTCTCACAATATTCATAATTTTACACAAAATGTCATTACTTTTGAATCCACACATACACACAAGTCAACAAATTACCCCTTAGTCTTTTTTTTTTTCTTTTTTTTGTGTCCAAAAGTAAAAGCATGTTCATACGAGACGAAGAAAGTACTAGTTATTACACCTTTTTAATATTGTTCATCCATCTATGAAAATTAAAATTATTACATTACAATAAGAAGAGAGTACTAAACACCTACGAAGTATTTGCCTTTCATTCTCATTTGTTTATCTCCATGCCCTCCAAACAAGTACCTCAGTTTTGAAAGACATTTTGATTTTTTAAGTTATTCAAAAGAAACAAGCCTTAACATTTCTAATGGGGTACTATATATTTTAATATGATTGACATTTGTCTACTTAGATAGCTTTCCTATTTTGGGACACAAATTTGAATATGAAATCATTTCAAAATACGATTCACTACAGTATAAAGAAAATAAATTGAAAATTAAAATGTAAATTCGTTTTGTTGAATTGAAAGGAAAAATAATGGACGATTAAATTTTGTTGGGATGAAAACTTTTAGTATTGGGGTGAACAACTAAACGCTTTTTTATACTACGTGCATTTAAGTATTTACAAATATTTTTGGACCAAATTAAGTTATTTTTTAAATATATATATTAACTAATCAATATTTATTAAAATTCGTATTCAAAGAAATTAATATAAAGATAAGTCACAACTCACAAGCTATTGTTAGAGCTTCTTGTCATTTTAAAAGCACGTGTAATTAGGACGAGCCTACAAATTTAACACTAGTGTTTTTTAATTGTTGTGCCGTAAGACTTTATTTCAAAAAAAAAGACTTGTATCCAAAAATATTAACATAATGAATTTGAATGGGGAGTATTACTTTTCAAAATTGAAAAAAAATATATTCTTGATGTATTTTATTGTCCTACCTACGTTTTCTATTTTGAATATCATCAATTTTTTTTTTTTAATATATTAATTTAAGCAAAGATTTATATACATTAGATATACTATGCAACTTAAGTGGATTTATATATAACTAGTAAGGGTGCACCTCAATATTGATCGAGGTGTTAGCCCAGGTTGGAGTGACTTTTTTTTGTAAATAGGAGTGGAAGTATAATTCACATAAAATATCAACACAAAGGGAATGTATATTCATTTGAATGGCAGGTAAACAATTGAATACTAAATTCCTTTCCAGTAAACAACATTATAAGTTGTTGATTATCATTGTAGGCACAAAGTAAAAAACACAAAAAAATCAAGAGAATAATACAATCAATTACATTTGCAGAATTAAAACAATTTAACAAAGTTAGATTTTTTGTGTTTGGTCCAGGAACTTAGAATGTTGGTGTTCAAAGGCTTGTATAATACGTTGCAAACTCATATAAGGACCCTGCTTTCACATGGAAAAGTCAGAAAATTTATAATATTAGTGGCTTATTAGGAATGAGAACAATTACTACTTACTCACTGTTTAAGCCTCCGAGTTCCTAATATTCATTCATGCGCCATTCTTATGCACTCCATTTTGATCTTGTTTTACTATTCGTAACCTGAAAGAGAAAAGAAATTTAATTTTAAAAAAAATAAAGAATAGAATTCAGTATAAACTAATGACACAATGAATAACAAGGAAGCACATTTCCATTGCTTTCATAATAATCATCGAATTCCCATTGATATATATGTGCGATTTATTCAAGCCAAACTAATATGGCATATGCTCATTCAAGTTCGAATGTGCTGAAAAATTAGTTGAAATATAATCAATAAAGAAACCTGGACTATACGTATAAACCGATGCGATAGAATATTCAATATCATAGAAAATTAGTATCTTAATAAATGTGACAGTAACAAAACAAGGATTTACCTATGCTTGTGATTTAGTAGGATTCAGATCAAACTGGCAGCCTTTAGAACTTCATGGTACACAATATTTTTTGTAACATTAGTAGTTTGTACCAATGGTGTTAATGGTCTAATAAGTACTTTTAACTGATCTATAGTTTTTGCTCTTGATAACGCAACATAAAGTTGACCATGTGAAAATACAGGTTCTTTTAAATAAACACCAACAAAGTCTAAAGTTTGGCCCTGTGCTTTGTTAATTGTCATTGCATAACATAGCCGAATTGGGAATTGTTTTCGCTTAAATGGAATAGATGAAAAACTATCGTGTGGGGCTTCTAATGTAATACGTGGAATAAATACTGGTTTTCCAGCATGTGTACCAACTGATATTTCAGCAAACAAAACATTTTTATCAAAACCTTTGCAAAGAAGACGCGTACCATTACACATTCCTTCAGTTGGGTTAATATTTCTCAGCAAAATAATTGGTGCATTTATTTTTAAAGTTAACTTGTGAGGGGGAAGCCCCTGTGGAGTTAAAGAATGAAACAATTCTTGTTGGTTTGGCAGAACACAAACCCCCGTGCTTTCATCACAACTAAAATACGTGGTCTCTTCACCTGAAAATTTGTTAATTAGAACATCGTTTATCTCATGGACAAATTCATTCCTGGTAGTAAGTATGGCCCTGTTAATAAATAGGGAAAAATCTAAATTGCAGTTACTAATATTTGGAAATACCATATCTATCAATGTATTTAATGATGTAATATCATCTGTAAAAGGAATGTTTATTCTAGATGGTATTTGAATTTCGTCTTTATCATTAGTATCTTCAATTCCATCACCAATTTTCAACAAATAAGATGAGAAATTAGGATCAAGTAAAGCTCGCATATTTTGTGTAAGCTTTAGTTTTTCAAACTGATTCCATAAAGGTGACATGACAATGGAAGCATCAATGATATCATTTTTGGTGCCTTTAAGAATCACCGGTAGTGTTTGGCGGAAGTCACCTCCAAATACAATAATTTTACCACCAAATATTTGTTGTGAATCCATTACGTCCTTCAGCATTTTGTCAAATTTTTCAATAGTATTGCGTTTTGCCATAGTAGCTTCATCCCAAATAATTAATTTGGCCATTCTTATTAGATGAGACAATGTGCCTTGCTTGCTAATACTACAAGATTTAAAATCGTTATCATCTAAGGGAATTTTAAATCTTGAATGTGAAGTGCGTCCCCCAGGAAGCAATGATGCTGCCACACCTGAAGTAGCAGTAGCAAGTGCAATATGTCCAACAGATCTTATCTTAGCAAGAAGTGCTTTATATAAATAAGTCTTTCCAGTACCTCCAGGACCATCCACAAAAAATACATTTGGCAAATTATTATTAACATGATACAAAATTCGATTGTAAGCAAATCTTTGTTCTTCATTTAATTGTTCAATAGCTAAAAAATCTTTTGTAGCTATAAGTATGTCTTGCTCAGTTTGCAATTCTTTTGTCATGCTATCTTCAAAACTCATTTGTACATTGTCACCTAGACATAAAAAGTCTTCTAATTTTTTTCCCATTGAATGAAGATAATAGGCAATATTTTCTAAAACTTTGTGTCTAATTGCACCACCACTAAGAGCTTTGTTTTGTCTAAAATCTTCTGAAAGAAAATCTTCGAATTTCAACCACAGCTGTTCAGGATTTGTAGGAGCACAATAAACAAGAACAGTAGCAAATAATTGGCGTAATGCAATAGGCATTAAGTAAGCTGTAGCTTCAGCAATACATGTTTCAGCAGTGTTGTCATTTTGAATCAATCCTAACACTTGGGCAGCTTCTACATATGTACTAAATGTTTTTCCATTAATTGTTCTCAAGTCTCTAAATGAAGTTGGGCCCCTAACGTGCAATAATAACAATCTTTCATAAAACTTTTCTCCTTCAGATGGCTGACAACTATAGATACGAGCGACTACTTCCCCTCTTTGACGTTGTTTCCATTCTTTTAAATTATTGTGCCATGTAAAGTACTCTGGGAATTCAATATATAAACAGTTGAGGCTTCTAGCGTAGTCATCGCATTTATTCATGTAGAAGAATTGTGTTAGCATAGTTTTTTTAATTGTTGGATTGTTAACAATATCGTGTAATGACTCATTAGCGGGAAAAGTCAGTGGTTGCTCATTTTCTAAGTGAATTGGCAGACATATAACTGAAGGATATACATGGCTAAGATCAAATGAAAAAATTCTCCAAATTGCTTCAGGAGGCGAAATCCATCTAGCACTCTGAAAGTTTTTTATTTCATCTACCGAAGAGTCCACCTCATTTGCAAGCAATGAGTACAAAATCTTATCATGGCCTTTGTATATATATTTGTATAGATATTTGACAGCCTGAATAGTGGAACATATTTCTACATTAATATGACAATTAAATTTAGCTAGAAGGTATGGATTGTAAGGCACTACCCATCGATTATCAAGCTGGGAACCTCTAACAGTAACATAATGATTATTATTCGGACGACAATATATTGGGTATGAATTTGCTCCGTATTTAGTATTTTCAGAGAAGTCTTTTGGATAATTAAACTTACAAGAACCTTTTTTCATACAAGGGCATGCTAAATTAAGTGAACCACAGGGTCCATGCATCATATGCTTTACGACTAATGAAAATAAATACGACTCAGTATGTTGATTAGGGAGTTGTGCACAAACAATTCTGTCAAATGCATTTGGAGCAAACATCTTTGATCTTTGGTCTAAAATAAGCAAGAAATGAGCATGAGGTAAACCTCTCTTTTGAAATTCTATTACGTAAGCGTAAGCAACTACATGACCAAAAATTTCCTTCTTAAACAATTCATTTTTCAAAACCTGGAGCTTCGCACGAAATATTCTAGCTACTAAATCAGGTCTATTTTGTACCTCATCAGAAGGCAAACACAATGCTTTTATTTCAGGCCAATTTGGATTTGAAGTTATTGTTAAAAAAATATCAGGTTTTTCGTAACGTTGTACTAAAGTTATAGCATCCATATATCTTTTGCGCATATCTCTAGGGCCTCCAACAAATGACGTAGGTAACATTTTATAATGACCAATATCAGCACCTACCTCACACCCTTGCGCAATACCATCTAGTAAACCACGATATATTTCATTTCGTAAACGACGTTGTGCCTCTATATTTTTGAAAAACTCTAGCCTTGATGTTTCAATTTTAATGTACATATCTACTACATATTGTTGTAGAAGTCTACCAGTGTGAAGTAAGAATGATTTGTCGTTTTCTCTTATTTGTAACATATAACAATAATACTCACGACATGACACCGTTGATCTTTGAGTATTATTTTGAATGGCATTGGTAATCCCACTATCACATGTTACTTTAGGAGTTGACCTTTTTTGTCTTGGATCCAGCCTTTGAATTGCTCGATGCCAACCAGGTTCTCCATTTGGAAACATAAGAGGATATTGCATCGGATCATAACAACCAAAATAATGCTTAATAATTTGAGGAGGGCTATTTTTTGGGTAAACTTGAATGTGTTGACTTGCATATTGCTCTTCATTATAAGATTCTAACCATATTCCAGCAACTTGGGATGCAGATGGTTTATTAAAAACATTTCTATCAAACCCAGGGTCAGCTTGTAGAGCAATTTTATATTCGTCCAAGTTATGATAATCATTAAGGCTTCGAAAGAAATTTGCATATGGATTTGTTTCTAAGATGCGCATCAACTTTGTCACAAGTGTTTCCCTAAATTTTGAACTGATGGACAGTCTATTTAAAATTTCATGGTCTGTATCAAAAAAGTACAGCTGAAGATTTTGTGGCTTTTCATTTTCTAATGGAATTAGTTGATCCATGAAATGATAAAGTTGTCCTTGTACTCGAAATGTGTATATTCCATCATTTCTTTTAGCCAATGATTTGTCATAGTGTACACCAATTGATGTAAATGCAAACATGTTATTATAACTACGAATGCAATTACAAAATTCTTTAGCATCTTCAGCGTTACCACTAAACAACTCTATTAATTCTAAAGGCATCTCTGTTTGTAATAATTTTATCTCTCCTAAAGAACAGCAAAATGATGGTGGTTCTAAGTAAATACGTTTAGCATCGCAAAATGAGCAGTTTGGTACATTAGGTAGTAACTCAGGATTACTTGCCACAGATTCTAATGGGTCAACATAATTATTTTCTACAGTAAGGATTGTACTTGTGCTCGCTGTTTGACGTTGGGTTCTTCGTCGACTACTTTTAGCTTGTCTACGCTCATCTAAACTTGCGTATTTCCTTTTATTAGGTTTTGTCATTTCAATTGTTGGTGAGGTATCTTCTTTTTTTGATGTTCGCAGTCTTAGTAAATTAACTGATCAAATATAGCTAAAATTAAAATACATAAACAACACTAAGCTTATTCACAACTGTAAGGTAGAGAACATTATAATACAAAAGTAATAGTAATATACTGCTGAAATTATAGGAATAAATTAATTTGAAAATCTTGATAGAATATAATATAAATAATATACAGTAAAATTATAACTAAACAAACATACCTGCTTCGTTGATGTGCTATTTTTTTATTCAATCTCGACAATTTGTTGATAGCCCCAAGTAAACTGTAATAAAGGTTTAGATAAATGAATATTATAATATGAACCTGGTGAAATATTTTTATGGGTTTACTTTAGAAGAATGTATCTAATTTCCATTTACCTTATTAGTTTTGAACATAACAAGTACACAATAAAATTAAATTAGCCTAACTACTTCACTCGATCAACTGAAGGCACTCATACATAATTACCAACTTAAGTTCCTATCATTGGGTTTGATCAATGTGTGTCGCAAGAACTCAATGACCACCTATCACCTATAACATTCACCTAAAATTTTCAAAATGTCAAGCATTAAAAATATAATCTATAATGAATTGGCAGGGAAAAAAATCAATATGCTATTTAATAATAATAAATTAATTACCAACTGAAGCAGCATTCTATGTGATTATATACCAATAAAAATACCAACTTAGACACACAGTAACACCTAGTAGGATTCATCTTATGCTTACACTAAATTAGGTGTTGAATGGTGGGTAACATAGGCTCAGAAATTAAACCTATAAATAGAGGTTTTACTGCAGTTTACAACTATACATTTCTTGTAACTTTAAAAATAAAATTTCTTGTAATTGTATTAATATATTAGTGCAATAAACAAGCTTGTAATTTACCAATAATAGCAAAACGAGAAAAGGAGTTGACGATAAAAAATGCAACTATTTCGCACCCTAAAATTTAAGATGGTCTCAACTAACATTTTATCAAACAGTTGGTGAGCATATAAATGCAACACATTCATAATATATTTACAGAGCCGCAATATACCAAAAAAATAGATGAAGATAAACAAATTTCAAATAAGCAACTTTCAGATTTTTCTAAAACCAAAAATTTGAAGAAAACACAATGGTACACCAAATAGTAAGAAAAACAAAAATCAAAGTGCACAACAAAGCAAATATATGTTTGATACCTTTGACAGGGTTTCAGAAAACTTCTACAATGAAAATTTGGGGGGATGTCACTTTGAAGCTTTTATTTTGAGAAGAAATATGCAATTTATAATGGAATAAACCAAAAATATCACAATAACACACTAACCGCTTCACGGGCTTCACTGATAGCTTTGCGGGAGACGTCAACACGAAGGTGATCAAAGGGCAAAATTGAATAGAAGGAGTGCGCAAGGGGTTGAGGAAATTGAATATAAGAAGTGTGGTAAAGGTTTGAGAAATAAATTAACAATCAAGGACAAGGACAGGTGTCATGGTGCATGTGTGTCCACTTGGTTTTGAGCAACCGGGAACCGGCGTGAAACTGGCCCATTTTGAGTATAGCCCTCTTTATATATAGTAATAGATATATATATATATTGCTAAAAAAAAAAAACTCAAATTTTCATGCCCAAAATTCTTCACTTGAGAACTTGAGATGCTTGTTGGAAGAAAATTTTACACTCTAAGAATCAGTTTCGTTTCATGTGCCAAATTATGCAATGCAAATTTAAACTCAAGTTGCAAGGCACTTAATTACCTATCTTGATTTTACCAAACTACAGTACTTGCTTTCTTGGATTAGTATTTCAAGTTAATTTATAACCATGGTTGTCTCTTGTTTACCAATTTACTTTGGGTGAAACATAGGTTTTTATTTTTGTAAATCCTACGCCAATTTTACTCTGAAATTTAAAAATTAATTTTAAAAAATCACCCAGAAAATCAAATTGATTTTAGGGATATAATTTTATTTGTTAATTTTCTTGTAATGTATCATAAATCTAACTCAACCATAATATAATAAATTCAACCATTATAATCACACTAAAAAATATATAATAATATAATATTAGTTTAACATAAAACTAAAACAAAATTCACATATTATACTATTCATCAAAATTTCAGAATATCAAAAATTCATTTAAAAAACATCAAACCCCCCAAAATAAATCCTCCTCTACTTATTTAAAATACTTTTTTTTTTTCAATTAAAAGTAATTTGTACTATTTTTATTTTTAAGTTATTATTCAAGTTATCGTAAAGCATTTAAAAACTGTTTTAGATTTGATTTAACAAACGATTTAGAATATTCTATACAATCAATTAAAAAGACTTAGATTTTTGTTCTTCAATTAATCCGACAAACATACACGAATTAATAGAAAAAAACAAAATCATTGGTTAGAAATTCGGAATGAAAAATGAAGGCGGTTGTACATACGTGTTTAATAATGGTACATTAAGGTGATTAGAAATCGGGAATGAAGAATGAGGTGGTGGTAGTGCTGGTACGTTCTCGATAAAGCATAAGGCTGTGATGCCGCGTGTAGCTTACTACTACCATGCTTTTCCACGTGACACTATTGTCACATAATTTTTTTATTCTTATTACCCTTAGAATCTGCACCCACGTCACCACCTTGATTCCTCTCATCCTCTCAAAATATCTTACTAATTATTTAATATAGCATAGTATTTTTTATTTATTTAAGGGAAAATATTAATTTTTATCACAGAAATTTACTTATTTTCACGCGAACTTTTTTTTACATCATTTTTTCTCTTTTAATTCCATATCCTCAAACCTCAATTTTTTTTTCAATTTTTACTGAATTTATCTTCAATTAATATTTTTCCATTTTTATTGAATTTATCTCCCATTAATATTATTGTGTGTGACTAAAAAAATAAAAAATCCACAAATTGAGTGGTTTTGAATTTGTACGAAGAATCTGCCATAATAATGATAACATAAGTCTTTTGAATAATATTTCAATTACTGATTTTCTATTGAATTGGTACAATAATTGATTATAAAAACTTATTTCAAACTAGTTAATTATTAGAATTCATTTTTTCATTTATAATCATCTACTAACATTTGTGATGAAGATTAATTGCAAAGAACTCTCTAAAATTATCAATTCATATTATGAATATTTCAGAAACTTCTTTTTCTTCTTCCTTTTCTATTCTAGATATTTTTCATTCTAAACACAATTTTTTGATAGTGATTAAATGTGAGTTATTAAATCTGAAAAATGGTAAAATTCAACTATCAAAAGTGATATTTTACCTTTATTTAAATTATCAATTTTTTACAAACATAAAATTTGAGCAATTTTTTTTATTAAATCTAAAAATCTGAAATACGAGTTAAAAGAGATTAGTCTCACAAAAAGATTTGTAGGTAGGTCTCATATAAATTTTTGTCTATGAACTTACTATCTTACTTGAATAATTAATATTCTTAAGTGAGTTTTGTCTCCTACATGTACATGTGATCTCTTGTATAAGTCTCCCTCAATAGTTGAATAATAATCTTTTTATTATGTACGGAGTATTAAACATTTAAACATCTCATCTGTCTCTCATTTTCTAAAATGGTATGTTATGGATTGACACTTACATCATTACCCCTAATTAAATTTTATCATAACAATTGCATTCGGGATATATATCAAATTAATAAATAATTTTGCAATAATAATTTATATTTTGATAATTTAAAAAAAAAATCGAAAAAATAGGGGGTGGGGGAGGGGATGGTATGTGAAGAGAAATTTACTTTTAACTTATTTTTGATTTAATAAGTCAAAAATTCAATTTGAAAATTAAAAAATTAAAAAATAGGGGGTGGGGCAGGCAAAAGCATTGTACCAAGTTATTATATGGTTGTAATTAAATATGTATTAAAATGTGCAGTTTTATTCACATTCAGCATGTAGTTGGCTCTATCATTTTTCTAATTATGGTTTCTAGTCTTGTTGGGGTATCTGTATAATTAATTTTAATTTATATATTTACCTGTATTTAATAGCTGTATGTACGAATCTCTCGTAGTATTTAATATTGTTGATGATCAAAGCATGGATCATCTTTAAAGAAGAAAGAAAAACAATGGAAGATTTTATTCTCTTGAAACTGAAATCTGAAATCGATGCACAATGCATTTTGAGAATATACAAAAGGCCTTATATAATAACTAGGGACCTTCTATATGTAGTCAGAGTGTCGTAACGTGTCGTAATGACTACCGTAGTCAGTTAATCTAAGCCATTAAAAATCTAATCTAAAGGTTTAGATTTGATGACCTGTTTCGTAATGTGTCGTAATGTGTCATAAATTTGTATTTTCTATTAAATTAAATTAATTAAAATATATTATTGTAAATTTACATTTTTATCCTTATACAATAAAATAATTTATTACAACAATTATCTACACCCGCTAATTTTACGAGTTCACCCCAAATCATTTTTTACCATAGTTATCTGCACCCATTCATTTTATGAGTTCACCCCCAAATCATTTCTTTTTTACAACGGTTATCTACACCCGTTCATTTTATGAGTTCACCCCCAAATTATATTTTTACCAAAGTTATCTGCACCCGCTCATTTTATGAGTTCACCCCCAAATTATTTTTATACCACAATTATCTGCACCCGCTCATTTTATGAGTTCACCCCAAAATATTTTTTTAAAAATAATTATATTTAAAAGACTATATTATTTTTTTTATTAATTAACACAAAATATAATAAAATCAACCCTAATTTATACATTTACAATCTACAACCGAGTCATTGCCGAGTTACCGTCGATTCACCA
The DNA here is from genome assembly GCA_963675135.1 of Galeopsis tetrahit. NCBI lineage: Eukaryota > Viridiplantae > Streptophyta > Magnoliopsida > Lamiales > Lamiaceae > Galeopsis > Galeopsis tetrahit. Next base: position 64,690,093 of record OY776133.1, read on the forward strand.
CCTAATCATATTTTTAGAAAAAAAATCGTAAAAACATAATTAAAAGAAACTATCGAGATTAGGCACAAATTTCAATTTTTTTTCTTTTTAATTTTTCTTCCCAATTTCAATTTTTATTCCAAACTTTTTATTTTTTCGTTTTTTTTTTGTTTCCTACTTTTTTTCATTAGTATATTTTTTAGTTTTAATACAAAATAATATTATATGTATGATTTTATTATAATCCCTCCGTCCCAGTGAAAGCTCCTCATGAGCTTCGGACACAGAGGTTAAAAAATATGATATAATAAGTGGATGTATGAGAGGTGATGTGATTGAGAGAGAGAATAATATAATGAAATGTGAGAGGGAATAGTTTGACAAAAAAGGAATGAGTAACTTTCATTGGGACAAACGAATAAGGAAAGTTGGGTAGCTTTCAATATGAATTAGGGAGTAGTCGGTAATACAAAAAGTAATAACCAGTAATACCATAAACAGTAATCAGTAATACCATTAACAATAATTAGTAATACCACGAACATTAATCAGTAATACCATTAATATTAATGAGTAATATTTTATACAATAACAAATAATTTAACACATCTAATTATATTCAATAATACAAAAATAATTATCAGTAATACCATGAACAGTAAGTAGTAATACCATGAACATTGAATAGTAATATCTCATACAATAACAAATAATTCCACAAATCTAATTATATTCAATAAGTAATACCATAAACAATAATATGTAATACCATAAAAATAATAATAATCAGTAATAAATAATTTCACAAAATCAGTAATACCACAATTAATAATCAATAATCATTAATATTAATTCAATAGTGTATTAATAGTAATACCTCAATCAATAACTAGTAATATCAGTATCAATAATACCAATAACAATAATACCATAAAAAAAGTGGAGAGAGTGCAGATCGAGGTCTACTAAAGAAAATAGAGGGTGCACATTACCAAGCCCAATTGAAGAAAACCCTAGCCCAATGGGAGGGCACCCTAGGTCAGTAGTCGTCGCTTGGGATTTCATCAGCAAGGTCACCGGCTCCGAGTGTCGTCCGGTCAGAGATCCATCAGCAACATACTCACAGTCCTCCGTCGGCCCGTCGTCAGCCGAAGGAAGAGGCTGCGCAGGAGTAGGGTGAAGAAGACGGATGAAGCAATGTAGCTTCGATTTGGACAGAGATGAACGACGAGAGAGAGGCAGCGTCGATCCGAGTGTTGCAGGCGAGCGCCGTTGATGTAGGAGAAGCTCCTGGATCGCGAACGCAAGGGAGATTGATCGAAGCAGTCGCGTCGGTGGTCGAAATGAGGAGGGGATTTCGGCCGCCATGGATCGTGGCCGAGATGGAAGATTATGTCGATTGTTATGGAAGTGAAGAATCACGATTGCGATTCGAGGAGGGGTCTCGGGCTTCAGCGGCCGAGACCGAAGCGTCGCCGTCGCCGTCGAGGGGGTGGTCGGGCATGGTGGTGGCTGGGTCACCCGCCGACATGCATGGATTTCCGGCAGGTCCTTTACTCATCAAATTAAAATTAAAATTTAGGTGCACCGCCGATCGACTTTAATAAAATTATACCTATAATATTATTTTGTATTAAAATTTAAAAAATACACATGCAAAAAATGGAAAAGAAAGACAGGAAAATTTAAAAAGGAAAAGAAAAAAAAACAAGGAAATAAAAAATTAGAAAAAAAAATTGAAAATGGGAAGAAAAAAGAAAAAGAGAAGGGGGAAGAAAAATTAAAAAGAAAAAAATTGAGATTTGTGGCTAATTTCGATAGTTTTGTATTAATTATATTTTTACGCTTTTTTTTAAATATAGTTGATTTGGGGGTGAATTGATTTTTTAGAGTTTATTTTATTATATTTTGTGTAAAATAATAAAAGAATAATATAGTCTTTTAAATGTGATTACGTAGTCACTTTGTAAAATAATAAAAGAATAATATAGTCTTTTAAATAATGCTAAAAATAACTGAAACCTGTATAACAGGTAGCAGATCGTTTTTACGGTTACGACGCCACATGGCGCGATTCGACAAAGTGACTGCGTAGTCACTTTGTAAAATGTGACTACCGTAAGAATTGTCCAACTAACTAATAAAAGATTAACTTCCCTAATTCAAAGAAGGGTGAATAAAACTTATACAAGAGAGCTTAGGTGTGAAAATAAGGAGTGTATCAACCAATTCTTTTTAGGATATGTATCTTCTAAGCCTTTATACCCCCCTCAAAATGAGAGTGGATATCAATCAATCCCATTTTGCATCTGTGAGTGCTGAACATAGAAGGAGAGAGTGGTTTTGTGAGTATATCAACTAGATTCTCCTTTGTAGGAATGTGAATGAGAGTGAGGAGGTCTTCTTGAATCTTTTCCCTTGTAAAGTGATAGTCCAAAGAGATGTGTTTGGTCCTTTGATGAAGACAAGGGTTATGAGCAACAGAGAAGGCACTCTTGCTATCAGTGTACATAGTTGAAGGGGTTGAATGTTGAATCTTCAAGTCAGCAAGAATGTAATGAATCCATTGGAGCTCATAAGTGGTTGAAGCCAAAGCTCTATACTCAGCTTCTGCTGATGACCTGCTAACAATAGATTGTTTCTTGGACTTCCAAAAGATTAGTGAGTCACCAAAGTAAATACTATAACCTGTAATGCTCTTTCTAGTATGCACACATCGAGCCCAATCAGAGTCAGAAAAAGCATGCAATTTAAAAGAGTTGGACTTGAGGTAAAATACCCCAGTACCTGGATTACCCTTGATGTACCTCAAGATTCTTTGTACAGCAAGTAGATGGGCTTCAGTAGGTGATTGCATGAACTGACTCAGAGTTTGAACTGCACAAGAGATGTCAGGTCTAATGACAGTTAAGTAAAGGAGCTTACCAATTAATTTTCTGTATTGTTCAGGGTGTTTAAGAGCCTGAGAATGGGTGTCAAAGATTACTTTTGAATCCATGGTAGAACAAGATTTACAACCCAAATAGCCTGTTTCTTGGAGTAAGTCAAGGGCATATTTCCTTTGACACAAAGTCATTCCTGTGTTATTTCTGGCAACCTCAATACCTAAGATATATCTCAAAGTACCAAGGTCCTTGATAGTAAATTTGTTGTGTAAGCACTTTTTAATAGTGTTGATGACATTAAGGCTGGTCCCAGTTACTATAAGGTCATCAACATAACAAAGAATAGCAGTGAAATCATGAGCATCTTGTCTAGTAAAAAGAGAAGTGTCAGCTTTAGACGGAGTAAAGCCTAAGGAAAAAAGACAAGAGGTTAATTTTGTAAACCAATGTTTAGAAGCATGTTTTAAGCCATATAAACTCTTGTTCAACTTGCATACTTTTTTATCATTTTGTGAGCAATAACCAGGAGGAGGTGTCATATAAATTTTTTCAACCAAATCACCATGTAAGAAAGCATTATTTACATCTAATTGATGAACATGCCAATTTTTAGATGTAGCAATAGCAAGTAAAATCCTAACAGTGGTGATTTTGGCCATAGGGGAGAAAGTGTCAAAATATTATATGCCCTCTTGTTGGGTATATCCTTTAGCAACCAATCTAGCTTTATATCTTTCAATAGAACCATAAGAATTGTATTTAATCTTATAAATCCATCTACAACCTATACAATGTTTTCCCATTGGAAGATCAACAAGAGTCCAAGTGTGATTCTTTTCCAAAGCATTAATTTCATTTTTCATAGCAGTGATCCAATTATGATCTAATGCAGTCTGTTTGTAGGACATGGGCTCTTGTTGTTGAGAGATAGAGGCTGTAAATGTTTTATAAGTGGGAGACAATTTATTAGTAGATAGAAAAAGTTGAATAGGGTAATGTTTTTCAGAAAGTGGGACATTGCTTTTAGAATGATCAATAGAAGCAGGTAGATTGGTTTCATAAATCTATAAATAAGCAGGCTGTGTTTTAGTTCTAGAGGGTCTGATATGTGTTTCAACCTCTAGATTAGCAGGAGCAATGTTAAGATCAGTGGAAGGTTCCTCATTTGTTTGAGTAACAGACTCAGTAGCATGAGTGTCAAGAATATTGTGATGATTAGTATGAGTAGAAAATTCATTAACCAAATCAGTGTGAATAGCCAGATCAATACCATCATTATCATTGGATATGGGTGGATTATATGCAGTAGGAGTGCTTATGTTTGCAAAAGGAAAATCATTTTCAAAGAACTTAACATTCCTGGAAATAATAAATTTACCAGTTTTAAGATCTAAAAGCTTGTATCCCTTTGTGCCAAAGGGGTAACCAATAAAAACACATTGAGTGGCCTTAGGATCAAACTTTTATCTGTTAAAAATCAGGGTGTTGGCAAAACATAAGCAGCCAAAAGGTCCTAAAGAAAGAATAGTCAGGTTTCACCCCATATAGTAATTCAAATGGAGATTTGTGGTTAAGAATGTAAGTTGGGATTCTATTTATTATAAAAGCAGCAGTTTTAATACTTTCACTCCAGAATTTTAAGGGAAGAGAAGATTGAAACATGAGAGCCATTGCCACTTGAAGGAGACGTTGATGTTTTCTCTCAACAATGTCATTTTGTTGGGGGGTTTCAACACAAGAAGTTTGATGAATGATACCCAATTTATGATAAAAGTCAGAAAGGATAAATTCAGTACCATTATCACTTCTTAAGGTCTGAATTTTAGTGTGAAATTGAGTAAGAACCATATTGTAGAAATTTTCTAAAGAATGTTTAACATCACTCTTGACTTTCAAAAGGTAAATCCAAGTGCATCTACTAAAATCATCCACTATGGTTAGAAAATATATATGGTTAGTAACAGAACATAGAGAAAAGGGCCCCCAGACATCACAGTGAATTAATTGAAAGGCATGTGAAGAAACAGAAGTGCTTAAAGGAAAGGATCTCTTCTTTTGTTTAGCCAAAGGACAAATCAAACAGTTACTATGCAAATCAGTAGCTTTTACATTCAAATCAGGGATGTGTAGCATGCATTTTCTAGAGGTGTAGCCTAATCTTTTATGCCACAAATCAAACTTACAAGAATCAAGCTTAGAACTACTAGAAAAGACAGATTTCTCTAAAGTGGTGCAAGTAGATAGATGAGGTGTGTGTAAGAGGTACATGCCTCTCACTTTCTCAGCAGTACCAATCACCCTCTTGCTCATGTTGTCCTGTAAAATGCAATGTGAGGACAGGAAACTAACAGTGCAATTAGAGTATCTAGTCAAAGGGTTAATGGACAAGAGATTAAAAGTAAAATCTGGCACATATAATACATTGTACAAGGTTAGATGTTCATTAATGGTGATATTTCCCATGTGTGTGGCAGTGGAGATAGCATTATTAGGTAGAGAAATTTTGATGTTGGCAACACTAGGAGGTGTAGAGAACATGGAGAGATCAAACACCATGTGATCTATAGCTCCAGTGTCCAAGATCCAAGTAAAATTAGAAGCAGAATTGAAACAAGTAGATGAAGACATACGAGAAGTAGATGTTTATTGAGGATCCTCAGTTTGGACAGTTGATGCACCAGCTACAGAGTGTGAGGAGTCTTTGTAGGTACTAGGGTGCTGCATCTTAAAAGAGCTTACAAATTTGTTAAAGATATCAGGCTGGATAAGAGGATTGGAGAGGTCCTTCTCAGAGAGAGATCTAAGGAAGTTGCTGCCAGGTCTGTTGGAGTCCTTATTTGGAGGCCCTCTAGGCCCTTTACAACCAGGGGAAAAACCAATAATGTGGAAACATCTCTCAATGGTATGGCCCAATCCATCACAATGACTACACTTAAGGGGTTTCTTCTTTTCCTTATAGAATTTTGCATATTTTGTGTTCATAGCAATGGAATCATGGAAAATGGGTTCAGGAGTAAGGTTGAGAGTCCTCTGTGATTCCTCTTGAAGTAACAGGCCATAAACTTTTGATAAGGGGGGAAAAGGGGACTGGAGCAAGAATTGACTTCTGATAGTGGAATAAGAATCATGCAAACCAACTAAAAATTTCATAACCGCATCTTGTTGTTGAGTCTGAGTCATTAGTTTAGACAAATCACATTTACAAGCATCCATGACACCACAGGTACACTTAAGAACAGACCTAAAACTAAGGTATTCATCCCATAAAGCCTTAAATTGATTGTAGTAACTAACCAAATATTGAGAACCTTGAGTAATAGCACTTAAGGATTTTCTAGGTGATAAACCCTAGTGCCATCAGATTGGGCACATCTAATTTTCAATTCATCCCACATATCTTTAGCCACAGAAAAATACTCTAGGGTTCTTTTAATATCAGGCACAATCGAATTCAAAATCCACATAAGAACGAGATCATTAGCTCTTACCCAAGCGGCGTATATTGCGGGATCTTCTTCTTCATCGGGAATGGACAGAGACCCATCAATGAGGCGTGCTTTATTCTTCACGCTGAGTCCTCGTTTGATGGCATGACTCCAAGAAACGTAGTTGGTGCCGTCAAGGGGCTCAAGAACGATGGATATGGCTGGATTGGCGTTTTGATGCAACGCTAATGGTGAAAAGGGGTTTAATGCCGGATCTAATGAGTCGGGATCGGTGACTGTGGTCGCCATGGATGAGGCAGAGAGAAAGAAAAAAAAAAAACAGAGTAGGGAAAATCAAAGCCCTAAAACGCAGGGAAAATGGGGATCGGCGAACGCGAAGGAAACGTCGAATTTATTTGAAAACTGATACCATGTTGATGATCAAAGCATGGATCATCTTTGAAGAAGAAAGAAAAACAATGGAAGATTTTATTCTCTTGAAACTGAAATCGATGCACAATGCGTTTTGAGAATATACAAAAGGTCTTATATAACTAATGACCTTTCTTGCTAACAAACTAATCCTCTCTAACTAACTAATAACAGATTAACTTCCCTAATTCAAAGAAGGGTGAATAAAACTTATACAAGAGAGCTTAGGTGTGAAAATAAGGAGTGTATCAACTAATCCTTTTTAGGATATGTATCTTCTAAGCCTTTATAAATATATCAGATTTCATAATAATTTTCACACTTTTTTTAATCGGATTTTACAATAACTTTCACACATTTAAAATGAAAACCTCTTAATAAATCTCACTCTCATAATATTCTCAAATCTACACAAAATACTACTCCAGTATTACTCTTGAGCTCATACATACACACAAGTCGATCTCTTTTTTTTTTTTTTTACTTTTTATACATAAGTTTACAAAAATACTCCTCAAAATCCTACTCACTCCGGACTATATTAACTTGCACACTTGATTTTTTAGAGTTCTTTGCATACACAAAAAATAGTAAAGAGATTTTTTACTATTAGAGTCATTCCTATAGTCCATCTTACAAATAGCACTCCATAAACTTCACTCTCACACTATTTATAATTTTACACAAAATGTCATTATTTTTGAATCCACATATACACACAAGTCAACAAATTACCCCCTTAGTCATTTTCTTTTTTTGTGTGTCCAAAAGTAAAAGCATGTTCATATGAGACGAAGAAAGTACTAGTTATTACACATTTTTAATATGTGTCCATCCATCTATGAAAATTAAAATTATTACAGTACAATAAGAAGAGAGTACTAAACACCTACGAAGTATTTGCCTTTCGTTCTCATTTGTTTATCTCCATGCCCTCCAAACAAGTACCTCAGTTTTGAAAGACATTTTGATTTTTTAAGTTATTCAAAAGAAACGAGCCTTAATATTTCTAATGGGGTACTATATATTTTAATATGATTTACATATGTCTACTTAGATAGCTTTCCTATTTTGGGACACAAATTTGAATATGAAATCATTTCAAAACACGATTCACTATAAAGAAAATAAATTGAAAATTAAAATGTAAATCCGTTTTGTTGAATTGAAAGGAAAAATAATGAACGACTAAATTTTGTTGGGATGAAAACGTTTAGTATTGGGGTGAACACGTTTTTGACCATTTACTAAACGCGTTTTTATACTACGTGCATTTTAAGTATTTACAAATATTTTTGGACCAAATTAAGTTATTTCAAGTTAAGGCACTTAATTACCTATCTTGATTTTACCAAACTACTTGCTTTCTTGGATTAGTATTTCAAGTTAATTTATAACCATGGTTGTCTCTTGTTTACCAATTTACTTTGGATGAAACCTAACTTTTTATTTTTGTAAATCCTACGCCAATTTTACTCTGAAATTTAAAAATTAATTTTAAAAAATCACCCAGAAAATCACTCTTCTATCAAATATATTGATTAACATAAGTTAAAGTCCTTATAATCTCACTTCAATTATTGGTACAAAAAAAAAAAAAGATTTTTAGGGATATAATCTTATCTGTTAATTTTCTTTGTAATGTATCATAAATTCAATCATAGTTACACTAAAAAAAAATATAATAATATAATATTAATTTAACATATACTAGTTATATTATATCATAATATAAACTAAAACAAAATTCACATATCAAAATTTCATAATATCAAAAATTCATTTAAAAAACATCAAAACCCAAAGTAAATCCTGCTCTACTTATTTAAAATACTTTTTATTTTCAATTAAAAGTAATTTTGTACCATTTTTAAGTTATTATTCAATTTATCGTAAAGCATTTAAAAACTGTTTTAGATTTGATTTAACAAACAACTTATAATATTCGATACAATCCATTAAGAGACTAGATTTTTGTTCTTCAATTACAAACATAAATTAATTAATACGAAAAAACAAAATCATTGGTTAGAAATCGGGAATGAAAAATGAAGGCGGTTGTACATACGTGTAATAATGTTACGTTCTCAACAATAAGGTGGTTAGAGAAGAATGAGGCGGTGGTACATACGTGGTACGTTCTCGATAAGGCATAAGGTTGTGATGCCGTGTGCATAGCTTACTACTACAATGTGGTTTTCACGTGACACTACTGTCCATTATTTTTTTTATACTTATTACAATTAGAATTTGCACCCACGTGACCACCTTGATTCCTCTTCATCTCCTCAAAATATCTTACTAATTATTTAATATATAAACTTTTTGTCACCCTTATAAATTATACCTTTTCTCAAGTCTACAAAAATGAAATAAAATGTAATAATGCATAGTATTTTTTTTATTTGAGGGAAAATATTAATTTTTATCACAGAAATTTACTTATTTTCTAGTCACCCACATCATCACCCCCGTTATTCTTTTCTATCAATTTTGATAAGGTTTTGAAATACTAACTTTTTTTTACATCATTTTTCTTCTTTTAATTTCAAAACCCCAAATTTCAAAAAAAAAAATCAATTTTTTTTTCAATTTTTAATGAATTTATCTCCAATTAATATTTTTTTCATTTTTATTGAATTTATCTCTCATTAATATTATTGTGTGTGACTAAGAAATAAAAAATTCACAAATAGGGTGATTTTGAATTTGTACGAAGAATCTGCCATAATGATAACAGAAGTCTTTTGAACAATATTTCAATTACTGATTTTCATATTGAATTTGTACAATGACAGCATGATCATCTACTAACATTTATGGTGAAAATTAATTGCAAAGAACTCTCTAAAATTATCAATTCATATTAAGAATATTTCAGAAACTTCTTTTTCTTCTTCCTTTTCTATTCTAGATATTTTTCTGTTATCATTATTGCATATTTTTTTGTACATACTAAACACTAGTAAAAATTGAAAAAAATTGGGGGTTAAGGGTTTAGGAAGTAAAATAGGGAAAATGATGTCAATATTTTGTGTGGATTTTGTATTTCTTAGCCCCACATTATTAATATTAATTGAAGATAAATTCAGTAAAAATTGAAAAAATATTGAGATCGGAGTTTAGAGTTTAGGAATTAAAATAGGGGAAATGATGTCAAAAAAAAATTGGCCGCTTAAAATCTTTTCTCCGTTCAAAATTGATAGAAAGAATAACTGAGTGACCAATTTTGAAAGTGATTAAATGTGGGTGACCAAATATGAAAAATGGTAAAATTCAACTACCAAAAGTGGTATTTTACCTTTATTTAAACATTATCAATTTTTGACAAACATAAAATTTGAGCAATTTTTTTTTATTAAATCTAAAAATCTGAAATACAAGTTTAAACAGATTAGTCTCACAAAAAAAGATTTGTAGGTAGGTTCATATAATTTTTTGTCTATGAACTTACTATCTTACTTGAATAATATTCTTAAGTGAGTTTTGTCTCCTAGTACATGTGAAGTCTCCCTCAATAGTTGAATAATACTCTGTTTATTATGTATTAAACATTTAAACATCTCATCTGTCTCTCATTTTTTTTAAATGTTATGTTATGGATTGACACTTACATCATTACCTCATAACAATTACATTCGGGATATATATCAAATTAATAAATAATTTTGCAATAATAATTTATATTTTGATAATTTAAAAAAAAATCGAAAAAATAGGGGGTGGGGGAGGGAATGGAATGGAATGTGAAGAGAAATTTACTTTTAACTTGTTTTTGATTTAATAAGTCAAAAATTCAATTTAAAAATAAAAAATTCAATTACATGTATGTATTCAATTACATATAAAAAGTTTGACTTGGTTTACCTAAACCCTAAATATTCAAAAATATTGTAAATAAATTTTTTGACTTGGTTTATTTTTTTTATTATTATTATTTTATTTTATTTTTTGTAAAAAAATTTTATTCGTAATTTTTTTTCGAAAATGTGTGTATTGAAAAGTGTAAGTCAATATTACTAAAAAGTGTAACACAATATTACTAAAAAGTGTAAGTCACTATAATTGAAAAGTGCAACACAAATTTTAATGAAAAGTGTAAGTCATTATAACTAGAAAATGCAAGTTAGTATAACTAGAAAGTGCAACACAAGATAATTAAAAAGTGCATGTCATTATACTTGAAAAGTGCAACACAATATTTTAATGAAAGTGTAAGTTATTATAGCTAAAAAGTGCAACACATTTTTACTGAAAAGTACAACACATTTTTACTGAAAAGTGCATGTCTATATAATTAAAAGGTGCAATATAACATTACCAAAAAGTGTACGTTAATATAACTGAAAATAGTATTTTTAAAAGTGTAAGTTACAATAATTGAAAAGTGTAACACTAAAAAAAAATCCGAAAAAAAAATTCTAAAAAAAAAAAAAAAAGTTAACCTTGGTCAACTTAATTTCATATATAAAATCAATTACATAGAAGACCTACCCAAAAAGTTATCATCCTATAAAAGATAAAAAGAGATAGAAAATGTAAAAAAAAAGATTTATACAAATAACAAATTATGGGTTCAAAAGTAACATAAAGTATCGTTTGGTATATATGTTGAGATATATATGGTCAGACTTAAATATTTAAATTGATTTAGATTGAATCATATATAAAGCGTGTTTTTGATCGTTTGGTATGCAACATTGAAATATATTTTTACGTTTGTATATAAACTTTATTTTAAACTAATTATCCATCTATTTTGGATTGATTTACCTACAAAACTGAGCCTCAAAGTGTGTCTAGGAATGTCAAATCTTCACTTTATTTCTAGACTTACTCATATATTTAATTGATAAGGATGCTTAGATTTTATCCATCAAAAAGTATTATTGGTTGTCTAGAAGTAATCTCCATTTGTTTTGAGAGAGTAAGTCATATCCATTTTTAGTAGATTAGAAAATTCATCAAATGTTATGATAAAATTATTTCTTTTGACACGTTATTTTTTAAACGATTCTGGAAATATAATTATTTCTGGAAAATGATTCTTTACTTTTTTATACTACTCTCCTTTCAAAAGTTGTATATTTTATTTGACACGGTGTATAGAGAAATATAATACTCCCTCATTCCACATAAATTTGTACATCTGGGATGACACACAATTTAAGAAATTGGTAAGAAAATGTGTAATGGTGATGTTTTGAGAGATAGTTTTGTAAAGTTTTATGAATAAAGTAAAGTAAAAAATAGATTGAGTGTGGAAAAGTAATATCATATGAGTAAATAAGAGTATATTTTGAGGGTGGGAGTTATGAAAATATTTCATTTTATGTGGTGTGCAAACTGGTATGAGACATTCATATATAGAAAGTGTGCAAATTCCCGTGAAATGGGGGAGTATTAAATGTATCGTTGGTTTAGAATGTAGAAAAAGAGATAGAAAAAAGAAATCGTAGAGAGAAATCGTGAATGTTGCCGAAAAAAAAAAGACATCTAAAATGACGAATGAGTAACCTTCGAAGACGGAGAAAGTATTATACTCTCTTCGTCTCAAGATTACTTTCATATGTGAGCAAGCATATTAAAAAGTGTAATAATGAGTGGAGTTTTGTGCGGTAAGTAAAAAGGAAAATATTTTTTTTAGTCCTATAAGTTTGAGTGATTCCAAAATAAATCCTTTAAGTTTTAACTTTACAAAATACGTCCTACATCTTATAAGTTATTAATTTTATTCCTTTTTAAATTAATTTTAGTCCTTTAAGTTTTTTTAAAAAAAAATACTAAATAAATTAATTTGAAAACAATAGAAAATTAAAATTTGGATAGAGGTCTCAACTTATATTCAAATAAAATATATAATAAAATTTTATTTGCTCAAATTGAAAAGTACAAAATTTTCAGTTTAACAAAAATTTATTTAAAAATCTAAAACTTATTTAACAAAAAAATATTTAGTAAAATAAAATAATTAAAAATCAACAAAATAAAATATAAAAATTATTATATAAATCATAAATAAATCTGCATTACAAAATATTATACTATAAATCATAAATAAGATTTTTGTTTGACAAAAAAATTATGAAGATATTAAATTTAATATAAAATAGAAATATAAAATTTAAAAAATGAAATACTTCTATTTTTTATTATATTGATAGATTAAAAAATATAATGTAAACTATAGGTAATTTTAAAAATAAATTCAAATTTGAATATTTCATCATTATATCAATATCATTTATATTTGGGGAATATAATGTGGGTTGGAGGTTTTTTTTTTTTTTTTTTTGGCTTTTTAATATATTTTTATAATTTTTTTGATTTATTAATATAAATTAGGCTTTGTTAATACACTTTTCAAAGTAAAATTTAGAAAAATCTATCAATTTAATTTTCATTTTGGAAACACGAAGGGGGTGGTGGGGCATATATTTTTTATTGTATTATTAATCTAATTTTTTATTTTTAGATTTTACTCCCTCCGTCCCATACGTGTAGGCACATTTTACTATTTCGGGTGTCCCATACTTGAAGACACATTACCTAAAATAGTAAAAACATTTTTAAACACTCCCCTTAAAACATCACAATATTACAACAAATGCCACTACTTTATTACACTAAATGGTAACTTTATTATATTTATAAAGTTGAAAAGTCTTTACTACCCCCACTTTATCTTACACAATATTAATAAACAATTCATTCATTAAAACTCATGCCTAATTAGTTTGAGCCTTCAAGTATGGAACGGAGGGAGTAGTATATATTTTTGTTTTTATTTTCAGATTTTTATATTTTTAATTAATTAGGGGGAAAATGGTTGGGTAGAATTCGAGCATAATTCAGATTTGACTGATGTTTTTATTTAATTTTAAAAAATATTTTAATGATGTTTAAAAAAAATTGTACATTAAATGATAAAAATTTGTATAAAATGGTTTGCATTCATTTTTTTTTTTGTTATATGTATTTATAAAAATAATAATTACGCATTATCCCATCCAAAAATTGAACTACACCACGAGTAAAATCCATTTTCATATAATTATGTGTGAAAATAAAATATTTAATTATTTAAATTCATTAAAATTTCACTTAAATTAAAAATCATAACCGAAGTTAATTTTAAGCTAAAATCAATAATCAGAATTTTAGTTGCTAATTTGGTAAGATGATATTGATTTAGGATTAAAGGTAAAATGTTATGAAATTGTAGTTTTTAATTGACATTTTGGTAATTTTAATTATTTAAAAAAATAAAGGACTAAAATTATGTAAAAAAAGATTAAAATTGAAAGGTAAATGATGTATTTTGTAAAGTTGAAATTTAAAGGATTTATTTTAAAATGTGTCAAACTTATAGGACTAAAATAAAAAAATTCCCTAAGTAAAACTTTATATATAAAGTAAATAAATGAGTTGACTTTTGTATATGTGTGGAGAAGAATTAATGACATTTGTGTAAAATTGAGGATATTGTGATGGTGAAATTTATATAGAATTTTTTATTTTAATGATGTGAAAATTATTGTAGAGCATTCGGTAAAATAAAGAAGTGTGAAAGTAATTGTTGAACGAAGGGAGTATAGTATTTTTTATTTTTTTGTCTAAATTTAAATGTTTATACAAATTCATAGTATGACTACACGAATTCTCCAAAAAAAAATGATGCGCCAATTTCTCGTATTTAATATATTGATTTTTTGGTCATTTAAAAAAAGTATTTTCTTTGTTACACAATAACTTTTTTATACTTTTCATAACAACTTTCCCATTGTTAAAATGAAAAATTCTTAATAAAACTTTACTCTCACAATATTCTCAAATTTTATAAAAAAATGTTAGTATTACTAATTCATACCCATAAATCAACCATTTTTTTTTTTTAACTTTATACATATGATTACAAAATTACTCCTCAAAATCATACTCCGTTCAATAATGACGTGAACATTTTTTTTTTTAGAATAGTACCTCATTTTGAAGACTACTTGCTTTTTTTTTTAAAGGAGCCCTTAAAAATGAGGTATTATTTTAATATGATTGACAATTGTCTACTTTAGATAGCTTTCCTATTTTGGGACACAAATTTGAATATGAATTCATTTCAAAATACGATTAACTATAAAGAAAATAAATTGCAAATTAAAATGTGAATTTGTTTTGTTGAATTGAAAGGAAAAATAATGGACAACTAAATTTTTGTTGGGGGTGAAAACGTTTTATTATTGGGGTGAGCACGTTTTTGTCCAATTGCTAAACGCTTTTTTTTATACTACGTGCATTTAAGTATTTGCAAATATATTTGGACCAAATTATGTTATTTTTCTAATAAAAAAAAATATTCAGGCTTTTTATTGTCAGCATATACGTCATGAGACGCGTTAATTTTAAAATCAAAATTTTCCAACAAATATAATTTCTAGAAATAGAGATATTACAGAAAAATAAAGTTCTAAAGTACGTTCACGCCCTTTAAGTACTATGTCAAATTTAAGTAGTCAGGTTTTTATACGCAAATAAATCATATTTTTACTTTTATTTTATTTTTTAAAAAGTATTATTCACGTTAGTTTATCTTCCCTCTGTAATAGTTACTTATTTACTTAAATTATCATTCATTTTATTCATAAATAATCGTTTTATTTATGAGTGGATTTCACAATACCTCATTATATCCCCTCTAACTTATCTACTTTATACCCTAACTAATCGATATTCATTAAAACTCATATTCAAAGAAATTGATATAAAAATGTGTCACATGCTATTATTAGGATTTTCCATCATTTTAAAAGCTTGCATAGTTGAGACGAGCCTACAAACTTTATGGAGGGCCTTTTAGTTGTTGTCCTATATTGAAAGACTTTATTTCAAACTAAAAGACTTACGTCCAAAAATATTGACATCATGAATTTGAAGGGAGGAGTATTACTTTTCAAAATTGAAAAAATATATTCTTGATGTATTTTATTGTCCTATCTACATTTTCTTTTTGTATATCATCAAATTTAATATTTAAGTTTAAACAAAATTTTATATGCATTAGATATACCATATGCAATTTAAGTGCATTTATATAAAAAAAATATATTAGTTGTTTTAGTAAAGAGTATTTATATATTAGTTGAGCGTAGAGCCGTAGTTTGAGTTGTTTCACTTGCAAGTTGCAACAAAACAACAAAAACTCAAATTTACTCCCAAATGACAAATTGATATTGATCATCTAAAGTAAGGCACTTAATTACCTATCTTGATCTTATGATAATACTTGCTTTCTTGGATTAGTATTTCAAGTTAATTTATAACCATTTTGTCTCCGGCTATATTTACTTTAAATTTTAAAATTCAGTTTTTAATTTTTTGAATTTTACGTGGATTTTTAAAAATACCCAAACCAATTTAGGTGAAGCCTAGGTTTTTATTTATAAAACCCTATCCTTATAATCTCACTCAAATCATCACTACAAAAAAAGGGTTGGTCTGCTATGGACTCGAGTGCATGTTGTGCATCCTAGTCCATGTTGCACTTTTCAGTTTTATTGACTTACACTTTTTGGTAAATGGTGTTGCACTTTTCAATTATTAAACTGTATAATAATATTTTTAGTTATAGTGACTTACATTTTTTTAGTAATATTGTGTTGTACTTAACTTACACTTTTCTTTAGACTAGGGTGCACAACATGCACTCGAGTGCATACTAGACTTTACCACAAAAAAAAATTGATTTTTAGTGACTAAATCTTATCATTAAATGTTCATTTGACATTAAAATTATATTATCTCATACTATAAAATCCAAAAAAAAAACACATTATAATTATCTATCAAAAATTTCAAAATTCCAAAATATAAAAAACTCATTTAAAAAACATCAAAAACCCCCCAATGTAAATCATCCTCTACCTAAATATTTAAAATACCTTTTTTTTTTCAATTAAAAGTAATTTTGTACTGTTTTTAAATTATTATTGAAATTGTCATAAAGCATTTAAAAACTGTATTAGATTTGATTTTACAACTACTTCGAATATTCGATACAATCCATTAAAAGGCTTAGATTTTTATTTGTTTTTTTAATTAAAAATCTGACAAACATAAATTCAATTAAAAATCTGACAAACATAAATTAAATTAAAAATCCGACAAATATAAATTAATTAATAGGAAAAAACAGAATCATTGATGAGAAATCGGGAATGAAGAATGAGGTGGTGTACATACGTGTCTCTCGATCGATAAGGCCGGTAGATGTGATGCCGCGTGTAGTTTACTATTAACGTGTGGTTTCCACGTGACACTACCGTCCCATTTTTTTTTTTTTATTACAGTTAGAATCTTCTGCATCCCACCCTACCCACGTGAGTACCGTGAGCCTTCCTCACCCTCTAAAAATATCTTACTAATTATTTAACATATAAACTTTTGTCCTCTTTATAAATCATACAACCTTCGATAATTAATAAATAATTTTGCAATAATAATACATATTTTTGGTGTCCTACATCTACATGACACCTTAAAGTGGCGCCTATTTCACAATTAAATTTATATATTTAATAAATATATGTGTAGGAATTTGATGAATTAGGTTTTAGGAGGCTTATAGGGTAAGTTAAAAGCTGTGTAAGATTTAGCCTATTCCTATTTTAGGTATGATAGTGTGACGGGCTCGGCATTCCATTATTAGAAAATTGTTAGGTAAACAATTAATACTCTAATGTCACGCACAACCACGACATTTTTTCTCTATATTTTACAGATATTTTAAATTATAGTAGTCCTTATCTATATTTATATTTTGATAATTAAAAAAATAATAATCATATATTTTGAAAATTTAACAGAGGAGTAACAAATGAACTATTCGAATTTCGAACTAATAATCTTTTATTTTTTGACTTGACTTTTTGTTATTCTTTCACATAAATCTTCAGTTTATTTGACTTTTTTTTTCCATTATTTAATAATGGTGCTTAGATTTTATCCATTAAAAAAGGTATTACTGGTTGTCTAAAAGTAATCTCCATTTGTTTTGAGAGAGTAAGTCATATCCATTTTTGGTAGATTAGAAAATTCATCAAATGTGACAATACTTTTCTTGAAATAGTGGGGAAAAAAATGGAATATAGAAAAAAGAAAGATAAACTCCTATTAAAATCAAAATGTTGAATAACCTAATTATACAGTTGCATTAAAGAAACGAACCCTCTGGAAATTTCATTTATTGTTTTACCATACGAAGGAATTATTAAGCAACTAGGAGACCGATTATAAGAATGTGAACGCGATAATTGATAATAAATGAATTTTTTTATTTTTTTATTATAGTTATTCAATAATAAATATAATAAATTCCAGCTATAATCATGTAATTAAGATACAATTGATAATATAATAAATTAAAATTTTATAATATAATTATTTAATCATTAATAGAATAAATCAAAATTATATAATGCACTCACATAATTCATTTGTTGGAATTACTCAAAATTAGGATTTCAAAAAATCGTTAACTATAGTTACATACTTACATTAAAGAATAATCGATACAGTTACAACTCAACGTTAAATAACTGCTTACATGACGATAATTGATACAGTTACAATTCAACGTCAAGTAACGTTTTAATATAAAATCGATGACGTGGAATAAGAAACTCGTGTTGAAAATGCTTTAAAATTTAAGCAACTTTTATTGTAAAATAAATAAATTGATGAATGTATAGTATATGAATCATGCATTTCCCCCTACTTATGAACTAAGCAATGAGCTGACCTACTTATTATTATTGTTGTTGTTATTGTATACACTTGTATATTTAAAATGTTGAAAATCAGGCATGCCAAACTAAATATATTCCTAATAATCTAAACCTAGTAGCCTTGTCTAGAGAGCTTTGACATTTGAACATGCCATGGTAGGTTCGATAATGGTCAATTGATTGCCCATTTTAGGAGAAATATTATTGTCCAGCAATAAAATAAAATAAAATTACAATCTAAGAAAAGTCACATTCCAACCAATATTATTATTCTCAATTTTAGACCAAACCTAATTACAATCTGTGTGAAGCTAATTAAATCAATCAGCCTGATGGATGTTGACTAAATATTTTTTTTAGTAAATTAAGAAATGTGTGCACCACTCACCCTTCTCGATACATATCCCTTGCTTCTTCTCTTCGCAATCACCAGGCCCGGTCCTAATGTAAGGCCAACGAGGCGATCGATTCAGGCCCAGAAATATTCCAAATTTTTAGGGGCCCATTTTTTTAAAAAATCTCTTTTATATATATAGTATATATCTTTTAAAATATCTCTTATATATATATATATATATATATATATAATACGCATATAGGAGTAACATATAAGACTAAATAGAAGTTGGAAAGTCTTTTATACATAAATCTTTTATACGCATAGAATTTTGAGTTCTTACTCAGTGTGGTTATTTGGTACAAGTTATTACTCTGTATATGCCATCAATCGTGTTAGCAAATTTTTTCAATTTGAGAACATGGATATTGATGTTGCTATCACTATTTTGCAAGGGCTTATTTCATTTCTTGAAAAATATAGAGAAAATGGTTTTGAAAAGGCCATGGGTGAAGCTAAGGAAATGGCAAGTGAGATGGGTATTGATGCTATATTTAGAGAAAAACGTATTATTCGAAAAAAGAAACAATTTGATGAAACCAGCAGTGAAGAAATATCACAGTTAGCCGATGATTCTTTTAGAGTTAATTACTTTCTCTTTATAATTGATCAAGCTCGGGGTTCCATAGAATCCCGATTTACACCGTTCAAAAAATATGAAGAGGTTTTTGGATTTTGTGCAATATGAAGAAATTACGAAGTGCTAATAATGAAAGATTGTTGAGGTCTTGTATGAATCTTCAAAATTCTCTAACACATAATGGTGTTTCCGACGTTGAAGGCAATGAGTTATTTTTGGAGTTATCATTTTTGAAGTGCTCTTTACCGACAAGAACAAAATCTGCAATTGATGTAGTGAATTATTTGAAGAAAATGGATATGTGTTTTCCAAATGCGTACATTGCTTATAATGTTTTGTTGACAATACCAGTTACAGTAGCAAGTGCAGAAAGAAGTTTTTCAAAGTTGAAGCTCATTAAAACTTACCTCCAATCAACCATGTCACAAGAAAGATTGAATGGACTAGCAATGCTATCAATTGAGCAAGGAATTATTGAGCAACTTGATTATTCTGACTTGATTAATATTTTTGCTACTAAAACAGTTAGACGAGTCATATTTATGTAATTGCTTGGAACGCTATTGTCGTATTATTTTAAGCATTGATAAAAATTATATATTATTAATCCTTTGAAAATTGTTTTACATTATGTTTCACGAATTCGTATGGAATAAAAAATGTGAAGAGATGGGGCCTTTTTTTAAAGTTCGATTCAGGCCCCAATATTCCTAGGACCGGCCCTGGCAATCACCCACCTGTTTTTTCTTTTTGGGTAACAAATACAAATAAATTCATGTACAAGTTATATAGTACAATGTGGTTGGGATCGGATATGGAAGAATAATTCCTATTTTTAAAATTATACACCATCTATCCATTAAAAGTGTGCTTACTTTTTTTTATACATATTTTTTAAAAAATCATATTTTAATTATAAAGAATAAATATATTTGGTAGATACTCAATTTTAATTTTATTAGTAAAGTAGAAAAAATATTTAAAAGTAAACTATTTAAATAGAATAAACATATTTTTTATGAACTAAAAAAAAGAAATAAACACATTTTGGTGAACTAAAAGAGTAGTATAATATAGATTGTTGAGGCACTCTCTCCTTTGTAATTAGATTTATTTGGAAAGATAGCTCAAGAAAAATAGAAAAATACGTTTACAAAAAATGTGTTACTGTAATGACATACAAAAAATATATTTGTTCTTACATACAAAGTATTAAAAAGTGTGTTATTATATGAAAGTAAAAGTACTTTTCTATGAAAAAAAAATATGTTATTATATGAACAAAATCAGTACAAAATGCAGAAAAAAAAAACAAAATTTGGTGATGTTTATATTATTGATTGATGATGTTAACAGAGGCGGTCAAGTTGGTGCATCGCACACGGTCCCTTTGGAAAGAGCGTCCGAATTTTTATTTTGGTATTTATATACTCCCTCCGTCCGTCTATAAGCTTTCCATTTTACTATTTTGGTCCGTCCGCCTATAAGCTTCCCATACCTTTTTTGGTAAGTATTTTTTCTTACACTTCACTTTATATCTTACTCCTCTCTCAATCACATCACTTGTACTATATCTATTATTTAATCACTTTTCTTAATCTCTGTGCCAAAAAGTAACGTAACACTTATAGGCGGACGGAGAGAGTATAAAACTGTATAATTTTAGATGTTACATTGGTGACGAGATTATATGTTGGCTTAATTGAAATTTGTTGTTACTGTGGGTCCCGCAAGATTGAATGGTCGAAAAAAATATGACAACGGTTTTTAAGAAAAATCTTTATTAATATTTTGTCTCATTCCTCCTCTTTTAATTTTATTTTTTCATCTCACCTCCTTTTTTTTTTTATAAATTTATTTAATTTGTATACTATTTGATTTGTTGCAAATTCACTTCAATAGTTACTTGAATTATTTTAGGTTTTTCTTGACACCAGAATTTCTTAGTGTAAAATATTTGTCTCTTATTAAGAATGAAAAGATTTAGACGTATTTGTAGATAAAAAGTACTCTTGTCGCCTCACTTTTTCACGATTGAAGCGGACAACGATACCAGTTGAATGTATTTCGAATTGAAGATCTAACTATTAGAATTGTATTGATCTATATATTAATATTGTAAACTCCTTAAAAGTTTCACCTTCCTCTACTCTAGACACATCGATTCATTGAACATTTTACAAGAATTATGTGAAAGTTATTGAAAAATGCATGTAAACAAGCTAATGATTTTTAAAATTTAAATCTATAAGATTAAAAAATTGATCATTAATAATATAAAAGTATGTATATATTACTCCCTCATTCTATAATTTTTTATTAAATTTTTTTTTTAATTTAATTGAGTGTATTTGTACACTAAAATAATGAAGTAAACATTGAATATTATATATGATAGTGGAAATTGTTTCCTACTTTTAGGTATACAAGTCAATTCATTTATTTACTATATACACAAAAATTTAATTGATCCTCAAAATCTTATTCAAACTTTTTAATATATGTGATCAACTATGTATGAAAATTATTACGAGACCGAATGAATAATTATTAATACTTCATACGTTCATCATAAGTATGATGCTTTACTTTATTTGTCTGTTGATTAAAAATACGTTCATTATTTTCATTGAAATATTATTTTATCTTCACCTTTTCATCACTCTTTAATTAATTTTTTCTTAAAAATTGTATTAAAAGTATAAACATATTTTAATAGATGAAGCAGTATTAATCCAAAAAAATTGTCCGCTTAAAGAAGTGTACGTCTCTCTAAATCTCAGGTTCGAAAATCGATGAAGAAAACCCTAATGCTCGTCGAAACGGTGCCGACGCTTCATACAATGGTAGTATAAAGTAAAGTAAGAACCAAGGCCCAAAATACCCAAACAGAAGCGGGCCCCACAAGTAATATTCGGAAGAGCATTGACTAGGCCGGACGGTGGTCCCCACCGGACCCCAAATCAAAATTAAAATCCAGTTAATTACGCAATACTAAATTCCACACCAAAATATATATCATCAGACACGTCAAACCACGGCTATTTTTTTTTTGCTGTTGACGAGACATCCCGTGATGGGACCCACAACTATTCCACGTCACTTTCATTATCACTGCCTCCCCCACTATAAATACCCCCCTTCTCTCTCTCCCTTCTTCATCGCACTTTTCTCTCTCTACAACAATTTGTTTCTCTACCTTTTTTCGTGATTCTGTAAATGGATGTTAAGAAGAGAGCTCGTGATGAGTCGGAGGATACCGAGTCAGATATTGACTCACCGGAGGTGAAGCGTATCAGGGAGGATCTACTAGATGGTCTGGATGATGATCCTGAGTTTTGCACTTCGACTCAGGATCTCGACTCGTTCATGAAGAGCTTCGAGGAAGAGATTACCGCCTCTCCTACCGCCGCCGTCGGCGGCGGAGACGACGGTGTTAAAGTGGTGGATCTGGCGTCGGAATCTGTTGAGTCCCGGCCGGATCTAGGGTACTTGTTGGGTGCATCTGACGACGAGCTTGGGATTCCGGCGCCTCCTCCGGTTTCGGTGGAGGAGAATGAGTTCAACCGAGTCGAGTCCGACCCCTCTGTGTTCGGAGGCGAGTTTTGGGACGGGCCGGGTTTTGACTCGTTCGGATTCGGGCTTGGAGGAGACGAAGCATACGGGGAATACGAGGCGCTGGACGGTTTGTTTGATTATTCGGATCTTGGTTTCGGGTTTGGGGATGTTTCTCATAGACCCGAAACGCTACCGGCTCAGTAGGTTGGACGTTTTTGTTTCCACCTGTAGAATAGAATGCTATGTTGAGGTTTAGGCGAAGGATGTTTGTTAATATTTAATTTATTTAATTTCTTCTTTTATTAGTATCTTATTAATATACTCGATAATATTAACTCATACGTCGTACAACGTTTGTAATTCAAAATACTAATTTGGATCGATCAACTACAATTTTATTATGAATAATATCACCACGTAAAATGTGATTTTTATTATGAATAAAGTGGAAAAATAGAGAATATAATAAATAAGGTTATGAAGAATGGATAAAGTAGAAAAAATGGAGAATATAAATTGGTAAAGTAGATACTCTATTCTACATTACTCCTCCGTTTTGGAAGAACTTGAACCATAGTTTTGTAAACTTTTTTGAATAAAGTAAAGTAAAAAGTAGATTGAGTGTGGAAAAGTAATGACATATGGATAAATATGAGTATATTTTAAGGTGAGGGTTGTGAAAATATTTTCTTTTATTGAGTGTGCAAATTGGTATGAGACATCAGACATCCATATAAGTTTCTCATTTTACCAGTTCGTTCGCCTATAAGTTTTCCATATCTTTTTTTGTATCACTTTTCTTAATCATTGTGCCAAAAATTAACGTGAAGCGAACGGAGGAAGTATGTACCAAATCTCCAGTTAAATTAAATGAATTTTTTGTATGCATCTAATTCTATACTATTTTTTAATTGTTTAAATGAATTAAAAGTGAAAAGATGATTTCTTTTCGCTATGGACGTGTGGCCGATTTTTGTGTCGTGGTGGTCTGTTTAGTATGATACGGCATTATATTAAAAAATTATCGTTTATAATAATGAGTACTCTCTTTGCTCACAAAAGTGTACTCATATTTTCTTATTTGCATGTTCATTAAAAATGTGTTAATTTTTTTTTATTGAAACAAATTACTTAATTTTATTTTACAACATTGTTATTTTATTTTTTTATTTTTTTTAAATTTGTGTTCAAAAGTTTAGACACACTTCTAATGGATAGAGGGAGTTCGTGTTATTTAGAGGGTGAACACGATATAGAGCACTAAAAATAAACGATAAATTGAGCTAGACTGATGAAATTTTGACATAAATCTAAGGTTTTAGAAGTTGAAAATTGGTAGTCAGACGAATTTGCACTACCTAACGCCTAGACTACCGATTGATAGTCAAAGATGCTCGGGTGTATATCATTGAAAATTTAGATTTTTTTAGACGGAGGGAGAGGGGTACTATTACTTAAATTTCCAACTGAATCGATTAGAAAGTTCTAGTACCCCAAGTACCCCTCTCCCTCCGTCTCTGACTATTACTTAGATTTTTTTTCCTCTTTAAAAAAGTGTATACAAACGGATTCTAAAACTAAAAATAAAGCGTTTAGATAGCCGCCCTAACCCGTCTAGACTGCTTTTTCACCGAAAGCGCCTAAAGTGGCAAAATCAAATCGACATGGACCGTCTAAATCGATTTTTGCAATAGGGCATAAATCTCACTGTCCTTATTACGAGTATTTTCTTTTTAGTTTTAAAATTTTATTCTCTTTCCAATCTTGAAATTTTGGGTATTTTCATTAATAATGATATTTTGGGACTATGCGAAGAGGCGGACAACGGAAGTGATGTGTGGTACTTGGAACTGTGATATGAAAACAAAGAAGAGTTTTCTGAATTTCTCAATCTAATTGTTTTATTTATTTAGAATTATGACCGTTCGAGGGAAAAAAATAGTATTCCAAAATATTATGAAGAGTGCAAGTGCAACTATCTCAAACTAATAGAGATCAAAATAGTTAAAATAATTAAATATTGCAATTACACTCATAGAGTCATAGCTTAAGTTGTAGAGAAATAGGTTAACCGAAAAATTTATTGGTTTAAACTTCTTAGATTTCTATATTCTTAATCCAAAATCAAATTAAAATTTTATTATAGTAATCATCCATTAAATTAATAATCTCACCAAATAATTTCTTAATTTAAAATAATAAATTCGAAGACTTGAGAGCCTAAACTAAAGGATTTCAACAGTGCCACTGTATTTTGTGATTCAACTTAAGATATATAGTACTTGAATTAGACACCAAGTTGATTTCGAATGTAATGAATTCGTACCAACAATCAGATTCAAATTTTGAGAATTTTATTAATTCTTGTAAGGCTATTGTGGTTACTATTCCTTTTTGTTCTATTAATTATGTCTGTCGAGCTACCAATGAGAAGACGCATCAACTTGTTAGAGCTGCTAGGGAGTTCACGAGTCCCTACAATTGGTTTTACCCTAGTCTCTTGTGGAGGACTTGCCTAATGGTATTTACCGTTGTTGAATAAATTGAAGTTTTGACTTAAAAAAAAATAGGAAGGAAAATACATAAAGTGATGGATTTCTTGAATACCGTGCATTCAATTGGGCTAAAAAGATTTGATCATATTTCTAACCTAACTTTTTTTTTTAAAATCAAATTTCTAAGCAAAATACAATTGGGCTGATCATAAATAAATGGGCACTTGGGCTTATGATAAACAATTGAGCACCATCACGATTCATGTACAATTAAAAAAGGGCCCTGGCTATATATCCCTCCAGCTTTGTTAAGTATACTCCCCTCCCCATTTATTAATATAATATTCGTGTAAAATATCTAAACTACCCTTATATTAAAATAAACTAAAATAATCATAATAAATACACTTCCACACTTTTAAAATCCTAACCTAATAGTTGCCGTCATCGTCGCCGCCGCCTCCCCGGCGACCAACACCAACCCATTTTCAACACAAAAATTTTAAAACATAAAATAAAAATAAAAAACATATTTGTGACAAATCAGGGTCGACGGAATGCATTATCGTCGACAAATTGTCGTCGACGATAATGCATTCGGTCGACACTAGTTTGTCAAAAAAAAACTTAAAATTTTCGGCGAATCAGTGTCGACGGAATGCATTATCGTCGTTGTGTCGACGATAATGCATTCCATCGACACTGGTTCGTTGAAAGTTAAAAAAAAAAAAGGACTTACCTGGGCGGACTGTTGTGTGGGGAGCGGGGCACAACGAAAGAGGGGGGAGGAGGCAACGCTACATGGCCTATTTCCATGGCCGATCCAGGGCAGAAATTAAAAAAAAAAAAAAAAAGAGGGGGAGGCCGCCCGCGTGAATGGAGGAGGGAGAGGGGGCAGAGGCGGCGCTACGATTGGTGGAGGCACGGAGGCCTGGCAACGGTCGTGAGGTGGCTGACCTATGTGGCCTATTTCCATGGAAGAAAAAAAAAAAAAAGAAAGAGGAAAAGGGGTTCGGCGGCAGGAGCGGCGCCGTGGCCGGCGATTTGGAGGGGCGACGATTTGGTGGAGGATTTGTTTGAGGGAGAAGAGAGAAAAATGGAGGAATAAGAATTAGGGTTTTAATGGGGAGTGCATTTAACCTATGCCATTGAGGGAAGAGGGTAATTTGAATAATTTGGGGAGAGTACATCTAATGTAAGCCATTTTTTTGGGGGAGTGTATGTATTGGGGAGTATACTTAACAAAACGGGAGGAGTATATAGCTAGGGCCTTAAAAAAGTTGTTACTTACATGATAAAAAAAAAAATCATATTTTCCCTTATATATTTTATAACTTTTATTTTTTTTGGAAAAATGAACTTTATTAATATAAAATAACTAGTCCTATGACCGCGTTTTTACGCGGGTCGATTTATTAAAATAATAATTTTAAATATTATATTAATTTTTATACATTTTTTATTGTTATAGTTTGTGGAAGTTATTATTATTTTTTAAATATATTTATAATGTATATATTTCTATAAATTATTAATTTATAATTATTATATATTGTAATATTTTTAATATATATATATGAATAACTTATAAATTAATAAAATTATGACAATTATGTATTGTAATATTTTTAATAATATTATAAACCCACGTATTCAAGAGTTATCACAAATTACCTCTCGAGAATATTTGGAGAATTTTTCTAATTAAATCGTGGGTTGTTATAAAAATAATTTGTTATATTGAGAAAAACATGGGTTAAAATAAATAAAAGAGTTAAACTTGTAGTAAAATGGTTTATTTGTTTATAAGATAATTATTTAAATTTGAATGGTTGTATTTCTTTACCCTCAATATATTAAAAAAAAAAAAACTTATAAAACTTAAGAACCAACATGTATAAGTAATTTTATAAGTAAAATGAAACAAGAATATTTCCCTTATAATAAGGAATTATAAATTCAACATTAAAAAAATTACACCTTAATCAAACTTAACAAAAATAGTCCAAATCAAAAGAAGAAAATAAAAATTTATTTCTCCTTCATTATCCACATATTCATTTTCATCAAGTGCTAAAATAAAGAGAAAAAATATAAAAAATTATTAAAAATTATTAAACTATGAAATATTAAAACGATCTAATAATAAAGTACTAAAAAAATATAACCAATTTTTTTTTAATTTGATACTTCTGATATTGGAGAATGAGCGTCTAGAACATTAAAGAGATAAAGATAACAAATTATTAAAAAGAGTTAATCTATAAAATATTAAAATGATCTATTAATAAAGCACTACTATTAAATTATAAATATAAGTACTTGACAATTCTTCTGCTAAAAAAAAATTAATGATTAAAACATAATCTAACCTAGGATAACAATGCATTGCATAAAAAAATCAAAATAAATTTGTAAAAAACGTTTTCTTTCCTCAACCTTTCCGATAACAGAGATTGGAGAATAGATTGACATTTTCTATACGAAAAGAAATTATATAACTTTTAAAAAAAATTAAGTGATCGAAAATGAGATAATGACATGAGAGTTTCAGTTTTTTCCAGAGAGTGACCGAAGATGAGATAATGAACTGAGAGTTTCAGCTCTAAAAAGATTAGATAGTTGAGTTAGTTGAGAAAATGATGAGGTTATTCAAAATTTAAATTTAAAATTATTAAAAAATTATGAGTAAATAAAAAGTAAATTATTATCAAATCATAATCACAGCCGTATTAAGATAAAATAAGATTTAAAATTTGAAATAAATAATTTAATTATGAGTAGATAATATGTAAATTGGAAATATTTAAACTAGAAGATTTTGAAGAGAGAGAGATTGTAGTATAGGGGTAAAATTATGTTATTATTATTTTGAGATTAAATTTAAAATATAAAATAAAAAGATTATTGAGATAAGATAAGATTTAAGATTTAAAAATAATAATTATGATTTAAAATTTGAAAATAATAATTATGAATAAATAATACGTAAATTATTATTTTGAAATTAAAATAATAAAATTGTAATTTTTTTTAATAAAAATGTCTAAGAATACGACAGAAGAAGGGGGAGAGAGATTGGAATAGAAGAGTGAAATTGTGTTAAGTGTCTCATTATAATCTCACACATACACATACACAATATTAATAATATTAAGCTAAGATACTGAATTTTGAAATGAAAGAATTTGAGTGAGAGATTTGAATAGAGTCAAATATAGTTTACCCTTCATTCTTCCTAATATGCAATTAAAAAAACTTTATTAAAATAAATGAATACACGTCCATGTATATTACATCAAATATATAACTAAGCATGAGCAATTAAAGTGGTTACGTCACTTACAATAAATTTATTTTTCTCAACAACTCTAATTTATAAAAAAAAAAAAAAAATCGATCTTGGATACAATTTGAGATCAAAACAATAAAAGATACTCCTATTTTCTTTATTGAGACAATAAATAAAATTAGATGTGACCTACAGATTGATTCTAATTAAATTAAAAAAAATTATAATTAAAAATGCAACAATAACTATCAAGGAAATCCAATTCGTAAATCTATTAATTTACTGGACAGTCGAAAAAATAATTTAAAAGACGTAAATCTATAAATAAAAGAGAGGGAGAGAGGAGAGAACATGTAAGTAAAATAACGGTGGATAATAGAAATATGAGAGAACAAAAAAAATTAAAGAAAAGTTTAAAGAAAATAATTGAAAAAAGAAAGGAAATTGTAAAAAAAATTGTAGAAAATTGTAAAAAAAAAATATGTAAAAGAATCGAAAGAGAGAGATAAATATATGATCTAGTAAATCATATATAAGCTTAAAAAAAACGAAAGAATGAGAAAGTAGAATGAGATGTGTTGAAAGAAGAAGATGACCATTATATAGGAGATGAGATTAAGAATATACGGAATTCTGTTTCATTTAAATTTGAATGCTAGAAGATAAGATTAAAATGATTTCAAATTTAAAAATAATAATTATGAGTAAATAATATTAAAATTATTATTTTGATATGAAAATAGAAAAAATGGATTTTTTTAATAAGAATGCATGAGAATGCAATGATTTTTAAACAATTTTGGGTGAAGAGAGAGATTGTGATAGAGTGTTGAAATTGTGACACGTGTACCATTATATTCTCACAAATACAGAGTATTAAGATATTCTAAATCGAACTTCATTTTTTTAATTATAATATTAAAGAATCAAATAAAGATTAAGATAAAATTAAGATTAAGATTTGAAATGGAAGAATTTGACAAATTAGAAGAATTAATTTTTTAAAATAAGAATGCTTGACAATATTGAGATTTTGAAATGGAAGAATTTGAATCGGGAGAGAGATTAAAAATAATAATTACTCCATAATTTAAAGTTTTGAGATTAAAATAGGAAAAATGAATTTTTTTAATCAGAATGGCTGAGAATGCAGGGATTTTGAAATAGACGATTTTGGTGAAAAGAGAGATTGTGTAGAGGGATAGAATTGTGACACGTGTCCCATTATATTCTCACAAATATAGAATATTAAGATTAAGATATTATAAACACTACAAAAAATGCAATGATTTGCGAAAAAAATTTAGGCGTCGTAAATTTTTGTGACAAATTTGAACTATTTAATCTTTAATATTTACTATATTTACGACGGAATTTACCCTCTCAAATAAAAAAAAATAAAAAAAGAAAGGATTGAACTTGACCAAATCTGAAGAAAGGATTGAACTTGACCCAACCAGGTTGGACCCAACCCGACCTGACCCAAAACAATTTAGTCATTTAATTTGCAACACAAGGTATCAAACTCGCAACCTCTCGATAGTTGTGTGGCCTTTAGTCACTTGGACTAGAAGTTATATTGCTTATTTATAGATATAAATTATAAATATTAAACGTTACAAATTTGAGACAAAAAAAATCATCACAAAATCCGTCGTAAATTTGAAACAAATTGAATTTTCGTCGCAAAATAATAATAATAATAATTCAAATAAACAGTTGCAAATTTGGGACACATTAAATTTTCGTCACAAAATCCGTTGTAAATTGAGACGACTTTTAATTTCGTCCCAAATTTTGTTGACTTCGCTAGTGTGACTATTTCCATCGCAATTTATGACGGTTTTGCCGTCGTCAGCAAATCTCCGTGTATTTTTGTAATGGAAACTTATTTATGTACAACAAAAGATCAATGTAAACAATTTCATTAAAAGGTAAAAAAATCACACTCCAAATTTTCTTGTACATTTGTTTACATTACTTTGAAAAGTAACCCTTTTATTGAAAATCGAGAGTAATGCATGTATGATGACAAACGTAACATTTTTTCAATTAAAACACACACACAAACATATATAATTAATTAATCACACAAAGAGACAAGAACAATGAGGTGACATAAACTTAAAACTTAGGGCTTCTCTCTAGATCTCAAGTTCGAAACCCCTAAGAAGGGGTTTCGAGCTAGTGGGCGATGAAATTGGTCATTTCGAATTAGTTAGTCTTTGAGCCGGATATCGAGACTTAAAAAAAAAATACAGAAAGAGGCCAAAGGCCTCAAGCTTAATCCGACTTATTTGGTTGATCCTCTCTTCCATTTCAGGTGTCAAATAGTTTCTCCAATCTCCAACCACACCTTTCCTAAAGAAGTACGTGTTTGGTACATTCATTAAAATTGATCCACTTTTATTCACCTCCAAATTCTTTAGCCTCTCCAAACTGCACCTCCACAATATTTCATCAACTTCTTCACCTTCAATTTGTCTTCCCATAAACTCTGAAATCCTCAAAACATGTCCTTTTGGATCAGTTTTCATCTCCTCATACTTGAGAAACAAGATTTTCTGAGGCCGTCTCTGGCTCTTCGTCCAATACTCAACCACACGATCGAAGAATGACCCGTATTGATGGACTCCAGTGCAAAAGCAATCCACCGCCTTCTCTAGTGGATACGGGTCATCTTTCGGCCTCAAAAGTGTGTGGAAAAAATGTCACTATGTTTTTTCATCAAAACTTATTTTCTGAAATTATCTTCTTCAAACTCTGTTTTTTCGTCAAAGTTTATTTTCTGAAATCATCTTGTTCTTTTGATTATTATTCTAATTCATTTGCTCAATTTTTTTTGTTTATTATTCTCAAATGATTGTTTATTTGTTTATTTTTCTAATTCATTTGCTCAATTTTTTTTCTTCAAAATACTTCAACCGTCCAAATTTTCAATTTATAATTCATTGTAACAGATTTTAAAGAATATTGATTATTTATAAATAAATAAAAGTGTATAAAGTAAAAAAAAAAAAAAAAAGAATGGTGTGTACTAATGTATTTGGAAAATAAATATTTTCATTTATGAAAGTGCGCACATATTAAGTTTGAACAACAAAAATTAAACACTTATATACAAAGTTTGATTGGAGGGAGTACTATTTGGATAGAGTGATGAACTCATGAATCATAAAATGAATAAGTGATGAGAACTCGTCTTAGACCAATTTTTATGATTCATGGGTTCATGAGCTACTCGAAATCGAGTTAAGCTTGTGCTCAAACTTAACAATTGTACGCTTGCGAAGCTAATCGTGCTTAATCGAGTTCACATAATTTTACAATTTTAAGGCTAATAATATATAAATATACTTTAATTATAAATAAAATAAAAATGTTTAATTAATGTTATGTAAAATATTTCGGAAAAAAAAGCACGATTGAGTTCGAGATTCGAGTATTCTAATCGAGTCGAGTTCGAGTTTAACGCTAATTGACCCGACTCATTTACACCCCTGATTAATCTTGCCTCACACACAACCCCACATGTTAAATTTATTTGAGAAAAAAAGGAGTATTTGAACAAAATAATTAAAACAATATGTCCTTGAGAAAGAAACCAATCCATACAAAAAATATATATATATAAAAGAAACACCACAAAATAAATAAAAACTAAAACTAAAAAAGAGGTAAAGAAACAACTAAATGTCTACATGAGCGAAAATGCTATTAACTAAGTGTCTCTGCTTAGCAGAAAACACACATACTCAATTTTTTTCTTTCATTTTCAATGCAAGAAATACTTTTGCATACTCTATTTTTTTTTTTTCCTTTTCAATGCTATTATCATTATATTATCAACGTTTTTAAATATGATACTAATTTTATTCTCAACATAATTAAAAAAAATTAAAAAAATATATCACATGTCTAATCTACGAGGAGGCTACACTACACTAGCTGTAGGATGTAGCGGAAAACATGAAACGAGTGTGATCAAAGAAAGAAAGCGTGAAATTCACTCTATTTTCTGAAATTATCTTGTTCAAAGTCTGTTTCTTCATCAAAGCTTGTTTTCTGAAATCATCTTGTTCAAACTCAGTTTCTTCATCAAAGTTTGTTTTTTGAAATCATCTTCTTCAAACTCTGTTTCTTTATCAAAACTTGTTTTCTGAAATCATCTTGTTCAAAATCCGTTTCTTCATCAAAGCTTGTGTTTTGAAATCATCTTCTTCAAACTCTATTTCTTCATCAAAACTTGTTTTCTGAAATCATCTTATTCAAACTCCGTTTCTTCACCAAAGCTTGTTTTTTGAAATCAAAAACTCTGTTTCTTCATCAAAGCTTGTTTTCTGAAATCATCTTGTTCAAACTCTATTTCTTCGTCAAATCTTATTTTCTGAAATCATCTTGTTCAAACTCCATTTCTTCATCAAGGCTTGTTTTCTGAAATTATCTTGTTCAAACTCCGTTTCTTCGTCAAAGCTTGTTTTCTGAAATCATCTTATTCAAACTTCATTTCTTCATTAAGCTTGTTTTCTGAAATCATCTTCTTCAAACTCTATTTCTTTATCAAAGCTTGTTTTTTGAAATCATCTTGTTCAAACTCTGTTTCTCTATCAAAGCTTGTTTTCTTAAATCATCTTTAAACTACAAAGTTAGTTTTCTGAAATCATCTTCTTCAAACTCTATTTTTTCATCAAATTAAGAATAAATTATATTGTAATTAATTAGCATTAGGATACCATTTTCTGTAATGTAAATATTAAGACTCTTGTATTTGTTCTTGGTATAGACTAGTAGGTCATAAAGCCCTTGGGGATACACATAAAAGATGCTCGATCCAGCTGACTGCAGCATGAATATATATATTAGACTAAAAATACTAAATTAAGAGTATATATATACCCAATAAAATGGAAGTTTAATTAATTTTTTTATATAAAAGTTACGATGACAACTTACTGGTTCACCAATTGGTACACCATTTCTAGTACCTGCCAAAGAGATACAAATACTAAAGAGAATTGAAAAGAGGAAAAAAATAGTAAATATGAAAAAAATTGATTTTATTGATATATATATATTTTTTTTGAAATCTCGCGTATCCAAACCAAGATTCGACTAATAAAAAAAATCCTCATTTATCTTACATTACTAATTATATTACCACTAAATCTTTTTTTCTTAAAAAGTGTGTAGGTTAAACCGTGCAAGTCATCCCGGGACGAAACGGGTAGTTTTAATAACTTTCAGATCCTTTTTAAAAAAAACATAGAGAATTAAATATGTGAAATTGTAGTCAAAATAATTACATTTAGAAATAAAGACTCAAGAAAATATATTGGATGTAATCCTACATAAAAATATAGTACTCCAGTCCAATATGTACTTCCTTCACTCCGAAAATCACACAATATCTTATTACTAGTCCAAATTACCAGTCTTGCAGACGTTGTTTAGGGGTGTTTTTTAAAAAAAAATCTTTGTCCTTTGTTCGTTCTTTCGTGGGTGGATCCGAATGGATTGATTTTATCTCAAATGATTGTTTATTTGTTTATTATTCTAATTCATTTGCTTATTATTCTAATTCATTTATGAAAGTGTGCACATATTAAATTTGAACAACAAAAACTAAACACTTATATACAAAGTTTGATTGGAGGGAGTACTATTTGGATAGAGTCATGAACTCATGAATCATAAAATGAATAAGTGATGAGAACTCGTCATAGACCAAATTTTATGAATCATAGGTTCATGAGTTACTCGAAATCGAGTTAAGCTCGTGCTCAAACTTAACAATTGTACGCTCGCGAAGCTAATCGTGCTTAATCGAGCTCACATGATTTTACAATTTTAAGGCTAATTATATATAAATATACTTTAATTATAAATAAAATTAAAATGTTTAATTAATGTTATGTAAAATATTTTGAAAAAAAAAAGCTCGATTGAGTTCGAGATTCTAGTATTCTAATCGAGTCGAGTTCGAGTTTAATGCTAATCGACTCGATTCATTTATACCCCTGATTAATCCTGTCTCACACACAACCCCACATGTTAAATTTATTTGAAAAAAAAAAAAGTATTTGAACAAAAGAATTAAAACAATAAATTGATTATAGTACTTGAGAAAGAATCCATCGATCCATACAAAAAAAAAAAAAAAATCGAGAAAAACTATAAAAAAAATTAAAAAAAAAAAAAGATCAAAACAAACAACTACATGAGCGAAACTAATAAACAAATTGATATTAACTAGGTGTCTCTGCTTAGGAGAAAACACACATACTCTGTTTTTGTTCTTTCCTTTTCAATGCAAGAAATACTTTTGCATACTCTTTTTTTTCTTTTCAATGTTACTATCATTATATTATCAACATATTTAGATATGATACTAATTTTATTCTCAGCATAATTAAAAAAAATTCAAAAAATATATCAGAGGTTGTTGGGAATAAAATGAGATATGTTTTGATTTAATACCAAAACCCCCTGAGACATGCCTAAGTCATGATTGAATGTGTTCTAGAAATGTTAGAACATATAGAATAAAGGCTAGATGAGGAGCTAATATGTTAGGTAGCTCTTAGATGATTAGATGCACAAGTTGAGGGGGAACACATGCTTAGAAGTCCATAAAGAACAAGTCCCCTCAAGGCTCAAACTCTGGATACAACACTAAGTCTTTTGAAGACCAACTATACTGATCAGGAGAGTTGTCCAGAGGAGTTGTCTCAGTACAAGAAATCAAGATCAAGTGCTCTGAAAGTTGAGGTCAACTATGCTGAAGAAATAGAGACAACCATACCCTAGAGAACTACAAATCAACATGCTAAAGATCACCTTGAAGTGAAACAAAGGGTATGAGCCAAGTCATCTGAAGAAGAGCAAGCCAACCTTGCTGATAAGCAAGACTGCTGATAGTGATAAGGAAAGTTGTCCAAATGATGAGGAATGTTGTCCTATCAATGGAACAACCTTCAGAAGCCATGTCCAAGTCTTAACAAGAGAATCTGAAAGTCAGACATTGGGAAGAGTGCTGCAGAATGAAGACAAAGTCTTAACAGCCGTTTATTTCCCAAATGAGGACATGTCACTATCAAGATTCTGTCTTCTAAGTTGAAGAACTGAAAGAAGACATTTATGGACATTTGGGGCTGCCTCTCCAACGGGCAAATCCTTCATTTGTCTATAAATACAGAAGTGTGAAGACCATTTGAAAGCATCCAACTTCAACCTCAACAAAGCACCTCGAACCTTAAGTTCTCACAAGCAAGAGTGCTTTCAAAGCTTTCAAAGACTATCTTAGTCTTCAATCACTTCATCTAAGTTGAACTACATTGTATATCCATACACAAGCTTAGAGAGATATCCTATCCTTATACACTGATCTTCATTGTAAAGGATATCTCATTAGTTGGAACCTTACTTCAATCCTCATATCTTTCAAGAGTGAAAGTGAGAAGGTTGTAGTAGTAGAAGTGGTAGGAGCTGACTGTTGAGAGAAGAACAGTTCAGTTCTGAGTTGAGAATAGGGTACTAGGACTCTAGACATCCTAGGGATCAATTCACCAAGGAGTGGTGTTCTTGATCAAGTGCACCTTGGCACTATAAAACAAGTTAATTCCAAGAGTGAAGGAATTATCCTGTTAAATCAGGGAAAGTGGATGTAGGAGCTTGAGTCTCTGAACCACTATAAACTCTTGTGTTGATTTACATTTCAAGTACTTTCATACATTCAACACTGCACACAAAACTGATCTTTCAAAGGATAAACATTCAAAGACTGTGCAAAACTGATTTGGACAAGTTCCCTGAAACTGGACTGTATTGAATTGACTAAGTGATTTCAGAATCTAAAAGAGTCTAAACTAAAAGGGCCAACCACTATTCCGCACATATAACTCCCCTAGATAGTTATTCAACTAAGTACTCAATAGTACTTAGTAGATTGATTATCTTAGAAGAGTTAATCATCTTCAGCAGAGTTGTCCAAGACAACCTTGCTGAGCTCTGGTTTGATCAAGTTAGAAAAGAATTTGCATACAAGTGTATTCCCCCCACCCCTCATACACTTGTTATATACTCCTTTCAGGACCAACAAGTGGTATCAGAGCAGGGGTTCAAAGACCACTGCTTCTGAAAAGCCATCTTGGTTTTCAAAAATCACATATTTGGTGTGGTCACTGAACTGATCTATCTGAAATCCTATCAATTGTTGACTAACTGTGTGCTCTTGAGATATGGCCAACAACAATGCTGCTGTTCCACCTCCTGCTGTCCAAGGATTGGACAACATGGCTACAAATCCAGTCAACCACATTTCTCATCACAAACTGCCCATGTTCTCAATAGACAACTATGATTTCTGGAAAATCAGAATGAGGGATCATCTTGCATCTCTGCATACTGATATGTTAAGAGTGATCACAAGAGGTCCTTTTGTGTTCACCTTTGTCAATCCCAGAGTCACTGAGGCTCAAAGAGCAGATATAAGGGAATTGATTCCCAAAGATGAAGATGACTTCACTGCTGATGAAAAGAGGAAAGATAATTTGAATTATCTTGCCATGAACACCCTCTATCAAACAATTCCAGATGCAGTCATGGGAAGGGTCTACCACTGCACAACTGCCAAGGAGATATGGGATACTCTTGCAGAAATGTGTGAGGGTACTGAAAAAATCAAGGAAAACAAGCTCCAAGTGGCAGTGCAGAAATTTGAACAGTTTGCAATGGAGTTTGAGGAGTCCATTGATAAGTTTGCTGGTAGATTCACTGATGTGATGAATGAGATCAACTCATTGGGCAAGGTCTACACCAAGAGAGAAGTTGGATTGAAGATCTTGAGAAGTCTCACTCAAAAGTGGGATGTCTATGCTGTAATGATGCAAAATACCAAAGATCTTTCCACCATGCCCATGCAACAAATCTTCTCAGAACTCAAAGCCTATGAGTTCGGCCTCAATAGAAGAAAGCCTATTGAGGAACCTTCAAATCCCACTAAGGGAGTGGCATTCAAAGCCAAAGCTGCTGAACCAGAAATGCAGTCCACTCCAAGATCATCAAAGTCAGTCTCAAAGACTGAAATGAAGGAAGAACTAGCCTTGATGGCTAGAAGGTTTGAAAAGCTAAATTCAAGGTTTGGTAGATACAAGAAATTCTACCAGGACAACAAATTCAGGAGAAGGTACAACTCTCCTGAAGATCAGGCTGAAGCCAAAAAGCCTGAAGAGAAAAGATCAGAGGACAAGTACTCTGATAGGAGAAGGTCCAGTAGAGCTGAACCCTCATCATCAAAAAGAAGAGAAGAATCAAAGAAAGAAGATGATGAAGATCTGTGCTATAACTGCAAGAAGAAAGGGCACTTCCAGTATGATTGCCCTGAATTAAGCTCTAAGGAGAGAAGAGAGAGGCAAGCTAAAAGAGACAGAAAATTCACCAATACAAAGGCCATGATGGCTGGTGAAGAATCTGATAGTGCTGGAAGCTTCAACTCTTCTGATGGACTGTTCTCCAACAGTGATGATGATGATGATGTCTGCAACATGGCTCTTGAGGATGATGAGGTATCCTCTACTTCTAGTTCACCATCATTCATCTCACAAAACAATAGTGAGGTCAACTTGAAGCTTTCCCTTGGAAAGTTGATGGAAGATTTCACTATGCTACAAGAATTTCATGATAATTGTGTGAGAGAAAATGAAAGATTGGCTATTGAACTTGCCAAAAACTCTGAGGCAGTTGTTGATGTCAAGTCTACTGAGTTGTATCAACAAGTCTTGAGAGAGCTTGAGGAAGCAAATCTCAGGATAGTTGACCAACAAAAGGAGATTGATGATCAACTTCTCTCTCAGAAGAGAAAAGATTTTGAACTTAAAATTCTAAATGCCAAGTTTGAAAACCTCTCACATGAATATGACATTCTTAAATCAAGTGAAGAGAGCCTGAAATTAAAGATGTCTGCTCTGAAGAAATTCTCTAGAGCAAAAGAGGAAATTCAGAGTTATCAAAGACCTATGGCTCAAAGAAGTGGATTAGGTTTTGATCCATTTGAATCTTCACCTTGTCTTAGTGTTTCTTCTGTGAGTAACACTAAGAGAATCTTTGTTAAGTCAGTGGCACAAACTGAAAATGAAATGATTCAGCCACTGAACAAAGGAAGGGCAAAATGGATGATCTGCCTACTCAAGTGCTTCAGGAGATTAGGCCAAAACCTAAGGAAATGGCCAAAGCTCCTGAACATAAGAGGAATGTTGGTCAGCAGAGTAGACCCAATGGAAGGGCAACTCTCCTGAACAATGTTCAGAGAAATTATCCAAGGTATAATCAGCCTAGGCCAACTCTTCTGAGAAAGCCTCAGCTGACTAGACCTAAGGATAAGTATCCTCAAAGGCAAAATAAAATAAGACAACCAAAACCCTTCCTGCCAAAGGGTAATGGTCATAAGAAAGCCTTTCCTCAAAGATTCCCTCAAGTAGCACAAAGAACTCGAAAGTTCAGGAGATTTGACAATTCTCCTGAAACTTACAGAGTTAACACATTCACACACACTTTCCCAAAGGCATTTAAGGGAAAGACAGTGTATGTAGATGATAGAGGAAGACAACTTAGCCACCTTGAATCAATCAGGGTTATTAGGCAAGTTTGGGTTCCTAAAGGTACAGCTAACCTCTCAGGACCCAAAACTCAAAGGGTACCTAAACCAATCTAATTGCAGGTACCTATGGGCCACAAGAAGAGGAGCATGAGCAAAAAGTCAGCATGGTACCTTGACAGTGGATGTTCAAGGCACATGACTGGAAACAAGGAACTCCTCACTGATTTTATTGAAAAAGAAGGCCCAAATGTCACATTTGGAGACAGCTCACAAGCAACTACAAAAGGTTATGGTACTTTGATGATTGGTAACATCAAAGTATCCAATGTATCTTATGTGGCTGGTCTCAAATATAATCTCCTAAGTATCAGTCAATTCTGTGATAAAGATTTCAATGTTGAGTTTTCTAGTGGAAAATGCTTAATCAAAGATAAGACTCAACAAACTCTATTGACTGGAACTATGAAAGGAAATGTGTACTTTGCAGACTGGGACAAGTCTACTGATGCTGCATGCTTCATTGCTAAGAGTCCTAGTGAACAAAGTTGGTTATGGCATAAAAGATTAAACCACTTGAACTTCAAAACAATGAACAAGATTGCTAGAAATGCATTAGTTAAAGGACTACCTAATGAGGTTTTCATTAAGGAGCATGTTTGTAAACCATGCCAAGAAGGAAAACAGATCAAAGCCTCATTTAAGGGAAAACCAGTCATCTCTACTGAAAGGGTGCTTGAACTCCTACACATGGACCTATTTGGACCAATTACCCCTGCAAGCATAAATGGTAGAAAATACACATTGGTTGTAGTAGATGACTTCTCTAGGTTTACATGGGTAGTATTTCTCCTTAATAAGAAGGAAACTCAAGTCAAACTACCTGAACTGTTAAAGAGATTGTCAAATGAGAAAAGCCTTAGCATTATCAAGATAAGATCTGATAAAGGCACTGAGTTCATTAATCCATACATCAATGAGTATTGCACGTCTAATGGAATAGCTCATGAAACCTCAACAGCTAGAACTCCTCAACAAAATGTAGTTGCAGAGAGAAGAAATAGAACTTTAAAAGAGGCTGCTAGAACTTTAATTGCTGATTCTAATTTGCCTAAGAGGTTTTGGGCTGAAGCTATAAACACTGCATGCCATACTCAGAACAGATGTTTGATCACTAAGGGGCAAGGCAAAACCCCTTATGAACTCTGGAAAGGAAGATTGCCTAAAGTGTCATACTTTCACATTTTTGGTTGCAAGTGTTTTATTCACAATAATGGGAAAGATCAGCTGAAAGCCTTTGATAGCAAAGCTGATGAAGGAGTATTCCTTGGATACTCTCAAATCAGTAGAGCTTTCAGAGTCTACAACAAGAAAACCCTTATTGTAGAGGAAACACCTCATGTTGTGTTTGATGAATCTATTCATGAGTTCAGGAATGAGAACTTGGAATCAGAAGAAATCACACAAAGGACAACCAGACTGAGCCTAAAAGACAAAGACACTGATTTCATAGAAGTTGTCCAAACCAACCTACCTGAAAACTTCACTTTGGACAACAACCCTGAAGGCAATTCTCCTGAGGCAAATCCCACTGAAAGGAATGGTGAACTGAATGATCCAATCCCAGTTCACATCCAGGTAACAACTACCAATGAAGAAGCAGTTCCTGCTGAGGTAGTTAATGGATTAAATAATCAAGGGGGAACTCAAAATGTTGAAAATGCCAATGTCCCTGACATTGAGGACAACACCCCTGATTATGATCCTGAATTAGATCCTGCATTAAACTTTCCTGAATTTTATGATCAAAATGACTCAACTTCAGTAGAGGACAACTCTACTGAAGAGATCAGAAAAAGAAGGACTTGGTTGTCTGACCATCCTACTGATCTAATACTTGGTGACCCAAGTATAGGAGTCAAAACAAGGAGATTTCATGGTGAAAGTGCTCTTTTCTGTTGTTTCTTGTCAGAGCAAGAACCAAGTGACATTGAGGAAGCACTTCAAGATGCCAATTGGATCACAGCCATGCAGGAAGAACTGAATCAATTCACCAGAAATGAAGTATGGGAGCTGGTGGATAGACCTTCACATCAAGATGTTATTGGAACAAAGTGGGTGTTCAAGAACAAGAAGAATGAAAATGATGTGATTGTCAGAAACAAAGCAAGACTTGTGGCAAAAGGCTATTGCCAACATGAAGGCATTGACTATGATGAGACATTTGCACCTGTGGCAAGGCTAGAAGCAATAAGGCTCTTTCTAGCCTATGCAGCCCACAAGAGGTTCAAAGTGTACCAAATGGATGTCAAGAGTGCCTTTCTGAATGGAGTCTTGAAAGAAGAAGTCTATGTGGAGCAACCACCAGGGTTTGAGATTGGAGATCAAGTCTACAGATTAAAGAAGGCTCTATATGGACTCAAGCAAGCCCCTAGGGCTTGGTATGATACACTGTCACAATTCCTCTTGGATCATGGATTTACCAAGGGAACTGTGGACAGAACTCTCTTCAGAATCTCTGAAGGAGAGGACATCTTGCTTGTCCAAATTTATGTGGATGACATAATTTTTGGATCTCCAAATGAAAAGCTGTGTGAGAAGTTCTCCAAGCTTATGCAAAGCAAGTTTGAGATGTCCATGATGGGGTTGATGAACTTCTTTTTGGGTCTACAAGTCAAGCAATCAAAAGAAGGAATCTTCATCAACCAAGCTAAGTACACCAGAGAAATGATCAAGAAGTTTGGGTGTGCTACTAGCAAGCCAGTAAGGATCCCAATGAACACAAATTGGAAGATGGATCCT
This sequence comes from Galeopsis tetrahit, assembly GCA_963675135.1. Classification (NCBI taxonomy): domain Eukaryota; kingdom Viridiplantae; phylum Streptophyta; class Magnoliopsida; order Lamiales; family Lamiaceae; genus Galeopsis; species Galeopsis tetrahit. The sequence continues at coordinate 64,732,309 of OY776133.1, forward strand.
GATGAGAGTGGTGTTTCAACCAATTCTACTGAGTATAGAGGAATCATTGGTTCACTTCTCTATCTCACTGCCAGCAGACCTGACATCACCTTTGCAGTAGGTGTTTGTGCAAGGTTCCAAGCAAATCCTAAGAAAAGCCATCTTGAGGCTGCTAAGAGGATTTTGAGGTATCTCAAAGGCACTGAGTACTTAGGCCTTTGGTATCCTGCTGATGACAACATTGAGTTAACTGGCTACTCAGATGCTGATTATGGAGGTTGCAAAATTGATAGAAAGTCCACCTCAGGGACTTGTCAATTCTTAGGCAACAAGCTCATATCTTGGTTCTCCAAGAAGCAAAACACAGTGGCAACTTCCACCACTGAAGCTGAATATGTTGCAGCTGGAAGTTGTTGTGCTCAGATCCTATGGTTGAGACAACAACTAAGAGACTACAAAGTCAACTCTACTGAAGTGCCAATATTTTGTGATAACAATAGTGTCATTGCTATTTCACAAAATCCTGTCTTGCATACAAGATGCAAACATGTGGACATCAAGCATCACTTCATTAGAGACCATGTGGAGAAGAAGGACATAAAGTTGGTCAAGATCCATACAGATCATAAAAAAACTGATATACTAACTAAGCCACTTGCAGAGGCAAGGTCTCTGGAGCTATCAGCAGAGTTGGGTTTACTTGATCCAGGGAAGTTGGACAAGTAAAACTCATTGAAGTTAATGGGAGTAAAAGAGCTGAATTGATATTCAGTAGACTTGGACAAGTCTACTGAAGTGCAGAAGAGATGATCACATTTATTCAGGACACTTGTCCATTGATATTCAGGACTCTTGTCCACATCTCCTCAGGACACCTGTCCTTGTAGGGTCAGATAAGTTGTCTTGGCTGTCAAACTATTTTCTTGGTTTGATAAGCACCTATTTTGGGTAATCATTGTCTACCTTGATAACTGTCCCAATTACAGATATCATCTCTATGGGATTTAATTTGTCCCCCACCCAAAAGGTCACTTTCCATGCATTAAATGCCAAGATTTAACTCTTGTTTGCATTACACTTTTCAAGCCATGATCTATCTCGAAAACTCCCCAACCATTAACTAATATTAAATACCTTCCACGTTTTGAATAAAACCAACAAGTCACTGTTACATTGGTTTTTAACCATTGGATCAAAACTGGCCAACTCCCCTGAAATTCATCCTGGCCGTCCAAGTGTGTTTTCCATTTTTGACAACCGTTGAAAATACACAAATCTCACCAACTCATTGACAAACATTCTTTTTAGAATATTCTCAAGTCTTAAGAACTCCCCACACACTCTTCTTCCCCAAGTATTCGAAACCCTAGCTCATTTTCTTCAAACTCTCTCAATTTTATCTCTGTAATTTTCAATGGCTCCCAAAGTTAGACCAGAGATGATCATAGATTTTTCCAACAAGGCTCTAGACCTTGATTTTGGTTACTTGAGCAACAAGAACAGCCTTCACTTTGAGCCAATAGTATCATTTACAAGTGAAGATCCTGAAATCACTCCAACCCTGAGATGGTTGAGAAGGGCTGGTCTTCAAAAGTTTATGGAAGAGAAGCCAAGCTCTTGTCTGGAAAGCTACATGGCTGAGTTCTTTGCCTTTCTTAAATGGAGAGATGCAAACCTTTGCAAAGCCCCTCCCTGCCCAAAAGATTCTGTTTAGAAAGCTCAGCAAGAAAACTGAGCAAAGGAGGATGCTAATGGCCAAACCTGCTGAAGAGAAGGTGGAGGAAAAGCCAAAGATGAAGAAGAGGACAAAGGCCAGAATGGTGAAAACAAAGAAAATGTCTCAAATCCCCTCAGAGGAGAAATCAGATGCTTCAACTGAAATTGAAGAAGTTGCTGAAGAGGGAGTGAGTGTGCCTTCTGATCATTCAGAAGAGTTGAGACAGAAATACAATGAGACTAGACAAAAGTCTAAGGGTGATAAAAGGATCAGGTAGGTTGTCCCTGAGAAGGATGATGAAGGAAGTGGGAGCAGTAGGGCGAGCAAGAGAAGGGCCAAGCCTACTGAAAAGGTGTTGGAGCTCCAAGAGGAAAGGTCTCTACAACTTGCTCTTAGAGAGAGCAGAGCTGAAAGCAGGACCAAATCCAAGTCAAGGACCAACTCATCTGGTTCTGGTACTCCAGAATCCAAGGTCCCTGAAGGTCAACCAATAGAGGCCAACATCCCTGAAATTCAGTACCCTGAGCCCAACTCCCCTGAAACCCATATAACTCCAACCAATCAACCTATCACCCCCATAAATCTTACAAAGAGATACTCTCCTGAAGGGAATGTGCAAAGAAGTGGGATAGATGTGCTAGCAGATATAGCAGTTGATGAGACAAGATTAAATTCTCCCCTTGACTCATCTATGCTCAATTATTCAAAGCTTTTAGAAGCTGCACTCTTTGAGCCAACCCCCCTGAGTAAAGCCCCTTCAGATCCATTGCTCTCAAAAGCAACTGAAGCACCTTCTATTGCACCCAACCCTTCTGAAGCCAACATTCCTGAACTAAACCTTCCTGAAGCCACTTTAAGGGAACCCAGAGCCAACTCCCCTATAACCCAAAGTCCCCATTCAAGTGGAGATGAGGAGGAGTATACTTATGAAAGTATGCTCAGAGGAGGAGCCATGGCTACTGTGGACAGTCTGTACCCACAGCTTGCTGAATTTCCAAGAATTCAGAAGACATTTCATGATCTAAGGATGCTTGTTGATGTAAAAGACAAGTCTATGATGGAGATATCACAAGTCATCCAAGATAAGGGTGCAAACTGGTGGCAAGTGGAGGAGAACAGGTTGCTACACTTTGCTGGAGTTTCAAAGACAAGATTTCTCATTGATGAGGAAGTATTTGCAAAGCTGGTAGCTGATAAGATTAATGAGGAGAGGGAAAGAAAAGCTAAGGGCATCAAACACCCTGAAAGTAGCTCCAATGATGATGATTCCCCTGATGATCCCTCAAACCCCTCAAACCCCAACCCTCCTGAAACCCCTCAAGATAATCTCCCTAAGCCTTCTATATCTGAAAGACTCTCCAACCCTCCTAGAACCTATCCTAGGAAAGGCTCTGTATCTTCAGAGGTGTTGACCAAGGGTGGTAACACAACCAAAGACACATCTGCCAATGAAGGTTCTTCTGAACCCAAGGCACAGCCTAAAGATGTGGAGGTTCCTGTTTTAGAGGCTGGTTTGGTTAAGGCCTATTCAGTGTCAGATGAGTTGGACACTGATCAGCCCTTAATCATTCAGGATGACTCAGTGGTTGTTGATATAAGCACTGTGATCTCCCCACAACTGCCATCTTTGAACCTTGTTGAAGGTGGAGATGCTGCAGGTCTAGGTGAAGGAGTTGAAAAGGAAATGATAATTGAAAAATAAGAGGGAGTAGTAGATGAAAGAGATGTGGTGATCACTAGGATAGTGAGTGTACCACCAAATGAGGGTGATATAAGTGAGGAAGGGCAGGCTATTCTTGAAGTCAAATCTGAACTTCAGGAATCCCTTGATGAGAGGAGGTCTGTACCTTTAAGTGAGGAAATCATTAATGAAGGGAGAAAAGAAATAGTTGAAAATGAGGAGAAGACTGCTGATGTATCAGAGTCTTATGAAAAAGAAATTGAGGGAGGCAATTGTGTGTTTACTGACTCATTTGATTTGTCTGATATTGCAGGTATAACCTTTGATTAAATTTTTGCAGATGAACTATTAACAGATGCACCCATTCAAGTTGATAGTGGATCAGCACAAGCCTTGCTTGGGATGCAATCAGAGAAATTGGATTCCTTGGCTCATCAAGTCCAAACAGCTCATGCAGAAACTTCTGGAGCTTTGGATGAGCATGGAAGAACCTTGACATCTGTAGAAATGAGACTAACTGGCTCAGAAGATGTGGTGTTACCTACCTTGGAGGTAAGGATCAGTGGAGTTGAGACTGGTCTACAAACCATCTCCACTGAAGTCATCAAAGCTAAAAACACCATGAGATCAGTTTCAAAGGATGTAAAGAAAGAGCAATCTTTGCTAAGAATCAACCACAATAGGAATGTGAAGACATTGAGGTCAGTGGTGAAGAGAGCTCTTGGAAGAAAGACTGCCCTGCAAAGACAAAGAGCTGAAGAGCAAAGGCTAGCTATGGTGAAAACAGCCTCAGAAAAATTTTCCCAAGAGGTATTGGCCAACATTGCTGAAGGTGCAGTGGCCAACCTCACTGAGCTTCTTAAGGCCCAACTAGATGCATCTTTAAAGGCAACCATGGAGGAGGTTGTTCAACAGAAAATGAAGCCTGTTCTAGCTTTCCTTAGCTTGAGCAGTGATAGGATGCAAAATATACATGATGAGAATGTATATCTGTTGGAGAAGATGAAGTCTCTAACCCAAGCCCAGTCCTTATTGGCATCTACTATGAGTGAATTGAAGCCTGAATGTTTTGATGCTGCTAAAAAGGGGGAAAGGGAAAGAGCAAGGGCAAAAGGTGCCTTAGTAATTGGAAGCCCAGTCAAAGAAGGAAAGGGTAAGGACATAGCTCCTGAAGGAAAGGGAAAGGAGCTAGCAGTGCTAAACTTGGAAGAATTGGATGAAGAAGAGCAGTTAGCACTTGCCTTGAAGAATTCAATGGCCTCAGCTCAAGAGGAAAGAGTGAGGTTACAGCAAAGGTCAGGTGGTGAGGTATCTGGTTTGGACAAAGATGCTGAAGGTGTCCAAACTAGAGGAAAGATCAAGAGGGCAAAAGGAAAGAAAAGACAAGTTGAAACATTCACTGACTTTCCCAACAGCCTTGATCTTCCACCTGAATTCAGAGTTGTTGATGATGAGCCTACCTCAAAGAAGGCCAAAACTGCTGAAAAGCCCAAGAATACTGAGGTATCCAAGACTGCTGAAATAGACAAGTCTTCTGAAAAGGAAAAGTCTACTGAGACTAAGTCCACTGAAGGTGCCAAAGCTTCTGAAGATGTAGAGGAGCTGTTTGAAGAAGGCTTTGGACCAGGACCCAAGAAGAAGAAAGTAGTGGTGCTAAATGATCCATCAAAGATGTTTCATGAAGGGTATGGCAAAGACCCTGAAACTCAACAGAAACTGGCCATGATGAGGGCCCAAGAAAAGATGGAGTTGATGGATGAAGCACAAAGAGCAAGAGATAAGAGAAGAGCAGACTTCCAGAAGCCAAGAAGGAAGAGAGCAACATATAACAAGATGAAGCCACAACTACTGATCCCAATGGACACCAAATATCCTCACTTGGATAAATGGGTACCAAAACAGCTGAATGACTCATGGGAGGAAGCAAAAAGGGAGTTTGTCTATGACTACTATGTCATTGACAGATGGAATGGAAAGGATGCCAACTCCACTTTTCCTGAGTTCATGATAGAGTACTACAGAGAACTTTATCAACAATTGCTTGCAGCTGCTGACATTGCAAGATTTGAACTCACTGCTCCCAAGCCAATCATATACATGCCTCCAAAGCTTGAAGGATGGATAGATCAAGCAAGAATTCTGAGAGAATTCACTGAGATCCTCAAGCTAAACAAGATGGTTCTTGGACCTAAGGGAACAAACCAAGAAGTCATGGCCTTGAAAAGAAGAGTGTGGGCACAATATGGGATGTTGCCACCTCCTGAGGATGATCTTTGAAATGGCTAAGTCTTCTGACCTATCTTGATTGATCAACTATGCTAAAATATGGTCAAGAGTGCTGATGTGGTGTGCTGTAAAAATCTGTTTGCTCTGATATGCTTTGGATTGCTCTGATATAAGCATGATTCACTGATATCTGATGTTTTGCTCTGATCCAAATACTACTAAGTGTTGTTAGTATTTGCTCTGATTCTAAATTCTAGAAATATTTTGTATAGTGAAATGCTCTGATGTATTTAGTGTTAATGATTCATGCTCTGATATGTTAATTTCAACTATCAACATGTTTGTAATGATTTTCTAATGAATGATAGTTGAACTTACTTTGAATCAAGAAACACTCATCTCTCTATGCCTATCTATGAAACCTATGTGCAACATGAATGGTGAGTACACTAACACATTGTTTTTCAGGATAATTGACCTTAGTCATGTCTTCTGAAGATAAATGTAATAGGTGTAGCTAAGTCACTTTTGCACAAGTTGTATAGGTTTTGGCATCATCAAAAAGGGGGAAATTGTTGGGAATAAAATGAGATATGTTTTGATTTAATACCAAAACCCCCTGAGACATGCCTAAGTCATGATTGAATGTGTTCTAGAAATGTTAGAACATATAGAATAAAGGCTAGATGAGGAGCTAATATGTTAGGTAGCTCTTAGATGATTAGATGCACAAGTTGAGGGGGAACACATGCTTAGAAGTCCATAAAGAACAAGTCCCCTCAAGGCTCAAACTCTGGATACAACACTAAGTCTTTTGAAGACCAACTATACTGATCAGGAGAGTTGTCCAGAGGAGTTGTCTCAGTACAAGAAATCAAGATCAAGTGCTCTGAAAGTTGAGGTCAACTATGCTGAAGAAATAGAGACAACCATACCCTAGAGAACTACAAATCAACATGCTAAAGATCACCTTGAAGTGAAACAAAGGGTATGAGCCAAGTCATCTGAAGAAGAGCAAGTCAACCTTGCTGATAAGCAAAACTGCTGATAGTGATAAGGAAAGTTGTCCAAATGATGAGGAATGTTGTCCTATCAATGGAACAACCTTCAGAAGCCATGTCCAAGTCTTAACAAGAGAATCTGAAAGTCAGACATTGGGAAGAGTGCTGCAGAATGAAGACAAAGTCTTAACAGCCGTTTATTTCCCAAATGAGGACATGTCACTATCAAAATTCTGTCTTCTAAGTTGAAGAACTGAAAGAAGACATTTGTGGACATTTGGGGCTGCCTCTCCAACGGGCAAATCCTTCATTTGTCTATAAATACAGAAGTGTGAAGACCATTTGAAAGCATCCAACTTCAACCTCAACAAAGCACCTCGAACCTTAAGTTCTCACAAGCAAGAGTGCTTTCAAAGCTTTCAAAGACTATCTTAGTCTTCAATCACTTCATCTAAGCTGAACTACATTTTATATCCATACACAAGCTTAGAGAGATATCCTATCCTTATACACTGATCTTCATTGTAAAGGATATCTCATTAGTTGGAACCTTACTTCAATCCTCATATCTTTCAAGAGTGAAAGTGAGAAGGTTGTAGTAGTAGAAGTGGTAGGAGCTGACTGTTGAGAGAAGAACAGTTCAGTTCTGAGTTGAGAAGAGGGTACTAGGACTCTAGACATCCTAGGGATCAATTCACCAAGGAGTGGTGTTCTTGATCAAGTGCACCTTGGCACTATAAAACAAGTTAATTCCAAGAGTGAAGGAATTATCCTGTTAAATCAGGGAAAGTGGATGTAGGAGCTTGAGTCTCTGAACCACTATAAACTCTTGTGTTGATTTACATTTCAAGTACTTTCATACATTCAACACTGCACACAAAACTGATCTTTCAAAGGATAAACATTCAAAGACTGTGCAAAACTGATTTGGACAAGTTCCCTGAAACTGGACTGTATTGAATTGACTAAGTGATTTCAGAATCTAAAGGAGTCTAAACTAAAAGGGCCAACCACTATTCCGCACATATAACTCCCCTAGATAGTTATTCAACTAAGTACTCAATAGTACTTAGTAGATTGATTATCTTAGAAGAGTTAATCATCTTCAGCAGAGTTGTCCAAGACAACCTTGCCGAGCTCTGGTTTGATCAAGTTAGAAAAGAATTTGCATACAAGTGTATTCCCCCCCCCCCATACACTTGTTATATACTCCTTTCAGGACCAACAGAGGTCTTACCTACGAGGAGGCTACACTACACTAGCTGTAGGTTGTAGCAGAAAACATGAAACGAGTGTGATCAAAGAAAAAAAGTGTGAAATCCATTCTATTTTCTGAAATTATCTTGTTCAAACTCTATTTCTTCATCAAAGTTTGTTTTCTGAAATCATCATGTTCAAACCCAGTTTATTCATCAAAGCTTGTTTTTTGAAATCATCTTGTTCAAACTCTGTTTCTTCATCAAAGCTTGTTTTCGGAAATCATCTTCTTCAAACTATGTTTCTTCATCAAAACTTGTTTTCTGAAATCATCTTGTTCAAACTCTGTTTCTTCATCAAAGCTTGTTTTCTGAAATCATCTTTTTCAAACTCTGTTTCTTCATCAAAGCTTGTTTTCTGAAATCATCTTGTTCAAACTCTGTTTCTTCATCAAAGCTTGTTTTCTGAAATCATCTTCTTCAAACTCTGTTTCTTCATCAAAGCTTATTTTCTGAAATCATCTTCTTCAAACTCTGTTTCTTCATCAAAACTTGTTTTCTGAAATTATCTTCTTCAAACTATGTTTCTTCATCAAAGCTTGTTTTCTAAAATCATCTTCTTCAAACTCTGTTTCTTCATCAAAACTTGTCTTCTGAAATCATCTTCTTCAAACTATGTTTCTTCAACAAAGCATCATGTAGCTTTGGCATTTTTTCTCTAAATCCGAAGCTCTTGCTTGGTATGAGAAAATGTCAACAACGAAGCATCTTCCTTCTGTCATAGAATTTAACCAAATACTTAACGACGTTGTCAATCTCAGAGAGTAATCTACGGCCATTGAACTCTTCAAAAGATATGATTGGCGGTTTGGGGATTCCAGTAAGTGAGTATACTCTTAATATTGCAATAAATAGTTATTGTCGTTGCAATCGTGCCTCTTATGGGTTTCCCGTTCTCGGCATGTTCTTCAAGCACGGTTATGCTCTGGATGCAGTCACCTTCTCCACGTTATTGAGGGGTTTGTTCAGGGAGAATAAGATGAATAAGGCATTAGAATTATTTTTCAAGATTAAAACACAAGAGCTGTGTGAGATGAACGTTGTTCTTTATAGGACAATGATTGACGGACTCTGTGAATGGGGGGGGGGGGAGATTGACGTTGCCCTGAAGCCCTTCGATAAAATGTGTTACATAGACATTTCACCCAGTGTTAACGTCTACAATTCTTTGGTTCGTGGATTGTGTCGTTATAGTAGGTGGGAGAAAGTGTGGATGTTACTATAGGAGATGATGGATCACGAAATTCCTCCGAATGTGGTAACATTCACTGATATAGCCAATGCTCTTTGCAATGAAAGTTTGATGGATGAAGCCAAAGATGTACATCTCATGATGATGCAGGTGAATGTGGTTCCTAATGTAGCCTACTATAACATGTTGATGTTTGGGTATGTTTAAAAATCGTTTTTTTACTAATGTCCTTTTCCATTTGCCCATCAAGACACGTGGAATCAATTTATTATTTTGGGACAAGTTTTTTTACTAATGGTGTAGCTCCTAATACTCGCAGCTATAACACTCTAGTTGATGGATATTGCACCGTGAAGGGGATAGACTATGCCATGAATTTGTTTGTCAATATGCAACGTCAAAGGTTGAGGCCATATGTCGTTACATATAATTCTCTGTTACATGGCATGTTTTCTGTTGGTAGGTCCGATGATGCAATAGTCATTTTTGATAAGTTGAAAGTTTCGGGGTTAAAACCGGACATGTATACATACTGTAATTTGCTCAGCGGACTATGTGAGAGCGGGGACATGTATACATACTGCAATTTAGGATATAGTTATGCACATGTAATTCATATGTTTAAAAAAACTACTAAATATATTGAGGTGAATTGAGAATATATTCGCTTACACTATTAAAAATAAAATAAAATGTATAATTTTGTACATATAAAAATAAAATTTCAAATAAGTTTGCGATTTTTTCAGATTTTACGATATTGTGCGATATTTCCCGATTCTCGTCCAATTTTACACTACGGTTGAACGATATCGATATCGACATCGATATTTAGCGATACTCAGGAAAAAATACATTAGACCCCAATATCCATATCGCAATATTCAAATTTGCGATATATCCGCGATATTTCGCGATATTTTCATCTTTGGTGGTAACATATAATTCTATATTAAAAGGGTTGTTTTGTGTGGGCAAATGCTCGGATGCAGTAGTCCTTTTTTATGAGTTGAAAGTTTCTAGGTTAAAACCCGATTTGTATATGTACTGTAATTTGCTGCACAGTTTATGTAAGAACGGGGATGTTAGTCAAGCTTTGCGGGTGTTAGAAGATTTGGAGTGCAAATGATGTCATCTCATACAACATACTACAACATCCTTATGAATGCATTATGCGAAGTTGAATAAAGTTGATGCAGTTGAAGCCTTGTTTAATGATCTATGTTCGTTTGGTATACAACATACTACAACATCCTTAGGAATACATTATGCGAAGTTCGAAAAGTTGATGCAGTTGAAGCCTTTTTTAATGATCTATGTTCGTTTGGTTTAGAACCGGATGTGGTTACGTACGATATTATGTGAGAGGTTATCTTGGAAGGAAAATATATGATGAAGCAGAAATGTTTGTGGAGGAAATGGATGATCGAAGATTCACTCTGGATTCATCTGTGTTGAGTATGTTGGTTCATCTGCAAGAGAAGGTGGGAGGCAGTATTACTCTTTCAAAACTTATTGAGAGTTCATCTGGAAAAGGTAGTAATAAGTAGTGATAGTATGGTAGGAGGTAGATGAATATATAACTTCAACCTTTTGTGAATTAAATGTGGATTGGTTAATATATTCATGCAACCTGCTGTATAATTTAAGTATTACATTTCGACCACTTTTTTCTATGATTTGGTGAAATGAATTAATTTGTAGTATACAACTAAGTAATTACCTGATATTTTAGTTTGTAGAGTTGACAGCATGAGAAAGAAATAGATTATGAGTAACAATATAAGGCTCAGTGGCAGAGTTCCCTAGCCTTGTGAGAAAATGGAGGTATTGGAGCATCTCCCCGACGGATTTCACCCCGAATCGTATCCATTGGTAACGTACATGGATGACTCATTAAGTGTACTCCAATGCTTAACACGATCACCAAATTCATTGAAACATACATTTGTGAAATCTCTGCGCAAATTGAATTTTATATATATGTCACATTTGTTTTGAAATCATCTTCTTCAAACTCTGTTTCTTCATCATCAAAGTTTTTGTTTTGAAATCATCTTCTTCAAACTCTGTTTCTTCATCAAAGTTTGTGTTTTGAAATCATCTTCTTCAAACTCTGTTTCTTCATCAAAGCTTGTTTTCTGAAATCATCTTGTTCAAACTCCGTTTCTTCATCAAAGCTTGTTTTCCGAAATTAAAAACTATGTTTTTTCATCAAAGCTTGTTTTCCGAAATTAAAAACTCCGTTTCTTCGTCAAAGCTTGTTTTTCGAAATCAAAAACTCTGTTTCTTCATTAAAGCTTATTTTCTGAAATCATCTTCTTCAAACTCTGTTTTTTCGTCAAAGCTTGTTTTCTGAAATCATCTTGTTCATTTGTTTATTATTCTAATTCATTTGCTCAAGTTTTTTTTTTTTTATTTATTATTCTAATTCATTGTACTAATGTATTGGGGAAATAAATATTTTCATTTATGAAAGTGTACACATATTAAGTTTGAACAACAATATACCTTCCCTTCTTCTTCATATTTTCTTTCGAATAAAATTAATTCCATATAATGAAGATTTTCGAGAAGACTCTCGAGGGAACGCACTTCGAAATTGAAGTGAAACCCGAAGACACGGTTCGTTTTTATTTTCTTTTTTCGTAATTCAATTTTGATTTGTTGATTTTGTAATTCTTAATTTCATTCCCAGGTGTTCTTAATAAGGTTATTTCAACTGGATTTTTTTTATTATTTGTTGAATTATTATTTATGCTTGGTATTAAGTTAATATGCAGCTGAGTTATTGAATTAGATGTTTAAAAAAAAATGGCATTCATCTGTTGAATTACCTCTTCCCTTCCTATAATTGGGTTAATAATTGAATTTCTCACAATTGAGTTATTCATCATAGATTATGCATCCATTGGCGGATGAACTCCATACATTCACTCCCTTTTGTGTTATATGAATCATTCCCTATAGCATGGGAGAATTCGTCTATACTATTTTAAACTAGAGAACGTGCTCACTATGAAGTGTGTATATTTTCTAGTTTATGTTTCTATTTTATTCCCATTTATTAATGTCTTTCCTTCCAATAAATTATATATGAGATATATGCTAGTCTCATCGATTACGTTTATTGTCATTTGTCCAGATTGTGGATGTGAAGAAAAAAATAGAAACTACAAAGGGAGTTGATACTTATTTTGCTCACTATGCAAATCTCCTTATTTTTGAATTTTGTTTACACTACGTACTTTGAAAAGTATCCCTTTTATTGAAAATTGAGAGTCATGCATGACGCATGTATGATGCCAAACGTAACATTTTTCCAATTAAAATACACACACAAACATATACAGAAACTGAAGGAGTTGACCTAGTGGTGTACACTTGAAACTTAGGAGGATGTTCCTCTTTAGGTCTCAAATTTGAAACCCCTAGACGAAGCCTCAGCTAATGGACGGTGGAATCGGTCTCCCGGATTAGTCGGTCCTTGAGATGGAAACCGAGAGTCCGAGACTTTAAAAAAAAAAATCACAGAAAGAGGCCAAAGGCCTCAAGCTTAATCCGACTTATTTGGTTGATCCTCTCTTCCATTTCTGGTGTCAAATAGTTTCTCCAATATCCAACCACACCTTTCCTAAAGAAGGACGTGTTTGGCACATTCATTAAAATTGATCCACTTTTATTTACCTCCAAATTCTTGAGCCTCTCCAAACTGCACCTCCACAATATTTCATCAACTTCTTCACCTTCAATTTGCCTCCCCATAAACTCTGAAATCCTCAAAACATGCCCTTTTGGATCAGCTTTCATCTCCTCGTACTTGAGAAACAAGATTTTATGAGGTCGTCTCCGGCTCTCCGTCCAATACTCGACCACATGATCGAAGAACGACCCATATTGATGGACTCCGGAGCAAAAACAATCCACCGCCTTCTCTAGTGGATACGGGTCATCTTTCGGCCTCAAAAGCGTGTTGAAAAAATGCCACATTGAGATTAGAGTGTCCTTAGGGTTTCGTGCGAGGTACACGATTTTGCAACTTGAGTTCTTGATCGAATCGGGAAGGACGGCGTACGGAAGATGTGTGTGGAGGAGACGAGGGGCGGATGAGTCGTAGATGTCGATTTGTAGGGGTTTGGTTGAATAAATTGTGCTTTCGATTGTGGGGACGTGGAAATGAGGGTTTTGCATGGTTAGAATATCTTCATTGTTGGGGTTAGGGTTAGGGTTTCGTGTGATGCATAGGGCGAGGGATTTGAGCCACGTGGTGCCTGTTTTCATCGTTGATGCAAGAAGAATGTCGTCTTCTCGAGCGTGGAAGGTTGACCTAAATTTGGAGGCGGGCTCCACGAGGCCTGGCTCGAACCAAAAGCCTTCCCATTGAGCGACGTCCATGGCCTCCCAAAAACGCGCCTTTGGAAGGTCGTTCACATCAATATTGCCCGGGTTTGGGGTTTGGGTTTCGATAGGGGCCATTTTGAGTATTGTAAGGTTTAAAAGAGATCGAGTAATGAAAGGCTACAAAGGATGTTGTATGCTTTGTTGAGACTTTGGACAATAACTAAGGGATTTTAAATGGAAATGTATTGATCGATCAACTATATATTCTACTAAACTTGTGCCTTTCCTCCAATTTTATTTATAGAACTTTGTTATGAATAATTAAGTAGTCTTATTCTTTGATAAAAGGAAAGGGCAGAAGGGGCAAAAGCTATATGATGTATAGTATATAAATAAAGAGCTAGGTTCAAAGACGTACAATAACAAGAATTCCTCTATGTTGTGTTAACAATGTTTAATTAAAATGTGATAGTCACTTTTGTTAGAAATATTATCACTTTTTACTTAAATTTTTTCTTTATATAAACATAAAATCTGAAAAAAATAATGATCTGTCCTACCAAAAAATTTACAATATGGATCAAAATGATTCGTCTCACGGAAAAATCGGAAAAATATGACGATTTCACACAAATTTTTATCTAATATTAATTCTTATTAAGACTACTAATAAGTACTCCAATATATTAATTAGAACAAAGAGGAAGAGACGGAAAGTAATGAACGTAGTTTAATTTCTCCTCCACATTGTATTTTTTTTTTTTTTTTGGAAGGTTTTTTAGTGAAATTTTATTAACTTGAATACAGGGGTATTCAAAATCCGTTACTATCATAACATTTATTGTATATCAGATCTGACACACTAGAATCTTTCTGGTATATACATCCAAAGTACTCGTTCCCACTTGCAATATGAATTTTTAAAAGTGCCATCAAGTTGAGCCTTTAATCACTTTTATGTGCTGAATTTTATACCGTCTGCGATCTCTTTTGAAGGATAAGCCCTCTCGTTGAAAATTAAGTCATTTCGAGTCCTCAGTAACTTCTTCCACACCGTACATTGCCATACTAAAAATTTTAGTCTCATTTATTTAAACCAAATGTATTTATGACATATACGTTGAAATGTGAAATACTCCATGTACAGTATAGTTATTACCTACTGACATGAGCATGCATGCGCACTGAGATTAAAATTCAACTTCTCATGTAATACGTTTGAATATTTTTATAAAATAATCTTCAAGTCCTTTTTCATAGAATACATGGAAACTCAGTCCTGCTTTCAACTTTCAAAGTTATCTTTTCTCATTTATTAACTATGTATTTCACTATTTCATATGCTTTCGTTTGTGAGAGTTAGTAATGTGTCAAATTGCATTTAAAATTAGGGTTAGTTATTATAGTACACTATATAATGTTGTAGGATGTTGATATCCAATATTCAATTCAACGTGAAACTGATTTGCATTTTGTGTGTATTTTGCATGAGTCAATCTTACGTCGTTAGCAAAAATCAAATGTTTGTATTCCTCGTATTTACTTCTCTCTCCGTCTCTGAAAATTTTGCATTTTTTTGTACAGAATTTAAGAAAAAAATGTAATAATTAGAGTCTTGAGAGTAAGTTTGTAAACTTTTATATATAAAGTAAATAAAGTAGTTGAATTGAGTGTATGGTGGACCCAAAAAGTAATGATATAAAAGATAAATATGTGTATATTGTGGGGGTGAGTATAAAAACTTTTCAGGGACTGAGGGAGTATATTTGATCTATTTTACTTAATATTTGTTATCGTATCATATTTTGTGTCGACGTGATAGTGACATGACACGTTAAGGTCAAACACAAGATAATATGATAAGGATACATGTCGACGTGATATGAACATGATAATTTTCATATCGACACGATACGATAACAACACACAACACGATAATGACACAATTAAGAAATAAATTTAAATATATAAAAACTAGAGTATTTATTAAAATAAAAAAAAAATACCGTGTCATTATTGAATATTTGTCGTAACATGTATAACATGTTAACAACAAGTTGTTAGCATGTTAATTTTATCGTATTTAACGGTTCGATATGAATCTAACACAAACGCGATAAGGACAAACGCGATAAGGTCAAGTATACACTAATTCGTAATTTTGGTTTCAGATTCTTTATTGTAGGAAATTCAAAGGGGCGGGAATCCTGACCATTTTCGCTAGATTATTCCCTTGTTCCTATATCGCCCAATAGCAATTCGATTCCCTTGTTTCACTTTTTGTATTTTAATGGTATTTCACTTTACTGAATTTTTAACATGTGTCGCCCCTAATATTGTAGCCGACGTTGATTATTTTTAATACGACGCATATCAATCATTCATATAGTAGAATAAAATATGGAACACGTATTACGCATATCAATTATTCATATAGTAGAATAAAATATGGAACACAAAAATTGAAACTGATGATCACATTCGGCTCAATAGTGTATGAAACTGATCATGAAATATATGATGTACTATATATATCATTCATATTGAAAAAAAAATCTTTTTTTTTTATTAGATGTGTGACATATTACTTCAACAACTATATAGATATCTCATTATCAAAATAAACTGAAACATCTTGCCTATCTAATAAAAATGTCATTTAAAAATCAAGATTGAGACTGATACCCAATCCCTTGCTGAGGTAATTTCTAATTAAATTCAGACGACTAATTCAGTGAATTAATTTCCTGTATCTCAATTATTTTTCATTTCAAAAATTAAGATTACGAAATATGTGCGTAAGTGCGTTACATGATGCGACAGAGAAATAAGAAATATTTTTCGAGTATTACTTAATTTGAGGACAAAAGGCAGGCTTATTAATTTTGATGTGTAAATATATTTGCCTTGAAATTAAATGTTTCTTTTTTTTGAAACTAAACATTTCTTTAAAATTGAAAATACCGTTTTCTAATAGTTACGTAAAACACATGATTAAGGTCGTCTATTAAATCAACGTCACATCAGTTTCACTTGTGACTTAATCTTTGTAGCTATTTTCAAATATTGAATTATACACTTATTCATATGTTCTAATTAAATTTCGAAATTTTAATTTCGATCAGTATCTGATACATCATTCTTAGGTAACCAAAATTTATTTGAAATAGACATTAATTAATAGTTTAATTGATTTTCATTCATCAAATTTTATGCAATATAATTTTAATTATTAACAAAAACTTGAATGAGATCGATACCTTTTGTATGAAACTTTTTACATTCTTTTTATTACATTTTTTAAATCTATTTTTTAATATAAAAATTTACAAATTAAATTAAAAATTGTGTTATTATAATGTAGCGCAGAGGTGGAGGTGAAATAGACAGTTTGGCTATATTGCTTACTAACTAATTTGAGTGAAAAATAGAAAAGGAGTAGTTTGAACACTTTATACGTTTACTAAAATAATAAAACTTTGAGTGGGTGTAATAAAGAAATTAGCTTAGTGTTCATATAACCGTAGCCAACATTAATCTGGCTGGCCCCAAATACAAATGACACTCCAATCATAATAAAGGCGGTTTAAATTATCAAGATTTTCAAAAAGAATTTATTTCGTCTTTTAACAAATCGAATTAGAGATTAGGCTGCATTTAAAATCTTGCTTGAGAAAACGCTATTTATGAACAAAATTTGAAGCCATAGAAAAATGTACAACCCTTTAGAAACAAACCAACTATAGTTAAAGTGTAAAAACAAAACTTACCAAAGAATTGAAAGCGAAAAACAAAATGAGGAACTTAATAATTTTCAAGAACGAGTTGCTGAACACCACGAAAGTAATCGAGGAACTCAAGGCGAGGTTATGGAGTTGGTTCGCGTGCAAATTCCCTTCACGAAACAATTTCTGCTTCAAAGACTGGTTTACCAATCCCACTTCATGTATCACTACAAAAAAAAAGCCTAATTTTGATACCAAAATTTTGAGACAGACACCTAATCCGTCTCTAATAAATACGGATTTGTTAAAAAAAATGAGATTTGAAACCGAAAATAAAATTGTCTCTCATTATAAACAGATTAGATACGACTTTTAGTTTCGAGAGTTTTAGATACGGATTAGATACAGATACCACCGTCTCTAAACAATCAATTTTTCTCCCCAATATAAAACGAGACAAGGTGATACACAAAATAAAATAAAGTGCAATAAAAACTGAAGACGAAGGATGCAGTGAAGGAGGAAGTGTACTCGAAGATCCTCAATCGGAGGTCTAGGGGAACGGAGGAAGTGTACTCGAGGATCCTTAATTGGAGGTCTAGGGGAACAATGACGCGTCCTTCCTTGAAAGTCACTAGTGGACGCCCCATGAGAAGTACCTTGAAAGTTAGTATTTTCTATTAAACGTACATTAAAATATTTAATTTAAAATATCTAGGAATCAAGAGTGTTTAAAATAGGGTTGTAGCATGTACGGGTGAATTGAGTTATAGTATTAATTTATTTACTCTTTTATTTAATTAATAAATAGTAAAAATAAAAAAATCAAATATATCTTCTATATATCTGGATAAAAATATAGATAAATAGAGATATTATAATAATATTATCACTATAAGAAAATAATTAATTGGCTAGCTAAAGAATATTTTGTAGGCCATAATTCCAATTTTGTAGGCATTTATATTTACCTACGGAATACCAACGAAAACCATTAGTATGAAATTCGCTCGTAAGTAATTTGGTTGCCCACGGAAATTTAATCCGTAGGCAATTACCTACAACATTACCACATTTTCGAATTCGCTCGTAGGTAATTTGGTTGCCCACGAAAATTTAATCCGTAGGCAATTACTTACCACATTACCACATTTTTGTAGCAAATCCATAACATTACCACATTTTTTGTAGCAAATTCATAACATTTCGATAGGTAATATGATTACCATAATAAATGAAATTTCGTAGGTAAATATCAACTACAAAACATTTTTCGTAGGCAAATTTGGCCACAAACATTTCGGTTGAAAAAAAATTAATATATATTTTTAAAAAAAATTATTAATAAATTATTTTTTTGGCATTCGCCTACAGAATAAATTCATTCAAAATTGATAAAATTTAATATATATTTTTTAAAAAATTATTAATAAATTATTTTTTTGGCATTCGTCTACAAAATAAATTCATTCAAAATATTGGACCAACCGTTCCAACCATTAAGGTTGTGTTTGGTTGGGTGGATTTGGGCTTATGGATTTCAAATCCACGGTCCAAATCCATTCTACATGTTTGGATTATGAATTGATTTCAAATACTTAGATTTGTGTCTAACACACTTTTAGTTAAAATTGAGAGAGATTTCAAATCCACACTAAAATCATGTCATTTGAAATCCATCCATTTTTAAATTCTTCCATTTGAAATACATCCTCAAATCAAATCCCTTCATCCAAACACAACCTAATTGATCACAAAATCAGTTCAAAAAGTGTTAAAATATACAAACTTAGGTGCACATTAGGCCCCTTTTATAATGTTTTCTCTCATGTTTCTTGTATTCCTTTCGATGTGGGACAAAAAATTTATGTTTGTTGGTTACTAACTTACTAATACTACTACTTTTATATTGTTTTTTCTCTTATATTTTTTCTACTCTTTCGATGTGGGATATAATAAAGTTCATATACTTATTTGTTAGTAACACTATTGCTTTTCTAAGTTCCTAGCTAATTTTGTAGGTAATACAATTAGATAATTTATACATATAAATAGCTAGGAAAATTTTCGTTGGTAAATAAATAAAAAAATCACCTACAACCGTTTCGGTAGGAAAATGCGGTTTTGCCTACTTTTCATCCATCTTCTTCCTTATATACCTTCCCGGAAATGGAAGCGGCTCATATGTAATGGGAACCCCCCATTTATCACAAGGTACCTCAAGCTTCTTCTTTTTCAAATCTTTGGCAATTCTCCACTTTGAAATTCTTGGAGCAACCTCTCCACTTCCATCTTTTTCTACCTCCTTCTTTGTCTCTTCCTCCCTTTCCTTTCCCTTCACCACTTCATTCTCTTCTACTTCACTCGACATTGAAGAAATTCCATATTGTTCACCACTTGAAATTGTAATAGCATTACAATGCTCACGTGGGTTTACCTCGGTTGTCGATGGAAATTTTCTTTTGTTTGGTTGAGATCCAATTGAAGTTGCCAATTGTCCCATTTGAAATTCCATTGATTTTTGATTACTCATAAGTTGACCAATCATGGATTCCATTGATTTTTTATTACTCATGAGTTGAGCAAGAATTGAGTCGGTTGCTTCGGATTTCTTCTCACTTTTCTCACTTCTCTTATCACTTTCCTCCATTCTCTTTATGAGGTGTGAAAGAAGCTCATCTGTGGAAGACTTCCCTTCTCCACTTGGAAGTTTTGCTCCGTGATCAAATCCGGGAGGATATTGAATAGCACTTTTAGGGTTGGAATAGGACAAATTCTCATTCCTCCTAAAATTTTGATTTTGAGGAGTTGAGAATTGAGGAGACGGACCCCCTTGACCTTGAGATGATGAAGATTGCCCTTGGAATCGGTTTTGAGGAGGAGTTTGATATCCTTGACCACGATTTTGATATTGTGGTTGTCCTTGATATTGTCGATTCCCTTGAAAGTTTTGAGGATACCCTTGTTGACCTATGTATTGCACTTCTTCCATAGGTCCCATTTGAGGATCCTCTTGCCCAAATGGTAAATGATTATCTCTTGATTGAGATAAAACATTCACCTTTTCAATGAGTGTGGCCATCATTACTCTCACGCTATCATTATCATCCACTTGAGCTACCCTATTTCGTGCTCCACGGTCTACTCTCATCTTGAAAGTATTGCTTGATATCCCTTCTATTATGTCATTGATCTCCTCCACCGATTTCATCTAAATTGAACCACCCGCACAAGCATCAATGTGGTGTTGATCTTCCACTCGTAACCCACCAATGAACCAACATGTTGTTTGTTCTATTGGGAAACCATGATGGGGGCATGTGATGAGAAGACTCGTAAACCTTTCCCATGCTTCTTTGATCCCCTCATTTGGACCTTGTTGGAACGTAGAGATCTTTTGCTTGACTTCCATCGTCTTTGAAGGAGGGTAGTACTTCAATAGAAATCTCTTCTTCAATTCTTCCCACGTCCTCACTTCTCCGGCGGGAATGCTTGATTGTAGCCAAGCTTTTGCTTTCCCCGACAATGTAAATGGAAATAACCTCATCTTTTTAGCATCTTCCGACACTCCGTTTTGCTTGAGAGTGTCGGCCATCTCCAAGAATTGAGCAAGATGTTCATTCGGGTCTTCCTCAAATCCTTCCTCCGTCCTTCCTTCAAATTGTCTCTCCCTCAACATCCTTAATAAAGAGGCACTAATCTCAAAATTGTTTGCCTCCACCCTTGGTCTTGCCAACCCATCGTAATGCTCCCTAGGTTGAGGCTCAAAATATTCCCTCATTGGCCTTCCATGGTACACACGTTGAGGTTCTTCTATATGTCGAGGAGGAGGAACTAATTCTTCTTGGATTTGTTGAGGTGGAGGATATTGGTAAGGTGGAGGATATGGGTGTTGATGTAGTGGATATGGATGAGGTGGAGGTGGTGGATAGTAGGCTTGTTGTGGAGGTGGATAAGGATAAGGATTGTATCCTTGATATGGAAGGTGGTTTTGGAGTGGATATAATGGATTGGGATTAATGAGATTTTGTGGAGGGTTTTGAAGTGGATTACCTCCTTGTTGATTCCCAATTTGGGGATTCTCCCTTTGAAGCTCATCATCTCCATTTGGTGGAGGATTCATCTCTTCAATGTTTTCCATCTCAAGTGGTTCTTCTATGACTCTTTGACGGTTTCTACTTCGATTCCTTCTTCTTGCGTGTGCCTCGATCTCAAGGTCTAATGGTTCAAGGTTTCCTCCACGTGATCTTGTGATCATGCACCTACAAAAGGAAAATGTCAAAGCCCACAAAGAGAAACGAAAAACAAGATAACGAAAAAGAAATGCTACTACCAACAACACCCAACAAACTCTAAGTTTCACTAATAACACTCGCTTAAATCCCCGGCAGCGGCGCCATTGACTTGTTCGTATTTTTGGATAAGTTTTTCCAAGTATATTTTCGTTCCAAGGACTTAATTGAGTATCAATGAATCCCTAAAGTTGCAAGTTATCATGCTATTGTAGTAACTAAGCTTGTTTGTTTGGATTTTCGGGAATAAGAACAAAGATATTAAACCAAATTAACTAAAGTAATAAGTAATAGTGACTACAAATAGTGAACTAACTAACTTTCTTTTGGAAAGTGCAAGAGAAGTGTATTGCCTCGGGTGTTTCCGTTTTGTTAGGAATTAATTAACTAATGAACCAATTTCATGAATTAGATATGAATTCGGATTAAGCTAAAGGCTATCACATAAGTGTGCAAACCCCCTCGAAAGGCATAGGCGAACATCGTGCATTGATTAGCAATTATAGGATCTAACCAAATACCATAAGCTCCTAGGATAGTGTTTCATAAGCACTTTCAACACGGTTACTAATGCTTATGAAACGCCCTCTCACCAAACTCCTAGACGACCTCTATTCGTTTAGTGTCTAAAGTTGTCAGTCTAGCCATTAACCTCCTCTCGGTTAGCTAATTACTAATTAACTTCTATTCAATTGACCAAAGCTCACACTCACACCCCAATCATGCAAACCCAACTCTCGTTGCAATCAACACAATCGAAAATGCTAGCTAATAGGGTTGATCAATCAAATGAATCAAACACAATACAACTCTAGAAACATTTACACCCAGATCCTAAGTGAATCATGCAACTACTTCACAATTACACTAAATTCCCTTCAAAACATCCACACCCAAGGCAATTGGGGATTAGCCCATGGTTCTAGAAGAGAATCTCATGGCTACAACACAAAATAACATAAAGCCCATGCTAATTGATAAAGAAATTGCAAGATAGAAAGTAATTACCAAATTGAAACTTAAAATTGAGAGATATCACCTTGATGATGGATTTGTAGCTACAATATGATGAAATAAGCAAAACCCACTTAGAATCCTTGATTGAAAACACCAAATTAACTAAATTCTAAGCTAATCCATGGAAAACTAGAAGAAAACTATCTCAAAAACCTATCACTATGTGTAACTATGTGTAGAGTCTTCTCAATGTGTGGAATCCCCTTTCAAAAACGAACTTTGGGCCTTATATACTCTTCCAAAAGTGCTTGACATGTGCCCTAAGGTAGAAACACGATTTTAGGCGAAAATAAGAGGTCACACGGCCGAATCGGGTAACTCGGCCGAGTCGGGCACTTCCAAAAGCGTGTTTTCCATTTTTGTTCACTCAGTAGCTCGGCTGGATGCTGTAGCTCGGCCGAGTCGGGCCATATAATGCATTGCCCTCTTTTTCAGGCAACTCGGCCGGATGGAGTAGCTCGGCCGGATTGCCAATCGTTCCAGATTCTGCATTCCCATTCCACTCGGCCGGATTGGAGAGCTCGGCCGAATTACCAATCTTTTCCACTCGGCCGGATTGGAGAGCTCGGTCGGATTGTCCGTCATTCCAGATTCTGGATCAAAATTCCACTCGGACGGATTGGAGAGCTGGGCCGAGTCGTGCCTTAAACATATCTTGAGCCTTTTTCAGGCCACTCGGCCGGATGGTGTAACTCGGCCGGATTGCAAGATGTTCCAGATTCTGGACTCTTTTTCCACTCGGCCGAGTTGGGAGCTCGACCGAGTTGCACTCCGAACTTGTTTCGTGCATAACTTTTACTTTCGACCTCCAAACGACTTGATTCTTTTGGCCATTCCACTCCGTTTTTCGAGACGAACCCAATGGTCAGCTTCTCTTCTTGATCCAGTGAAGTATGGTATGTGTTTTGCTTCTAAAATTCATCGTTTTTCCTACAAAATCGACAAAACACTACCTTTCTCTTATTTTGATCAAAACAATGATAATCAACCAATAATTCAATGAAATAAACATCAAATGAGCTTCAAATATGCATCTAAATCGTGTAAATTCCACCCGAATCATAAATCACCATCAGATTTTTCCTTGGTAATTTCGTGGGTGAAAATGTGTAAAATAATTTATAAAGATCCTTAGGCAATTCTCAATATTTAAAGACGAAAATATTTTTGTTGGAAAATTATGTAGCCAATTCAACAATTTCTTGTAGTGTATGTTATATCTTTCATATCTTTTATATAAAAATATATTTTATATGACAATATATATATATATATGAAAGAAAATATTTCAAGAATTCATTCTCTAATCGTGGTATCCTTTATTATAATATATCAATTTAAAACTTTGTGTACAATAAATAATTAATAAAATATCAATTTTAATGAACCAAAATTAAATACATATACAATTTAGAAATTAATAACAAAAAATTAAATTTACAAATTTAAAAGTTACCGTTTGAATATACGTTAAAGAAAATAAATTAAATGAATTAAAAAAATTATCAAAAGAATATACTTATACAATTAATATTAAAAGAGAAAACAAAAGAGTTATATGTCCAAGCGGCAGGTGTCTATTGCTGGATACTCGCCCACCAGGGTTCAATTCCCACATATCATGCTACATGCACCCTCGCCACAACTTCCGACAACCAACATCATCCAAAAAAAACTAAGAAACTCAGAATATTTTTTTTATATAATTCTCGATACTCCAGGTCGACCATACACACACTCTGGTCGATGAGAGTGTATATGATCGACCACAAATGATCGAAAATTAAAAAAAAAAAAAAACCAAATTGTAGAGAAAAAAGGGAAAACCCTAAACCTAAAATATAGACCTGGGGTTAGTGGTGGCACGGCGAGGGGCGGCTTGGGTTTGGGTGTTTGAGAAAAAAAAAAAGATGAAGGGGCAACGGGGGAGACGCTAGGGTTGGTGGCGGCACAGCGACGGGGCTTGGGCTCGACGGCAGTGGGGTTGGGGAATGGGGGCGACAAAAAAAGAAGAAGATGGAGGATGAGCGGGGGCGGCGGGAAGAGAAAATGGGGGAGGGGAAGGAGAATGAGAGAAAGGGAGAAAGAGAAGAAATTAGGGTTTTTAGGGTGGGGTGCATTTAGTAAATAGATTTTTGAAATAAAAGAGTATTTAGAACAATTTAGGGGTGCATCTATCATGATAATTTTTTTGGGGTGTATCAATTGAGGGTGTGTTCTCAACGCCAATGGAGGTGTAAATAGTTAGCCCATCTATAATTGAGCACAGCCCAACCATACATCCCGTAAATATTTCAACACCAATTAATTTTTAGTGGTCCAAACAAGAACTGTCTGAACTCAATAACTAGGTCTATTTGATAAATTAAATGAGTAACAAAAAAAACTATAATCAGGGAGTGAAAAAAACATCATACAAATTAGTTTTATCAATATTTATTATATTTTGTTTTCAAAAAAAATATATTAAATATTGTGAACAGAAATGCTCTTTCATAAAATATTGCAGGTTCAATATAATTATTTTTAAGGAAACTAAAAAAACTCGCCAATCAAATTGAAATTGATCAAATGAATCTCTCCCAAAAAAAGGCTAATAAAGAAAAATAGTTTTTTTTTGCTCTTAAATTTGTATAGTAAAGACCAAATATGAATTATTGTTTGGATAAATAATTGTTATACAGTTATAGTATCACATATTTGTTTATTGTTCATATAGTAATACATTTTTTAATACTTTACAATCATATTAACGCATACTTGTTGTTATAGTATTCTTATAGTAATATAGAACTAGAGTTAAAAATATGATTTATTTTGTGCACAATATTTTGGAAAAAAAAATTATTTGATTCCATATTATTCGTAGTTTATGTCCATTCCTTAAATATAATAATATATAATAAAGGGATTATAGTTTTTTTAGTCCTTTAAGTTGGACTAATTTTGAATTTGGTCCTGATCGAATACACATTTTGATTTTGGTCCCATAAGTTGGCCGAAATTTTGAATTCAGTCCAATTACTACCATTGTAGGTAAATAAACCGATCAAATTCTTAGCTCGTGTGCAATTCAAATCAACTGTGAATTTGCTCATGTGCAGAAAAATGCAAAAATCAATGGATTTGATCGATTTATTTATCTCAAATTGTAGTAATTGGACTGAATTCAAAATTTTGACCAACTTATGGGACTAAAATCAAAATGTGTATTCCATCGGGACCAAATTCAAAATTAGTCCAACTTAAAGGACTAAAAAAACTTTAATCCCTATAATAAAATAGTGTATATGGTATATACAGAGTGTCAGTCTCATGAAAAATGTGCAAACATCTCCAATTAAAATAGCAATCTAAAAATTCAATTTAAGTAATACTGTATTCAATATATAGGCTCAAGTTATGTTTTAAAAATAACACATTGGCTCAAATTCTAAACACTCATGGTGTAACCTAAACATTTATTGGTTCAATTTGATTTAGATTTTTAAATTAGTAATTCATAATCAAACAAAAAATTTAATTCTATGAAAATTTAAAAGGCTACGGTTATACACACGGTTGTTGAAGACACACACATTTAAAAAAAATAAAAAAATTAATGGTTACGTGAAATGTCTAATATACCCTTTTTTGAAATTAAAAAAAGTAAATAATAAGTACATCCATCAATTTCATTTTACGTCAGAATCCTCACCATCACCACCACGCCAAAATCGTCCCCCACCATCACCATAATATCCAAAAAAAACAATTGAAAATATTTTGACACAATTAAAATAAAAAAATACCCAAACAAAATGCAAACTCACAAAATTAAAGTAAAATACTAAAATAAATCATTTCAACTCACTAATTCCAAACAAAATGCAAACTAACAAAACTAAAGCAAAAAACGACAATTTTTTACAAACAAAATTGAAAAAGGTCCTAAATTTTTTTTAAATGCAGACGTTTGAATATATCTGAATTTCGGTAAAAAAATTCGAATAAAAACAAATATTCGAAGATTTTTTTTGAAAAAGAGCAAAAATTAAAAAAATATCGAAAGAGAGAAAAAATCGAAAAAAAACAAAAAAAAACAAAATTGACCTAATACATAAGAAATCAAGATTGGGGCTGGTGTGACTTTCGCGTTTTTCTTTTAAAATTAGTGTCTTCCCCGGCATCTACTTTACCGTAGTCTTTGAAGGATTTCACTGTATCTATGAACGATAAACAGAGTTGAACCTGTTTATGATTTTTATCGGGGCTAGGGAGAAGGGGGTACGAATGATCGACGTGGCTTTGAGAAGGGACGACGACGACCGCTTGAAGGAGGAAGGGGAGAGGGTGAATTAGGGTTTAAAAGAAAATGAGTATTTAAGATATTTTTACGGGATGTATACTCATCTCAGTGAGTGTTTGCAAATTCAAGTGGGAGGGGTAGAATTACTTTTTTTTAAAATGTCGCTTACTTGAACTCAAACAACAGAAACGTGGTTTTATTTTAGGCTATTTGCACCTCCGACATGTTTAAGTGCACAACCCGATTGATGCACTCCCCTCAAAATTTGATTAGGATAGATGTACTTTTTTTGAATTGTCTTAAATACCCCTTTATCTATAAAATGCATTTATTAAGCACACTCCCTACTAAAACCTAATTTATAACCCTAAAACTCATTTCTCACATTTTCTTGTCGACGGGAGTGTATATGGTCGACATTGGTTTGTTGAAATTTATAAAAAAAAAAAAAAAATTACTTTTTAAATTTCTAATTTTTGTTTGTTTGGTGGCCACCAAAAGTGGTGGTGGCAGCAACTGCAGCAATTAGATTTAGGATTTAAAGATTGAACAAGGGTGTACTTAGTGGTGAGGGTGCATTTAGTAGTTTAATATTATTTAAAGGGTATTATGGAATTTTCGCATGATTATTAAATTAATAAACTGAGTGGGGAAGTGCATTTAAACAAAGGTAGGACTATTTACACCTCCATTTCGGTTTAGAACACTCCCCCTATGAATTTAATAATAAAATAATGAGGTAAAAAATCAAAAATACCCTTTTAAGTCATATTAAACTACTAAATGCACCCCTCACCTTTAAACCTAAGTTTTATCCATCCTCCTCCTCCGCTGCCGCCGCCGCCACCACCACCAAACACCAAACACCAAAATTTCT
Organism: Galeopsis tetrahit; assembly: GCA_963675135.1. NCBI lineage: Eukaryota > Viridiplantae > Streptophyta > Magnoliopsida > Lamiales > Lamiaceae > Galeopsis > Galeopsis tetrahit. The sequence goes on from OY776133.1 coordinate 64,759,901, forward strand.
CCCCAAACAAAAAAAATTCAACTTAAAAAATTTCAACTTTTTTTTAAGATTTCGACAAACCAGTGTCGACCATATTCACTCCCGTCGACACTGGTTTGTCGACAAGATTGTATATGCTCGACATTTGTTGATCGAAAAAAAAAAATTAAAAACTCGTCGACAACTTTAGGTCGACCAAAAATACACTCGTCGACAACAGGTTGTCGACGGAGTGTATTTGGATCGACCTAGGTAAGAAAAAGAAGGAAAAAAAAAACAAAAAAAAACAAACCTGGATTTGGCCGATGGACGGGAGCGGGGGCGAGGGTCGTTAAGAGGGGGCGGCGGCCGATGAGTAGTGGCCGCGACCGATTACTGTAATTTTTTTTTTTTTACAAATCGAGATGGGAGAAGGGAGGGGGCGACGGGCTCGCCGAGGGAGGGAGGAGGAGGGAGGGGACGGTCGCGGCGACCGCACGACGGGCTCAGCGAGGGAGGGGGAGGCGTCGCCGGCGACGGGTGGTGGAGGGGCAGGTCGCCGGCGGTGGTGGTGAGGGGTGGGGGAGAAGATGAAAGAAGAAATGGAGGAGGAAGAAGATGGAGGATTTGGGGGAGAAAGTAGGGTTTAGGGAGGGTGTGAGTAGTAATTGGAATTGTATAAGAGAAGGGCATTTATGACAATTTGATGGGGGTGCATCTATCTTGACGAAATTATGGGAGGGTGCATCAATCGGGGGGAGTGTTCTAAACCGAAATGGAGGTGTAAATAGTCCCACCCTTTAAACAAGCCGGAGCCGTACCCTTTATTTTATGGGCGCGGCTAAAGGCACCCGGATTTCCTATGAGTACACCCACCAAACATTTTTTTAATTTTTCAGAACATGTGAAATGTCCCATATACCCTTAGGGTAAAATTTATGTAAAAAGAAAAAGATGAGTACACCCACCTATTCTATTTCAACCACCACCTCCTCCTCCTCCACCACCACCACCACCACCACCATAAAAAAAACTTTAAAATTGAAACAAAAATTAATCCAAAACACCAACTGTTCGAAAAAAATTCCAAAACAAACATGTTCGAAATTTTTTCCAAAACAAACTCAACATGTTCGAAAAAAATTTCAAAACAAACTCAATATGTTCGAAAAAAATTCCAAAACAACTCAAATTTGTTCGAAAAAAAAGATTTAACATCTTGTTCGAAAATTTTTCCAAAACAAAATCAAGTTGTTCGAAATTGTTTCCAAAACAAACACAATATGTTCGAAAAAAATTTCAAAACAACTTAAATTTGTCCGAAAAAAAAATCGAACATCTTGTTCGAAATTTTTCCCAAAACAAACTCAAGTTGTTCGAATTTTTTTCCAAAACAAACGCGCTATGTTCGAAAATAATTCCCAAACTTCAAAAAAAAATCCTAATTTTTTCTAATTTTTCAGACCTAAACTTACCTGTTGTTAGCGGCGGCGGCGAGGGGAGGAGCACTACGACCGCGGCGAAGGGGAGGAGGGGGTTGGCGGCGGCCGCGATTGTGGGGAGGAGGGAGGGCGGCGGCCGCGAACGAGGGGAGGAAGGGGGGCGGCCGCGAACAAGGGGAGGAGGGGGGCGGCCGCGAACGAGGGGAGGAGGGAGGGCGGCGGCCGCGAACGAGGGGAGGAGGGGGGCGGCCATGAACGAGGGGCGGTTGCTGTGGAGGGCGGCGCGACGGGGAGGGCGCGAAGGGGAGGGGAAGAGGTGCGGCCGCGAAGGGGAGGGGAAGGGGCTGCGACCTCCGCGACGAGGTGGGCGGCGTGGGCGAAGTGGGCCGCGCCGGAGGTGGCGAAAATGGAGGTGGGTGTCCTGTTGAATGTGAGAAGAGAAAGAATGAGAAAGAATGGATTTAGAGTTTTAATTGAGAAAGGGGTAATTTTGGGTTTTTCAGGTGGGTGTCCTCATCCAAACGGCGTGTGTTCTCATCCCCTGAATGTACTCATAGGAAACCCGGGTGCCTTCCGCGCCCTTATTTTATTGGGCGCGGCTAAAGGCACCCGGCGTTCCTATGAGTACACCCACTAGATGAGGACACACGCCATTTGGATGAGGACACCCACTTGGAAAACCCAAAAATGCCCTTAAGCATTTTCGCACTCCCTCCCTTCTCTCCCTCACTTCTCTCGATTGGGTACACCCACTCTCCATCTTCCCCAAACATTTCCTCTCCCACCTCATTTTCGCACTCCCTCCCACCTCTCCCACTCCCACTCCATTTTCGCACCACTCTTCTACTCTCTCACTCCCTCTCTACCTGCGACGAAGAAGAGAAAGAAAAAAGAGAGCACCCGTTTTTTTTTTCGAAGAACTGTACAAGCGTTTTTTTTTTTCATTTTTAAAAAATGGGTAAAGGTTAGTTTTTCTTGCTTATATTTGAGAAGAAGAGTAGGACGCATGTTTAATTTCGATTTTTGTTGGTTGAAACATTGATTTTATTGTTGTAGGGTTTAGGTTTTGTTTTTTGAATTTGGGGTTAATTCATGCATGTGTTGATTAAGGTTGATTTTTTGTGTTATAATCATGTTTATGTGTAGAATGTATAAATTTTTGATGCGTTAGGATGAAAATAAACAAATGGGCATCTAATTGGCATGGTTTAGCACGAATTGACTGGTTTTTCGAACATTAGATGGTTGTGCGGAACAAATTTTCGGACAAGTATGGTTTGTTTTGGATTGGGTTTCGAACATTAGTTATTTGTTTGGGTTTTAGTTTCGAACATGGCTTGGTTGTTTTGGGTTTAATTTCGAACATTTCTTGTTTGTTTTGGGTTTAGTTTCGAACATGTAGTAAATTTCGAACATTGGTTGCTTGTTTTGGTTTAGGTTTCGAACATGGCTTGGTTGTTTTGGGTTTAATTTCGAACATGGCTTGTTTGTTTTGGTTTTAGTTTCAAACATGTAGTAATTTTCGAACATGGGTTGTTTGTTTTGGTTTAGGTTTCGAACATGGCTTGTTTGTTTTGGTTTTAATTTCGAACATGGCTTGTTTGTGTTGGTTTTTGTAGAGGGTGTTAGTAGGGCTCGACCGACTGCTTCCAACAGGAAAAGGAAGCAACATATTAGCGATGAGGCCGCTCCTCAAGAGCCCAATTCACAAGAGGCCAACCCTCAAGAGGCCAATCCACAAGATGCCAACCCTCAAGAGCCCACTCCACAAGAACCGGTGTCCACTCTACAAGAACCGGAAGTAGATGAGGAAAACGATGACGAGGAAGAGGAAGAGGCGGAGGGAGATGATGAGGGAGAGAAAGAGGCGGAGGGAGATGATGAGGGAGAGAAAGAGAAAGAAAGAAGAGTTGTGATTGTTGATCGGCCATTGGTAACCGCACCTCCACTTCTCAAAAGCTTCCAAGACCATGTAGCCAAAATCATATGGTTGGGTGAGGAGCGAGATGTGTTGAAGTGTCACTGTCATGTGACCAAACTATTGAATTGGGAGTTCGACAATGAAAAGAATTGGCGTCATTGGCGGAGGTTTTTGAGAGGATCTAAATTGATACATATTAGACGTGCAGCTTACAAGAATTCAAACAAGAACCTTATCACAGCCTTCGTTGAGAGATGGCACGAAGAGACCAACTCATTCCACTTGCCCTTCGGGGAAATGACAATCACTCTTGATGATGTCTGCTGTATCACGCGTTTGAAAGTTAATGGTCTCCCGGTGCAGTCTACTTCCGAAGAAGATATTTTGGCTTCAGATTATTTGATGAAATATTTGGGTTTAACCTTAGATGAGGCCAAGGAAGCATTAAGTGGGCAACGAGGGGGTTCTGTGAAGCTAGCGTGGCTAAGGGAGACTTTTGTGCCCATGATGTCCTCGGATAACGAGGACGAGGTGTTGTATTCAGCACGAGCGTTTGTGTTGTACACGTTTGGGACCACTTTGTTCCCGGACAAAAGTGGTACTCGTGTTCGCGTACAGTGGTTGCAGTATATGGACGACATGGCACAATTTCGTAACTATGCTTGGGGTACCGCAGCACTTGCCTATTTGTATAGACAATTGGGGATGGCGTCAAAGTCCAAGTGTAGGCAGATTGGTGGTTACCTTACGATATTGGAGGTATTAAGTATTTTAAATAAGTTTGTTAATATTTCATGTTTTTCATTTGATATTGACCTAATAATATTGTACTTGTAGGCTTGGATTTATGAGCACTTCCCTACTTTGATATTGCCGCCTCATAATCCAGACTTTGTCCTTACGGATCCACTGTCGATGCGTTATGCACCCGAAGCTCATACAGGCCCTTGCGTCGACCGAGTAAGAGGCTTTAGAGAGCGATTAGATACCCTCCTAGCAAGCGAGGTACGTTACTAACCAGAGGATTTGTGGAAGTTTTGTTTGAACATTGAGTGCATATTAGCTTGTGGTTATGATCAAAGGTGTTAACTTTGTGTAAAAATGGAAGAAAACAGAGGATCAAGATTTGGAGAAAATCCATGTGGGGTTGCTGTTAAGCATCACTTAATGCTTGATTTGTTGTTTAAATCCGTTTTCGTTTACTTTCTGTTGAGAAAGATGGAGACTTTATGCCATAGAATTTGTTAGCTCAAAAGGAACATTTTTTTTACTTTTTTTCTAACCTAACTGTATCTAATTTAGTGGATAAATGGTGGTAGTTAGATGAATAAAAGTTTCACAAACATATAATATACACACATTTTTATATTATTTGTAGCTTTGAAATGAGCAATTGTTTCTAGCTTTTATGGTATGAATTCTGATTCAAGAAGAAATCATTTCTTGTAGGGGGTGACTTATGAGCTGGAAAAATATTTTGTTGAAGAATTTGTCTTAATTAATAATATATTTGTCTGTTGTTTGTTTGTTTTTAAGATAAATACGCATTTTTTATTTAATTTGGTGTTGTAGGTTAACTGGAATCCATATCGCCCCGTACGAGAAAACTTTCCATTGGATGAGGTATCTTACTTTCATGGGTGCATTGTGTGCGGAGATATTGTTGAGCCGTACATGCCGGATAGAGTGCTCAGACAGTTCGGGTACGTGCAAACCGTTCCTGAGAAGCCGCTTGCTGCCCGTGTTAAGAGAACCGGTTCCACATCCAAGAAAACAAAGCTAGTGTGGGGTGCTATGGCGGAGTACTTTTCTACGTGGGACGCACACATGCTTACGGAGGATAGACTTGGTGAGCGTTGTATCCAAGATTCGGATTGTAGCGATGGTTATATTGATTGGTACCTCGCCAACGGCCGTCCTTACGTTTCAAATCCAGAAAATAGGACACTTCCTCCTCGTGAGCCTCCACGTAGGGCTGAGTTAGGGCACTTGATAGATTTTGCAAAGGTTGAGCTGAACATGTTGTTGCACAAGTGGAGGAACGACGAGCCATTAACAATGGATGGGGTAATGCAAAAGGTTGAAGAAGTTGTGAGGCAGCTTGGTGGACAAACTTCGGATGACGTAGGAGAAGAGGCACCGTCATCATCAAGTGGAAGAGGTCGGGGACGTGGAAGAGGTCGGGGACGTGGAAGGGCTAGGCGTTCTTGACTAAAACTTGTTTTATATAATTGAAAACATTTGTCACATGTTGTGTTTTATTAATCGTAGTTTGATCGATCAGAATGTTACTTTAGTTTAGTGTTTTAACATGTATTGTAACATGTATGTTAACTTAAATGCTTTATGAATGTATGGTTTTTATATGGTTTTGTATATGGTTTTGTATATGGTTTTTATATGGTTTTTATAAGGTTATAGTTTGTTACCAATTAAAAGTAGTTTGGATGAGAACACCCACAAGATTACTGTTTTGGATGAGGACACCCACCTTTGTACGAGACCTTTTTCAAACAAATGATATATGTACGATATTTATTGCCGAACACGAACTTTTTTTCGAACAAATATTATTTGCGCGGAAGTAATTTTCGAACATTGGCCATTTGTTGGGTACTTTTTTTCGAACATAGACCATATGTTCGAAAAAAAGTCCGTAACAAAGACTTTGGGGTTAAAAAATTGACCAAGTAAAACACGTGGAAGTAATTTTCGAACATTGGCCATTTGTTGGGTACTTTTTTTCGAACATGGACTATATGTTCGAAAAAAAGTCCGTAACAGAGACTTTGGGGTTAAAAAATTGACCAAGTAAAACACGTGGAAGTAATTTTCGAACATTGGCCATTTGTTGGGTACTTTTTTTCGAACATGGACTATATGATCGAAAAAAAGTCCGTAACAGAGACTTTGGGGTTAAAAAATTTACCAAGTAAAACACGTGGAAGTAATTTTCGAACATTGGCCATTTGTTGGGTACTTTGTTTCGAACATGGACCATATGTTCGAAAAAAAGTCCGTAACAGAGACTTTGGGGTTAAAAAATTGACCAAGTAAAACACGCGGAAGTAATTTTCGAACATTGGCCATTTGTTGGGTACTTTGTTTCGAACATGGCCTAATTGTTGGGAACTTATTTTCGAACATGGCCCTAATGTTCGAAAAAAAGTTTGTTACAGAAACTTTTGGGTTTAAAATTCGACCAAGTAAAACGCGCGGAATAAATGTTCGAACATGGCCTTATTGTTGGGAACTTATTTTCGAACATGGCCTTATTGTTTGGAACTTATTTTCGAACATGGACCAATTGTTGGGAACGTATTTTCGAACAAAAGTCAATTTTTTGAAAAAAAATGATCCAAACTATAGGTTTTATACACCATATTATACTTTTAACACAATTGTAGTGGCTCATTCAAGCACGATAAACCATTCAAAAAATAGAGCAATTAAATTACACAAGTCATCCATTGTAACATTGAAACCGTATACATGTTCAAAAAATATTACACATCAAGAATTTGTACACAAATTATCTATAAATGTTGTTTGTTGACAATTTGTACACAAATTACACCAAAAAGACAAAAGTATTCCAAAGTTTCTAACCACAAAAGTATTCCAAACTTTCTAACCAAAAAGTTTCTAACCACTATCATCTAATTAATTCCTCCGGACGCATATGCATTTTTCCATCCGTCCGAAATGTGCTGACCCTCGTGCTTCCACGAATTAATGACCGGGGGTAAAGTGCGCCCAGCACCCATCATAACCTACACGCATTCGAGATTTATGTGTTATATATAAAATATGCAACATATACGTGTAAATAAATTCATTAAAGCAATGCAATCAAATACCTGGATGAAATGGTTCTCATTAATTAATCCCAACCAAATACTCCTCGGTTCTTGAGGAGGGTCCTTGTTGAACGGCAGATACGTAAGGCATAGACGGGTATCAAGAACCACCACCGCCACATTATAGTGTGACGCCACTAGATATCCCATGTACGGCAAGGAGAACCAATGTTTTTTATGTGCAAACTCCGTAAAGCAATTCAATTTGCCAAGCACAACATGGACGTAATCCCTCAACAAGAACACGTTGTTGTACAACGTTAGATTGCGGGACAGTTCGCTCATCAAGTCCATCCGAACCCTAGCCCACTCATCAACACCGAATCCCAATAGTCCAGCCACTGCTCGAAAACCGCAGTGTCCGTCACCGGTAACGTTCTTGATGTCGATAACGTACGGTTGATGCTCGATGGGTAAATATCCGATGAAGTCCATTCCTTGGGAGGCTCGGGTACGCCGACGGGGTACCTACGCATATTACAACCAAATCACCAAAATATTACCCATCGACAACCAAATCACCAAAATATTACCCATCTACAACCAAAACACCAAAAATATTGCACATCTACAACCAAATCACCAAAAAATATTACACATCTACAACAAAATCACCAAAAATATTACACATCTACAACCAAAAATCACAAAAAATATTACACATCACCAAAACACAAAAATAAACATGCAAGGGCTGAGAATTACCGGTTGTTTTTTTGGAATCCCTTTCTTTTGGAAGGACGGGGATGAGAGCGAGTTATCTACATTGATGACCGTCTGCTCCTTTTGAACCACCGAGCAACTTGCAACTTGACTCTCTACAAGCTCAAATAGGCTAGGCTCACGTTTGGTGGACGCATCGGCCTTCTTCTTCTTCTTTCCTTTTTTAGGTCGACCACGAGTGTCTTCCTTAGGAGGTGGCTCAATAAGAGTCGTAGTCTCGGGGTTTGCAAGCTCCCTCATACGCTTTAAGAAGATGAGTTGCTCCTCCTGAGAGAAGCTCTTATAAACCTCAGCCATGTCGTCTACGGCATCTTCAAAGCGATTTTTGTTGTGAGTGGGAACGGGGTCAACCGATGTGGTGGTTGGGGCAGGCTCCATATCCAATTTCCTCCAAAAGGGATCAATGGCATTCACGGGTATCGGTTTGTCACAGTAAACATACTCTTCGATCTCATGACCACATGGCAAACCGTATACCTTCCTCAAGATGTGTTGGCACTCTTTAGGATCGAATCCGGGTCGTTTGATCACCTTGATTTCATCAAATATCTTTTCTAGAGCCACAAACGACACCGCCCCTCGTAAGTAATTGAAAACGTTTGAGGAGAACCTATGTTGAGCTACGTTCAAACTCTTTTCGAAGGAGGCTTTAATTGAAACATGGCATGCCTCGAATAGAGTGTGACATTTCTCCCAACATGTCTCAAAATTTCCTAATGAATTGCCCAACATTCTTTTCAACGCGGCGTGATGGTTTTCGACCCTGATCAGAGAAAATTTAAAACGTTAGGCAACTTATAAATTAAAGTAATAATTTACGTGTAAAGACTAAAGTATAAACATACCTGTTGGTTGTGGTGTTGCCAAAGTGCATAAATTCATTCGTCCAAGCCCTTACAAACCTCTCTTTATAAGGGTTAATCCAACTATTCAACACGTAATTCACTGGCTTCTTGGGAAATTTGGACTTGAACTTAGCAAGAGCTTCTTCAAAGTCGGACTGGGTATCGGACCTCCACACATAGTTGAAATGAGAGTTGAATACCTCCCATTTTTTGACATCTTTAAATGCACCCTTGCAGTTGGCTAGTACATTCCGGTCAATGTGGAATGTACAAAGAGAATGACGGGCTTCAGGAAATTTCTTGGCCACAGCATTCATCAATGCAAGCTCACGGTCCGTGATAATAACATCGGGAAGAGAAGATGAGCCCAACACATCTCGAAGCACCTCCAATGCCCATTGATAATTTTCTTCTTTCTCATCCATTAGGTACACCGACGCAACACAAAATGTGATCCCAGTCGATGTAACCCCCACAATCTCCAAATAAGGTAGCCGGTACCTATTCGTCTTGTATGTGCAATCTATCATGAGTACCTTCGAAAAAGCACGCACTAGTTGGAGTGAGACGGGATGTGCAAAAAACAACTCGTTAAGAGTGTTTGTCTTCTCACATCTTCGTGTGGCGTGGAAGTAATTTTGCTCGACAAGTTGACTCATCAAATATTGCAACTGACTACGTCCATTGTATTGATGGATTTTGTGCTTCAACCTTACATTGTAGATCGTTCGAAGAGTCGAGTGATTGTTCTCATTGTTCCTCTTCAACTTCATCAATACAGATTTAGGAGGAGCGTGTAATTTGGACATTTCGACAACGAAGTCCTCTTCCTCGGTAGTTAGGCGGCCGGCATAAGAATGTCCCTCAAGGTAACGGGATATTGGATGGTTATGTGTACCGCATTTCACCTCTAATCTCCACTGCATCTCACCTTCTTCTGTACCCTTCAACATAAACGGACACCCACATTTCTTGGTGCCCGTAACCTTTCCACTATTTTCTTGTACCACCTCGTTCTTCTTAGCCTTCTTCTTCATAGGAGTTGTAGGCTTCTTCTTTTCACGGTACACACCGCCACGCTCACACGTCAAGAATATACGACCTTTTTTAGTACCTTGGCCGTTATCCGACCGCTTCACAACAATAATTATGTTGTGTTGTTTCCCGGTACTACGCACCCAAGACAAGAGTGCGTCACGAGACTCAAACAAAGCCATATTCGTGAAGACGTCCGTGTAGTCCATAATAATTTCATGACCCTGGACATCATCATTCTCCGGTTCAACAACAGAGTCATTCGCCCACTCATCATCATAATTGTACTCCTCATACTCCTCTTCAAGACAATATTCGTCCACCCAAACATCGTCCTTCTCATCACCCGAATTCTGAAATTCAAAAAAACAAAAATTAAGTAATGTTCGAAACTTTCTTCAAAACAAAAGCTTCATGTTCGAAAAAAAGTTCAAAACAACAGCTGCGTGTTCGAAAAAAATATCAAAACAACAGCTTCATGTTCGAAAATTTCTTCAAAACAAAAGAGCTATGTTCGAAAATTTCTTCAAAACAAAAGAGCTATGTTCGAAAATAAGTTCAAAACAAAAGATATTTGTTTTGAACTTTTTTTCGGACAACACGACCATGTCCGAAAAAAAAACACGAACATGGTCGTCTTCTTCGCAGAACCAGTCGCGAAAAGGGGTTTTTTTGAAAAACGAAAAATGCAATACATAATGTCAAAATCTATGTCCTAAATGATTATTATTTCAACTACATACCACTATAAAGTCATAAGATGCAAAAAAAACAAGCATAAACACCAACACAGACACTAAAAAACCCTAAACATAAAAACTCTTTCACTTTCGAAAAAAAAACTTTCAAAACATGATAAATAACTTACAAATGAGTCATTGGCACCACCACTCGTAGTTATTACATCATAATCGACCATTTTCGACCCCATGTTAGCTCTAGAAATGGAAATTGCAGAAATGGAAAGTTTGGAATGGAGAGAAAATGAGACTCTCTGAATTCTCCCGCGTATTAGAGTGAGGTGGGTGTACTCATCCGTGGATTTTTTTTAAAATATACAAGAGGGGTACAAAAGTAATTTCGCACCACCCTTTTCACCAAAAATTTTTTACCTGGGTGTACTCATAGGAACGCCGGGTGCCTTTAGCCGCGCCCTATTTTATTTCATGTAATGGATTGGGCCTGAACTTGTTCCATATCCAGTCCAAATCCACTTAAAGACAAGCCCATTTATGAGATAAACGTGAGTTAAATCTCAGCATAACCAATTCACAAAAATCTAGCTCACTTTTATTTCATATCTCAGAATTACCCAATCCCTCCTACTACCGTGAATTGCACGCACCACTAATATTCTTCAATTACTCTTGTGTTCACACACGACTTCGAATTGTGCGTGTGATTCCTCTATTCATTGCTGCACTGTGTGAAAGCTCTGAAGGAAATAAATCCATGGCGAAATAAACCCTATAAATTAATTCTTTACTTGTATCGTCGGATTTCTACTATTCTCTTCTTCTCTATATTTTCTTCGGAATAAAATTAATTCCATAAAAAAATCAAAATGAAGATTTTCGTGAAGACTCTCAAGGGAACGCACTTCGAAATTGAAGTGAAACCCGAAGACACGGTTCGTTTCTTTCTTTTTCCTTTTTTTCGATTTCTTTGATTGTTTTTTCGTAATTCTATTTTGATTTGTTGATTTTGTAATTCTTAATTTCATTCCCAGGTGTTCTTAATTAGGTTATTTCAACTGGATTTTTTTTAATTATTTGTTGAATCACTATTATTTCTGCTTGGTATTAAGTTAATCTGCTGCTGAGTTATTGAATTATATGTTTTTAAAACAAATTGCCATTCATCTGTTGATTTACCCTCTTCCTTCTTCCTTCTCTATAATTGGGGTGATAATTGAATTTCTCACAATGAGTGTTCAGTTGCCAGGCTTACTGCTTTGTTTGATCCGTAGAGATTAGAGATTTGTAGTGTAGTGAATTGATGTTCATTGATAGCAGTCGGTACCATATATACAAGCTTATTTCCCAAATCTACATCAAATCTTTCTAGAATGTTCTAAGAGACAACTACTCAATGGTATCATATTTCCAATTTGATTTTGTTATCGAGTGATATGTAAGTTATCAATGATGATGTTTACAATCAATGGAGTATCTATTGGTTGCATAGAACCTTTAAAATCTGTTAATCTCTTTCAATTTCACAAGGAATATCTACAACCTTCAACTCGAATGACCTAATTGTGACATTAAGTAGGATATATGCAATTGCTTCCCGTGGTGATCACTGGTGGTATGCATCCTTCAAAGGATATCTAACAATTGAGTTATTCATCATGGATTATGCATCTCATTGGCGGATGAACTCCATACATTCACTCCATTTTGTGTTATATGAAGCCTTTCATTCACTCCCTATAGATGGTGTTGTATGGAGCTTGGCATGGGAGAATTTACCTATACTTTTTCAAACTACAGAACGTGCTCTCTATGAAGTGTATATATTTTCTGGTTTATCCGTTTATGTTTCTATTTTATTCCCATTTATTAATGTCTTTCCTTCTTATAAATTATGGCTACATGCTAGTCTCATTGATTACGTTTATTGTCCAGATTGTGGATGTGAAAAAAAAAATAGAAACTACAAAGGGAGCTGATACTTATCCTGCAGCACAGCAGATGCTGATCCATCAGGGAAAAGTTCTAAAAGATGGCACAACACTTGAAGAAAATAAAGTTGCTGAAAATAGTTTCGTTGTTATTATGCTGAGTAAGGTAAAAGTTCATACATTGCTGATTACTCGAATTATGTGGAGAGATAGTCCTACTATTTGTCAACTAAACTTTGTTGGAATCTGCCCTGCATCTTATTTGACCTGCAACTTGAATAGATGGTGCTTCATGCTTATTGCTACTACTGCTTTGGTGTCTTTAGATGTAACACCTATAAAAACTTTGACCTCATTTTTTTCTCGCACGACGGCAATTGTCTGATTTTATGAAAAAACTCTTATACCATGCAGCCAAAGTACTTTCACCATTGTCCAAGATTTGTGGACCTGCTTAAATTAATTGCAAAATTAGTCCCTAATTTATTGGATTTTGGCCATATTAGTCCCATATGAAACAATTTTCTCAATTAAGCCTCATTACTTTTTAAAAATGATTCAATAAGAGTCCTATATTGACAATTTCTTGTTTTGGGATGATAATTAGTTTTGCAATGGTTTGGATTTTTAGGGCCTTGATCATTGCAGATTTTGGAAAATGGTGGCTCCTTCGGGGGAATCTCTCTCATGGACCTAACTCGGTCTTCTACCGAAGGGGTTACCAGATTGTATTTTTTTATTGAAATTAATATGTGGGATATCATTATGACATGTAAGTGATGCCAAATCATTAGTCTAGTTGCTACATTGAATTCCGGCAGTTCACGTGAGTGTCATGTGCAAAAATCCTAAAATTGCATCATTTTAAAAGTTGTGATACTTAATTGAGAAAACTAATTCATATGGGACTAAACTTGCCAACACCCAATAGATACTGGACCAATTCTGCAATTTACTCTGATATGCTTTATGCTATATTTGTCGACATTTTCTACTTTGTTTGTTGACACAGAAGGGGTCTGGCTTACGCCTTTCATCTTTGTTTCAATATATATTTAATGTTGTAGATGCTATTTAACATGGTATTATATGCTATCCATTTTGTCTAAAAGTCAATTGTCCTTAAAATGTTGTAGAACAAGGGCTCTCCGGGTGATGGCTCAACAACATCAAATGCGCCTACAGTGAAGGTAACAACAAACTAGATGCAGATTATGTTATGTTATTTCCATGTTTGTACGTCTAGTTAAACAGTCATACATATTTTCCTAGTCTATCTTACCCTTCCTTTGAATTTTGTTATGGCTATATGCTTCTATCACTTCAACAAAAATCAGTTATTTTGTATTCGTAATTTAACAAAAGAATTTTCTTATTCTTCATGTTCTGGTGGACTTCGTGATTTTTCGTATGCATATGTTATTTTACTTCATATAGGCACCACAGGCAAGTGTCCCGCCTACCACTTCAGCTCCAGTGTCTGCAGCTCAACCTCCTGCAGCAGCGTAAGATTATATTGTGTCCTGTTTTTTATACTTAAAAATCCCATCACTATTTCTCCCTTCCTCTCTCTTTCTCCATTAGGGTATGTTTGATTTCAGATTTTGAGGATTTAGAAATCTGGATTTTAAAATCTAGTGGATTTCAAAATCCTGATAAAATAATATGTGTGTGTTTGTTTGTTTTGAGATTTAAATAGGGTAGGAAGACCTTATGTCAAATCGAGATGTGAGAGTGTTTGATGCTGTGTTATTTTATTATTGTTGATTGTGCAATAATTAGTGTTTTTGGTTGGAAGTTGTTGCAAAAGAGAGAATAAAAGGTGTGAAAAGTGAGAATAAAAAAAAATCATATTTGCATTATCAAATCATTGGAGAGTGTGGTGCAGAAAAAAAAGAAAGGTATTTTTAGGGTTTATTGTTAGTATTTGTAGGGGTAGATGTATTAAGTTTTAAAAAACCGGATTCTAAAATCCCAAAGTAGAAATGGATTTAGATTTTTCAAATCTCAAATCAAACATACCCTTAGGTGTGGTGTGAAGTGAGAATGTGATTTTTTTTCATATTTTAATCTGTTTAATGCATCATTTCTTGAATTCCGCAGGCCTGCACCTCCTGCTGCTCCCGTTATTGTTCCATCTGCTGCTACTGTTCCAGCTGCCAATGCTTCGTCAGTATCCATCTCACAAGATTTGATAGGACAAACCTTGTAATTTTGACTCCCATAACTTTTGCTTTTGGACACTAAACTTTTGTATGTTGGTTCAGGCCCGCTGTTTATGATCAAGCTGCATCTAATTTAGTTGCGGGCAACAATCTCGAGGGAGCTATACAGCAGATTCTTGATATGGGTGGAGGAACTTGGGATAGAGACACAGTTGTTCGAGCTCTACGTGCTGCTTTCAACAACCCAGAGAGAGCTGTTGAATATTTATATTCTGTAAGTTATCAAACTTTTAAGGGTTAATTACATAAGAAATCATGACTTCTCATATTTTTTCAATTACAACATATGTTTTTAAAATTTGCAATTCGCTACCCAGACTTTTAAAATATTGCAATTACATCTCATATGACCATTTTTCTGAAACTTATGCTAATGTGGCAGCCAGAAAGTTTTTGAAAAAATTGCAAATAGTTTCACGATCTTTGGTTATTGTTTCAATATTTTTTGGAAAACAGCAAATAGATTAATAAGGAGTTAGGCATCAGAAATGCCCAGTTCATACAGTACAGAAAAACCACACATCTAACATCGCACTATGCTAGAATTTGAAAATATAAAATCCAGATCCCCTCCCCTCTATATAAATATCTGATACAATATGTGGGTTCCCTTTCCCAATCTTCATAATTGTTCCAACTGTTCAGAAAGTGCTTAGCCTTTAGCCATTTATAAGCTGTCAACTTGATATTGCCGATGGTTTTTTCTACTTCGAACTGAGTACCTTTAAAAGTGACCTCGTTTCTGCTAGCCCATATACACCATATTGTGCTGTGCCATACAAACTTCCACCCCTCTTTCCATCTTCTCTCGGCCCTCTCCCCGTGTCTCTTAAAATGCGTCATCCGGACTGCTTCTCCTTCGTGCTCAACCTCGAACTAGCTATAAATCCTTTGCCAAATTATCTTAGTGCATTGGCATAGGAAAAATAGGTGATCTGTTATTGTTTCAATATAATTACAATGTCTTAATTTTTTTGCAATTCCATACACTTCCACGTCAGCAGGACTTGCCGGAAAATTGTCATGCGATGATGTGATAGAATTGCAACAATTTGAAAGGTCGTGTATCGAATTACAAAAATTAAAACATTGTGATTAATTGATTATATTGAAACAATAACAAAAGGTCGTGAATCTATTTGCAATTAACCAAACTTTTAATCCTGCTGTTACGAAGTTTACCATTACACCTGCAATCTTAAATTCCTGCAATAAATAATAGTTATACGATCGCCTTTTTCTGTGTATGTATCTCAGGGAATCCCTGAAACAGCAGAAGCCCCTCCTGCACCTGTTCCTGGTGGGCCGGCTGCCATTGCCAATGTGCCAGCCCAGCTTCAGGAGGCAGCTCAACCAGCACCTGTTCCTGCCGCTGGGCCTAATGCAAATCCACTAGATCTTTTTCCACAGGTTATACAAATAGTTTTTTGCATAGTTTCCTTAATCTTAATGAAAATTATATAAATAATGAAATTATTTTCTCTTTTGCAGGGTCTTCCAAATATGGGTGCTAACACCGGTGGTGCAAACTCCCTAGAGTTTCTACGCAACACTCCACAGGTAATGTGATGCTCGTGTATGTTCAACAAAGTTAAAGATGGAAATTCTCTCATTTTTTTGTCTGGTGACTTTTGAAACATTTTTACTATAATCCTTTACTTCAGTTCCAAGCGTTGAGAGCTATGGTGCAGGCCAACCCACAGATCTTGCAGGTTTCGCAGAAAACACATCATAATTATATTTATCTATTGCCATGTTAAATCGGTTGATACTGTAGTTTTTCTTGCGGAGGCACTAAATTTTTTTGTTTTTTGCAGCCCATGCTACAAGAGCTAGGACGGCAAAACCCTCAATTAGTTAGGCTGATTCAAGAACACCAAGCCGATTTTCTTCGCCTAATCAACGAGCCTGTTGAGGGGGGAGAAGGGTATCTTAAATTTTGCATTTTAAGGGTTAATTTCATAAAAAAAATCCCGATTTTTTATATGTTTTCTCAATTACAACAGAGTTTTTAAGTTTTGCAATTGCATCATATGACTATTTTCCGGCAACTTATGGTTACGTGGCAGCCAAAATTTTCTTGAAAAAATTTGCAAATAATTTTTAATTTAATTAACAAATTATTATTTTTTTGCAATTCCATACACTTCCACGTTCCTTACCGGAAAATACTCCTGCAATAGAATTGCAAATATTTAAAAGGTCGTGTGTCTAATTGCAATTTTAAAAAATGTGTTGTAATTGAAAAAACATGATAAAGTCGTGATTTGTCTTGCAATTAATCCTTTTAATAATAAGAAAAATTGTGAGTGTGATTGTGATTTAATATTGTTTCTTGATGATGTGGTCTTCAGCAATATACTTGGTGAGGCGATGCCACAGGCAGTAACAGTTACTCCTGAGGAACGTGAAGCTATTGAAAGGGTAACTGCTAAAAACTTGGACTTTACTTTGAAATATTGTTTCTTTTTTCTGGAAATCAAAGAAGACGAAACTGATGAACATCTGGTGTTTTTCAGCTTGAAGCGATGGGATTTGATCGAGCAATGGTTCTGCAGGTGTTCTTTGCCTGCAACAAGAACGAGGAATTGGCAGCCAACTACCTGTTGGATCATATGAATGACCTCGAAGAGTGACGATAGGTTTGAGGTGGAAATATACAGCATCTCTTTTATCTCTCAATAATATCCCTGGGTCTTATTTTCTTCTTGTGTGCATATTGTCAACTTTTAGTCCTCTTGTCATGAGTTCATATCGTGTTTGATGCTCAGAAATTTAATGCATAAATTTCGTCTCTTGGACTCGTGTTTAAATCTTTAGTTTCAAAAAATATTTCTTGTTGCTTTTTAAGGATGTGGCCGGTTATCGTTTGATTTTGTGCTCAGTTTATTTCACTTTTTTTAGGTTTATTAACATGGTTTTGCTTTGCTGGTTGTTTAGTACTCCCTCCATTCCACAATAATTTTGTAAACTTTTATGTATAAACTATAAAGTAAGAAATAATAAGTTGACATGTGTGTATGTGTGGGGGCTAAAAGTAATGACATTTTGTGTAAAATTGTGATTTGTGATGGTGTAGTTTATTAATGGTTTTTCATTTTTAAGGTGTGGAAGTTATTGTGAAACGTTTTGAAAAGGAAAGTGTTAAAGTTATTATAAGTTTGAGGGAGTTTTTTATTTCATTTTGTTGACTTTATTCAAAAGTAATTTTATTTAAGTAAAATACATAGGTGGCGGAATGAATTGATAGTATAGACTATAGAGGGATTCACATATTGGATAGATGAATGCGGGCGGGAGTGTGTTTATAAAATTAGACGTTTAATGAATAGTGATGTTGAGATGAATATTTTAAATAAATGTAAATCTGAATAAAATGTGAACAAATAAATGAATTATATATAATATAATTATATTAATAATTGAAAATGATGGCTATTCAGATTGAACTGAGTATTTTATCTATCTTTTACCCTATTCTGTATATCCAGAATAACTTTCTTTCCAATAATAATATAAATGTTTTTGAGATGCAATGATTGATTAAGCTACTTGACACAGAAATATCTCCAGCTCCATAAGTCTACTGGTAAGAAAAAAATTTATAAATTTTTGGCTTTATTTGGTTAGTTCAAGTCTTGAAGAGATTAAAATTAAGAATAAAAATTATGAAATGGGTCCTCAGACAAAAGCTTTCAATCATGCGTCAGAATCAAAGGAAATTGTAAATAAAAACAAAATCCTTCTATTTCTAGGAAGATGAGTTGTGATTTGTGACAACAATTTATGTGGATGATTGATTCATATGGAAATTTTTAGTTTTCAGACAATATAAAAAACTTTTGGTTAGCATCAAAATTCAAATCTTGGACTTGTGTACAAAAATATCATGTTTGATTCTTGAGACAACTAGTTTGTTGAACCAAATTCTCATGTGATGAACTCAAATTATATAATATGTATTATATGCACTTATATTCATTAATATGTTTTGTATTTTTCTTTTTAATAGTATCATGAGAGGGTGTCCTCTCATCTATTATAATTTAATTGAGTAACATTTATGATTTATGTACAATGGATGCATTCAATCAAGTTTAAAACAACAAGACTTTGAAAATTGTAACCATCCATATTTGATAAAGATGAAATTCCAAACTACTTTGGCCTTTTTTTTTTTTTTTTTTTTTTTTGAGGCTACTTCGACCCACGTTCCCAAATTCACAATAATACATTTTTTAGAACAATATCACTATGGTGTTTCATTTTGTGGGCTACTAGTACTTTCTCTGTTCAATAAAATTTTGCTCACTTTTTTATATATATTTTTGTTTTTTTTTTTTTAGCAAAAAATTGAAAATATGTTTTTGATATATATATATATATATATTTTTTTTTTTTTTTTTTTTTTTGAGCAAAAAATTTAAAATATGTTTTTGTTTGAAAATTAAATATAAAATATGCTGGCTATGGGGTTCGAACCCATGCGCACTTTTGTGCAGAAGATCTTAAGTCTTCCCCCTTAACCTCTCGGGCAAACCAGCTGTAGTTTGTCAAGGAATTATGTTAATGTTCTATATCATACATCACTAACAATATTATTTTTTAAAAAGTTAATACCATAACAACTATAAACAATAGTGTTAGTGCGCATGATAAACAAGATTTTAAAAAAATGCATCACTTATGTATAATCGCCCATATAAAAGTAACTAGATTCGGGCTATTTTTATTCCCAATAAAAGTTATTAAACTTTTGTTTTTTTTATCTATTCTTAATGAAAACTATCAAATCTTTTTTTTAAAAATAAATTAGTACTTTACATTTTATTATATTATTCTTTCAATTATATAACATCTAATGCATTACGTTTTATTTAATTAATTTTCTTCATTTGTGGAAAACATTAAAATGGGGTACCCATTGGAATGAGAAAAAACAAACAATCTTATCTTAGTGGGGTCATGGAGTTACCAAACCACATACTTCCTGCTAAAAAAAACCTTGGAAGCCCATGTGATTATAAAAAGGTATTATTCATTTACAATTTCTACTATATTTTTTTCATTAATTTAGTGCATGTACAATTTTTATCCAACTGAACTCTTTTTTATGGTATTTTCAAAATTATATTTATTCACAAGTGCTTGCATTTTATAAAACACGTGATAATTAGAAGCAACTTTAGCGATTTTTTTTTTATATTGAAAATGAATACCCATTAGTTTTTTTTTTTTTTTTGGGGGGGGGGGGGGGAATACCCATTAGTTTTGATTGCCTAATAAGTTTGAGAAATTAAAAAAAAAAAAAAGTTAATATTGAATGGACAGATATAATTTTGGTTATAGGTATGTAAACGAATTTTTTTCATCTAAAAATGCGAACTTTTAAAATTTGTGAAATTAATTTATTCATATTAATTCTCTAACACTGTCCTTTAATTATGAGCCGAATTATCATCTCTACTCTCAGGGGAGTAAGTTTATTGAATGTACAATTTAATATTATCGAAGTTAGCAAGAATTTGACATAAAAGTTCAGAATATGTGAACGTTAGTTTAATGCTATGATACCATGAATTAATTCCATTCCATCTAAAAGTTCAAATTTATAGAAAAATGTAAAATTAATTCGTTTATATTAGTTCGGTAACAACATGCAAGACACATGTGTCCTAAAAATACCACAAAAATAGAGTTTAATTTGCAATCTACCAGTTTATTATAATAATACAAAGCAATCAAATAAAACAAAATTGTTCAAGTACCAAGTTGATAAAAATCCATTAACCTTATATTGAAG
Source organism: Galeopsis tetrahit (assembly GCA_963675135.1). Taxonomy (NCBI): domain Eukaryota; kingdom Viridiplantae; phylum Streptophyta; class Magnoliopsida; order Lamiales; family Lamiaceae; genus Galeopsis; species Galeopsis tetrahit. Next base: position 64,780,339 of record OY776133.1, read on the forward strand.
TATCACATGGTCAAAATTCATTAAATAATGAAATATGAGTAAAGATCAATGGGTAAGTAAATAAAATACAGCATGTAAAAAACTAGTCTTATCCACCCTATAAATTCTTGTCTTGGTGTTGAATCCCATTTGCTCCTAACAACATTTTCAACAATGAACATGGAGCATAAACACCAAAGAAAACAGGGTGGCATAGTCACAATGCCCTTTATCTTTGGTAAGATTCTTCATTTCTGCTAAAAAAAATTAGGCCTAATGATTGATTGATGTCTATGTTATTTGTGTGCAGCAAATGAAGTCTGTGAGAAATTGGCTGTGGTTGGTTTTAGTACAAACATGATCAGCTACTTAACTGGCCAACTCCACTTGCCTATGACTAAGGCTGCCAATACTCTCACCAACTTCGGAGGGACGGCAGCCTTAACCCCGTTGCTCGGGGCGTTCGTCTCAGATGCGTTTGCAGGCCGGTTTTGGACTATTACAATCGCCTCGATTATATACCAAATTGTAAGTTTCCCATCTTACAGACTTGTTCAGCTAACTGCTTTCAGAATCACTTTTTTTAACAGTTCGTTTTTTGTTTGTGACAGGGAATGATTAGTTTAACAACATCAGCTGTGGTGCCAAGTTTAAGGCCACCCCCTTGCAAGAGCACCACCCAAGTGTGTGAAACGGCTGATTCGGGCCAACTTTCGATCCTCTACATCTCCCTCTTGCTCACTGCCTTGGGGCAGGGCGGTTTACGCCCCTGTTGCGTCTCGTTTGGGGCTGACCAGTTCGACGAAAACGACCCCAAGCAGAAGACTACAACTTGGAAGTTTTTCAATTGGTACTACTTTTTCATGGGGGGATCAATCATTGTTGCAAACACAGTGATTGTTTATATTCAGGATAATGTTGGATGGGGTTGGGGACTTGGTATTCCCACCATTGCTATGGCCTTATCGATTATTTTGTTCGTTTTTGGTTACCCTTTGTACCGAAAGCTCGACCCTGCTGGAAGCCCGTTTACGCGTCTTCTGCAGGTGTGCGTTGCAGCGTGGAGGAAGAGGAAGTTGAATAAGGTTTTTGATGATAAGATGTTGTATGATAATCAGAGTCTTGATGCTGCTATTTCACTTGGAGGGAAACTTGTTCACACTGAAAGCATCAAGTACTTTTCTTGATTTCTCTATTATGCCCTTGTGTAAATATGTGCATCGATTTCTTGTCGTATCATCTTCTGTTACGTCTCTTAGATGAATGATACGTATTAACAAGAAATCGATGCACATATTTTGATGTATCAGGCGCCCACCCTATGTCTGAAACAGAAACATTTCATGTGAATTATTAGATAAGGTCCCAACATATAGATTGCATTATTCAATCCACTTGCAACTACCATATCTTGAATTGAATAATGCAACAAAAATATTTCTAATATGTAAAGTATAATTTGATCAAACTACATGTACAGGTTCTTAGACAAGGCAGCTATTGTTACACCGGAGGACGACCCTAAGTCCCCCAACCCCTGGAACCTCAGCACAGTTCACCGCGTCGAAGAACTCAAATCCCTCGTCCGTATGGGACCCATATGGGCCTCCGGAATCCTCCTCATCACCGCCGCTGCCCAACAAAACACTTTCTCCATCCAACAGGCAAGATCCATGAACAGACACCTCACAAAAAGCTTTCAAATCCCACCAGCTTCAATGACCGTCTTCACCCATCTATCCATGCTAACGACCATCGTATTCTACGACCGAGTCGTCGTCCCCGTTTCGCGAAAATTCACCGGCCTGGAGCGTGGGATAACCCTCCTATCAAGAATGGGAATCGGCCTAGCAGTGTCAGCCCTAGCCACATTGGCAGCTGGTTTGATCGAAGTGAGACGTAAGAATGCGGCCATGGCTCATGGCTTGATGGATAAACCTCATGAGACCATTCCCATTTCAGTTTTTTGGCTAATGCCAATGTACTCTTTGCATGGAATAGCGGAAGCTTTCACGTCGATAGGGCACCTCGAGTTTTTCTATGACCAGGCGCCGGAGAGCATGCGCAGCTCTGCTCTGGGGTTGCTCTGGCTGGCGATTTCAGCAGGAAGTTATTCGAGCACTCTCTTGATCACGCTCGTGCACAAGTACAGTGCTGGGAAGGATGGATCCAACTGGTTGCCCGATGACAATATTAATAGAGGGAAGTTGGAGTATTTGTATTGGCTGATCACATTGCTGCAGATTTTCAACTTCATTTATTACGTTGTTTGCACGAAATTCTATACGTTTAAGCCAGTTCAGGTCGAGAAACTCGAGGATGGAGCACGAAAAGATGATGGAGTTGAGACGACCGGACATGTTTAGGTGTTTAGGGAACAAGAACTTAGTCCCTTTTCTTAGGATAGATTTTGTGTTGTATTTAAGGTTTGCAAACAGTGTAATGTCACATACAAGACAGGCTTACATTAGCAAATGGATAAAGAATATTCAAAGCCTACATTTACATACACACATCCAAGCAAAATACATAGTGAAATAATTCAACAACACCAATGCTACTGATACTTATTTTGAACACTCAAGCCAAGATAAAGAAATTGAGAATCATCCTTAATCCAAAGAGAAATTTAATGGTGAATCTAAGTTATTTTAACAAGCTCCAAGTAATTTCAAAATTTGATAATGTGCAATTGGATAATCTCTCCAGAAAGGTTGAAGAATCAAATACATGATCAGCAACTCCATGGTATGATGCGAGCTTTAACTAGCAGCTTTTTGTTCAGCGTTGTTGTGCCTTTGACACTTCTTAGTTCTTACCAAACTAAATACTCGTCATCTATAGTGTCAAACTGTCGGGGTTCTCGATGATCTTCGAGAAGGTTTGAAGGAATCCAGCCAAGTCAGCACCATAGATGATTCGGTGATCTGCTGTAACATTCACCTGAAATATTTTTTGCAAATTACTTAGTTTTACTTTCAAATTCCACAAAGCTCTATGTTACAACCACAAAAATCAAGAAGAAAATTGCAAATTTTTAACAGTATCCACGAAAGCAAATTGCATTATCCACCCATAATTCTAGTATAGTTTGAATTGCAATATATGAATTGAGGCAAAGCAAATTTTCAATATGACGTTCAGGAAATTTAAAAAGTGAACCTATAGAAACAGACTTTTAAAGAATCAACTCCCAAAATTCGTATCAATATGTTATGGGGAAACCATATATCAATGCAGTGAGGTGCATAAATGCATTGTTGCATATGTGACAGTCTTATGTGACTACTGTAGATAGTCATTATACCATTAAGATTATCCAAAAGAAGTTGATTTTTGTGGGAATATGAATCTTATTTCTTTTTCTTGCACAGATAAGATCCATTGATCTAATGAATATGAATCTTATTTCTGTTTCTTTTTTTGGCAAAGTTAAAAAATGGTGATCTCAAAGATGAGCTATTCATAGAATATCAGTCTCAGAAAAGAAGAGAAAAAAAAAATGATTCAGTTTTGATTGAACCAAAGATGGGAGACAATCACCAAAAGCCACAATTTATTTACTTGAACTCTAGTATTCGGAATTTCAAAAATATTTTTAATCAGATTTGCAATCCAACTCATAATATTCATATTTAGAAGGAGGGTGACAAATTGCATCACAAATATTTTCTCTGCAAGCTGGACGATCACATTTACTTATCTAAAGCTCTAAGTACTCTACCAGAACAATGTGTTTTTTATGCCACGAGCTTGTTAAAAAAAGTGACAGTATTAAAACTAAATGGTAGACTTACCAGCATTTGGTTTTTGACGCTGAAGTATCCTTCTTTGTCAGTTACAACAGTAGGCTTTGAAGCTCCCACAGCCATAATGGCCCCCTGATCAAGGTCCAAATTACTCAAATTCACATATCACTTCGTAAATAATCCAAAATTCAATAAACTAAATGTTATATATCAATCTTTACCTGGCCAGGAGGAAGTATAGCATCAAATCTATCCACTCCAAACATTCCCAAATTAGATAATGTGAAAGTCCCTACATTTCAACGACTTGAGTCAGTTCTGATATTATACAACTAGAATCACTAAAAATCATAGTGCATGTGTTAGAACAAGAGAGCCAATACTTTGAATATAACGAAAGTAACTATGGAATTAATCTGCCCAAGCCAAAAGGCCGAATACAACTAATAATTCTTCAATATCTGCAACTACAATACTACTGCCCTATTTATAATTGGCAGTTGTCAACAAACTAACTAACTAAGCTGCTAAGTACTACCCAGCCTAACTAGCTGGCCTTTTCCCTTCTTTTATACGTAACAGCATGTGTTCGTGTAATATCAATACAATGTTTAGGCAATGTTTCTTTTGGGTTTTAATATTCTGTTTTAGGATGCAAATCTAAATCCAGTTTTACTTTAGGATTTTGAAATACGATTTTAAAAAATCACCACTACAACACCTATAAACCTACTATCACACTTTCCAACACAATCAGTTCTCTCTCATTACACTTTAATATATTTAAATCATAGTTGTATCATCCAATCATTACCACCAAACAACAATACAAATTTACACCATAATTCACTCTTACCCATTGAGTTGGCAGAAAGTTAAATCACACTCCACTAAAAATCTCAAAACAAACGCATCTTACTACTTATTAGGATTTTGAAATCCCCTAGATTTCAAAAACCGGTTCTCAAAAACCACTATAAACACAAAGCTAACATTGTATTACTGTTTAAGTACCTGAATTGTACTCCTGGGGTTGTAGCTGCTTTGCTCGAGCCTTCTCAACCAGCTCCTTCCATTTTTTGGACAACAAATATAGATCCAACTGTAACAATAGCAACCAGCTCAAGATTATCTATTGCTTCAACAGCTCCTAAACTACAATCAAAACAAATCTACGAAGAACAACTAGTCAATTCACGATTCGTACCTTATCAGCATCTTGAAGAACGGGGGTGATCAGTCCATCATTAATTGCAACAGCCACAGCAATATTTATGCTGCTATTGTAAGTAAAACTCTTCCCATCTTTACATGTAGCATTCACAATTGGATGCTGAACCAATGCCATTGCTGCAGCTTTTGCTAGCAATGCTGTCATTGTAACACCCTTCGGCTTTACCTATGGTTAACCAAATAAATCCCCATCACTTTAATTTTGATCATTACTGTTATTTATGCCTACAAATCTTTCAAATGCATCGATCATACCAAAACATAATAATTTCCATGAGACTAAGTATGATACGAAATTCAGTTGAGTTTGTTAGCACTTCAAAGTTCAAGATCAAAGCAAGCACCAAATAGACATCAAGTTGATAATACCATTAAGCAAATGTACCTTTTCATAAAGAGCATCGAGCGCATCTGTGGCAATGGGGTAACCAACTCTAAAAGTGGGTACACTCAGACTCTCCACCATATTCTTCGACACTGCAGCTTGCATGCCAGTAAAGGGCACAATAGTGGCTCCAGGAACCTCAGGATAACTTGCTGGAGCCTTTGCCGGAGTTGCAGCCGGTGCTGCTGCCGCTACTGCCACACTAGCCTTAGGTGGAGGCGTAACTCCTGCTGCTTTCTCCACATCCTCGGGCGTAACTCTTCCAAATGGACCTGTACCCACCAATTTATTAATATCCACCTTATGCTGCTTCGCCAATTTCTTCGCATAAGGCGTGGCCACCAGTTTCCCCGGAGTAGCAGGGGCTGAAGAAACTGTAGGAGGCGGAGCTTCAACTTTGGGAGCAACAGGAGCAGGCTCTTCGGCTTTAGGGGGTGAGGCGGCGGAGGAGGATTGGGAAGCGGCTTTAGCCTTAGCTTCTTCGATTTCGGCTTCAGTCTCGGCTAGAATACCAATCGCGGCACCAACAGGAGCGGTTTCGCCTTCGTTAATAACAATGGCGGCTAGAATTCCGTCGTAGAAAGTTTCGACATCCATATCGGCTTTATCGGATTCAACGACGACAACGGATTCGCCCTTGGAGAGGACGTCGCCTTCAGATTTAATCCAGCTGACGATTTTGCCCTCGGTCATGGTGGAGCTGAGGGCGGGCATGAAGATCTCGCGGATCTTGGCGTGTACGAGGGGGAGGCGGGGGATGGAGCGGGGTTTGAGGAAGAATGTGGAGGGGCGGAGGAAGAGGGTGGAGGAGGAGACGGCGGAGGTGAAGGAGAGGGAAGCCATTGTTGATTGTTGGGAAATGATGTGTGAATTGAGTGTGGGAGGCATATAAGAAGTATAACGACTATGAATTGAGGGGGCGGAGAAGACGAGGGAGGGAGAGTTGGTTTGTGAGCATCGAGTACACCGTCGGCCTACGCCCAATGTGTATGAAATCAAATACAGTAAATAAAACACAATATGTCATACTCCCTCAATTAGAGATTATTAAAAAAAAAAAAATTGTGAATTTAGTTAAACTACCCGGTTTAAGAGTTTATTTTTTATAATTATGCTGGAGTACAAATTATGTATATTATTATAAAGACCCGAATTCAATTACATTAAACCCACCAATTTTTCGCTAAAGTTGCACTTAAATTGTTGTACTATACAAACTACCGTTTTTTACATATAAATCGCTACCTATAAAAATTAATTTCTCTATCGTGGTAAAAGCTACCCAAAAATTTTAAACACATAAATTAAAAAATATAGTTGGGTAACATTCATTGAGATTTGAGAAGGTGAAATTTTATAACGCACATACCCGTGTCAATAAGACACACGTGAGTACACACTGGAGTATGTTTTATAAGAAATAAAAATATTAATTTAAAAAATATAGTTAATAATAATCATGAGTTTATATGAAAAGTTTCCCCAAGTAATTAAAGCTAACAAATTGTTAATGATTCAAATTTAATTTACAATTACTTTTGTTTCCCTTTATCAAGAACATACTCCCTTTAACAAATTTAAACTGTTAGTATTTTGTTTTGAACCAAAATTAAAGTTCTAAACCCAATCAAATAAATAATACCCGAATAAAAAATAGTTTTAATAAAGACATTCAAAAAGTGAAGCTATATGCTTAAGTAAAATTATAAGCATTTGAATTGTGAAAAATTTATTAGTGTGATTGAGGTGTGATAATCTTTATTTTTCTACTTATGGAATTATACCTTGATTAGAGGTTGAGTTAGAGGAGACAATTGTAAAATAGTGACTCATAATATTTTTCTGCTTAATAAAGAATGTGCAACTGAAGAAATTAAAGAATTTTTGCCTTAACTTGTTTCAATAAGAAACCTTCTTAATTTTAGTTTGAGAAAGGATTGGTAAAATAGTTTGACAAATAGTTAATAGTGATTTAGTATCATGCATAAACTTGTGCAATACTACTGTAATAGTTGTAGCAAAGCATAGCCTTATTTGAATGGATCACGGTGAGTGTGCTTATTTTACATCAACAATAACTTGATATATAAATATACTACGTACATGATATTAATATATATTTTGCTTCAGAAGAGAACAACCACATATACATAAGTGTCAATCAGCAAACAGAAAATGAAATTAGTAGTACGGTACTTTTACAATTTTACAACCAACGGATAACAAAGTATTAAAGAAGCGTGACATAAAATTTTCAAAACAAATATACCACTTTCTGTATTAAAAATAAATAAATTACAGAGTTGTTTGTGAAAATAAACTTACCATCAAAGACCAGATTTGTTTCCTGCCTCATTTACTCGACAGTTAGAGCCACCAAAAAAAAAAAAAACAATAATCCATCCCAAAAAAAGCCTCAATACAATATTTTCTCCGCTGAATCTCTTTTATGTTTGTTGTTCATATCTTTTGTTTTTTTAGAATCTGAGCAAGTCTTGTGTGTATGTATTTATTTTCATATAATAAGGTCTATTGTGTATGTTAACATTAGTTGGCAGATGAAAACAATAATTTTTTAAAATAAAAATACCCTGGATAAATATTTTGACATGTATGTTATGTTACCTGAGTAATCTGAATGTCCATTACAATTTTTAATATGAATATGGGAATGGGAGCTATATTAATGGTGCATTAATGTGCATTGAAAAAGTATAAGAGGACATGAAAATAAAAAATTATTAAATAAAAAACTCAAGAGTAAATTAATGGTAGAATTTGAAACTTCTCAAGGAAGCTGTGAGAGTTGATCAGATTAAATCACAATAAGAAATTCAAGTTGTGAATGGAGCTTTTATACACTCATGTGAGAAAACGAACAACCAAATTTTTTATTTTATTTCTAAAATTCAAATTATAAATTTTATTGGATTTAGTATCTAATCAATAGTGGTGCAGAGCTAATCATTGTTATCTACCGTTCAAATTTTATTTTATATTTTCTCTTGATGCTGCTTCTTCTTGATTTCTCTTTCTTCTCTCGGACTCATAAATCACAATATTTGTAACAGATACAAATCCGAGTCTCATGTGTGATTAAATTAATATTTAAAGATAGACAATTTATAATCTTCAAACCCAAATTTTATAAATTTTAGTATCTTGAATGAATGTTTATGAAAAATAAATTTCTTCATTGTAAATCGTTAAAAATCATCTTATTATATCTTAGACAATAAAAAAAATAGAAAAGAAAAGAAGAACCGAAAACCGGTTAGTAATAATTATGACGCGTGAGTATATTACACACTCTTTTCTATAAAGTCCAAATAGACTCATACATTTTTCAATAACTAAAAGAATTTTTCCTGCTTTTAAAAAAAAATCCAAATATAATAAGGTAAGTTGGGTGTCAAATAGGCATTTTTGACCAAATTGTTAATATATATAGATAGATAAATTTAAAGATATTTAAGAGATTGTTAAAAAGATTATGAAATGTTGCATCTAGTATAGGAGGGAGATTTTGATCAAATGTTGTAAGTTTATATTTATATATTTCCCATTAAAAAAAAGGCAATCAATTAAGAAAAAAAAAAAGGAAAGAAGCAATTTATTAAGAAAATACTCAAATAAAAGACTAACTCAAGCCAAATTCAATGAAAAATGTTACTGTATAAAATATTCAAAGTAACCCATATTCACATTTACTTAAATCTAATTTGGATCTCGATTTCCTTTGATAATTTTTTAAAAAAAATTTAGGAAACAGATAGACATTTAATAAAATAATAATAAAAAAAAAGTGAAATCTAAAATGTCTACCTCAGTTCGAAACTTGCAACCCAAAAAAAATGAGGAGGATTCATGTCCATCACATCTCTCCTACCCTTCTCTCTCTTCGTTTTCAGATCAATTTAGTTCCTTCATCATTCCCATTCAATTTGTGATGCAAAATTAACCATATAGTAAACATAAGTCTAAAAATATATCGAATTTCTCATTTTTCCATAGCCAGTTCGTTTGCAGAGTCAGTGCCCCAAATCATGAAATGAAATTGTTGCGTTATGATTTTTTGATTTTAATGTTATTCTAGTATATTTGATTTTCAAATGAATAAATTATGAAACACATGAAAAAGTATAGTGTTAAAGAATTTTGCAAGAACTCACCAAATCTTCTGTTTTTCGGAAGCAGATACTTCATAAGTTAATATATATAGGTTACATATTCAAGTCCCAATATGTTTTGTGAGGGATTTAGTCTCAATGACAAACATGAAGCTTCGAGCCACTCCTGTAATTCTGTGAAAGGAAACAAATAAATTTGTTATTAGTTGAATAATGATCAACTAAAAAATGAAGTATAAATCAATACAATAAAGCCAAAAAATATTAATGGAGTCAGTTTTCAAATTTTCAGCATTCGGTGGAAACTAATATTGTGTTGCAACTTGCAAGAAATTTGAATTTGAATTTGAATTTGGGGTTTCTGATAGATTTAAAATTTTAAATTTTAGACAATATTCTGACAAATCTATATACTGGTGAATCATTATTATACTGAATGCCTTTTTGAATTAATAAAATATAATTGCATAAGTAATGCAGTTTAAGCGTGCATGAGTGCATGATTGCCGACACAGAACCCAAAATATTAATCACGGGAGAAAAAAGTAGTTATTAGCAAAAGAAAATATTAAAAAATTAACTTACAAAAGTAGCAAGTGAAAATGGGCGGGAAAATTGGACTTCTATTTTTAGCAGACTTAGCTGTTATTATATATATATAGATGTGAAATCAAATAAATTGAGAAATATGTTGGCTGATTTGGCAAAGTAGAAAGGGAATTCAGTGGGAGTAAAAAGAAAATTTAGTGAGATGTAAGTTAAAATGTGGGTGTAAAATTAATGATAATTTTTAAAATAAAATGATATTGTAATAATATTAACTTTGTATGTTATTTCTACATTTTAAGTTTATAAATAATTTTAGAATGGGTCGAGAAGAAAAATGTGTAAATAACGGTAGATAAAGTGAGTAATAATTAAGGTGATGTTTGTTTAAATTAAGGTTTTTTTTTTTAAAAAGTATTAGTTTTTTCCACAAAACAGTATTAGTAGTTTCACGGGATATTCTTAATTTTTTAAAGTTTTGGTATTCTCCCCAAAGACCAGTTAATTGGGGGAACACTTAAAGTCAGGGTTAGGCTCGGTATGAACTGACCCCTTATTCCACTAATGGGGCCCTACTTAAAGCGGGAGCTAGGCTCTGGTCGGACTCTTTGAGAATTGTTTACAGCTTAGAAGTATCGAATCCGAAATTTAAGAAGAAACACACTCTTAAATTTCAAGTTAACACCATCGACCAGCCTTTTAAAATTACGGGATTCACTGAACACTCATTATTAGTTGCACAAGTTGCACACGGTACAACTACAACTAGTACAAACAAATGTTACTCATAAAAAGGATCAAGCTTGCTTGTGATCCTTCGTTTTTTCTCTCCCTGGAAAGGAAAAATTGATTATCCTCATTTGGTTCTTCAAATGTTCTTCTTTTGCAGTTTTAATTCTGATCATTAATTTCTCATTAATGATTTAAATCACGCCTGTTCCTTATTTATTCTCATTAATTATATGTTGGTTTTGGGCAAAACATTCGGAATGGTTTTTTTTGGCAGATTGTCTTGGATAAATCAAAATTTGGCTCATCATTGCTTAGTTCTTGGTTTACGAAAAGCAGGAGGAGAGTGCGATACACTTGCTCACATATTGGCAGTGCTTCTTACTTCAAACATTTTTGGGTTTCTTTGCCCGTAGGTGTTATCGGTTTTATCAATTTATGGAAAAATTTTGGGCAAAAAAATATGGGGGAGATTTGTTGTTCTCAAACTGGCCTGTGGTTTTGCAATACGTCCATGGTTTGCAACTCAACAATTGGTCTATAAATTGGGGGAAGAGGTTACACGAAAGGACACACACACTTATCTTTCTCTTACTATACGACTGTTCTTATTCTTCCAAACTAATGGAAGTGGTGCAAAAACAAATGAGTGAATGTTCTATCTCCCCAAAAGAGTGCTCAAACACTTCTATCCAGGCTAATGAGTTGATCGTCCCACCATCTTCGGTGGCCTTGAAGTTTGTGTCCAGAAGGTTCTTCAACATCACTGAGTTGAAAAGGTTGCTCATCTCCAGTTGGAATATTATATCGGATATCACTGTAACTTCGGTGGGAGATGGCCTCTATGTGATTGACTTCATGAAAAAGGCGGATATGCAGGGCATTCTTGACATGAAACCATGGAACCTAAGGAGGTCGATGATGGTGTTAAGGCAGCTGGATGGATCGGAATGTTTTGACAACATTCAGATGGATCGGGTGCCTATTTGGGTCCAGATTCATGGGTTGCCAGCACATGCAATGACTAAAACTACTGGGGAACGTGTAGGAAAAGTGCTTGGTGAAGTGCTTAAAGTGGACGCAAAGGAGGGTGCTGTGGCGTGGGGTGAATCACTTAGAGTTCGTATCTTGTTGGATACGGAGGCTCCTTTGTGCCGTTTTACAAACTTTACTATTCAAAATACCACCATCTTCATTTACTTTCGATATGAGAGGATTTCTGATTTCTGTGTATTTTGTGGTCATATAACTCATTCTGTTAGGGGCTGTAGCAAGGTTAAGGACAGGGAAGAAGCTTGGATTGACAATCATAGGTTTTTCCCGGAGTGGCTGAAGGCTGACAAGCAAAAAAAACCAACAAAAGAGGACATGCAGCAGTTCTTCAGGCTCTTGGGGCTTCAAGAAACTCCTTCGATTGAGGGAAACATCAACACTCAGGATAATAAAAGGGAGGTCAGAAACAATGAGGCTGTTACTTTGGAAAGGACTGCAAATCAGGAGTCTGAGCAGAGAAGAAGAGCGAAAGGGAAGGCAGTTATGGTGGACGAAGGGGTGAAGGAAATGTGGCAGATAGCTGAGAGGGAGGTGATGGGTGCGCAATGGAATTTGAATGAGGAGGCTCAAACAAATCGTGATGAAAGAGAAGTTGTCTACAATTTTCAGGATTTAATGACACGCAGGGAAGGAGGGGAGAAAGCGGTTCAGTGCCAGAAAGAAAGAATCGATCCAAGGACAGGTTTGGCTTTACAACCTCTTACGTTTTCTATACCTGCTGGATTTGAACATAGAATGGCTATTGAACCATTGTGGGGTAAAGATAAGGATAATGGGAAAGATTATCGTGTCATTCACCATGTGGGTCGCGATTTTAAAATTTTTGATTTTTATGACTTTGTAGAAATCATTCATGAAGGGGAACATCCATATGTCCCTCTTCGAGAAGAGATTGGACAGAGTGCTTGGGAGGAGGATGTGCAGAATATCGAAAGAGAGGCGGGGCAAGAGGATGTCAACAGTTACTCTATTCCTAATAACATGCAGGCTGGGAAGAAAAGATTGTGGAAGGATCATTCGGGAGATTTGGCGGATTTTGTAAGGGCAGAAACTGTTCGAAATGAGATTGATGGACTCTTTTTTCTCAAAAAGGCTAGAAGTATGATATAAACGTATGGGTCGGAGATTTCAATTCCGGGGGTTGTGGCGGAGGTTGAGGTTACTCAACCCCGCCGAAGGGAATGAGGCTTATATGTTGGAACGCACGTGGTATCTGTAATCCAAGTGCGTTCAGTAGGCTTAGTAAATCGAATGTTTTATATCATCCTTGTGTTCTTTTTATTTCAGAAGCAAAATGTACCACTTCTTTTGCGAATGTTATTAGGGTTAGGTTAGGTTTTCAGAATGTGTTTTGCGTTGGCTCGTCTGGTCGAGCTGGGGGCTTGGTCATTTTGTGGAATGAAATAGCGGTTTCTATTTTGTCATATTCTGTGGGGCATGTTGATTGTTTGATTTCAGGATTGACAAAAAGTTGGAGATTTACTGGTTTTTATGGACATCCAATTCCCCATCAAAGATTAGCCTCATGGAATTTGCTTAAAAGACTTAAAAATTACTTACCAACTCTCCCAGTTCCATGGCTTGTTGGTGGGGATTTTAATGAAGTTCTTTATTCTTATGAAAAGATGGGGGGTATTGATAAAAAGAATAGTCAGATGGCTCAATTCCAAGAAGCAATTCAGTTTAATGATCTTAAAATGCTTGGATCAAAATTTACTTGGCACAATAAAAGAAGGGGACATCAATACATTAAGGAAAAGTTGGATAGATTTCTTGCAAATAGAGAATGGATGAATATGTGCACATATTTTGAAGCTTCTAGTTTGCAATTTTTGGGATCTGACCATAGGCCCATTTTGATTGAATTTGATGTTCAATATCCGAAAGTTTGGAAGAGAAGGGTTGCTCAGCCTTTCAAGTTTGAAAACTATTGGATGAAAGAAGTTGGTTTTAAAGGTTTTGTTTCCAATTCTTGGAAAAAAAAGAATCCGGAAACACCTTTGAATGAGGCGCTGGAAAATTGTGGCAAGGAATTTTCAGAATGGGCAAGACATAAGGGGGGCACACTACAGTTTAGGATCAAGCAAACTCAGAGCAACATTAATAGAATTCTGGATAATGATGAGTGTATGTCAGATATGCAGAAAGTTGGGATGATGGAGGATGAGTTGGCTAAGTTGTTATCTCAAGAGGAAAGCTTCTGGAAACAAAGATCAAGAATTTCTTGGCTTCGTGAGGGGGATAGAAATACAAAATTTTTCCACTCAAGAGCAAATGGTCGTTTTAAGATGAATCAAATCAGGAAGATTCAGGATGCAAATGGGGTGTGGCTCTTCTCGGAAACCCAAATTGAAAAGGTTTTGTCAAGCTATTTTCAGAGTTTGTTTATTTCAAACAGCCCTTCTGATGATGAAATTAGTAGAGCTACTAAATTTCTAAGTGTTAAGATGTCAAAGGAAAAATCTGATGCTTTGGATTTACCATTCACTGTGCAAGATGTGATTAGGGCAGTAAAGGATTTGTCTCCTTGGAAAGCCCCGGGCCCGGATGGTTTTCCAGCCTCGTTTTATCAAGAGAATTGGGAAGTGATTGAAGAAGATGTAACAAGGGCAGTTTTGAGTGTTCTTAATGACAAAGGATCATTGAAAAACTGGAATCATACTATTATTGCTCTCATTCCAAAAATTGGATCTCTATCTTTACCTCAACATTTCAGACCTATAAGCCTTTGCAATGTTTGTTATAGAATTCTTGCTAGAGCTATGACGAATAGGCTTAAGAGTGTTTTGGGGGAGTTGGTTGATCAGCATCAAAGTGCTTTTGTGCCAGGTCGTATGATTACAGACAATATTCTATTGGCTTATGAAGGAATGCATCATTTAAAATCTTCAAAGAGCAAACAAGGCTTTGCAGCTTTGAAATTGGACATGACCAAAGCATATGATAGAATTGAGTGGAGCTTTGTTTTGAAGGTATTAACAGCAATGGATTTTCCAATTAAATGGATTCATTTAATTTGGGAATGCATTTCGACAGTCACTTATTCCATTAAGATCAATGGGGAGCTCACTCAATCTTTTCAGCCACAAAGAGGAATTCGACAAGGAGATCATTTATCACCATACATTTTTGTTTTATGTGCTCAGGTTTTCTCATCAATAATTTCTTCGGCCATTCATTCAAAGTTGGTTTCAGGAGTTAAAATTGCAAAAGAAGCTCCTTCGTTGTCTCACCTCTTTTTTGCAGATGATAGCATTCTTTTCTTCAAAGCAACTTTGGAAGAGACTCAGTGTTTGGCCAATTGTATTTACATCTATGAGAAGGCTTTGGGTCAATTGGTGAATAGGGAGAAATCCTCAATCACTTTTAGCCCATACACATGCCAAACAAATGTTGATCAAGCAAAGATGATTCTGGGAATTAGAGACTCAAGTGGACATGACCTTTATCTTGGTCTCCCAGCTATTATTCCAAAGGCAAAGAAGCTCAAGTTTGGTTACTTAACAGATAGGGTTAGGAAAAAGGTTTTATCTTGGCATCATAAAAGTTTTTCTGAAGGGGGAATGGAGGTCTTGATTAAGGCTGTATTGCAAGCTATGATCTCGTATGCAATGTCATGTTTTAGGATCCCAGTGGCTGTATGTTCTGACATTGAAAGAATCATTGCAGGATTTTGGTGGGGTGACTCTAATGTAGCAAAAAAGAAGCATTGGAAAAAATGGTATAATCTCTGTCAACCCAAAGATGAAGGAGGATTAGGGTTTCGAAGTTTTGTTCTTTTTAATAAAGCTTTACTGGCTAAACAATTGTGGAGAATAACTACGCAGCCACATTCTCTTTTGGGACGGATTTTTCAGGCTAAATACATCAAGAGTGCAAGACTAGCTGATTTGGAGCTAGGTTCAAATCCATCATTTGTATGGAGATCTCTTTTTTGGAGCAAAGATCTGCTGGAGGCAGGGGCAAGATGGAGGGTTGGTGATGGCATTAATATACATATATACAAGGATAGATGGGTATGTGGATTGGAAGAGGGTCGGATAAGGTCTAGAATTGCAAGTGCTTCGCATGTTAACAGGTTTTTGATGGAAAATGGAAGCTGGAATGAGCAGTTAATAAGAGAAGCCTTTCTTCCTTTTGAAGCAGATAATATCCTTAATACCTCTATTTGTGGAAATAGAGGACAAGATCACATGTTTTGGCCAGCATCATCGACTGGATGCTATTCGGTGGCATCAGGATATAAATTGGCGCATTCTAAAGACACTATGGATGCAAGGAATTCAGTAGCAGGGCCATTGACGGTGGCATCTTTCAAGAAGGTATGCACTAAAATTTGGAAGTTGCAGGTGCCACCAAAGGTGAGGATTTTCTGTTGGAAATCGATGACAAATCTTATAGCCTCTGAAGGAAATTTAAACATGAAACATGTGCCTATTAGTCCAATGTGCAAATGCTGCGGATTTCATTTGGCAGATACAATGCACTGCATATTCACATGCCCATTTGCTAAAAAAACTTGGAAATCACAGGGAATTTGGTCGGATATCAGTCTTGCGGCCAGGTATGATTGTTTTGATTTTGTGTATTGGTGTATTGATAAGATGGATCAAGAACAGATGTCGTTGTTTATTATGATAGCTTGGGCAATATGGATCGAAAGATGTAAGCATGTGCATAAAGAGGAGCAGCAACAAACATCTGTTATTTGCAAAGTTGAATTCAATGTGGCCTGGGCGGTTTCTTACTGGCATGAGTTAACTAATAGAAAGAGGGACAGCACTATGGATGAAATTGTGCATGATGGTGTAAACGATGACCTGCAGCATGTTGGTGATGGTAATATTTTGTTCACGGATGCAGCCTTCAACGATGCTAGGAAACTTTATGCGATTGGATTTGTGGTGGTAGGTAATCAGAGTGTAATTCGGCTTGCAGGAGCTCAACGTATTATTAATCCAGGTACCGTGTGTGCAGCCGAGTTAAAGGCTATGGAAATGGGTATTGAAAAATGCAGTTACCAGGGTATCAAAATTAATAGTATATGTTATGATTCTCTTGATGCAATATTGGCCATTGATGGAAGAGAGTTCCGGAGGAAATTATAGCTACCAAGATTAAGTTTCTTATTCAAACAAATAGGATTCCGGAATACAAGCATATCGCTCGTGAAAAGAATCAAATAGCACATGTGCTGGCCCAATCTACCTTAAACACTTCATATCCTCGAGATTGGAATGAAGATGATTGTCCACGAGTTTACAAGGATCTGATTTGTTAGTCCTCTCATTTCTGGGAGTTGTTATATTTTCCTTGTATGCATTGTCAAAAAAAAAAAAAGGATCAAGCTTAAAGAAAAGTAATTTTGTATTTTGAATTCTGAAATATGTTATCTACTACAACCTTACCAATTTTCAAATATAATGCTATTGTGGTTTATTAATATTAATCTTTAAAAAAAAATAGTAGGAGTAATAATTTATTTGAATATATTTGTGTTGGATTTGCACGTAAGTTTTTAATATTTGTAGACAGCGTTGCATTGCTGGATCGATGATTCTACTCAAAATCAATGAATTTTTCATTAGAATCCATTTATGTAAAATTTACGTTTTACCTTTAAAAAGTTCAAATAATTTACTATTTCAACCACTTCCATATCCTACAATGAGAGAAAAATAAAAAGTATTAAAATTACATTTTCGTATATGTGTTTTCATTTGATCAATCAAATTTAAACCACTCATTGTTTTTCAGTCATATTTTTAGCATGTGAATATGGTCGTTAATATGAAAATGTAAAAGGCGAACTGGAGATTTTTTTTTTAAAGTTAAATTAGAAATTATTATTAACATTCAGTTTGATCTAAAACTCGAATGGGGGTTGTCACGAGTTGGATTAACTTGGTCTTCAGCTCTTTTATTTGTTCTGATTGGTTGGTTGAGCTCAACTCGTCCCTTGACTCATTAGCTCACTCCGTAAGTTCAACTATTTATCTATTTTTTTTTAATAGGCTCAATACTAAATTAGATCATTATTGAGTGAATTCTCTGATCATCATATCGTCGGGTGACTTACCTCTCTGGTGTCAGAGCCATGGTGTGGGAGTCTTTAAGGGTGAGTGAATTATCTGATTATCAAATTTTCAGGTGAAATTAGACTGAAGTTATGATTGATCAACTTACATTATTTTTATTTAGTTTGAAAGATCAAATTGCTTTAGGTGTAATGGTCTATATCATGGGTAGCTCAACCAATTATCAACCCACACAACGGCTACCATTATTACATTTGAAGGATGGACTTAAATTCCATTGGATGACAATTTTCCCTTACTCTGTGGGTTTTACACCTAATTAAATAGTTTGATATCTAATTCAATCCAACTCAAATCTTATTTGTATACTTTTTTTTAAAGAGGTTTGTATACTCTCTGTGTCCGTCTATAAATTTTTCATTACTTTTTGATATAAAGATTAAGAAAATTGATTAAATAATAGATATAGTATATATGATGTGATTGGGAGAAAGAGAGAGATAGAGAAAAAAAAAAAGTAAGATATAAAGTGAATATAAGAAAAAATACTTACTATAAAAAGTATGAAAAACTTATAGCTAGACAGGCGGATTAAAATGGTAAAATGGGAAATTTATAGGTGAACATGGAGTACTTTATTAAATTGTAGCTTATTTGTACATTATACATATGTGCGCGCTTATAATAAATAACATCACTTGGATTCATATCTTTTCTTTTTTTCCAACCAAAACCTATTTATTGTTCCTTCTCCTTTCACTTTAATTTACGGTTCTCTTGGATCAGTCCGCCTCCACCTATAAAAAAGAAATAGAATGAATTGTATTGAATAATATAAGCATATTTAAAAGGTAGATTTATATGGATCAAACCACATGAGTAGTGGATTTTGACGGATTGAACCACAAACAGGGCGAGTTGGACCACATGCTTTTTAAAAAAAGATATATATATTTTTTTTAATTAAATGAAGAAGTAACACGTTCTTTTTTAGGTTGAATGTGAATAAAGATGTGGTAACTAGAAATTTATGAATTCAATTTTAAATCAAAATGTAAAATCACAAAAAATTATACTCCTACTATACAAAATTGTGATTTGATAATGAGAATACACTGATGTCGCCCCCGTATTCATATGATTTCGAGGGAGACTTGATAATTAACATAGATTCAAATTTTTTTTTTTAACTTTCTCTTTATAAATGCATAATTAGGGAAAATACATTTTTTTATCCTTTAAGTTGTATCAATTTTGATTTTCGTCCTCTATGTTTTTCTACTTTGAAATTTGTCCTTTATGTTTACAAATATTAAGAATTTGGTCCTTATTACCTGCTATCACAGATAATTAGTGATGTCTCTTTAATCTTTAAATTTTTTAAATAAACAAAAAAAAACTCTGGCATTTTATCCCAAAAAATAATCTAAATCCCTAAACCAGGGATGATAAGAATTTCATTACAGGGTGAATCTGACCTCATCAACTCACCGTCCGAGAATCCAAGCATGCGCTTAAAGCCATCTTCTAGCCTCCTTTATTCCAGCAACTTTGAATTAGGTTCAGTTTATGCTTCCAACTGCTTCGAATAAGATTTAGTTTCTCAGTTTTTTGGAGAGCACTGCGAGCAGGAGCAGAACCGAAAAAGTGACGGCGGCTGCCGAATTAGACTGGCGGAGGGGCGGCTAATGCCGAAATCCGCTGGACTCGGACGAAGAACTGGTTAATTTCAAAATATTGAACAACCCAAGAATTAATTAGGTTCAAAAGTTCATTTATCAGCAATGGTAGGACCTTTGGTGATACAAACATGGAGTAATAAAACAGAGAAAAAAACATACAATTGTATACTCGTAATAAGAAAACATAAATTTGACCCAAATTTTCATTAGTTAATACTCCAAATCATATGGATACATACTCAAAGTTAGAATTACATAAACAATCTATCTTCTATTACATAATCATCTAATTAATTTTCCCAATTTTTTCAAGCTATTACATCTATTAAATCACGTTTTTTGCTTCTACAAAAACTGAATTGTGCACCTTGCTCTTGGGGTATGGGAGGATCACTCATTCAAAAAAGTCACACCCACCACCACCACTCTGTAAAAGAATACGCGATTTGTTGGTAATCCATTGATTTGCAGGTAGAATTAAGATTTGTAGTTAGATGGAGTGGGACGACGATTTGCAGATTTGTGAGCCCTCGATTTGTAGGTAGAATCAAGATTTGTAGTTAAGATTGAGTTGGGCAATTTTGCAGATTTGTAGAAGGATGAAGAACATAAATTCTTATCATCGATGGTTTAGGGATTTAGGGATTTTGATTCTTTTTCAGAAAAAAAATGCCACGGTGTTTTTCTTTTTGTTATTTAAATTTTAAAAAAATTAAAGTCACCATCACTAATTACCTGTGATAGCAGGTGATAAGGACCAAATTCTTAACATTTGTAAATATAAAGGACAAATTTCAAAGTAGAAAAATATAGAGGATAAAAATCAAAATTGATACAACTTAAAGGACAAAAAAATGTATTTTCCCGCATAATTATTATAAATAGATTGAGAGAGTGTAAGTGTGTTGAGATGTATATTTGCAGATTGATATTTGCTACTAATAGTTGAGTTGATTTCAATAATTTGTCAATTAAACTTTTGTTGCATATTTATATATTGATTCTCCTCTTTAATTGGCTAAGCTTTAAATTTTAGTTCAGTTGAGCATTTTTCAATCCGTTCCTCCAAAACCTGTTAAATGATTGGTTGAGGTGGATTATTAATCGATCTGTCCCGTTTTAACAGCTCTACTTTTCTCCTCTTTCTATTTTTCAATAAGCCTTAAATTGAATTTTGAAACAATAAAAAATGAAAGACGTAATAAATTATTCGCTCTTATTGCCACAAGGCATGTGTGTGTTAATAATTTATTTCTCTAGGTCTTATGGAATATGTCATGACATCATAAAATTTAAAGTTTATTGCAAATTAAATCACCACCTTTCATTGAATTGCAATTTAATCTAAACTTTTGAATAATTGCAAATAAAATCACCACCTTTAAATATTGTTGCAATTTAAACTTCTTAATAGTCTCATTTGTACTCAAATCTAACGTGGTTGGCTGATGTGACACCTTCTTAATGAAACAACATTGTTTTTTATTTCGATCTAATCTCGAAACGTCAAATTCAAGCACAAATGAAATTGTCTAGAAATCTAAATTGCAACAATATTTAAAGGTGATGATTTTATTTGCAATTATTTAAAAGTTTAGATTAAATTGCAATCCAGTAAAAGATGGTGATTTAATTTGCAATTAACCCTAAAATTTACAATAAAAAGATAAAAAGTATAGCATATTTTTACTTTGCAATCATCATATTAAATAGGAATATTATATATATAGTTTTGATATGGAATCAAATGATGAGTTTCTAATGAAATCAATCATTTTTATAAAATATTTGTACATATTAAGTGTATCAGTGATTTATAAAGAATTTCTATAACATAGCGCAGACTGAATTGTTTAATCCGCAAACTAATTGATAAGGGTTGATTTTAAGTATGGTTAGAGTGGGTTGTAACCCACCCAGAAATTAGGACTTTTCTTCTCATATACAGTACTATTTAAATATGGGCGCGGCTAAAGGCACCCGGATTTCCTATGAGTACACCCACGGAGAATTTTTTTGTTTCAAGAGTGGTGCGACGTTTTTACCCTTCATGTAGTTTTTTAAAAAAAATGCCGGATGAGTACACCCATCTATTCCAGTTCACAAGCGATTCATCATTTCACACCCGAATCATTCCGGATTCCCACCATCAACACAAAAACATCAAAAATACAAAAAATTCAAAATTTCAACAACAAAAATAAAATCTTAACATGTTCGAAAATTTTACCAAAACAAAGTTGAGATGTTCGAAAATTTTAACAAAACAAACCCAATATGTTCGAAAACAATTTCAAAACAACTTAGATTTGTTCGGAAAAAAAATTCGAACATCTTGTTCGAAATTTTTTCCAAAACAAACTCAAGTTGTTCGAAAAAATTTCCAAAACAAACGCAATATGTTCGAATTTTTTTCCAAAACAATCTCGATATGTTCGAAAATAATTCCCGAACAATTAAAAACCCTAATTTTCCTAAATTTTCAAAACCCTAATTTCTTGGGACTGTAAAAATTGTAAAAAAAAAAAAAAAACTTACCTTCGAACGGCGGCGGCGTGGGTAAATGGGTGCGATGAAGGGGAGTGGGAGGGGTTGCGGCCGCGAAGGGAAGGGGAAGGGGTTGCGGCCGCGAAGGGGGGAGGGAGGAGCTGCGGCCGCGAAGGTGAGGGGGAAGAGGTGCGGCCGCGAAGGTGAGGGGGAGGCGTGCGCGGCGCAGCGAGGCAGAGGCGGTGGCGTGGGCGGCGGCGGCACTGTGCGAGCGGCCGCGTGGAAGGAGGAGTCGGCGTGGGTGGCGGTGGCGTGGACGGCGCCGTCGTCTTCAAGAGAGTGGAGAAGGCGGAGAAAATGGGTTGTGTGGGTGTACGCTTTTAATTTTGAGAATGGGGGAGAATTTAGGGTTTTAATGGAATGAAGGTTATTTTTGTATTTTCCACGTGGGTGTCCTCATCCATTTTGTGGGTGTCCTCGTAGGATCCTTGGGTGCCTTTAGCCGCGCCCTTTAAATATAACTCATTCTTTTGGGCTGAAGTGCTAAACGGGTCTATTATTATCAAAGGGGCTGACTATTTACACTTTCAATCCAACTTAGAACACATCTCTATCACTTTAATAATATACTCCCTCCGTCTCATGTTTGGACCACAAAATTAATATTCTCTTAACATCATTTTATTTTTAAAATTGCCATTTTTTTTACATACATTTTACTTTACACCTTATCAAATCACCTAAAATACTCCTCATTTATCTTACATCATCAACCACTAAATTCTCATTTTTAAAAAATTGTGCCGATCAAACCATACAAATAATCCCAGAACGGATGAAGTAATAAAAGTGTAAAAAACTAAAAATGCCCTTCGAGTAAAATGATGCATACTACCGCCACCACCACTTTAGACATCCAGTATCATCCAAACCAAAAAAAAAAAAAAAACTCAGAAACTCATATTTTTAAAAAAAAATTGACACACATGACTCGACCATACATTTTTTTATAATTTTCGCCCCAACTTGTCGATGAGAGTATATGTGATCGAGCCTGGTGTGTCGACAATTATTAAAAAAAATAAAAAATCGACAACAGTTGGTCGACCATATACACTCTCGTCGACGAGAATGTATAGTGTCGACCCTGGAGAAAAGGAAAAAAATAAAGCATACATGTGCAGCGCCGACTGTTGTTTATTTTGGAGAGGTTGGAGGTGATGGGTGTGGGCAGGGTAAGGGGATGATTTTTTTTTCCTGCTGGGGTAAAGGGGACTTACGGGAGGGAGGGTGACGGCAGAGGCGGCCGAACAGCGGTGGTGCGGCGGCAAAAAACGCAGAAAAAGGGAAAATAAAAAAAAAAAAGGAGGGAAGGAAGGAAGAGGGAAGAGAGAAGGGAGGGGGCGACAATCGGCATCTAGAATCAGGGTGGGGCGGTGAGTGGGGGGCGACGGTAATAGGGTAGGGGTGGGGAATGGGAAGGAGAAAAGAAAGAAGATGAGAAATTAGGGTTTTTGGAGTGGATTTAGTAAATAATTTTTTGAGACAAAAGAGTATTTAGGACAATTCGAGTGACAAATTTTAGGGGTGCATCAATCAGGGGGTGTTCTCAATGCAAATGGAGGTGTAAATAGTCAGCCCATTATCAAACCTTGACATGCATTCATCCAAGTTAAACATGCCAGCCCATTTAGCCCGGAGCTAAACATATCTGGTAACAATATATTTGTGTATTCTAAAATCTATACGCGTTATTTGTCTTACTTGGTGACAACAAGTTATAAGTCGTGCGAACATCATTCAAATCCAAATTAAATATATTAAAAATTCCTACCTTTCTTCTCCATACGCAAAACCCAAATATAGTGTCTCTTAAATGATATGTTGTCATAAAAAGAGATAAAAATAATTAGAACCACAAAGAAATTCATTGAAGTAGAAAAGTCAAGAAATGAATGGTCAAATACGTACTCGTTTTAAGTCAACCACATTTTCTTACCGCGTAACCTCTTCCGCATATTTTCTGCCCCTACAAATACCATTCGTATATATTCACTATTATTATTATTTTTATTATTATTCCTTTCCTCACTATCCATTTTATTAGCTTTCCTAATAGAATTTTTGTCCGATCATTTTCACTTTGAAACGCGAGATTCACGAACCCTGCCTGAAACCATGGCCCTCAGAATCTATTCCCTTCTCTCAGGAGCTGAAAAATCATTCCAGTAATTAACATTTCAATATTACTACTTCTTTCTCATCATTTCATTTTGGTTTTTTAATAAAACTTATTTTTGAATTCTTTGAAGGAACGGCCTTGTGAATGATATGAAAAATACCACCTCTAAGTTAGAGCGGCCGCTATCCGCGGTGGCCGATGCATTTGAGGAGCTTTTTGCAGCGGTGCAGGCTAAGGGTTCCGATCTCGATTTGAAGACATTTTGCCAAGCATGTTCGCTTGTTTCTATTCTGTTCGGTAGTTTGGGGAAGCCATTTAAATTTGCAGAAATGGAGTATAGTACTAAGGTTAGCACAATCATGTTTTGTTTCTTTATGCATATTTTCTACGAGTATTAATTAAATCTTCTAATGTTTTCCAGGTGAAGGCTCTAGCAGAAGCATCAGAAACAGTTGGAACATTAAACAAAGTAATAGAATTTGATGTTAAGAACAACGTCGTAGGACAACTACGAAGTCGTTCTCGCCATCTGAGGAGAGTCAGACAAGGCCTTGATCTCATCAAAACTCTATTCCAGAATTTCTTAGCATCAAAGTATGTAATCAACATTCTCTTTTAATTGCTCATCAACAATGATTTGAGTTAAAAAGTTTTTTTGTTCCTCATAACTTGTCAAATGTCCAATTTTGGGTTCAAAATCGCCGGAAAAAATTGTGTCGTTATATGTCACGCGAGAATTTTATTTGGGACCAATATTGAGCATTCACGCGATATAAAACGACAACACTTTCAATTTTCCGGTGATTTTGAGCCAAAAGGGGGAAAAGATGAGGGTGTATATTTTTTTTATTTTGATCCAAGACGTTTCCACATTTTTAAATTGATAAAGTTTACCAAAAAGTCAAATATTGTAAACTTACAGGACCAATTTCAAAGGGATACGGAGACCGACTGGGTTACACCCAGCCGGTCGGTAGACGAAAAAGTCAAATATGAAAATGGGCAAAGTTATTAGCCTAAGGTCATGTTTGATAGCAAAGACGGATTGAACCGAGATTAGGATGATATTTAAACTTTATAAATTTTAAAGCATAATAATCTACCATTAATCTAATATATCAAACAACCTATAAGAGATGATATAGAGTTAATCTAGGTTTAATTTAAGCTATCAAATATGACCTAATAGACAAATTGGACAATAGACAAATTAAATCGAAAAAGGTTTACCTAAAAGAATATAATCCCGATTTTTTAACACTAGGATTAAATCGAAAAAGGTTTACCTCTTTTGGGTTCAAAATTGGACAATAGACAAATTATGGGACCAAAAAACTTTTTAACTCAGAATGGTTTCATGTTGTTCTGGGATTACCTGCAGCGATTCAAGCTTGAAAGAAGCTGCTTCAACGGCTTATGCAACAACATGCGCCCCGTACCACACGTGGGGCATACGAGCTGCTGTTGCTGCTGGAATGTACGCGCTTCCAACTAGGGAGCAACTTCTTCTGAAGCTAAACGAAAATGGTGAGTTCAGATTACAGAAAATCGCTTTCAAATTTATAGAGAATTGAGACAGCTTCTAACTAAAGTGATTTTACAGAGGAATCTGCTAGAAGTGAGATGAGAAGATACATCAAAGCTTCAAGCCCGATTATAGAGTACATTGACAAGCTCTACACATCAAGAAATATCAACTTGGATTGGTGAGCTTGAGCTCCCGATTCTGGAAACCAATTCTGAGGGGTCTCGCGATGAGGAATATATATATATATATGGGGTGTTTGCAAGCAATAGAGAGTGAGTGAGAATCACATTTTTTTTAAAAGCTTCCTCTCACAGTTTTTGAAAAAAAAAAATGATTCTGGAAGCTGTTAGTTGTATTTGCAAACAGACCAATAGAATCAGTGAAGAACAGATACCAGCAACAGCATTGTTTAATGTGTAGCTAGAGATGCAAGTTTGTAGACCTAGCAGTTCAGGTTTTTGGGTGTTTACTTGTAATAAACTAGTACTCAAGATAACACAGTTTTGTGGGGGCAGAGATTCTTTTTAATCTGAGATAATAAAATTTAATTCAGCACAAAATTTATTGATGATGATGATGAATTGTATATGAAAACAAGTTCTAAGCGCCTTCAGATAATCTCACAAGAATCAAATACAAGAAAACATACTCACAAATATGATGATACTTGATGCGAGCTTTAACTAATTGGCAGCATGTTGCTCCATGGTATGCTCTATAACACTTCGTACCAAATTAAATGCCCGTCTACATTGTTAAACTTTCTGGGTTCTCAATGATCTTTGAGAAGGTTTGAAGGAATGCAGCCAAGTCAGAGCCATAGATGATTTGGTGATCTGCTGAAATATTTTTTGCAACAAACCTTTGCTCTGTGAGACATTATTATATTTTTAGCAAACTGAGGAAATTGACTCTTCGCTCAAAACATTGTTCTACATTTTCCAACAAATGCTAATCAGCATAAGTTGGAAAGACGGAGGTGGATTCGTAGATCCAGCTCATTATATTCATGTTCACAAAAAAGATGACTAATTGCACCACAATTCACAAATATGATCATTGCAACCAGAAAATCCCAGTTAGTTAATTATATAAAGCTCTGATATGCTACCCAGCACAACATTTTAGTTTATTCCATAAGCGTGGTGATAAAAGTGGCAAAAGATCAACAACATTAACTAGATGATAGACTAACAACCATCATCTGGCTGAAGAATCCTTCTTTGTCAATTATAACAGTAGTTTTTTTTTATGCTTCCACGGCCATAATGGCCCCCTGATCATTGTCGAGAATTCCAATTTACTCGAGCATTACTACATAAATAATCCAAACTTTGAAAAAGATGAAATGTTACATCTCAATCCTCACCTGTCCGTAAAGCATCAAATCTACCCAGTCCAAAACATGCCCAAATTAGATAATGTGAAACTCCCTACATGTCAATTATTTGAAGAATTCTTATACAGCCATGAATCTCAAAAAATCGTAATACATGACTTCTTGGAAATTAATGTTTAACTACCAGAATTGTATTCCTAGGGTTGAGGCTGCTTTGCCGAGCCTTCTCAACTAGCTCCTTCCACTTCTTGGACAACAGATAGAGATCCAACTATAACAAGAGCAACCAAATCAGGATTTTCTATTACTTCAGCAATTACTAAGCTGCAATCGAAAGGTATACATGAGGAAATTGAATCTTTGCTCAAAACATTGTTCTACATATTCTAACACATTGTTAATCAGCATAAGTTGGAAAGACATTATATTCATATTCACAAAGAAGATGGCTAATTGCACCACAATTCACAAATATGTGCATTGCAAACAGAAAATCCCAGTTAATTAATTATCTAAAGCTCTAGTATTCTACCCAGCACAACATTTTTGTTTATTCCATAAGAGTGCGGTAATAAATGTAGCAAAAGATCAACAACATGAACTAGATGATAGACTAACAACCATCATCTGGCTGAAGAATCCTTCTTTGTCAGTTATAACAGTAGTTTTTATGCTTCCACGGCCATAATGGCAGTGGCACCCTGATCATTGTCGAAAATTCCAAATTACTCGAGCATTATTACATAAATAATCCAAACTTTGAAAAACATGAAATGTTGCATCTCAATCCTCACCTGTCTGGAGGAAGTCTATCATCAAATCTATCCACTCCAAACATGCCCAAATTAGATAATGTGAAAGTCCCTACATGCCAATTATTTGAAGAATTCTTATACAACCATGAATCTCAAAAAAGCGTAATACTGTGCATGACTTCTTGGAAATTAATACAACAACTAATGTTTAAATACCAGAATTGAACTCCTGGGGTTGAGGCTGCTTTGCCCGAGCCTTCTCAACTAGCTCCTTCCATTTCTTGGACAACAGATAGAGATCCAACTATAAAGAGAGCAACCAAATCAGGATTGTCTATTACTTCAGCAGTTACTAAGCTACAATCGAAACGTATACATGAAGAACAAATATTGAAGCATTGTACCTTTTCAGCATACTGCTGTGGTAAGTAAAAGTTTTCTCATCTTTACATGTAGCATTCGCCACTGGAAGCTGAACCAATGCATTGCAGCACTATCATTGTAACAACCTTCGGCTTCATCTAAAAATTAGTCGAATATACTTCAGTTTTGTTTTGTTAAATACATTAATCATACTATAACATTCATATTCTACATCGATTCATGAAATTACTTGTGTTAATTGCACTTGAGCGATGACGCGGCTTTAGCCTTGGCTTCGGCGATTTCGGCTTCAGTCTTGGCTAAACTACCAATCAACAGGAGCCGTCTCGCTTTCGTTAACAACAACGGCGGCCAATTTCTGTCGTAATACGTTTCAACGTTCATGTCGGATTCGGCCTTGGAGAGGACGTCGCCTTGGTTTGAGTAGATCGGCTGCCATCGCCAATTGAGAGTAGCAGTTTGCGCGTGTATGAAAAATGAAAATGAATGAAAAAAAAGTTAGGATATCGGATATCGGATATTGGGCCAGTGTGTTCCGTTTGATAGCCCAAATCCATATCTCTATATTATTAGGCCGCCCTATCTATTTAGGTTTTTAGACATAAATAAGTGTGCGCAAAGCATGGTTCAAACGAATCAAACCAGACCGTTAAATATGGTTCGTTTTTTAGTTTACGTTTCGGTTTACGGTTTTTATAATTGATTTTTTTTAAGTATGATTTAATTTACGGTTTTCACTAATGAAAATCCGCAAAAAATCAAACCAAACCGAACTTATTTTATATATATAAAAAATATGTATATTATATAAAAATTATATATATTATATACTCCGAATATAATATTATTTAAATAAATATTATATATATATTATAGTCTCTATATTATATAATCCTTAAACTAGTAAACCCAAGACATGACAAAGTGGGATAGCTCAAGTGGTTAGAGCACCACTACCTAGGCCTTAGATCCTGGGTTCGAGTCATGGGGAGGGGAAAAGGGATGGGTATTTAACTTGTAACAAAAAAGTAAACCCAAGACATTTTTCAAGCCGACAAACCCAATTGTCCAAAGTCAGAAACCCTGTTCATTATCTTCTATTTAGTATTTTGTCCAAAGTCAGAAACCCTGTTCATTATCTTCTATTTAGTATTTAGCCGCCTCTACGTGCATGACGCTCTCAGCCTCTCACAGTCTCACTTAATCTGAAATCTTGAAGAAGACAGAAGTTTGTTGTTTCTTTTTGTGGTTATTTAGTTATTTTTTAACAACTAGTTTGTGAACGTTGTAATAGCATTTCGTCTATTCGAATTATATTTTGAATTGTTGGGATTTCATTTTGTATATTCTATTGAGATTGTGTTTTACATTTTTATTAATTATTGTGTATAAGGAAAAAAAATGAGCTAAACTACGGTACGGTCAAAACCGTCTGAACCGCCCGAAATATTATGATTTCAAATCGAACGATTTTTATAAATACGGTTTGGTTTACGATTTAAAAAAAAAAACGATTAATAGTTTAATTTACGATTTACGAACAATTTGATTAACCAAATTGAATCGTGCACACTCCAAGACATAAACATTAAGAAATATATCAGTGGTTATATAATTGAGAGGAAAAAAAATAGAGAGTAACTTGTCAATAGAAAAATGAGTAACTTTTGTGGAAATAGACAAAAATGAAAATAAACTAAATTACATATAATGTACTATTTTACTTAAATAATTTAAAAGATGAAATTTATATTTTAAAGTATTTATCTAAATAAATTCATATAATTTGTTTTTCTAATTCAAAAAAATCATTATAGTATATATTTAATTATTGTCATAATTTATTGAATTAAGTATGATGTGACCTTTTTTTAATGTGATGATATATTTTAAGAAAGACTAAGGTGGTGTTTGGTTATTGTGATTGAAAAAAAAATTGGGGTAATTCATGAATAATGATTGTATTTAAATTGTGTTTGGATGGAGATTAAGAAATATGGTGGATATAGTTTTATGTCAAAACAAAAATGATGTTATAATATTTTATTAGTTGGTAGAAAAATAATAGGAGAGATAAGAGAATTTGTGTGTGGAAAAAAAAAAGTAGGAAATAGAACGAGTGTGAAAGAAAAGTATGGGAGAGAATGAGATTTTGAAGAAAAAATGGTAATGTAATTGTATAAAAGTAGGTGTGTAGACGTATTATAGATGTGGATTGATATTTGAATTTATATTTGAATTGAGGGAGATTAAGAGGAATTGAATTAGTAATGATCAATTCAAATTGGTCAATCTCAAACCAAACACGGTCTTATAATTAAATATATTCAAAACCAAATCAAGACATCTGTACTTCACATATATATTGTAGATGACACCTAAGCTAGGATTATAATAGAACTAACATCTAAGTAAAACAAACATCTTGTATCAAAACTTTTCAAAGCCAAATATTTCAACAGCTGTGGAATTTTAGATGCTGATATAGGATCGAATCATTCCTTTGTGTGGAGGTTGATGTGTTGGAGCAAGGAAATCAATGATATTGACTCCCGGTGGCATATTGGAAATGGCCAATCAATACACGTTTTTAAGGATGCGTGGGTACAACGTTTGCATTCAGGGAAAATTAACTCAAAAATTGCATTCGGGTCTTACGTTGAGAGATTTATTGATGCAGAAAGGGAAGTGGAATGAAGAGTTGGTCAATCAAGCCTTTTTACCCTTCGAAGCAAAGACAATTCTTGACATACCGATTGGGGGGAACTCAACTGAAGATGTACGGTATTGGAAGGAAGAAAAATCGGAAAATTACTCTGTAAAAATGGGGTACAAACTGCATGCATCATCCACCCGTTGTGATGGTGGGGATGCATCATCATCTGAGGAGCAGAGTGGTTTCCATTGGTGGAAAAGCATTTGGAAATTAGGACTCCCACCGAAGGTTCGAATTTTCTGCTAGAAGATGGGACACGATCTGATTGTTGTCCCGGCTAATTTGAGAACAAGACACATTAAGGTTGATCCCAGATGTATTGCATGTGGGCATATGGAGGCTACAACAACACATGTGGTTTTTTTTTTCTGCCCATTGGTGAGATTGATTTGGAAAAAGACAGGGATGTGGAGTAAATTTAAAGAAGGGAGAACGTTTGAAACTATGGATTTCCTGTATTTTTGTGGTGACAAGCTTACTCGGTTTGATCTTGAATTTACCTTTATGAAGGCGTGGGGAATTTGGAAAGAATTAGCTAGATGCACGCATTAAGAGACGGAGATTACGAGGCCCGAGTTTTACTCAAAAGTACTATGTGGGTGGACAATTTACTTCTCAACTTCCGGAGAATGCAGGAAGTACATGCCTTGGATGTTAAAAGAAATGGGCACCAACACCTTACGAAACCTTCTGTGGAGGTTGATGCAGCGTTTAATGAAATTACGGGGAAGCGTGGAGTTAGTTTTGTGCTAAAAAAATCGGATTAGGGAGACGATATTCAAAAGAGCGAAAAGGATCGCGCACCCTAGGATCTGTTTTGGGGGCTGAACTTTGGACTATTTGGGAAGGATCTAATCAGGCATTAGAAAGAAATTTGAATGATTACTGGATTTTCTCGGATTGTTTGGATGCGGTCACTCTTCTTAATGGGGCAACTGGGATCCCCACACCGGAAGGTTTTATCGTCTCGAAAATATGGGAGCTTCAGGATAAAAGTTACAAGATGCGACTTCGGCTATCGTCAAAGAACTCAAATGGAAGAAGCACATGATATGGTTCAAGGATGTTAAATGAACTCAGATGCTCACGATTGCACTAATGTTCTTCTTTTTCTGGCAGTGTACGTCTTTGCAGAGGGGAGAATTGGATGAGATTCTTGTTAAATGTGTAAACTATCCCCTGTACTCTACCCTAAAAAAATAAAACACCTTGTATCACAGGAATTCCGCTTGGTTGAGTTTAAACTCGTTCCAAATGAGTTTGGGGAAATAAAGGAGCATTTATCAATTTATGCGTGTTATTCTTGCGCAGGGGCCATGTTAATCTTTTCTTTATCATTCCAATTTTATAGGATGTCCCCGAAGAACAAAATTGGGAAAATAAAGGTTATATATTAAAAGGAAAAAAAAAAAAAATACTCTCTCCGTCCCGTAATTACTTTCACACCTTTAAAATGTAAAACTTTTTATATACTCCACCCTCACAATATCTTCAAATTTACACAAATGTAACTTCTTCTCCACACATACTCAAAAGTCAACACAATTTTTTACTTTATACATAAAAGTTTACAAAATTACCCCTAAAAATCTCCACTAAATTCACTTTTCTTATTTCGCGTGCCATTTCACATGTGAAGATAATCATAGGATGGAGGAAGTATAAGTTTACAAGTCGATCTAGAGGTTGGTGCTATTAAAACTTTGCTCGAAAAAATCCTCATAAACAAAATCCAAGTAAATGAGAAAAGGTATACCCCTCCAAATCAACCAACATGATAACAACTCGAAAAAAAAAAAATCATGCCTAAAATGGCCTAGAACGTAAATGAAGTTTCAACTCTCGAAAGGACTCATGACGAATCAAAAGCATCGTCTTATCATCCTAAAATGCAATAAAATTCAAATATTAATTGACAAAACATCCATTTAACAAAGATTCAAATTTTGATTAGATTTAGTGTCATCTCTACTCAAATCCACTCTTATACATGAGACAATCCCATTTACTTTTAAAAGATAGATAATGTAACATATGTAAATTAGATTCCTCCCTATACCGGGACACACACAAGTTTTTTTTTTTTCAAATAATATTAGACGAACTCCAATTTACGAGAAGTATCTAAAGTTGGAGTAGGAGTTGTAAGCGTGAGGCAACAAGACAAGCTGATTTTTGTGGACCGACCCTATACACCCCCAACTTGGCACATGTCGTGTCTTTTGTCCTTATCCCAATTTTCATTACAAACTCAACCCCACCACTTCTTTTATTAATTTATATTTTATTATTCTTTTCTTGACTTTGTCCAAATTCCAATTTAATATTATAAGTCGTCTAATAATTAGGATTAAAATATTTTGAAATACTTTTTATATATTTAATTTATGTGGTTATGGATATTAATATTTAGAAGAATGATTTGTTTACGAAATTAATAAAAAAAAAATCAATAAATAAGGAATAGTAATATCGAACTCAATACCAATAAAATATCAAAAAAATAAAAAAAAAATGATAAATTTCAAACTTTTTTTTTATAAATGTCATATGAAATAACATTACATATTAGTTTTATGTAAATTTATTACAAATATAAAATTTGTTCAAATTCTTTTGTTAAATTGTATATTGACCTGCTTATCACCTCTCGAGTGAACAATTTAAATGGTTTTCAACAAGAATCGTGGAGTTGCTTGTTCAAATCCTTTTGTTAAATTGTATATTAAACGGATTATCACTTCTACCCCTTGGGGGAAGCTCATTGAGTAGACAATTTAAATGAGTGTAGTTACTTTCAATAGGAATCGAATCTATGACGTGTGGACGTGAGCCTTGAGGCTATGATGGTCTGATACCACGAAAGAATTATGTCTTATCTATAAGTTCGAATTTATAAATAAATTGCTAAATAATTTTTGTATTTTAATTTTCTAATAATTTTTTTATAATTTTTACAATGTAACTATATCGATATATTTATCAATATTTTTTAATTTTAAAGTTTCAATATTTCTACTATACTGGCCCAATATTTCACACTTGATAATAATATCTATGGACACGACAATGTGCACCGGCTACATCTATTTTAGATTGGTCCACTGTTTTCTCTTTTGTTCAACTCCTACTCTTTCTTCTCTTCTACATTAATTCAGGTCGTTGAGGTCATATTTTCATTAAATTTAATCAACAATTCAGATTAATTAATTCAAATATCTTATTCTGTTTTTTTATTAGAAAACAAATCAACTCAAATAAATTAGTATGTGTTTAAAAATCACTTAACTTTGGTTCCCAGGGGAAATTGCCGATCAACGTACGTATTTCACGCACCATTATGCAATTAAATAATGATCGATTTCTTGCTCTCTCAGTTTATATACGATCTAACTTAATACATATTTTACACATAAAATATGTTTAATTAAAATCGTTTTTAAACACTCACGGATCATAACTTCAGATAAATATATCGTAAGTGTGTGATTTACTACATAGTCAAGAATATACTACAAGATCGCTCAATTTTTTGGCCGAATTTGTTGATCGCAAGATCAAAAATATTTTACTACTACAAAGTTAAAATAGTCTATTACTATAAGGACAAAAATATAATACTCCAAGATCAAAATATACTTCAAGGAAAGTAACAAAAACATATAGTAATTTTTTTTTTTTTTTTTGCAAACTCGCGGATCAAAAACTTACAATATCACAAATTATCATTGTAGTAGTATATTTTTAGTTTCAACCTTATACTTTTAGTCACAAATTATAGTAACATATTTTAAACTTTATTATTAACATATTTTATACCTTGTAATAATGTATTTTTAGTTTTGCAATAGCAATATATATTTGATAATAAATAATACTCCGTAATATATTAAATCAAAAAATTAAAAAAGTGACACGTGTCAAAATCGATAAGAGATTGACACGCTAACATGCATTGAAATTAACTCTCTAAGGATGTTAATTAACTCAAATGTTTATTTTGGAATGTTGTGATTTTTAAATTTTTAATATTTATATCTTTTATTGCAAAAGTAAACCTACAAATCATATGAACATAAGAGGTTCAAGAGGTCGAAGTCCCATTAAAAATTTTGCTACAGAAAATCCCCTTTAAGGATAAAACCTTGTATTGAAATATATTTAATTTTTTTATTTAAGTAGCTAGATTATGATTTAACTTTATAGTATATGATTTATAAGTATTTATATGATTTTTATAAGATTTATAGATATGTGTAGATTGAATGTACTGAATTTGATTTAAAAAATTCAGACTCTAAATTTCAAAGTAGAAACCGTGTTGAAATATCAACTCTAGATTTTAAAACTCAAATCAAAACATAATTAGATGTATTACACATAAATATGTAGTTAAGTTTAGTTAATATTTCTACGAATCATATTTTATGAAAGTAGATTGCAAAATTGGTTTTATATTTATTGAGTGTTCAAGATATTAGTCTCATACAAAGCTATTTTCTCAATTAAAACTCATTATTTTAAAATCTACAAATATTAGTGGAGTTTTGTACTTGCGGCTTACTTGAGATGACAAATTTCATGTCGCAACCAAACTAATGACTTAACACAGCTTATGCATGACAATGAGACCACACAATATTAATTTTAATTTTAGAAAAGTAAGAAAGTCACAAACCAATCATCATTCTAAAATAAAAAAAAAATTGTATAACCCTCTACTAAAAAAAATCTCAAATAAATGTGATTTGCGGATTTTAGTTTTTAAATTGTGATTTAGGATTTTTTTTTTTTTTTTTTTTAAACTCTGAATGAATTAGCTTCCATTATTACAAACACAATTTAGAGAAAAGAGACCCACCACAAAATTCAATGAATCTACCCCAACAAAAATTATTATCAAAATGAAGGACTTTTAAACTAAAGTATATATATACTAGTACCAATTTAGCACATCTTACAACAAAATAAATGGTAACATTCGAATTTGGTAATTTGGGCCCTATAGGCTATAACAGTTAAATATATAGTATTAATTTTGTTGGTACATGAAATTTCGATAGATTATGTAAGTGGCAACTAACACATAATTTTGTATACGGCTAAAATCGCAACATTTTCAAAATTTCCTAATACTGAAATTAAAAAAAAAAACGAAACCATGCACACTTTATATGGATATAAGGAATATATGTTAAAAAAAATTGAAAAACATGCAAATTCTAATCTGGTAGGACGGGGTTAAATAGATCTCTCAAAAAAAAACAAAAAAAAAAAAATAGACGCACACAAAGGAACACATAATTTCACTCCCTAATTCGTATTACTATAAAGACAAATATGTGTTTTACATAGTTATGATATCGTGTACTTATTTCATATAATAACATATGGTTGGTTCATATAGCTAGTGACATAAGGGGTGTTCGTGTATAATACATTTTTCAGTACATTTATGAACATACGTGTTATAATAACATATACGGAGTATTTATTCAAGTAGCAATTCATATATATCAAACATTAGATTAGAGTTTGATTGTGAAATTAGAGTTCTAAGAGTGAAACAAATTCAATATTGATTCTAAGCAGTTGAGAGTTTTTTTTTTTTTGACAATATAACCATGAAAACATGAAAATTAAGTTACAAGAGCTAAATTCTTGTTATACTTGGGGACTGGGACATTCATCTTCATCTCAATCATGAGGTGATGAAGAGTTAATATTTAAACGCTTTATTTTTAAAATTATGAACCCATCACACATTTGACTAAATCACATTTACAATTGCCCAAATTTGTTTTAGAGTACCACCAATTTACACTCTAATCACCGCAAAAAGTATTGGAGCAGAGCAAGAGGTGTAAATAGGAGAGAGAGAAAAGTGGAAAGTTGTAAAATTTTGAAAAATCTTCCCTCCCGCCTACATTAAAATTTAGTGGGCCCTCTTTAGCTGTCTTACCTTACTTTTCGACATACGACAGCTATTTTGCTTTTATTATTTTCATCCAAATCCATTCATAGATTTTTCTCTCTTATTTTATTTCGCCTGCACACACCAATTCAATTATTTATTATGTACTCCAAACATTTACATAAATTTAAATATTGGCCCCAAAACAATATTTGCAAAGCCACCCCAACTGAACCATCTAGTAAAACACAAACCTTTTCAAAATAAAATTCAAAATCTAATTTTTTTTTTCACCTTAATCTCCTTCCTATAGTTATTAAATCTATTTAACATATTGTTTATTACAATAAAGATTAAAGATATATTTCCATATTTTATTTTTGTCCGCCGGCACATTTCACACGATCAGCTTTGTATTTTTAACATTAATCTTTTTTTTATGTATAACTCTATTTTTTAGGGTCATTCCCTTTTTTTTTTTTTTTTCTTTCTTAAAGACTGATCTCTCTCTCTTGAGGCCTCTAAACTAAGTCCCAAGTCATATTGTGGTGAAGTGATCCAATCTCATCACCCATGACAACAAGTCCTTGGGGGTAGACTCTGTTCATGTAACAATTTCGTTGTAGGTGGATAGCTCGTGAGAGTCCACCTCTTTAGCAACTTGACATGCAAATCAACCATATTCTCAAACTCATGTCGGTTTGGAGCTTCAACGTATAGAGAATATACGAAATATAATTTCTTGATTAGTTGTAAAGGTAATTTACAATGGGTATTTATACAAGAGATATTTAAGTCTAACCTAACCCTAATGGACTTTATAAGAGAGAGCCCATAGGAAACTGAGATGGGCCTATACAATAAATAAGAGTAAGTGTATATTTAACAATATAGGTCCAATACGCCCCCTCAAGATGGAGCACCATTGGTGAGTCCAATATTGGACATGAGAAGTTGTAGTCGTGTGCTGGAGAGAGGTTTCGTGAGCGCATCCGCAAGTTGATCGGCAGAGGAGACATGAGACACACGTAGTTGCTTTGTCTTGATGAGACCACGGACAAAGTGAAAGTCAATTGCAATGTGCTTCATTCGCGAGTGAAACACTGGATTCGAGCACAAGTAGGTGGCACCAATGTTGTCGCAGTAGAGAGCTGGTGTAGGCAAGGTGGGGAAGTGGAGTTCCTGGAATAGGGATTTGAGCCATTGAACTTCAGAAGCAGCAACAACTATTGCCCGGTATTCAGCCTCGGTCGAGGAGCGAGCAACAAACTTCTGTTTCTTAGACGACCATGAGATAGGGTTGGATCCTAGAAACACAATGTAGGCACTGGTGGAGGTTCGGTCGTCTGTGTCATCGGCCCAGTCGGCATCAGTGAAGCGAGGAGGATGGACTAGAGGTGAGGGTGACCCCAACATTCCTCGTACCATTCAGATACCTCAGTAGACGTTTGGCAGCACCCCAGTGGGTGGTAGTGGGTGCATGCATAAATTGCGACAACTTGTGTACGGCAAATGCAATGTCCGGCCTGGTGAGTTGAAGATATTGAAGTGAACCAAAGACTTGTCGGTATTGGGTAGCATCTGTAGGCGGGGACCCATCTGAGATAGATAGGCGAGCACAGGTTGGTAAAGGGGTGCGAACAGGTTTAGAGGTAATCATGTTGTACCGGGCGAGCAGGTCAGTGACATATTTGCGTTGAGAGAGGAAGCATGAGTGTTTAGATCTAAGAACTTCCACTCCCAAGAAGTAAGATAGAGGACCAAGGTCCTTGACCGAGAACTTGGCACGGAGGTCGGCAGACACACGGGCGAGCATGGGTGAATTATTGCCCGTCAGAATGAGGTCGTCGACATAGACGAGAAAGTAGGCGACCACCCCAGTGTTGTTGTAGACGAACAGAGATTCATCCGAGTGCGTGGGGGTGAACCCAATTTCTTCGAGAAATGAGCGAAGAGCATAGTACCAAGTGCGAGGAGCCTGTTTTAAACCATAGATGGATTTGTGTAATTTGCAAACATAAGATGGAAAAGTCTTATCTACAAAGCCGGGGGGCTGGGCCATGAAGACAGTGTTAGAGAGTTTGCCATGGAGAAAAGCATTGTTGACGTCGAACTGTTGGAGGGGCCATTGCTGAGTAACAGCGATGCTGAGAACTGCTCGCACAGTGGCCGGCTTGACGACCGGACTGAAGGTCTCAGTGAAGTCAACACCCGGTCGTTGGTGAAAGCCTTTGGCAACCAGGCGAGCTTTGTATTTGTCAAGAGAGCCATCAGGTTTTCGTTTAATACGGAAGACCCACTTGGAGCCGACCACATTCTGAGATGTAGTGGGAGGGACTAAGTCCCAAGTGCCATTCTGAAGGGGGGCATCAAACTCAGCCGACATGGCTGCTCGCCAATTTTTGTCCTTGAGTGCCTGTGAGACACAGCTCGGTTCAATGTCAGCGGTGACGACAAAAGTAAGTCCATACCTCGGATTAGGCTTGAACACTTGATTTTGAGATCGAGTGACCATGCGAGGTGCAGGAGGTCGTGGGGGAGCATTGGTCGGCACAGGGATGTCGGATGTGGTAGCGATCAGCGGGGAGGTAGGTGTAGGTGTGGTCGGCCGAGGTACGTCCGGTTGGTCGACCAGTGGGAGATGGTGGGGTATGGTAGTGGTCGGCACTGTGTTGGGGGCGAGGATGGTTGTGGCAGGATTAGGAAGTGAGGGTGTTATAAGGATGGGCGAGGAGCTGGAATCAGAGAGAGTAGGCGGCGAGGAGTTAGAGGTCGCCGAAGGGGATGGTTGAGTAATGTGAGGAGAGATGGAAAATGGAAACGTATGTTCAACAAATTGAACATGACGCGAGGTGTAGATTCGGTTTGTGGAGCGATCAAGACAGAGATAAGCGCTTTGTGTGGGCGAGTATCCGATGAAGATACATGGAGTGGAGCGAGGATCAAGTTTGTGAGTGGTGTAAGGGCGGAGCAAGGGATAGCAGAGACAGCCAAATATACGGAGTTTGGATAGATTAGGGGGGCGAGCAATGAGTATTTCATAGGAGGATGCCATGTTGAGATTAACTTTGGGAAGACGGTTTATGATATAGGCTGCCGAGCAGACGACATAGGGCCAGTATGTGAGAGGCATGGAAGCATGGTGGAGGAGAGCTAGGGCTGTGTCTACCACATGGCGATGGCGACGTTCGGACATGCCATTATATTTTGGAGTGTGAGGTGGGGTGGTAAGGTGTGCAATGCCATGGGTTTGAAGAAAGGGGCGAAGAGCAATGAACTCTCCTCCATTATCTGAGTAAAATGTTTTGATTGTGTTTTGATAGTTGTTTTGCCAGCAGCTAGGGCAGTCGCGGGGACTAAGGCCGAGGACTGTCGTGAGGCAATTTGAACTTCGGCACTTAGGAGCTTGTCGCATAGCTCGGCAAAGGAGATGGGCTGTTCGCGAGCTTGGATGGCATTTGCGATGTCGTTGTAGGATTCATCAAGGCCTGTTAGGACCTGAAGGGTGACGTCTTCGGCGTCAGAGGTAGTGCCGAGGAGGGCGAGTTCGTCGACCACCGAGCGTACTTCCATGAGGAAGTCAGAGATCGGGCGAGCACCTTTGGACAGAGAGCGGAACTTAGTCTTGAGGGCAAGAATGCGACCACGTGAGGGTTTTCCAAACATGTTTTCAAGCATCGACCAAGCTTCGCAGGAGGTTTTTGTCGATGCAACAAAGGGAATGAGTTCCGGGGACATGGAGCCAACCAAGGTTGCGAAAATGAGATTGTCCTGACATACCCATAGTTCGTGTGCAGGATTTGAGGTGGTGGTGGTGGTAGCGCCATCGGCAGCTGGAATTGTGGGAGGTGGACATGGATGTGTGCCCAGCACGTAGCCAAAGAGATTGTGTCCTGTGAGGAGGAGGCGGAGTTGGAAGGACCAGGCTCCAAAGTTGGTGGAGGTGAGTTTCAAGGACATTTGTGCAAGTCCTTTAAAAGTGATGAGAGAGGACATTTGAGATGGATTGGCCATTGGAGCAGTAGAGCAGCGGAGAGAAAAGAGGCGTCTGAGACGGGCGGTGGCGGCGGCTGCGCTTCAGAAAGTGAAGGCGGCGGCGGCTAGGGTTTAGTAGAGGCGGCGGCTAGGGTTTGAATCAGGCGTGAGCCAAATGACTCGATGATACCATATAGAGAATATACGAAATATAATTTCTTGATTAGTTGTAAAGGTAATTTACAATGGGTATTTATACAAGAGATATTTAGGTCTAACCTAACCCTAATGGGCTTTATAAGAGAGAGCCCATAGGAAACTGAGATGGGCCTATACAATAAATAAGAGTAGGTGTATATTTAACAATATAGGTCCAATACAACGTTGATAGGAGTGTGAAAAAAAAAAATTCGGACCGGAAAAAAGATCGGAATCGGACCGACCGGTTAGTTTCCAGTCCGGTCTTCGGTCCATTGAATTTTAAGATTTCGGGTTAAGATCGGAATTTACCGATCCGAACTGGATCGGACCGAATTTATTTTTTATTTGTATTCTTTATATTTTTCTAATAATACAACCTTAATTATTATAAACTAAATAAAATTAGGATTGCTAATTTGAAAACTTTGAAAATATTTCTTTCATTAAAACTCTAAAAAAGAATGGAAACACAATATGCTTAGAATCAAATAATTGGTGAGGACGTGAAGTAAAAGTGTTGAGATTTATTACATTTTTTCAAGTATATAATTGAACAAAAATAATCAATTTACTTTTAGTGTCAAAATACCATTAATAATATTGTAAATAAAATTCACATTGGCGGAAATTGATCTCAATCAAATGAATAACTAACACTAATTTTCATACACAAATTCATCATTCATGTTCTTGTTTTAAAAAACTTAAAATAACTTGAAAAAATATATTTGATGAAAGTATAAAAAAAAAAAAAAAAAATTAAAAACCGGTCCAAACCCTGACCGGAATTTGGACCGGTTCATTCCGGTCCGACCATTAAGGTAGATTTCGGTCCCGATCCAAACCGGTTCCGGTCCGATTTAGGACCGATGCACACCCCTACATTGCTCCTTCTAGCTCAATCAAGGTCTATGATGTAAAGTCTAGTTTCTGGTCACTGATCTTTCAACTCGATTTTTGTATGTGAGTGTACTTTTTAATTCACTCTCATCTCGCAACTCCATTTATTTATCAATACTGTAATATTATTTTTTATACAAAGATAATTTTTTTAAATTGAAGTTAAACATATAATTCTTATAAAAAAAATTACTCAATTCATCCAATGATTAGTTGCACACTTTTTTTTTATTGAAGTACACTCCAAATTTACTTTCCTCTATTTAACTTTTGTCATTTTATAAGAATTATGAAGTATGGTTTTTTTATTCTATATTTTTTCACACCCTGTCTCACTTTCATCTAATTAATTTTAAATTCCTTTTTCTCATTCTTTTCTCATTCTTTTCTTCTCCTTTTCAACCATTCTCTTTATAAATTATCAATTTTTACCGTAAATTTAACATCTATACATATTTTAAAAAATATAAAAAGTATAGATTAAATCTACAAAATTCATTTACTTACTCTTTGTAGTTTTTATTTTTTGTTTTTAATTTATAATCGTGATGATTACATACACCATAGAGTAATATAGTTATGACACGTTTGGTTTGAGTGAAAAGGCTGGAAAAACTAAATAAATCAAGCTAGTCTAATGTTTGGTTTATGTGTTTAAGACACGAGAATAAGTTCAGACCCGAGTAAATATTTCAAGTAAGTCTGCATATGCGTGTTAATTTGTTGTGGGGAAGGTGAGTTAATTTTTTCCCAATTTAAGACTTGTATAAGGGGCAGTGCAAAAAGACCATTGTGTCCTTCAATTTACATAAGTTCAGATAGAAATACCCCACCCCATCAACATAATTAGTTTTGCAACCATGGTCGTCATCTTCGTCGTGTTACCTGAAGGCTGAAGTAAGAGTTTGCCACTTTTGAAGTCTTCTTATCTTCTTATCTTTATATTTCATTTCCAATTCAATCTTGAATTCTACACCTACGGCAAAATGGCAGTTTCTTTGAGCTTCTTTATGAATGTTTTCCCGCAAATTGGGGTATTTCGTGAAGTCATCTCCTGCCTCTGTCAAGCTTGTTCCGACAAACCTTTTTGTGCGCATAGTGATAGTCATGGCGGCATTGAAGCAGGCCACGGAGGCGTAGAACAAGAAGCATGAGCCGAGGGGAATAATGAAGTCGCGCGGAGTCTCGCCGGAAATGCAGACATTCCTTGGAGGCGTGTCTGAAATTGCCCGTACTCAAGCCCTAAGATAAATTTGGGCTCATATTAACAAAAAGGAAGGAAATAAATGAAAAAAAATATAACAAATATATAGAATATAAAAACTAATATCAAAGGGTATTTTTGGCATTTGATATTAAAATTCAATTTTATTCAACAATTCAAACAACTTGAGTATAAATTATCATATAAACTTGAAAATTCAATCCATCAATCCAAACATGAATTTTAAATTAACTTTTTAATTTATGAATAGTAAAATTTAACTAAATACTATCCCAATATTTCTATCATGTCTTGTAAACCAACCCAGCCCATTATATATATATACTAGTTATGGGTGCACCTCAATTCTTGAGGTATTTACCCAGATTTTATGTAATTTACCAATATAAGTAGTAATGCATAATATGCTTGTATTATAAGCATCAAGTCAATTGTAAAAAATAGTCAGTTAAACCACAGCAGACAAGGTTTGTGCTTGTAGTATTGTAATGATGTAGAGTGCATGGTGGACAGTAAGCTAATATTTACATATATTTATATTCTACCAAAATAAAATTTACTTACCAAAATGAAATTTACTTACAGATCGACTAAGGTGCATTTTCAAAAAGAGTAAGAAAACATTTACGTAAGTACGATGAGAAGTATTTTCAAAAGGAACAAAAATACACACAGGTGGAGGTAAGTCAGCTTTGTTTGGCATGTTTCAGGCTTTTTTTATCAGTCGAGCCTTGTCGGTGTTCCAAAATACTTGGTGTGAGGAGGTCCTTTTGAATTGTGGAAGTGCTTTGTTGACTTTCAGACATTGATATGTCTGATATTAACCTTTTCATTGTGGGGGAGTGCTCTGCAGCTGGAAGACATGTCATAACTGTGTTGTGTATATATTTTTTCCCTCTTAGTTCAGTGCTCGATGTCCTGATATGGAAGAAAAACAACAGATCTCTGAATGAATCATTGATTTCATTAAGGCTTGAAATGGTTTCCTGTAATTCATAACAGGAATGAAAAGTTCAAATGTATTAGTGTGTTATAGAATTTAAAGACTAATAAAAAATTGAATTCTGAAACTAAAGTCATGTATTCATGAACCTTTCACTGTTTAGAATGTTCTTCTAAATGAAAATACTTCTAATTGAAAATATAAAAAATAATCAATACTGTTGCTTGTCCAAAGCTTTGAAAAATGCATAAAAAATAGTATAAATGAACATATGTAAGAACCAATGTGCAGTAATCTAAACAATAAAAGATGAGAAAAAATGGTTAATTAACTACTCTCACATAATAGTGCAGAGCTCGTTTGATAAAAAAATAAAAATCAGTGAATTTAACATG
Organism: Galeopsis tetrahit; assembly: GCA_963675135.1. Taxonomy (NCBI): domain Eukaryota; kingdom Viridiplantae; phylum Streptophyta; class Magnoliopsida; order Lamiales; family Lamiaceae; genus Galeopsis; species Galeopsis tetrahit. The sequence goes on from OY776133.1 coordinate 64,824,807, forward strand.
CACATACATACTTAGAAATAGTCTTTAACTATATTACACAAAATAAAGGAAAGTAACTTTAAGTTCTTATTGTGCAAGAAGGTGTGTACATGCAGTCTCATTTCTTAAATTACTGGTATGTTTAGAAGGCACAAATTTATTTACCCTTAATTACTACTCACTCAAGAATTAAAAATGACATTAATAATTCAAATCTCCAAATCAAAGCTCTAAATTAACATGATTCACACATTTTATTAAGATTTGGGGGAAAGTAAAACATGTATCGCACATGGCAAAAGTGTTAAAAGGTTTTGGGTCTAAATGTACCTCTATTTCTGCTTTAACAACGACTTCGCCTGACATTTGCAATAACATTTCAGCTTCAGTTTGCTCAATGAAAACGTCCAGACACCCGGTTCCATCATACAACTCTGCTTCGAAGCATAATCTGTAATATATTATAGGTTGATTATAATGCTTAATTATAGCAGCAAACATTGTTTGTGTAAGGGACATGAATTGTCATTATGAAACAATAACTTACATTGGTTTTGGGCTTGGGAAGTCGTTGTCGCAGTAAAAACATGTGAATTCGCTTCCGTAAATTGCTCCGCAACTTCTGGAACAGCCTGGACAGCCTAAGAAGTAGAAACGCTGGCCGGATTTGATAACTTGAAGCGTGGATTTGATCCAAAATGATTTAATATGTGACTGAGATTTTGTTTGTGTTACTATGTTAGTATTAATTCAATTAAAATTTAGATAAGCAACAAATGCATCAATTTTAAAGTACCGTTTCTATTAGGCTTAAAATTTGGCTTATTTTCCGAATTTGTGAATCTAGTGGCTTGTCTTTGGCTTGGTTCTCCTTCTCATACAACTTTTCTGACACAATTCTCTCCACGTATTCAGTGTTGGCTTTTAACCTAAAAATATGTAAGTAAATAAAATATGCATAGGTTCTGCAAGGGTGAGCATAAATGGCGTAAATGTTAAGGATGATATTTGCAATTTGGGAATGAAATTTTTTCATTACCATGATTCCAAATGTTTAGCCTGGGGTATAGGAGGGTCAAATAAAATAATGCTGCTTGGTAGTGTCCCAACGGATATCCCTGTGATAAGGATTTTTTAATCATTAAAACAATGCAATCATATATCTTATCACTTTAGTTATTTGTTGTGGTTAATTTTTCGTTTACACAAATGCAGAGAAATATATGTTTATTCTTACCATGGTAGGCATTCACGGATAATCGCATCCCTAAAATTATAGGCATCTTGTGAACATTTGCACTCAGATGAAGGCCCTCAGTCTGCATGAATTCTTCCCATAAAGTAAGTATTGTAGGCCTGGACCTGCATGTGTAAGATTCTCAGTGAAGTAGAACGGAAAAGAAAGAAGTACAAATAAAGAGAACATGCATATCATTTGAACAACTTAATAACATTGCATGAGGAAGGGGACCATGAAAGATTCTGGTTATGTTTGCTTATTTTCTTACTACCATAAAAGGATAAGAACACTCCATTTCAAAATAAATTTTCAAACTAACATAACATGTATCTCATAACTCACTTACTCACCTAAAAACTACGAATGCGCGCAGAAAAATAAAAAAACCAAATAAAAAACGTAACATAAACTGAGAATCAAAATATAAACACAAGTGTTTTAAGAATCAAAATTAAGGAAAGGGGAATGTTAATAGATCAAAGATGGATGGGTACTCAAACTAAGCAACTTACTCTTCGTTGACAACAACAAATTCCTGTACATTTTTGTCAAGTTTTTGGATGAAACGTGGAGGGAAGACATGTATAACACCACATAGAAAATCTGTGAGTAAACAATATAATAAGGTTAGACTCATAAGATACGTATTTTCAGTGAATAAACAGTTTGGTAACAGAACTTAGCTGATGTGCCTATCGGTAAAATCTGTAAACTGAGGACAGTCGGCGAAAGGTGTTAGTTGATAAACGTGGTCCAGAGACAATTCCTCTTGTACGTCAGTGGGCTTGATGTATGTGCTTCTGCTCAGTATGATTTGGTATTTCAAACGACCAAAGGTTGGTGTGCTTGCAGCCATTGCCTTAATTTTACCGTTTCCAATGAAATATGTGCGATACAGCTGAAGCACTTTGTCTAAATGTTCAATGTCTTGCTCGTATATTATGCATTGCATACTGTCATTCTGTTGAAATAAGGCGAGAAGTAAGACAAGAGGAAGTAATACTAACCATATTAAATACCTTTAAATAGTTTACCTCTTTGTCAACAAGGACAATTCGTTGTTGTTTCCCCCATTTCGAGCAGCGGATGGGGGTCTTTTCTGCGATGACAACTTTAACAAACCAGTTTTGAACTTCTGGTTTCAGATTTGCAAGTATTGTGCAACGGTCTTCCATTGGCCTAAAAAGTGAAAACATATTTATATTATTACAGTGATGCGTGGTCTAAAACATATTTATAAAAGTTGGAAAAAATTGTAAGTTGCCCTCTCTATTTCCTGTCAACACTGTTATTGTTAGAAATTGAGTGTGATTATATTTTTTGGTCTATTTTGAACTATGCTTAATTAGACCCTAAGTTCGTATGGTTTTGCATTAAGATTAGGAACTTGACAACCGCCCAATTTTCACTTGTCTTTTCAAAATTTACAGGTCAATTTGTCCATCTATTTTTCTATGATGTTTAAATTAATTTCTTTTTAGTCACTATAAGAATCACTTAAATTAGTTTTGTGTTTCAAATGTTCTCCTAGTCATATATATCCACAACTTGTATTCCTTTTAAACATATAATGAAGAAAACTTTATAAAAAACAAGCAGCCAGATATATTTTTCCTATCCTTTTTCATGAAACCATAAATAATCAATTGGTAAGAGGTAAGTTAAATTCTGCCATTTTATTAGAAACATACATTCTAGAATTTTTTTTTTTTATCATGGGTGGTATGAATTAGAAAGAAATGATTTTAGCATTTCTGTTATTTGAATATTGTTAGTATGGAGAACAAAAAATTGAATAAGGACTATTTTAACTTTCTCTATCCTCTCTTTTGTTAATATAGTAAGGAAGACTATTTTGTGTACATTAAATTAGAATCTCTCTTAAAGAGAAGATAATTACTTATTAATTATGGTTTCACTATGTATAATTTTTTAATGTATATGTGAACTAAAATATAAACCAACTCAGGAATGGTGAGTATTAAGAATATTTCAGTTGACAACACCACAATTTCAAATAACAATTATTTATACCTGGAACTAAAAGTCGAGAAGCGCACACACAAAAACACCTGCAAACACAAAAAAAAAAAAGAAAAATGAAATCAAACAAAATATTACACAGGGGAAAGACCAGGGAGAAAAAAGAAAAAGCAGACACATATTATGATGATCTCAAATAATAATTTATCAAACACTTGGTGAACGCATAATAATCTAGTCTCTGTATAATTTTTCAATGTATATGTTAACTACAATATATACCAACTATTAGGAATGGTGAGTAATAAGAATATTTCAGTTGACTACATCATAATTTCAAAGAATATGTATTTATACCTGTAACTGAAACTTAAGAAACGCGCCAAAAAAACCTGAGAACACGAAGAAAACAAATAAAATATTAAACATGGAAAAGATCGGGGAGAAAAAGGAAAATGAAAAGGCACATATAGCTACAACATGAAGAAGGAAATTAACCATTTTGCAATTTAGATTAAGATGATCTCAAATAACAATTTATCAAACACTTGGTGAGCGTATAAATGTACCACACTCATAATATAATCCAATATCTCTTTCCAATGTAATCACAAAATTACCACCAACAAAGTAGAAGCAAAGTCAATTTAGTTGCATACACTCTCAAAATTTGTATTCAACATCTGAAGCATAAAAGGTTAAGTACATTTTTGTTCTGAATCTCATGTACAGAACATTAGTACTAAAAGAATTGTAGTTCTTTTATTGTTTAACAAAGGTAATGTGTAGTTATATTAGTTGGAAATTTTATTAAATTTAAATTGCTTAAGTGGCTGAACCCCAACTCATTTCCGTTGCTGCCAACAAAATCCCTAAATTGAGAGAGGGGTGAAAAGGACGGTGACAAGACAAACATGAGTATCCAAATTAAAATCCAAATATGTGAGAATTAGACGAACAATTAACTTGTTGATACAATTAAGAATGAAACCTAAATTAATACACAAAACCAAAGCTAAAAAAACTGCAGAAACTTAAAAGGAGACAAAGAGGAAAAGGAGAAAATGTACAAAGAGATGAACTATGAACTACTAATTGAAAGAACAAGGCTATAGACCGACAACAAAGGAAGACGTACACGAGTCGCCGGCCGTAGTTGCTGGAGCAAATTAAACTAAGAAAACAGTGGTAGTGAAACACAAGAATGAGATAGAAAGGTGAAGAAAGAGAAAGCCGATAAAAACGAAAAAAAAAAAACCAATTAAAAGGAAACATACGCGTGGCTGCCTTGAAGACTTACATGTGTGTGTCATCAAAGCCGGAGTATACCGAAAAATTAGATGGAGATAAAAAAATTCAAATAAGCAACTTTCAGATTTTTCTAAAACAAAAAATTTGAGGAAAACACAATGGTACAACAAATAGTAAGAAAAATAAAAATCAAAGTGCACAACAAAACAAATATATGTTTGGTACCTTTGACAGGGTTTCAGAAAACTTCTACAATGCAAATTTGGGGATGTCACTTTGAAGCTTTTAATTTGAGAAGAAATGCAATTTATAATTAAATAAACCCAAAAAATCACAATAACACACAAACCTCTTGACGGGTATGTAGCTCAATCTGCAATTCACTGATAGTTTTGCGGGGTACGTCAACACCAAGATGAACAAAGGGCGAAATTGAATCGAAGGAGTGCGCAAGGGGTCTGAGGTAATTGAATATAGGAAGTGCAGGGGTTTGAGAAAGAAATTAACAGTGAAAGACAGGTGTCACGATGCATGTGTGTCCACTTGGTTTTGAGCAACCGGGAACCGGCGTGAAACTGGCCCATTTTAGAGTTAAGCCCCTTTATATATAGTAATAAATATACTAGTCAAACTAAATTCATAGGTAAAATAGCAACAGGCCAAAGTAAAAAAAACATGAATAAGGTAGCTGCATCAGTTAATGATAATACGTAATATTGAAAATGAATAAAATAATAAATAGAGTAAGATATAGAGTTTCAATTCATGGAGTAGATTTTTAAAATAGAGTATACAAATGTGTATTTTGAAGTTTATAGATTTTCATTTTAGAGTTTATGGCTGGAGTCTGGAGATGGCCTTAGTAGGAAACTGTAATATATATATATTTATCCTAGACTATTGACACATATAAAATAATACTCCCTTCGTCCCCTATACATTTTTCATTTCTTTTAGATGTTTTGATTAATAAATATGATAAAATAATAGATGTAGTATAAGTGATAAAATGGTGATAGAGAAAACAATAGTAGATAAGTATGATATTAAATATGATAAAATAATAGATAAAGTATAAGTGATATGACTAGAAGAGATAAAATAATATGACAAAATATGAAAAAAAATTGAATGAGAAACTTATTGTGGATAAAAAGAAAGTGTGAAATTTATAGTGGAAGAAGGGAGTAGTAATTATGGTGACACCCGTAAAAAAAAAAGTGAAAAAATGGAACTGATGTTTGAGTAATAAATTATTGTAAATATTAAAATAATGATATATAGATCTTCAAAAAGTAAGGAATGATATAAAGCTTTAAAATTGGATATGAGCAAGACTTATGATCGGGTGGAGTGGCCATTCCTTAAGTCTTCAATGCGGCATATGGGGTTTTCTCAAAAATGGATTGACTTAATCATCAAATGTATTTCTTCGATACGGTACAAGATAAACATTAATGGGAAGCTGTCACAACCTTTTTCATCATCCAGAGGATTGAGACAAGGTGATTCTCTTTCTCCGTAACTTTTTGCAATATGTGCTCAGAGTCTTTCCGCTTTGATTTCAAAAAGTATTACTTTGGGAACCTTTGTTGGTGTCAAAATTGCTCGAACAGCTCCGGTTCTTTCTCATCTTTTTTTTGCGGATGATAGCTTGGTGTTTTTCAAAGCCACACCTAGAGTTAGCTTCATTCTAAAAAAATGCCTCTACATATATGCAAGGGGATCGGGTCAGGTGGTGAATTTTGACAAATCTGCTATCTCTTTTAGCCCTTTTACAAAAAATGAGAATCGAGAGAGGGTTGCATCCATTTTGGGTGTAAAGAGAACACAAGGGCATGAGGTGTATCTCGGATTACCTACTTTCTCCCTTAAGGCAAAACGATTGCAGTTTGGTTATATTGTGGACAGAGTCCGTAAAAAGATCAACTCCTGGAATCATCGTTTCTTTTCGGAAGAAGGAAAAGAGATCCTTACTAAAGCTGTTTTACAAGCCTTACCTACATATGTTATGGCTTGCTTCCGAATACCTACCTCTATTTGCTCAGAATTGGAGAGTTTGATGGCTAGATTCTGGTGGGGTGGGCAGCTCTCTACGAAGAAAATGCATTGGTCCAAATGGACTGATCTTTGTCGACCAAAGGAGGAAGGAGGTATGGGTTTTAGAAGGCTTGTTATGTTTAATAAGGCCATGTTAGCTAAGCAAGTATGGAGAATTATTAGTCAACCGGACACGTTGATTAGTAAAATATTCAAAGCTAGATACTTCAGAAATGTTGATATGCTTGAGGCTGGAATTGGATCAAATCCGTCCTATATATGGAGATCACTAATCTGGAGTAGTGATATCATTGAAAAAGGATGTAGATGGAGGATTGGGAATGGAGAACGCATTCACATCTTTAAGGATAGATGGATTTTAAACACGGAATCAGGACTGCCGATGACAAATTTGGTGAGTGCGTCAAAGGTGAAAAGGTTCATTTCGGATGACTACAGGTGGAATGCAACTCTCATAAAACAAGCTTTCGTTCCGGTTGAAGCTCAAACCATATTAAAAATTCCCTTATATGGCGCTGACAAAGAGGATTGTTTAATGTGACCAGAAAACTCTACGGGTGCATATTCGGTGGCCTCTGGATATCAGTATGCACGGAAACAGGATATGAGGGGGCTTGGTAAGAACGATGTGGAGTCATCGAACTCAAAAATCCGGGGATGCCTTTTTAAAGCCATATGGAAAATGAGAATACCTCCAAAAGTGCGCGTGTTTGGCTGGAAAATACTCAGAAATTTTGTTGCCACGGAAGGTAACTTGGCTACGCATCATATACCTATTAACCCAGCTTGTGAGGTTTGTGGATGCCCTTTTGCAAATACAATGCACTCACTTTTCTGGTGTCCCAAAGCTAAGGAAATTTGGAAGAATGAAGGCCTCTGGTATGTCTTTTAAGATTTCACTAAAGGACATGCGTTTGATTTCGTTCAAAAAATCATAAAATTTTTAAGTAAGCATGATGTAGAGGTGATCTTTATTATTGTTTGGGCCATTTGGCGGAATCAATGTCACTGGACACATAGTATTGAGGATTGTAAAAAGGTTGAGAATTTCTCAACAAATATTAAATGGGCCTTGGAATACTTATACGACTCTAAGCATTTGGAGATGAGTATTTCCCCGAAGTATAGGGATGGGGAACATATGAGCTTGAAGGGGGAGCATGAGTATGGAGTATTGTTTTCTAATGCTGCTTTTAATCTGGGAAAAGATTTTTTTGCAATTGGCTTTGTCCTCTTAAAGGATGAAAATACCATCATAATGGCTGGGTATGAGCGCATCAACAATCCAGGGACAGTTCTTACTGCTGAGCTTTTGGCACTTCAATGTGGAATTGAACGCTGCAGACGGAAGAAGCTCTGCCTTAAGGGTGTTCAGCTTGACTCCTCCATTGTTGTTGATGCCCTGGGAGCGGAAATCAGTTTGGCTGGGATGGAGAATGAAATTCTTATGGATATTCAGAGCAAGTTAAGATCAATCCTAGTGTGGGATTATCGTCATGTGAACCGACTTGAAAATATGCTTGCACATGATCTTGCTCAAAAAGCTTTTATCTCTTCGACTCCTTACGATTGGATTGAAGAAGATACTGTTCGGTGTTTCAGGGAAAAATGGTTGATGTAATTTCTATTTTTTCCTTGTTTCTACTGCTCAAAAAAAAAAAAAAAAGATATAGTGCAATTTTGATTTTGAAATGTTTAAAAATATAGTTTAATGTGAAAAGTTATTCTTATACCAAATTAAAAAATAATAAGTCTAATTTAAAATGGTTTTTTTTTAATATAAATAATGGATCTAAAATTAAACGGAAGGAAAGACGTCGACGCTTGAGGACAAATGATAGAAGTTGTGGATGTGGCACCCCCATGCATTGTTATGCCAACACGTGTATATGTTTCAAATTCCCAAGCATGACTATTGTTTTGGATTAAACAACATTGAATCAATCACTGGTCACGTGCATGTATGGATGAAAATATCTATTCCCTATATATCTTCGAAATTTAATACTCTTCCGTTCTCCTATAAGTTTCTCATTTTTCTTTTATGATGTTTCACTATAAGTTTCTCATTCCATTTTTTACATATTATTTTCTCTCTTCCAATCACATCACTTCTACTTTATCTATTATTTTATCATACTTCATCTAATACTCATCTATTATTTTTCCTCTCACCATCACATCACTTATACTTTATGTATTATTTTATCATATTTCTTAATCAAAACACCCAAAAAGAAAGGGAACCGTCCCACTATAAGTTTCCCACTTTTCTTTATGGATGTCCACTGTAAGTTTCTCATTCCATTTTTTACATATTATTTTCTCTCTCCCAATCACATTACTTCTACCTTATCTATTATTTTATCATACTTCATCTAATACTCATCTATTATTTTCTCTTTCACCATCTCATCACATCACTTATACTTTATCTATTATTTTATCATATTTGTTAATCAAAACACCCAAAAGAAAGGGAAAGTTTATAGTGGGACGGATGGAGTATTAGGAAGAACTAATATTTTTACGATATTTATAAAGAAATCAAAAATGTCAATAAATATCGGTAGACAATAACAATATCGAGCCTGAATAAAATATTGAGAAAATGTCGAAAAATACTACTCCCTCCGTCCCGCAAGAATTTGCACACTTTCCATATATGGATGTCCCATACCAATTTGCACACTCCATAAAAGGAAATATCTTTACAACCCTCACCCTTGAAATATACTCATATCCCATTACTTTTCCACACTCAATCTACTTTTTATTTTACTTTATTCATAAAAGTTTACAAAACTACTCCTCAAAACATCAATCATTACACATTTTCTTACACATTTTTTAAAATGTGTGCCGGTTAAAATGTGTAAGTTCCTCCGTGCCAGTATGAAATAGCATTGTATATTATATTTTATATAAATTTATTACTGATATAAAATGTATTAAAATTATTTTGTTAATTTGATGTATTAAAGGTTTCTTATTAAATTTTTATAATTTTTAAAATGTACCGATATTCGTCAAAGGTTACCCTCCACATGCTGCTGTAAGCGTGACTTTACCCTAATTCATTCTAATCTGGTCACCTCACACATTCCCTTTTTCTCTATATATATATCCCCTTTATACAAATTTAAATATAACAATAAAAATATTATGGTGAGAAACCTTCCCCTTTATACACATTTATATATAACAATAAAAATATTATGGTGAGAAACCTGCAAGTAGACGAAAGGTTTTCAGAATTCTACGAGGAGTGGATGGGGCAGCTGGAGGACCACCTTGCTCTTCTTCTCAAGGCAAAAACAGAGAATTTTGATGATGCAATCTACGTGGCAACGGTTAACAAACTCACGGCCATCATAAGGAATACTGCAAAGTCAAATGGGCCCAAGGAGATGTTTTGAGCCTCCTCAGTCCCGATTGGTTGACCCCTCTTGAAAAAACCTTTCTCTGGTTCACCGGCTGGCAGCCCTCCATGGTTTTTCGCCTACTCGACTCGCTCAACAAGGCCTCATCCGGGTCGAGCCTCGCCGCCATGACAGAGGACCAGGTCCAAAAAATCAAAAAATCAAGGCCTTGCTTGCTAGTGTATATTAAGGTCGAGCAGGAGAAGGTGGAGATGGAAATGGAGACGCAGCAGGTTAGTACTTTGTTTTTTCGAGATCGTTGATTATTTGTTGAATTCAAAAGGCAAAACATAAAAAATATATGTAATCTTGTACTTTTACTTTTGTATTGTATTTATTTTAGACTTTAGGTTAGTTTTAAATTTCAATATTGAGTCCCTCGGTGAATCAGAATAAAAAATGACATATGTAATCTTGTACTTTTACTTTTGTATTATATTTATTTTAGACTTTCGATTCGTTTTAAATTTCAATCTTCGTTGTGTAGGAGAGGGCGGATCAGAATATAGTGCGGCTTCAGAGCTTAACCGCGGCTGTGAGCTGGGCGGAGGTGGCGATCGGAGGACTAGTGTGTGGGATGGAGAAATTGATGAAAATGGCGGATTGTGTGAGATTGAAAACGTTGAAAGGAGTGTTGGAGGTGCTGAATCCTACACAGAGCGTCGAGTTCTTAGCTTCCATGTGTACGCTTCAGATTAAGATGAGAGGATAAGATGATTGAAAACTTTGAAAGGAGTGTTGGAGGTGCTCAATCCTACACAGAGCGTCGAGTTCTTAGCTTCCCTGTGTACGCTGCTTCAGAATATAGGAGTAGTAACTAATAATCAATAGTTTGGTTTATTTTGAGCATCTGTAGCCAATGCACTGTGTAGTTCTTAGCTTCCCTGTGTACGCTGCTTCAGAATATAGGAGTAGTAACTAATAATCAATAGTTTGGTTTATTTTGAGCATCTGTAGCCAATGCACTGTGTATTAAGTGTATTTAGTTATGTTATGTGTTTGCACGTCTTTTGTAATGTTTGACTTTCAATAATGAAGAGTTTTTCAATTAAACATTTGGATCTGAATTCAAGAGTACTACAATTCGAGAGTACTACAAGCAGACAACCGAAGAGAAATATTAAACAAAATGATTATAATGCATAAATAGTTTAAAATGTGAAATACAAACAAATAAGGGAAATGAAAAAGATGTTATTTCAAAATAATTAAGATCTAACGTCTTAAAAAAATAACTCAAGCCAAACGAACATATTATCCACTTCTAAAAGCTTGATTAATTTGCATCGAAGTTCCTGGATTGAAGGCGTTGTTTGCCACCCATGTAGCTTGCTCGATCAATCGAATGCCATGTCGTGTCATTATCTTCTTCCGTATGATTCGATGCAACAAAACTTTCACCTTGTATCTTCGTCCCTTCTCGCTCTATCTTATTTACCTTGAAACAAAGTATTTTAGGCATTTTTTGGTATATATGGAAAAATGAAATGTATATAATGGACTCTCATTGTATGAAATGGTGTTGAATCAAGGTGCCTCTACTGAAAAGATTTCAATTTCAGCCCACCAAAGTGGAGAGAGTCGCGGAGTAACTGCCTCGGGTGATATATCAATCCCGTGTCTCAATATTTGAATGACTTCCGTCATTAAAGGTCTTCTTCTTGCATCTTGTTAAGTTCATCTCTGTATTGCCTCACACACCGCAACCACCTGGTCTTCATTGAAAGACTTCAAAGTTTGATCCACCAACGGTTTTACGGCCGTTTTATCATTGATGTATTGAGAAGCCTGGTGACAGTTGAAGAAATCATGGTTAATTAAAGTAGCAGCCATATTTTGCACATATCATTGAAAATCTGAGTAAAATGGATTCCCAGTTTAGAAGATTTCCATGCTCTTCTGAGTAAGGAAGCTTCCCAGAAATTACTTCAAGCAACAACATCCCAAAACTATGAACATTTGTTTCCACGTCAGCAAGTGGAGGCAGTTCAGAGTGGTCCGACTCACTTTATCATGGTTAAATAAACCCAGCTAGTCTAATGTTTGGTTTATGTGTTTAAGGCCCGAGAATAAGTTCAGACCCAAGTAAATATTCCAAGTAAGCCTGCATATGAGTGTTAATTTGTCTGTGGGGGAATGTGAGTTACATAAATTCAGACAGAAATACCCCACCCATCAATATAATTAGTTTTGCAACCATGGTCGTCTTCTTCGTCGTGTTACCTGAAGGCTGAAGTAAGAGTTTGTCACTTTTGAAGTCTTCTTACCTTCTTCTCTATATATTTCATTTCCGGTTCAATTTCGAATTCTACACCTACAGCAAAATGGCGGTTTCTTTGAGCTTCTTTACGAATGTTTTCGCGCAAATTGGGATATTTCGTGAAGTCATCTCCTGCCTCCGTCAAGCTTGTTCCGACGAACCTTTCTGTGCGCACAGTGACAGTCATGGCGGCATCGAAGCAGGCCACGGAGGCGTAGAACAAGAAGCATGAGCCGAGGGGAATAATGAAGTCGCGCCGGAAATGCAGACATTCCTTGGAGGTGTGTCTGAAATTGCCCGTACTCAAACCCTAAGAGAAATTTGGGCTCATATTAACAAAAAGAAAGGAAATAAATGAAAAAAAATAACAAATATATAAAATATAAAAACTAATATCAAAGGGTATTTTTGGCATTTAATATTAAAATTTAATTTTATCCAACAATTCAAATAACTTGAGTATAAATTATCATATAAACTTGAAAATTCAATCCATCAATCTAAACGTGAATTTTAAATTAACTTTTTAATTTGTGAACAGTACAATTCTACTAAATCCCATTCCAATATATCTATCATGTCTAGTAAACCAAGTTTTAGAGGACAATCAATACAAAAATATATTGTATTAACTATTAGTATATTTTTTATTTTATATCTCAAATCTCATCATTTGCTGTTAGTGGTGGAGACAAGATTTTTGTGTAATGGGCCTAATTAAGAATAATATAGATCTTCCTATCTAATATTATCATAGTTAATATCCATAAATATTTTTTGAGGGGATTATATCCATAAATATAAATTAAGATAAAGTTGAAGTATATGCTATGAAGTGAAGGAGACATAAGTTTTCATTATTATTATTTGCGGACTTTCTATAATAGTTTATTTTACAATTAAGTGTGTGAGTTTTTTCTTTCCTGTATTAGTACGAATTTACACTTTTTTTTTTTTTGACAAAGTTATATTATTGTCAGAAAATTTAAAATATCTTTGATGTTAAAAAGTTAATGTAATCATTTATACATAGAGATTATTCTTAGACATTGGAAGTAATGTAAGGAAATTTTGCATTTATTTAAAACAATTGTAACAGACATATAATATTTTAAAAATAAATTGAATAAGTATATCTAATTTTTTCTCTTACATCGATTTTGTGTTAAATGATTGGGTGTGAGATTGCTCGTATTTGTGCTCATTATTGCTATATTATTGTAGCATTTTGATGTGATTTTGGTCGTAATTGATAGAAATGGTGCTACTAACCTTGTTGTCAAGAAATGTGTTCAAAGTGTAGGAAACAAGGTGAAATAGTCCATTTTAGAAAGAAAACGAGCATTGGCGCATGGGAATTGATGTTCGGTTGAAGGATGAGCAAGGAAAGCCAAGAAAAATATAAGAAAAAGTCCAAGGAGCAGAAACCAAACGGGCGCCCGTTTGAGCCCACACTGGCGGTCGAGTGAAATGATTTCACACTGGCGCCCGTTTGAGCCCACACTGGCACCCGTTTGGGATCTGGAACCCAGTTTGGTTCTGGAACTTTTTCTCACTCGGCCGACCGTTTCACCTCACACTGGTGGTCGAGTGAACCTTCGTTTTCGGGGTTTTTTGCGAATTTTGAAGAATTTCAAGGACCCAAATGTTATTTTCGTCTCACACACTTTTGGAAGCTTTAAATAGCTTCAAAACTCAATTTGTAGAGGGGGGCTTAGCCTCACTTTTACCCACTCAAACCCTAACTCATATATTCACACACACCATGGGATAGCTTAGGTTTGAGGAGCTTCTCTCCTCAAACACCATTAGATAGTTTTTATGCTTTTTAGTTTAGAATCATTTGGGTATTTCATTTTCATGTAAGAAATGAAGAATTTCAAGACTCTCAAGGGTGCTATTTTTCTTTTATTTAAGCTTTGTTTGGTAAATTTCATTTGTATGTCTTATTTTGTTGTTTTAGCCATGGGTGTTTTCTCAAACACCATGGGCTAAGCTTTTTATGCTTTGGGTGTTTGAAACCATGTGAATATTTAGTGTTGAAATTGTTTAAGCTTTGATTATTGTTGATATTTGGATTATCGCTTCCCTTATTGGGTTTTATTGGTGCTTTGTGTATTAACTTCTATTAATCCGTATTTTGAGGCATGTTTAGCGTAGACGAGAGTTACATGAACATGTTTAAATTTATGGTGTAAGTTGTTGGTATACAAATGCGTTTATTATACTTTTAATTCGTCGAGAGAGAGTTAATCGTATTAGAACCCCCATTAGGAGACATTAATTATTTGAATGGTTATTTGGGTAGTTGATGAGGATTAGGAAGATGTCTTATTATCGGGTTTGGGAACACCTTAGACGTAATGCTATAGTACCTGAAGGGAAACGATTTTCATCCTAGCATCTTGATGCTCTTAGTAAATCCAAATTGAAGCATAAACACGGTATAAACAATCCCACTCGATTTCACTAGGTAGAGAACACCCGAAGCATTCTCACACTTGTACTTCTTCGAATTTCATTCGTAGTTGTTATTTGCTTTTAATTTTCATTTCCTTGTTTTATTGATTAGTAGTTCATTTAATTATTAGGATTGTGTTTAGTTAAATGTATTCTCTTTAGATTATAATTTAGCTTTAATTTTAGAAATCCAAAAACCCGAAACCGTAGTTACATTAGCTATTACAACATAAAACTCTAGGGATCCATTGCACAAACCCACCTCCTAGGTCGATACTACTTGGTCGAATACTTCCATTACTACTACGATCCCTTATGCTTGAGGGGAAGTAGTTAGTCAAAAATAAGTTGTATAAAAATTCGTTCAAGTCATTAAACTAACTACTAATTTACAAGAATTTTTTCTTCAATATCTAATTTAAAAAAACATCGGTTAGAAAAAGGTGAGTTTAAGAAATAAGCAAGAGTTGAGGGACCTTTATGCAAACATTAAAAAACGCACACAACGCAACTTCGTGCGAGTTTCCTCCGTATCATCGCAATGTCCGAAACCAATCTCAACCGTCAATTCGAATCACGAACCCTAGGCCCCCACTATAAATCCACACTTTCAAAAGCTCAAATCTTTTTTTATTACATACAATTCACAAAACAGAAAACAAAAAAACAAATAAATCGAGTCAAAAGAAAACTCGTTTTCCTGTCCGCCTGCGTTTTGTTCAACACTTTGTTGGTTTGATGGGTGCTATGGCTGATAATTCTACGGCGGCGTATGTCGATTGGGAGGAGGAGGTGGTGTCCGACGAGAAAGGACAGCGGGAGGTTCGCTATTACCTGAAACGGAGCGGCGGCGACGGCGTCAAAGATCTGGTGGTTGTGGGGAAGGACAAAAGCTCTAGGCATATGACCTATCGTTACAGAATTAAGGACAATAAATTCTTGCTTTCGGGTTTGAATGGCTTCTCTAGGGAGAAACTGAGGTCTAGAAGAGAGGTCCTCGACTGGCTTAATTCAATTCTCACAGGTGATTGTTAATTTTGTTTTTTTGGGTGATTTAATTTGGGCGTTTTGCTAAATTTGGTTTCAATTCTTCTTTCCTCTTGTTTTTTTTTGTGTTTCTTTGATGAATTTTGTGTTTCCCCAATATTGGTTATTAACTTCAGATCTGTCTCGTAACAGTTCCATTTACGCGATTTCTTCATATAGAAACTCCGCGTGCCAATTAATCTTTACTTTATATGTAAAAGACTTCTCCTCCTCCTTTTTTTCACAATTTTTGAGATAGAATGGAATTTTCCCGCAGATCTGTAAGCAAAGAGGGGAAAATTAAAAAAATTTGTGTTGATTTTGTCTAAGGAATATGTTTGCCCCAATTTTTGGTCTCATAGGGTTAGAGGTGCCCTTACTGTGACTTTTCGTCAATTTTGAATTTTCTCTCACTGAAATTGAACGGGGAATTTTAAGTTAATTGTTGGGGTTTTCTGGTTTTTTTGATAGATTTAATGGAATTCGACCTTTTATGCGGATTTGGGTTATATTCTTTTCTTAGCGGTGGTCAAATTTCTGTTGAATCTTGGAAATTGTTTGAATTCTTCGTCTTCTTCTCTTCCATTTTTATTTCTAGTTTTAACGTTTGGTTTCACTTGCAATCACGACTTTCACGCCTCAAAGGGTGTGATGCCACGATTTTGCAAGGACTGACAATTATCTGGGCTGCAGGATTATTAGGTCAATTTCTAAGAGCTGGTTGAGAGCCGGTATCTCCATTACTCTTTCTAGGTTGACATCTACGATGATCTCTTGAGGCCCATATAATCTTTATTCCGTCTTTGCCTTCTTTACATTCTGTGTTGTAATTGACATAATAAAGTTGGATAGTTTGCTGTGATTTTACAACATTTTGTCTTCTTTTCCTTTGCTCTATTGTTTCTTATAAAAAATGAATGAAGGCTAGTGTAGATTCTGGTGAGGTGCTATTGTGTTGGTATTCATTGTTTTCTTTTATCGTCGTTTCAGGTGAACGGTCTAATAATTCAAGAGGACAGTTTGGAGTTGGGATGAAGAGACATTTGGATGATAATATTATCGAGGTTGGTTAACAGTGTGGTTTCTTTACATCATATTGTGTATATTCTGTTTTTCAGTTTGTGATTTACATATTTTATTGGATCTTTGTAGAATGTTCTGAAGCACAAATCCATTCAGAATGGGGCTGAATCAACGTGGTTGGGTTCTTCATGGACATGCCGGAAAAGGCGGGTTCACTACCAATCATTTTGTCGCAATGGTGCAGTAATTTCTGTAAGTTTTCTCCCCCTAGTCCTTAGGTGATGTTTGTTTTGGGTTTTCAGTGGTTATTAAAAATTGCTTTTCGAAAGTAAGGGTATTTTGAAATCCTTGTAAATACTAAGGTGTTTGTATTTGTTTTGGGATTTTGAGTAGGGTGGGATTTTATATTGTTACATACATGCCTTAGTGTATTCATTTGACTTACCTATGCTGTTGTTTGTTCGTCTTCTCTTGACTTACAGGCTCAAGAATTTGTTTACGTATTAGCAGAAGAAGGCAACCGACTTTTTGCTTACTTAGATGACATGTATGAAGACAGCAAAGGCAACAAGATGGTTGTGGTACGATGGTTTCACAAAATTGATGAGGTTGGTTTTGTTTTGCCTCAAAATTATAATGACAGAGAGATTTTCTTTTCTCTTTGTCTACAAGATCTCAACCTAGAATGCATTGATGGACTAGCAACTGTCCTCAGTCCAGAGCATTATGAGAAATTCACCAATGAAGCATCTCGTATGGGGTTGATGCCTTTTGTGTGCTCCAAACTCTTTGATAATGATGATGTAAAGCCCTATGACATTACAAAATTAAAAGGTTATTGGAAACAGGAAATATTCAAGAACAAATCTTCATTACCTGAATCCTCTTCTGATGATCTGAAGTCGAAAGGATTCAGACCCAATAAAAAGATTCGGTCTGAAGAGGGTGATAAAGTGGAATCGGTTGAAACTATTCCAAAGCCTTGCCAAGATTTGGACATTGGTTCCAAAGTTGAGGTCCTGTCTCAAGACAGTGGTATCAGAGGCTGCTGGTTTAGGGCTTCGATCATTAAGAAGCGAAAAGATAAGATCAAAGTGGAGTATACAGATCTCAAGGATGCAATTGATGAATCCAAATGTGTTGAGGTGAGAATTTGTGTTTTGGTATTGAACTATGTCTTACATTCTTGTGGAATTTGAATTTCTGACAATAATTTTTATTACAGGAGTGGATCTTGGCTCCTCGAGTTGCTGCACCTGACACATTTGGAATTCGATTTTCTGGGCGGACCATTGTCAGACCATTATTGTATGGAAAGAGCAATTTTTCTTGTGTGCTGGATGTTGGCAGTGTTGTTGATGCTTGGTGGCATGATGGCTGGTGGGAAGGAATTGTTGTGAGGAAAGATTCCGAAGATAGGCTGAATGTTTATTTTCCAGGTATGTTTATGCCATAACACGTTTTGCCTGAAATATCTTACATAAAGGTGGATTTTAATATGACTTTTTCAAATAACTTGCAGGGGAAAAGCTAGAATATTTTTTCAGTCCTGATGATTTGAGGCACTCTAATGAATGGATATGCAATAAATGGGAAAATTTCAGCCCGAGGCCTGACCTCGTTTCAGCATTAACGTTATGTGGTAAAAACAAAATACTTGATGTTAACGAAGGTGATGAAAAAGACCTTCCTGCCCCCACCAAGGTTGATGCTTCGCCTCAACGGGTGGTTAAGATTAATGACTCGATTTTAGATAGTCACAACAAGACTCCAAAGGAGTTTTCGTCTCCTCAAGGTGTACGAGATCTCTCGAAAGATTGTTTACTTTCTCGTTTGCGATGGAAAGCATCTGGAAAAAGAAGACGTGGTCGTAGCCCTGTCCACAAGGGGCAATTCGGTAACAATCACAGTAGTGTTGAGGCGGGTTTGCAGACGTTCAAAAAGTTGTTGGTGAACTCATCGTTGCAGTTGGATCAAGACAACTGCAAATACGTGAATGATTCTCACTTCAGCTCGTCAGTTGTCCCGTCCTTGGTTATGTCCAGATGATGTTTTCGTCAGTTAGTGGGTGTCATGTGTACATTGTTGCTAATGCTTGATCTGATTTAGAGGGTAGGTTGGTTTAGATGTTTATGTTTAGAATGATGTTTGAAGGGCGCCCTAGAAACTTGCCCATCTGCATAAAAAAGGTTGCCTCCAATTTAAGGGCAGTTTTGAATAACAGTTAGGTGATTTTATTTCTAGTTTCAGTTAGTTATAGCTAGGAATAGGATGTTTGTAATTATTTATTTTATAATGAAATTGTGCTAATTTCATTTATTTTCCCATCAGTTTCAGATTGTTCGCATGTAGGGATTGGATTGATAATGCTATGTATGAATTGTTGAAATTTATACAAGTTGAATGTATTTTAAAAGAGTTGGTTAATCTATTCATAACTTGTTTGGATCGAGTGACTAAGAGTGTTTTGACGTTCAAGTCTTGACCCACACGGTCCTAACTGCATCTTGTTGCTCATAACGAGATCGTCTTGGTTGAGATCCGTGTTTTGGGAAGAGTTTCTTTCCACAAGTCTTCGGTTGCAACATGTGCTTGCGATCGAATTTGTACAATATCATACCGTATCAAAATGTACAATATTTTCAATACAATAGATACAGTTTTCGGTCTTTTTAAATATGCTTATAGTTGGGTGTATGTATTTGTCTTAGACATTGATATTTTTATAAGTTACTAATATTGATACACATTTATCTATAAGGAGTCAACCATTCAAGAAAAGCATGCCAACTTGCAGCATCGTTTTTTGTTTTCATAACAACCGGGTCAAACCGGTTGCCGCAGCCATTGCTAAAAATGTGAGGAAATTTTATTTTTAGTCCTATAAGTTTGATACATTCCAAAATAAATCTTTTAAATTTCATTTACCTTTTAATTTTTGTCCTTTTTTACATCAATTTTTATCTTTTATATTTTGTAGAAATTAAAATTGATAAAGTTGGTGTCACATATATTTAAAAAAGCCACATCACATTATATTAAAAAAATAGAGCTAATAACACCCCAAAATATTCTATACACACCCCATCATTTTAAATACAAAAATAAATGTATACTCCGTGTAAAATAACTAAGTAACTCTTACATAAATAAAGAGTAAAATAATTTTAAAAAATAACTTGAAAAAATATGAAACAAAATAAATTTCAGAAGCAAAACCACATGGTGTTACATATGTTAATTATGTGAATCTTATTTTACTCTATTAATTTAAACGTATAACTAGATGTAAATAAATTTTTTGGGTGAGGCTACTAACACTCAATACAATGTTATACAAACTTCAAATGTTATACACACCCCACTAAAATTTAAAAATCAATTTTTATTAATAAACACACCCTAATTATTTTCGATTTACCCTTTATTCCTCAAAATAAATACAAATTGAATAAAAAATAAATACAAGAAACTAAATAAAATTTTAAAATATTTTAAAAAATCAACTACATATTAAAAAATATTTGAATGAGAAAATCAATAAAATCTAAAAATATTAAATAAATCAAATAAAATTTATAAAATAATTAAATTAAAAATACCAATTAATGATTCAATTTTTAAAAAAACTAAATAAAAAAATAAACTCAATAAAAAATAAATATTAAGAAAATTAAATAAAAAATAAAATCTTACTTTTTTTTAATGTTTTATTGAATTTTTCAATAATTTTAATTTATTTTTTTTGATGATTTATTTTTTAATTTCAGGCATTTGGACGGCCTTACCTGTTGTAAGAGGGGGAGTCCGCTGGAAGGTGGGAGATGGGAAGGATATTAACGTATGGAATGACAAATGGATACGTGATGATAGAAGCTCTGCGGTTCATACACCAATAATACAAGGTTTAGAACAATTAATTGTTGCAGATTTGATTGTTCCAGCTAGAAGGGCTGTTTCATTTTCGAGCCCTTATCTTTGGGTCGAGCGTCCAACCTTTGTGGATTGCCTTCCCGTTGATTGCAATTAATAAAACCAAAGTTTAGCTTTAAAAAAAAAAAAAAAAAGATTTTTTTCAAAAAAAATAATTATTTTTAAAGATTTTGTTAGTTTTTTTTAAATTTTAATTACATTTTTTTTCAGATTTTTCATGTTATTTTTTAAAATTATTTTTCTCTTTATTTATATAAGGACTATTTAGTCATTTTATATACATATTTCATATTTTTTAAAATTATTTTACTCGTTATTTATGTAAGAGTTACTTAGTTATTTTATACGGAATATACATTTATTTTTGTATTTAAAATTATGGGGGTGCATGTGTATAGAATATTTTTGGGTGTTATTAGCTCTACTTTTTAATATAATGTGATGTGGCACCAACTTTACCAATTTTAATTCATACAAAATATAAAGGATAAAAATTGATGTAAAAAAGGACAAAAATTGAAAAGTGGATGACATATTTTGGAAAGTTGAAATTTAAAGGATTTATTTTGGAATGTATTAAACTTATAGGACTAAAAATAAAATTTTCTCTAAAAATGTTAAATTAGATAGTTTATTATATATAACGTGCAAGCAACAAGGTTACGCAAGTCTAATCACCAATTTGGTACTTAATCATAGATTTTGAATAAAAAGAATGATACTTATGTAATTAAAAAAGACACATTACGTACCATGATGGATCTTGCGTCTTGTTTTATACTTTGTCCAAATGTGTCCTCAAGCTTAAGAATGGTTGTCCAAGTCAAAACTCTATTTAATATTTGGTTCAATTCCCTGTTACAAGAAGTTCAATAATCCATGATAATCCAACTTTAAATGACAAAAAGAAACTACGAGGAAGTAACATTAGTTTCACGCCGGTCTAAAATTAGGGCTGAAAAATAAGTTAAAATGGTTAGGTATTTTGATTCGAAATCGTTCGATGAAATTCATGCATGTTTGGTTCAACTAGAACATCAAACAAACTTGGAAAAACTTTTCGAAATTGAGTTCATTCAGTAAAAAAAAAAAAAAATTGTACTCCATAAAATTTCATAATACTCAAGTCCGACTATCGATAAATTATAAATTAAGCACACATACATAAATAAATTTTATTTTATCTAATATTCTGAATTTGTGGAGAGTTGTGAAATTAATTAATTTATATTAAATTTTGGGAATTAGAGATTTTTTAGTCTAATAAGTAGAATTGATTTTGAATTTGATCCATACAGATTAAACATTTTGATTTCGGTCAAATAAATATGTTTAAATTTTGAAAATGATCATTTTAATTTTCTTTTTCTTCTTTGTAATATGTGTCATTTTATTTTAATATTTTTTTATATCAAATTAAAAATTTATTTATATTTATTAATTCAGAAAAAATCTGAATATTAGTTAAAGTACTAAATAATATTTAAAAAATATGAAAATAAATTGTGAATAATATTTAAAATACTAAATATTTTTTCAATAAATTTGAAATATTATAATATGGAAAAAATAATAAACCAAATAAATTCATTTCTAAATTAATAAATTAGTAGAAAAATCAATTAACTTACTGAATTAGAAAACAAATCTATAATTACAAATTAAGTATTAAAAAATTATTTATTTAAAAGTAATCAAATAAATATAAAAAATTCTCTTTAAAATATTCATATTACAGTGGGGAGGGGTGAGAGTTTTGAATTTATTTTGATGATTTAAAATATTTTTGAATTTTTAGATTTATTTAAAATATTAAAATAAATGTAAAGTTTTAATAATAGTTTTTGACAATTTTATATTTATTTGAGTAAGTTAATTGATTTTGTAATTATAGATTTTTTTATATTAGGCAAATCAATTGAATTTTTAATAATTAATTAGGTAAGTTAATTAATTTTTATAGTACTTAATTGATTTATGAATAAATTTATTTGATTTTTTATTTTATCAATATTATAATTTTTTAGATTTTTAAATTAATTGAGTTTTTAATAATTAATTAGGTAAGGTAATTAATTTTTCTAGTAATTAATTTATTTAGGGATAAATTTATTTAATATTTTATTTTATCAATATTATAATATTTCAGATTTTAAGAAAAAAGCATTAGTAATTTAAATATTATTCATAATTTATTTTCAGATTTTTTAAAATATTATTTAGCATTTTAACTACTCCCTCCGTTTTTTACTTAAAGACACAAAACTATTGAGCACGAGTTTTAACGAATGAATTGTTTGTTAGTATTATGAAAGATAAAGTGAGGGTAGTAAAAACTTTTCAACTTTATAAATAGTAGTAATAAAATTATTTTTCAGTGTAATAAAGTAGTGACATTAGTTTTAATATGCTGATGTTCTAAGGGGATAGTTTAAAAGTGTTTTTGCTATTTTAGATAATGAGTTATTAAGTAGAGAACGTCGGGAGTATTATTCATAATATTTCTGAATTAATAAATATAAATAAGTGTTTAATTTATATAAAAATAAAAGTCACATACTAAAAAAAATAAAAAATTCACATGTGCGTTGACGTGTTTGGTGACCAGCTATTGCATGTATAAAATTTAAGCGTACTTATTTGACTGAAATCAAAATATATAATCTGTATGAAAAAACTTTAATTTTCAATACAAAAAGAGTAGTGAAGAGATTAAAGATTTTATTTATTTATTTTATATACATAATGTCATACATATAAATAAACTCATTTATTTATTTTACACATAAAATTTTACAAAATTATCCTCAAAACTCTAATCATCATTACTCGCCTACCTATAA
Organism: Galeopsis tetrahit; assembly: GCA_963675135.1. NCBI lineage: Eukaryota > Viridiplantae > Streptophyta > Magnoliopsida > Lamiales > Lamiaceae > Galeopsis > Galeopsis tetrahit. The sequence continues at coordinate 64,848,288 of OY776133.1, forward strand.
AAATGATTGTGAAATGGAAAAATTACAATTTATAACTCCATAGCATTTCAAACTTGAACTTCTTTATTATCAACTCAACTCGTTTAATTTACCACCCTATCTAAAATTAGGGGTGTATTAAATTGAAATTTTATTGATTTAAAAAATAGGAGTATGTGAGTTTATAAAATCAAAAGAGTTCGGGCAGAGTTTGATTGACTTTTTTTATTGATTTATATAAATTTTCATAAACTTGACAAGATTGTGGAATTTTTTTTTTTATTGATTTACATATATTTTCATAAATTGCGGCTCTAAAACTATTGATGTGAATAGTTTTTTTTATAAATTAATATTATATATATATATAATATTTTATCAATAAAAAAATATATACTATATAAAGTTTATATATTAATTCGAGGTGGGTCGGACATAAGACCCAGATACAATCCATTCTCAATACGCGACGGATACGACCTGATCCAAAGCTCGCGGGGTGGGGCGGGTATTCGCGGCGGGTCAATATTGTCATCCCTACTTCTGAGTTCTAACCTTTGTCTTTAGAGTTTTTTTGAGAGAATCTATTGAAATATGTAGTTTTTAGAAGAGATTTTGGACAGTGAAATTTATTTATAATTTTTTGAAAGAGTATCAATAAAATCCATTAAAATTCATAGACGGTTTTTAAAGACTTTCTAAAATTCGTATTGAATACCTTAAATTTTTTAAAGACTTTTAAAAATTCGAATTGAATATACCAAAACTTTGAAAGTCTAAAAAAATCCTACAATAACCAATACATTCCCTTTAGTCATTAAAAACAGAGAATCCAGATAGGATCTTCTATAAGTAGTATCTAATTTTATGTGTTATAATGGGCAGGGCCCCCGACCATGAACCAAACTCGAAAAGCAGCCTAATATTACTTACCCTTATTAATATACTAATTACCTACTCTAAATTTGACCTGCAGATTGGTTTATTACAACTAATAATGAATTAATGTGGTAATGGTAATGGTAATTGAGATGCTTAGTCTTCAAAGCAACCTAACTACAATAATTATGAATAAAGAAAACTTCAACTTAATCCATTTTTGTCAACTCTCACACAAACTTTTTTCTTCTCCTATAACTTCTATATATATACACATCAAGTGTTGGTAAATCATTTTCACCACTTGTACAAATCTTTGTTGCCACTCCATGAAAATTATGGTTTTTACTGCTAATTCTTCCCTTTATTTATTAGTATGATCATTTTATTTCCCAAGCAAAAAGTCACAAATATGGTGAAACTGAAGAAGGATGCGGTGGTGGCGGCGCCGGGACCGGGCCGCACTTCCGGCGCCACCCTCGCCGCAATTGCATCATTAGCCCTGCCCCTTGTGAGTTTTTTTTTTATTTTCTTGAATTTCTTGCACATATGATGATCATTGGTCAATGAGCTAAATGTCATGAATTTTCTTGAAATTAGGTGCAAGAAGTAGTGTTTTTAGCAGATTTTCGATGTCCAAAGTGCCAGCAGAGGGTGGCTGAGATTATGTCCAAAATGGATGGTAAGCCTTATTCTCTCTCCTTCTCTCTATAGAATTCTTGGGGGTGGTGGCGGAGGCGGAGGTGGTGGTGGGCCACCGTGAACGGCGGTGGTGATTTTGTTGAAGTAGGACTTTATTAGTGGAGGTGACCATAGGATACTTTTTTTGCAATAATATATGGGATTGGTAATATTTTAGGTTTGATTAAGTGGAAAAAGTGAAGTTTCTTCTTTTTGGTGCGCTAAGTCTTTTGGGTAAGAAAATGATGTGCAATGCTTAGTTGGGCACGAGCTTTCTGTGTGGAATAATTACTACATTGATTTGATGGTTGTATGAATCATTGATTGCCATTCATTTGGTTGGTAACATCAAAATTTAGGTGTAAATTATTGAGTAGCGTTTATGTGAATTTAGATTTCTTAGTTATTTTATTTTCTCAAAAAGTACGAAATATTGAACACTTAAAAAAAGTCACCGCCCCCCTCTTTTTTTGCGAAATTGCGTTTGTGTCCCGAATATGTTAATTCGAGTTCACAATGGATAGGAAATCATTTTTTAAAAAAAATTTGATATGAAGATAATAATGAGGAGTTATCTAGAGTCCACCATGTGTATAAACGGTCTCTATTCTTTTACAATTAACAAGTACTTTGTAAATACCCACAATTCATACTGCATTATAGTTATTTTATTTATATAGCATTTACTCACTTGGTATGGGAGTAGAAGATGCCAAAACGACAAGTAATTACAGCTTGGGCGAAAACTACGTTTCGTCTTGTTTTGATTTTTGTTTTTGATATTGATTTCGATGCTACACAAAATTTGTATACAGTAAAATCCTCACTATTGATTCTTGAAATTTTACATAAAAAAGTTAAATATCGTGCAACTTATACTATCTATTTTTTACTAAAAAATGATAGCGTGTACAGTTGTATAGTACAACTGGTGCATAAATGTTACTGAAAAAAATTCAATGTGATAGTAAAAAATATTACTTCCTCCGTCTTACATATATTTGTGGAGTCTTTCGGGCATATAGTTTTAAAAAAGTGTAATAAATAGACTATAGTGTGTTGATGTATAATTTTGTTAACTTTTATTTATAAACTATGAAGTAAAGAAATTGATTGGATTATTTATATGTGTGCGTTTAAAAGTAATGACATTTTGTATAAATATGTGAAAATGAAGTTCATCAAAGAGTTCCATTTTATTATGAGTGTGCAAACTTTTATGGGACACATGTAAAAATGAAAGTATACCAAACTTTTTTGGGGAACAAAAGAGAGTACAATGTAACTTGAAAGGGAGAACATATGATCTTATTACCGTTTGAGACCAGTTCTACATTATTGGGCTTAAACACATTATCATGAAATAGGGGACCACTTCCATGACAAATGCATATACACAAAACAAAAACACTCTGACAATTAATCTACCTTAATAGTGGCTAATTTTTGCATAATCTCAAGAATTAACAAATCTTTTGTATGCATTATGTAGGGGAGACACAATCTGTGGTGATCAGTGTTCTGGAGAAGAAGGTAGTGTTGACTTGTGAATATCCGAAAACCAACAAACTCGTCCACCGGAATTCATGGAGCAAGATTTCCCTCGTCGTTCGCCTCCTCCGCTCTTCGTGCACTTAAATTCTAACTAACAACATTCACAAAAAAATAAAAACAAGATTTCATTTTTATGTTGTAGTTGCAAATTTACCCATACACATGTTTTTAATTAGTTGTGACAACAATTTTAGAGATGTATATAAACATTGTGCCATTGTTTAATAATGTTCACAGCATGTTTGTTCCTTTCTATGTTTTCTGCTGTCGTGGGGTGTGCATCGATCGGTTCGATTTCAGTTTGGTTTAATTTTCGATTACAAAACGAAATATGCTCATCCCTAGAGGAGAGAAGGATGCTTTCTTCATAAAGAGTAGAAAGTCTTTTTTACAAGGCAAGAAAGAGTTTGGGAAGATAACTAGTTCAAGGGATCTTTTTAACTTGGGATAGAATTAGATTCCTTGTTGTAAGAAAAATATTATTTCCCCATACAAATATCATAATTTCAAGAATCATTATCTTTCAACACCAAAAAAAAAGGCCAACTTTTTTCAATACACCTTTTTGGGGAGAATTAAACAGCCATCAAACTGGGATCTCATCAAAGTTTATTGATAGGAGAGGCAATAATTCTTTTTTTTTTTTAACAACATTCAAATCCTCATTAAAAAAAACCTACAAATTTGACCTGATTTTGTTTAATTTTGTTGTCAAGAACAGGTTTACTGTATGGTGATGAGGATTAATCTTGATTGCAATTGTTGTTGCAGAAAAATGAGAAGAGTCCTCCTTCGGATGAAAGGTAGACCTATTTCACTTTCTTTCCACACAAATTCTTGTCCGAATACGAATATTATCAAATAGTGACGGAGTAGGAAATTATCTTCAATAGATCCAATTAAGAATGATAGTTATGAATTTTATCTCATATTAATATTTTCGAAACATATACTCCGTAATTTTTTTTATAAATTGACTCGATCTTTGTACGATTTCATACAAAATATCATGGAGATTATCTAAATTTGAACATCTGTAATTTTTTAAAAGTTTTTAATTCATTATAATCTTAATTCTTGCATAATAATGACTTGTTGGCATTTAAAAATACACTTACAAATTATTAATAATTATTAAATTATGAAAAAGATATATTTTATTTCAATTCATTAAATAATATATTGAAATATACTCCCTCTGTCCCTTCAAATTGATTAAAAAAAATATACTCCACGTATATGTGCGGTGGATTGTTGAGGTAGAGAGAGATGAGAAAAAGAAAAATGTAGAAAAATATATAAAGCTAAAATGCAGAGAAAGATAAAAAAGAAAAAAACGTGTTGGTGTTACCATGGAACGTCCAAAATGATAAAATAAATAACTTTCAAATGGACGGATGAAGTATAATATAATATTAAAAAAGTTATAATTAATTTGAGGTTTTTTTTTTTTTTTTAAATTATTTTGAAGGAATAGAGACACACAAGATAGAGAAGCAACAAAACATGGTAATGATCAGTGGGAGATTTATACCAGCTGATGTTGCAATAAAGATAAGAAAGAAGATGAATCGGAGAGTTGAGATTCTCGAAATTCAACAACTCAGCAGCTGTCTAGAGGAAAATGAAATGCCACAACCTGATTAATTACTTTTATTTTAATTTAATTACGGTGAACAAAAAAGAATATATAGTTATAGAGTGACCATTTTTTATGTGTCTATATAACTATAATGGTCAGATAGATCTTTTTATTTGCACTTCTTTTTCCTTGCTATATATACCATTTGTAATCAAATTAAATATTTGTATATAATAGATTTCATGTTCAACTAAATCAGATAAAAATTAAATTGTAAATACTCAGAGGATGTTTTAATTTGATGGAATGAGATTGAAACTCTTTATACAATTTATAAAAGGATAAAGTATTGTGCGTACCTTGCACACAAGGTGTACGGTGCATGGTGCACACAATACATTCTCAATACAAAAAGAATCGTGAATTATCTGAAGTAGGTAAATTATCCTTTCAAGTTTGTTCAAATGACCAAACAAGTCACGTGTTTCATATAAATTATCGATCAAATTTTGTAATTCAGCTAAATTATCAAGTGATCCATGATTTACTAAAATTATCAAATTAATCCATAATACTCCCTCCGTCCATGAAATGTAGTCTCATTTGCCTCATATTCTTTGTCCACAAAATATAGTCTCATACACTTTTTGGAAACCATCACCCTTCAACCTGTGATAAACAATATTCTATCACCTCGAATGTTGGTGATGAGAATGAGTTGTATATATACGAATTTGATACAATTGAGAAGATACAACGGAATGCTAACAATTAGGAAAAGAAAGATACAAAATATATATCTATCTAACTCCCAGTTTATGCGGCTTCTTCAGTGTCATCTTTATCTTTAATATTATCTCTTTTACCCCTCGTCAAGCTAGACGTGGGTTGCAAACCGACGCAAAGCTTGGAACGTAGGAATTCAAAGGCTGGACGAGGTAGACTCTTCGTAAATATATCCGCAACTTGAAGGTGGCATGGCACATGTTTCGTAACCAAGTGTCCGGAAGAGACGAGCTCGCAGATGAAGTGGCAATCAATATCAATATGCTTAGCACGCTTATGTGCCACCGGATTTTGACTTAAGAACAATGCACTAGTATTGTCACATAACAAAAGAGGGCGCTCTTGTGGCAGTGAACGAAGCTCCTGTAGCAAGTGAGTTAACCAAATCATCTCTTGAGCAGTGTTGGCAAGAGCACGATACTCGGATTCGCAACTAGAACGAGAGACCGTAGGTTGCTTCTTAGCACACCAAGAAACCAAATTGTTACCCAGAAAAATAGAGTAACCATACGTAGAGCGCCGTGTTTCAATACAACGAGCCCAATCTGCTTCTGAATATCCTACTATATCAGAAACGGGAGAACGTGTGAACGTCAAACCAAGATGCGAGGTACCCTTAACATACCTAAGAATCCGCTTAACTACTGAATAATGGTCGATAGTTGGAGTTTGAAGGAATTGACTTACATGGCTTACGGCATAAGATAGGTCAGGACGCGTTATAGTCAAGTATTGTAATGCGCCGACCAAGGATCGATAGAGAGTGGGTTCACCAAAAAGCTCTCCTTGACTAACAAGAGTTATGCCAGCATGTAAGGGAGTAGAAACTGGTATCGAGTCTAGTAAAGATGCCCGAGTAAGAATATCGTGAGCGTACTTAGCTTGGCCTAAGAATAACCCCGAATCTGTGTGAGTAATTTCGAGCCCAAGAAAGTAGGTAAGCCTACCTAAATCTTTTTTAGCAAATTCCTCATTTACACGACATATGAACCGCCTAAGAGCAAGAGGATTACTGTTTGTGACGATTATGTCGTCGACATAAAGAAGGAGAAATATAGTACAATCATGCTGATGAAAGTAGAAAAGTGAGGTGTCCACTCTACTACACGTAAATCCCAGACTGGAAAGAAAGGTGCTAAAACGTGTAAACCAGGCCCGTGGAGCCTGTCGGAGCCCGTAGAGTGCCCGTTTTAAGCGACAAACATGATTGGGAAATTTCGGATCAATAAACCCCGGTGGTTGAGACATGAGAACAAGCTTACCAAGAAAACCATTAAGGAATGCATTCTTGACATCTAATTAGTGCAAAGGCCATTTTCGCTGGACTGCGAGAGCGAGAATAACCCGAACAGTGGTTGCTCGTACCACGGGACTAAATGTGTGAGAAAAATCAAATCCAGGTATTTGAGTAAAGCCCTGAGCCACCAAGCGAGCTTTGAAGCGTTCAATTGAACCATCCGGTTTATATTTTGTGCGAAAAACCCATTTCGAGCCCACAATATTTCCATTAGGCGGGCGCGACACCAAGTCCCAAGTATGATTACTGTGTAAGGGAGTCATCTCCTCATGCATGGCCGTATACCACTGAGGTTGCTTGAGCGCGGAACGGAAACCTTTGGGTTCTGAGACCGAGGATAAGGCAGTGAGCAAGGCTGTTGTGGCAATATTCACAGAATAACGAGGCTTAAATATCCCCGATTTAGCCCTGGTTTGCATCGGATGGACGGAAGAAGTCCGTGGTGGAGCAAGATCGAGGGCTGGTTGTTCAGCAGCAGCAAGTTGAGGAGCAACAACCTGAGCCGGAACAAGAGGTGTGTCGGCCGATGTGTGCATGGCAGGAGCAAGAGACACTGCAGCAGCAGGTGTCTGTATGTCGGGAAGAGAAGAATTTTTACATGGGCACAATATGCATTTCTGAGAGGAAGATGTACTTGGCAAGACCAAAGGATTCATCCCAGTTTGTGAGGATCCTTGAGAAAATTCATGAGGTTTATAAAAGGCTGAATATTCCATATTAGAAGCAGGAGTTTGATGAATCCCAGAAAAGGGAAAGTAATGTTCATCAAATTGGGCATGCCGCGTGATATATAAACGAGATGAGATAGGATCGAAGCACCGAAAACCCTTGTGAATACTGCTATATCCCAAGAAAATACACGGCTGACTTCGAGGTGCCAACTTGTGCTCGGCGTAATCACGAAGATACGGATAAACTCGACATCCAAAAGGCTTGAAATTGGCAAAATTTGGTCCAGTCCCGAACAAAACCTGAAATGGTGATTTATGATCCAGAATTGTAGAAGGTAACCGATTAAATATATAAACTGCCGTAGAGAATGCATCAAGCCAATAGACCGCAGGGGCATGCGCATGAAATAAAAGAGAGAGCCCAGTTTCGATTATATGCCTGTGTTTTCGTTCTGCACGTCCATTTTGTTGAGGTGTATATGGACAAGAGTAACGATGTAAAATGCCACGAGAGACAAAAAAATTCACGAACACGGTCGTTTGTAAATTTCGTGCCACCGTCACTCTGAAATGTTTTTATAGTGCAAGAGAATTGATTGCAAACAAGAGTGCTAAACTTAACCAAAATATCATAGAAGTCAGATTTTGCACGCAATGGATATTACCAGGTAAAGCGAGAATAATCATCAATGAACACGACATAATATCGAAAACCATCGGTTGAGGTAATAGGGGCAGGTCCCCATAAATCACAGTGAACCAAATCTAAAACGCGTGAAGCACGCTTTTCATTAATATCAAAAGACAAACGTTTACTCTTGGCCAATTGGCAAGAGGAACAAATTGTTGGTTTAGGCAATAAAGATGTAACAGCCAAAAAACCTAAGTGTTGCAACAATTGAATAACAAAAAAAGATACATGACCCAACCGAGAATGCCATAATTCAAAAGATGCCTTCAAAACCTTCGACCGAAGCGCTGCTACGAGAGCCGAAGACCCATGCTCTAGAATGTAAAGACCATTACTGCACCTGCCCCGAGCTAGAATCTCCCTTGTCAAACGATTCTGAATTTCAAAAGATTGATTAGAGAACTTCACATCAACTGGCAAGTCCGCGGTTAATTTACTAATAGAAAGCAGGTTCTTAGTAATGTGCGGCACAACCAAAACATTAGACAAGGATAATTTATCATTAATAGTGCAGGACCCCAAATGAGAAATATGAAGAGAGTCACTGTTACCGACAATGACATGATTATTACCGTTATATGGCTCAAAATTGTCGAGGGAGGCAGTGCCATTTGTCATGTGAGCGGACGCCCCTGTATCAACGAACCAATCCGGATGGGAAGGAGAGGCAACCTTGCACTGATTTTGGAAAGCTTGTGCAAGATGGGCAACGGCTGGAGCAGGGCCACGACTGTATCGTTGAGAACAATTATTAGCGTAATGGCCTAGCTCACGACAAATTTGACATTTTGGGACATAGGACTTCTTCTCAAAATTAAAGAAACTACGACCCCCTTTCTGAAAACCACTAGATTGGCGAGAGAAGTTCCCAGAACGACCACCACGAGGAAAATTACGTCCGTCGTGGGAAGAAGATTGACGGTTCTGGGCAAAGAAAGCCGCATGAGCATTGTTTGTAGCCTGAGATTCCATAACCTTATCATATAGTTCATAGTTGCGAGCTTGATGAATAAGGTCTTGAAAGGATGGAGCCGGGGTGATAGCCATACGAACATCAGTAAAACCACGGAATTGCGGACCAAGACCACGCAAGAACCAATGATTTTTATCTGCGTCATCAATAGGACGATTAATTGCAGTCAGTTGGTCGCACAAGGATTTGAATTTGCGACTGTAATCCATAACCGAAGAAGTTGCCCGTTTCAAGAATTGAAGCTCATCGCGCAATTGATGAGCCCTAGAAGTAGAGGAATGACTGAATGCAGTTTCTAGCGCAAGCCAGACGTCACGGGCAGAATCAAGATTAACAACTTTTGCCATGGATTCTTCCGTTAGAGAGGAAAGTAGAAGACTAAGAACTCGATGGTTCTTCGTGCACCAGATATCATGTTCTGGATTCGGGGTTTCAGAATGATCTTTCTTGATTAGGCGAGGGGGTTTGACGGAAGTGTCGTCGATGAAAGAAATAAGATCAGCACATCGCAACATGGGGACGACTTGATTGCGCCGCAATAAGTAATTGGATGAGGATAGTTTGATGGTTGCCATATGAATGAGGGTAGCCAGGGGAACTGAATCAGAAGCCGCCATTGAAGAAGCGTATTAAGATATAGGTGGGCGAGAGAGAGGGGAAGAATTTTTAGGGTTTAGGGTATGAGGCTGATACCATGTGATAAACAATATTCTATCACCTTGAATTTGGTGATGAGAATGAGTTGTATATATACGAATTTGATACAATTGAGAAGATACAACAGAATGCTAACAATTTGGAAAAGAAAGATACAAAATATATATCTATCTAACTCCCAGTTTATGCGGCTTCTTCAGTGTCATCTTTATCTTTAATATTGTCTCTTTTACAACCATCACTTAATTACTCAATTTTCCATCAAATTTATTCACAAAAAATCACTTTATTCACAATGGACCCCACAATACCCTATAATACCATTACTTTATCTACTTTTTCTTAAAACTTGTGCCTCATCCCAATGAGACTACATTTGGTGGATGGAGGGAGTACCATTTTATAATTCAGTGTTTACTATTATAATTAGAATAAAATGATTTTCATTGAATTTAATTGAGAAGTACAATAGTGTTTATATAAAAGAGAAAACCTTCTCTCCCAAACATTTCTACTTTATCAAAAGGAAATAAATCACGACTTTTCTATTTTATCAAAATGAAATAAATCAAGACTTTCCTATTTTATCAAAAGAAATAAATCAATTTGAAATATAAAATCACATAATTGTAGAAAATCAAGACAAGATATTGAGATTTATTTTATGATATTATCCCCCCTCAAGCAAGACGTCGGATGAGGTCCAACTCGTAGCTTGGTTCGAAAATATTCGAAGAGCGATTGCGGTAGAGCCTTGGTAAATATATGCACTAATTGAGAGTCAAACGAGATAAACGCAGTGGCCAAACGACCAAAATTAACGAGTTCCCGAACAAAGTGATAATTTATGTCAATGTGCGTGGCCCGTTTATGGGTACTTGGGATTTTGGCTGAGAAAGACAACACTGTTGTTGTCGGAGAATATTGTAGGGCAAGAAGGCAACTGAACATGCAATTCACGAAGAAGTTGAAGAATGCAAACTAGCTCGGAAACGACATTAGCTAAGGCCTTATACTCAGATTCAAAACTTGAACGGGAAACAGTTGGTTGTTTCTTTGCACTTCAAGAAACAAGGTTTCGACCGAGATAAATGGAGTATCCATAGGTGGAACGTCGTGTCTCAATACAACGGGCCCAATCGACATCAGAGTAAGCCACAATAGTGGGCGACGAGTCACAAGTGAAGGAGAGACCATATGATGGAGTATGTTTGACATAACGGCTTGAAAGTACTTGATCGTCGGGCTATGAAAATGTTGGCTAACAAGATTAACAGCAAAACCAAAATCGGGCCGAGTGATCGTGAGGTACTGAAGGGCACCCATCAAGGAACGATAAAGAGTAGGGTCGTCAAACTAGGGACCATCTGTAGGCAGTTGACAACCTGTAACAAGAGGAGTAGACACAGGTTTGTTGTTTTCAAGGGAGGCCCGTTGAAGAATGTCTTGAGTGTATTTTGCCTTATTCAAAAAAATACATGAAGGGGTGTAAGTAACTTCAAGACCCAAAAAATAACTCAACTTACCCATATCCTTGATAACAAACTCACGACAGAGCCGAGCAATGAAAGACTGAAGAAGAGAAGAATTGTTTCCTATTAGGATGAAATCGTCAACATAGACCAAAAGATACAAAATCTGAGAACCATTAATGTAAATAAAAAGGGAAGAATCGAAACGACTATAAGTGAAACCAATGTTAATAAGAAAGTTACTGAGTCGTTGAAACCAAACACAATGTGCTTGTTTGAGCCCATATAATTCCTTATTGAGGCGACAAACATGGTCTGGAAAGTTGGCATCCACAAAACCAGAGGGTTGCTCTATGAAAACAGGTTTGGAGAGGACACCGTTTAGAAATGCGTTTTTCACGTCGAGTTGATGAAAAGGTTAATTATTTAACACAACCAGAGATAGAACAACATGAACAGTAAACGCCCGAACTACACAGCTGAAGGTATATGAGTAATCAAATCCCAGAAGTTGAGTGAAGCCATGGGCAACGAGACAGGCTTTATAACGATCGATGGAACCATCGGCTAGGAATTTGGTTCGAAAAACCCATCTGGTACCCACAATGTTGGTATTGGGAGGGCGAGGAACCAGGTCCCAAGTGTGATTTTTGGAAAGGGTCAGCAACTTCTCATGCATGGCAGCTAACCACTTTGGACGCTTCATAGCAGATTTAATACCACGAGGCTTGTTGGGATATTCAGGCCAGCTGATATCCTTATATATTGTTTTGATAAACCAAATCAACTTGTAATAGGATAAGTTGTATTGTATAGACAACTTCATTATACATCTAGTAATAGATATGTTCTGGTCAGCATCAGCCGAGAGGGAACCTAGCTGATGTAGTGGAGAGACTCACACATGCTCAAGAAGAGAAGAGAAGTTGAAGACCAGAAGAGGAGAATCAGTCAAGGGGGAACTTGACTGATCAGTTGAGTAGCACTATCAACTAAGGAACCAAACACAGCTGAGGACCAAACTGGTAACTAGACAGACGAGGTTCATACAGTTGGGGAAACAATCAGAAGCTAAGTGTCAAGATTAGAAGAGCAGAACCCAACATCAGCTGAGTCAGTCAGCTGAATCAAAGGTCATCTGTATCAAGCATTGAAGAGTCTAATCAAAGCTGACGTGGACCAATAGAAAGACGACAACAGACACCAAGATTCTGACACGATACAGAGCTCAAGAATGGAAAGTCAACGATACATTAAATGTTAAGTGGCAATGGTAACATTTAATTGAATCAATCAAGGAAGATTGTGATTCCGAAATTGTGGGGATTGATTGCTATCATCCAACGGTAACATTCATAATCCATATTATATATATGAGTTCAAGTTCATACATCACACGAGTGAGGGGATGCCAAGGTCGAACAATGTTCTTAAGTGTTCATCAATCAGAAGAACTCAATAAGAACTTCAATGAAGTGTTCAACATGTATCTCCTTACCCAATGAGTGAACACATAATCATCTAAGCCTGTATTGTCATTTATATACATCCTAAGCTTATAGAGAATTTCCCAATCCTTTAGGATTTTAGGGGAAATTTTCATCTAGTTCATATACATAAAACCAACCTTCTATCCTAAACCCTTAGAAGTTAAGTTGAGTGAAATCATTGTAAGAGTACTAGTTCCTCATAATGACTAGTGGAAACAGTTGCACTTTGGAAGTGTACCGAACTCAAAGTCTTCTCTTGAGACTATAAAGTAGCAAGACGTGTTACTCTTGACACGTTAAATATGACAAGACCCTTTAATGAGTAAAGGATTAATATCACAGTTGGGCTGTGAGAGTGGATGTAGGACAAGGACGTGCGAACCACTATAAATTATGGTGTCTTTATTTACATGTTTTATTATTAACTGTCATCATTATACATGCATATTTACATAACATAGGTTTAAAGAGAAAACGTCTTATATCAGCTGACACTAAGTCAACTAATACTGCGTAATGTTTTGCTATTCAAAAGTTTATGATCAGCTGACACCAAGTCACAGTTGATACCCTAAAATGTATTTATGCATAAAGTGTAAAATTTTGTTATAAGCAGTAGACGAGTTTAATCTTTTATGGGCACATTACTAATTCTGCACGATACTCTAACAAACGACTAATCAGCAGACTAACTAGTCCTAGGCCCCTAGAGAATCAGCTGATCAAGTCATCTAAAAGAGTTAGTATTTTTCTTACTCGTATTCAAACACTCGTCTGATATATACCCCCATGGGTAAGGGACCATCAAGGCTCATCAATTGCAAGAAGAACATTAAAAATAGTAGTGCAAGTATAATTAGGAATGTGTTTAGGTTTAAAGATACCAGACTTCCCTCGAGCTTGCATGAGATGCAATGACATGGAAGGAGGAGATGTGGAGGAAGAGAAGCCAACACAAAGAACTGGGGCAAGGCCGTCTAGTACGCCCAGTCACAGAAGGGAATGTGGGGCTCGGTATAGAGATCGACTCCTCCAGATAGATCGAGCAAAGAACGGTGGGTGGGACCAAAGGTGGAGAACCCACAGTAGGAGTAGGGGTAGCATGCAAAAGCGCAGGCTCTAAAAACTCTGAGGTCAGAAGTGAAGTAGAAGAAGGTTTGTCAAGTAATTTAGAGAATGGAAAAAATAATTCATCAAACTTAGCATAACGAGAAATAAAAATTCTTAAGGAAATAGGATCATATCAACAAAACCCTTTATGTGAACTACTATAACCAAGAAAAACACATGTAATACTGCGAGGCTCAAATTTGTGGGCAATATAAACCTTGAGACACGGATATACCCGACAACTGAAAAAGTGAAATTTCTCAAAATTTGGAACATTAGAGAAAAGTAATTTAAAAGGTGATTTTCCACCAATCACTTTAAGAACTGGATATGTTATATAGGCTCGTACTTCTGTATCTTTGAGTTCTAAAGAGACAGGAAACCAAGTATGGTGGATGAGCCATGGATGCTCAGCTCGAACGTGATTAAGAGCCTGTTGGTTCAGTGATGCCGAGCCCATGGTGCAATCGATGATTGTTTCCAGTCAGCTTTGGCTGGGACGGCTGAGTAACTATTTGACAGACTCTAGTAGATAAGCGATTGTGAGTGTTATCTCATAATCTCAATATCAGTTGAGTATTACTCTGCTGATAGTAGTCAACTGATGTGTCAGCTGGTGGAGTCAGGTAAGCTAATCTAGGCCTGATCAGATGAGTTGGAGGTTTCCATTCAAATGAGAAGGAGATGCTTAGAGTCTGCTGAGATGATGTGATCAGAAGACGTTATATCAGCTGAGAAGATGTCTAGTAGCAAGGTTAGTCTTTTGGCTATAAGGTGGATATCAGAAGAGTAGATCAGCTGATGAAGATCTTCTGATAGTCTTCTGATGAGTGTCTTCTTTACGAATTACAATAGAAAGGAAAAGCTGTAAATTGGATTGGGCAATAAGGAACACGTTAGTTTGTTAGCGCGGTTACAACAACCTGGCAAGGGCACACTTTCAACACACGTTGCAATCACCATTGATTAGTATAAATACCCCATCCCTTGCATTTTGTAAAGATTGACGCTTACGAGCATTCGTCTTTGAGTTGTGAGTTCATGAGTGAAGTGAGGATAAATCCCTTTTCGAGTGAATGAGTGTGTAAACATCTCTTGATCGATCAAAGTTGAAGTCGTGTGTCCAGTGGATGTAGATCACATTGATCGAACCACTTAAATCTTTGTATGCTCTATTTTTCGTTCTCGTCTGTTTATATTTGGATTGTTTTAAGATTCTTTTTCTGTATTGATTGGAGCCGTCTAATTGTGCGGATTACTTGACAGCGATTAATAACATAAACAACACTACTAAAAGTATCTACCCAAATTTTTATAGGGACGTACGAGTGAAACAACATAGCAAGACCGGTTTCAGTAACATGTTGATGCTTACGTTAAACCCTCTCATTTTGAGTCGGGGTATAAGGACATGACATAACGTGAAAATCTCAACATAGCCAGAATGAAGTTTTTTGTTAATGTGACAAGAAAATTGATTTTCAACAAAGGCACAAAATTGAAGCAACACATCATAAAAACTAGATTTATGTTTTAATGGATAAAACCACGTAAATCTCAAATGATCGTCTACAAAAATGACATAATATCGAAAATCAGAATTACACATAACGGGCGCTAGCCCCACAAATCACAATGTATCAAATCCAAAATATAAGACGAACGTTTATCATCCAAGATAAAAGGTAAACACTTACACTTGGCTATCTCACAAGAATCAGATATAATAGGTTTAGTTAATAACGAGGTAACATAAATATTTCCTGATTTATTTAAAAAAGAAATAACATCAAAAGAAACATGTCCAAGGCGGAAGTGCCACAACTCGTAAGATGTCGTAGGTGGTCGGACCACAACCGACATCATATGCATATTATTCAAAACATAGAGACCATGCTTACGACGCCCTCGAGCCAAAATTACCTGAGTGACCCGATACTGAATTTTAAAACAATCATTAGTAAAGACAACATCAACAAATAATTCATTAGTTAATTTTCTCACAAATAGTGGTTTTTTTAAGTAAGCTCGAGAACAACTAAAACATTACTTAAAGATAAAGAAGAATTGAGAGAGCATGAGCCAATATGAGAAATATATAATAAAGCATTGTTACCAACGATGACTTTATCTGAACCTATATATGGAGCAAAGGCATCCAAAAGGCCGATAGACGGGGTCATATGAGCGGAAGCCCCCGTGTCCAAATACAAATCCGACGGAAGCGGATTGGAAATGGAGCAGGCCAAGAAAGCCATTGTGATATTGGTTGTAAGAGCAATGAGGGGCGACGACAACAAGGTAAGAGACGGGACAACAACCATCTTCCGATGTTGGGAAGAAAGTGACGACGAAGAGAAAACAAAATATAGTTTCTTAGGATTGGTTTTTAGGCTGATACCATATTATAATGAGAATAAAATGATTTTCATTCAATTTAATTGAGGAATACAATATCCTCTATATAATAATAGGGAGTTTATGTTGTTTATGTGTCAAATTCTTATGAGTTTTGATGATGTGCAAATTTATTAATAAGTTTGAATCATGTGTAATTATGTGTCAAGTAAATAAGAAAGGTAAGTGTATAATGTATCACTTTATACTATTTTGAGTAAAATTTTAAAAAAGAATATAATTGACTCAATTAATTTAATTTATTTTTCATCTTAAATTAATGGTTGAAAATATGTATAAATTTTATATTTTTTTTAGATGTATACTAAATTATACAATATTTTTCTATTGTGGAGTACGTATATAATAAATATTATTTTCAAATAATTTATAAATTTAATGTATTTAAAAATAAAAAATTATTAACATAAATTTTAAATATATATATTTTAAAATTGAACACTTGCATATTATTTAATATAATTGATAAATTAATTTACATATATATAATGTATTATACTTTAAAATTAATTTTAATTATCAATCTGCGTAATACGCGAGAAATCATTTAGTTGTTTATATAGAAGATGAGATTTTTTCTCCAAGACTTTCATATTCTATAAAAATGAAATAAATCAAAACCTTTCTATTCTATCAAAAGGAAATAAATCAAGACTTTTATATTTTATCAAAAGGAAGTAAATCAATTTGCAATACATAATCCCACAATTGTAGAAAATCAAATTAAGATAAGATATTGAGATTTATTTGATTCTATTATTTACACTATGATTTTATCCCTTTTCGTTGATATGGTACTCATTGGTACCTATGTTTGTTTGTTGATAATTTTATTCTGGTTATCAATATACGCCCTTATTGCTTGATAAAAAAAATCCATAATATACGTAAATATATGTAATTAATTACGATCAATCTCCCTATATACTAATAGGGAGTTTTTGTTGCTTATGTGTTAAATTTCTATGAGTTTTGATGATGTGTCAATTTATTAGTAATAAGTTTGAATCATGTGTAATTATATGTCAAATAAATAATTAAGAAAGGTAAATGTATAATGCATCACTTATTCACTTTATATTATTTTGAGTAAAATTTTAAAAAGGAATATAATGACTCAATTAATTAATTTATTTTTCATCTTAAATTAATGGTTGGAAATATGTATAAATTTTATATATATTTTTAGATGTATACTAAATTATACAATATTTTTCTATTGTTGAGTATATAATAAATATAGTTTATAAATTTTAAATATTTTTATTTTAAAATTGAACATTAGCATATTATTTAATATGATTAATAAATTAATTTACATATATATAATGTATTATACTTTAAAATTAATTTTAATTATCAATCCGCGTAATGCACGGAAAGTCATCTACTGTAGTTGTTTATATAGAAGAGATAATTTTCTCTCCAAAACTTTCCTATTCTATAAAAATGAAATAAATAAAGACTTTCCTATTCTATCAAAAGGAAATAAACCAAGAATTTTCTATTTTATCAAAAGAAAATAAATCAATTTGGAATACATAATCCCACAATTGTAGAAATCAAATCAGGATAAGATATTGAGATTTGTTTGGTACTATATTTACTCTACCGATTTTCTCCCATTTTGTTTGATATGATAATTTTTTTCTAATATCAATATACACCTTTTTTGCTTGATAAAAAAAATCCATAAAATACGTAAATATACAATAACGATCAATCCCCGTATATACTAATAGGGAGTTTATGTTGCTTATTTGTCAAATTTCTATGAGTTTTGATAATGTGTCAATTTATTAGTAATAAGTTTGAATCATGTGTAATTATGTGTCAAATAAATAGGAAAGGTGAGTTTATAATGTATCACTTTATCCTATTTTGAATAAAATTTTAAAAAGGAATATAAGTAACTCAATTAATTTAATTTATTTTTAATCTTAAATTAACGGTTGAAAATATGTATAATTTTTATATATAGTTTTAGATGTATACTAAATTATACATTATTTTTCTATTGTTCAGCATATAATAAATATTATTTTCAAATAATTTATAAATTTAATGTATTCAAAAAAATAAAATTTTTAAATAATTTTTAAATATATATTTTTAAAAATTGAACACTAGCATATTATTTAATATGATTAATAAATTAATTTACATAGATATAATGTATTATACTTTAAAATTAATTGTAATTATAAATTCACGTAATACACGGGAATTCATCTAGTTGTTTATATAGAAGAGGGAATTTTCCCTCCAAAATTTTCCTATTCTATAAAAATAAAATAAATCAAGACTTTTATATTCTATCTAGTTGTAGAAAATCAAATCAAGATAAGATATTGAGATTTATTTGACGCTATTATTTACTCTACTGATTTTCTCCCTTTTTGTTGATATGGATTATGGGTACTCATGGGTACCTATGTTTGTTTGTTGATAATTTTGTTCTGATTATCAATATACGCCATTTTTGCTTGATAAAAATAATCAATAATATACGTAAATATACAATCACGGTCAATTCTCCTATATACTAATAGAGAGTTTATGTTACTTATGTTTCATTCATATGAGTTTTGATGATGTGTCAATTTATTAGTAATAAGTTTGAATCATGTGTAATTATGTATTAAATAAATAGAAAAGGTAAGTGTATAATGTATCACTTTATACTATTTTTAGTAAATTTTTTAAAAGGAATACTCCCTCCGTCCCATGCTTGATGACCCAAACCAATTGGACACGGATTTTAATGAATGAATTGTTTATTAGTATTGTGTAAGATAAAGTGGTGGTAGTAAAAAAATTTCAACTTTATAAATATGGAGTAATAAAATAGTGGCATTTGTTGTAATATTGTGATGTTTTAAGGAGATTGTTTAAATGTGTTTCTACTATTTTAGGTAACGTGTCATCAAGTAAGGGACACCCAAAATAGTAAAATGGGTCATCAAGTATGAGACGGAGGGAGTATATAATTGACTCAGTTAATTTTCATCTTAAATTAGTGGTTGAAAATATGTATAAATTTTATATATATTTTTTAGATGTATATTAAATTATACAATATTTTTCTATTGTGGAGTATATAATAAATATTATTTTCAAATAATTTATAAATTTAATGTATTTAAAAAATAAAAAATTTATTAACATAAATTTTAAATATATATTTTAAAATTGACCACTAGCATATTGTTTAATATGATTAATAAATTAATTTACATATATATATAATGTATTATACTTTAAAATTAATTTTAATTATCAATATGCGTAATACGCGAGAAGTCATCTAGTTATTTATGTAGAAGAGAGGATTTTCTCTCCATGACTTTCCTATTCTATAAAAATGAACTAAATCAAAACTTTCACATTTTATCAAAAGGAAATAAATCAAGACTTTTCTATTTTATCAAAAGGAAATAAATCAATTTGAAATATATATTCCCATAATTGTAGAAAATCAAATCAAGATAAGATATTGAGATTTATTTAATGTTATTATTTACTCTACTGATTTTCTCACTTTTCGTTGATATGGGTACTCATGGGTACCTATGTTTGTTTGTTGATAATTTTGTTCTAATTATCAATATACTCTCTTTTTGCTTGATATAAAAAAAAAAAAAAATCAACAATATGTGTAAATATACAATCACGATCAATTCCCCTATATACCAAAATGAAGTTTATGTTGCTTATGTGTCAAATTCCTATGAGTTTTGATGATATGTCAATTTATTAGTAATAAGTTTGAATCATAAGTAATTATGTGTCAAATAAATAGGAAAGGTAAGTGTATAATGTATCACTTTATACTATTTTGAGTAAAATCTAAAAAGGAATATAATTGACTCAATTAATTTAAATTATTTTTCATCTTAAATTAATGGTTGAAAATATGTATAAATTTTATATATTTTTTTAGATCTATACTATATTATACAATATTTTTTCTATTGCGGAGTATATAATAAATATTATTTTCAAATAATTTATAAATTTAATGTATTTAAAAAATTAAAAAATATTAACATAAATTTTAAATATAAATATTTTAAAATTGAACACTAACATGTTATTTAATCTGATTAATAAATTAATTTACATATATATAATCTATTATAATTTAAAATTAATTTTAATTATCAATCCGCGTAATACGTTGGAAGTCATCTAGTTGTTTATATAGAAGATAAGATTTTCTCTCCAAAACTTTCCTATTTTATAAAAATGAAATAAATCAAGACTTTCCTATTCTATCAAATGAAAATAAATCAAGATTTTTTTTTATCTAAAGAAAATAAACCATATTTTAGAATACATAATCATATAATTGTAGAAAATCAAATCAAATCAAAATAAGATATTGAGATTTATTTGATGTTATTATTTACTCTACTGAGTTTCTCCCATTTCGTTGATATGGTTACTCATGGGTACCTATGTTTGTTTATTGATAATTTTGTTTTGATCAAATCAAATCAATATACGCCCTTTTTGCTTGATTAAAAAAATTAATATTATACGTAAATATACAATCACGATGACAACTTCTACGAATCTCTTATAACTTCGAATCTGAATTTTCACCATAAATCAATGTAATATAAAAATGAACTAATTTTAATTTAAACATAGTATCCTGTGAGGTTTATCTCAAATCTCCTAGACTAGACGAGTGCGACTCGTCTTGTGAAGATCAGGTAGATTCTAATCTACTACTGTACTCGTCTGTTGGGCAGATCAGTCGAGGTACTTAGTCGATAGAAGTCTTCTGAAGGACTCAGCTGTTGGGCGTATCAGCTGGTGGAGTCAGACAAGTTAGCTCAGACCAGATCAGATGAGTTGGAGGAGTCCAATCAGATGAGATGGGTATTGCGAAGGAGTAGACGAGTTGGGGAGACCAGACGGGTTGGACCAGATCAGTCGAGTCCTGTTAGCAGGGTTAATATTTGGCTAAGTATGGAGTCGTCTTGTTTGCGAGAACAAGTGAAGGGCAGGGAGGTCATTTCAGATTGAGTCACGCTGAAGGTGTGAGTTTGTTACACGGTTGTAACAGAATCCACGTGGCAACAGAGCACGCTTTCAACACACGCTGCAATCACCTTGAATCCTATAAATACCCCATTACTTGTAATTGTAATCTTTGACGCGTACGAGCATTCGTTTTGAGAGTTGAGAGTTCACGAGTGAAGTGAGGATAAATCCATTTTCGAGTGATGAGTGTTTGTAAACATCTCTTATACTAATCAAATTGAAGTCGTGTGTCCAGTGGATGTAGATCACATTGATCGAACCACTTAAATCTTCTTGTGCTCTGTTTTCTGTTTTCGTTTATATTTGTGAATTGCCATGCTTTCGTTGGATTGAATATTGGCCGATTAGTTTGCTTGTGATTGGAGACGTCTAGTCAAAGTGAATTATCATTGACAATCGTAACATATCCAAAAGAGCAGCAACCCCCATCATAAGATGACATTCATCCCAATATTTGTCATATTTCTCAACCATCTTTTCAACAATTTTTCTTACAATAAACTTCGGTGAACCGGTCCAAAAAAAAATTATATCCTAGAAGGTGAATCGGTCCAAAAAATGACATTATCACGTATTTTTGTAATTGAGTCACTAATCTTGTAGATATTGTTAAATCTTAAATGCCTTAACATTATCAACAACATCTTAATTTGACATTCCGTGATTTATTCTAAATCTTTTCTGAAATGTTACATTAAATGTTGAGCTAAATGTGATCACATTTCAAGTGGCGATCTAAAACCTTCAACAAGAGTCTGGAACCTGGAAGATTCCAGAACCAAGGAAAACGTGCTAGAAGTGCTAGAAGAGCCTGGAAGCAGCTTAGAACGACCTGGAACCTTGAAGAAGGATCTAGAGAGATCATGGGAGTTGAGATCCTAAAAAATAGGATCTCATATAGAAGACTCTAGAATTCGGCTGTTTCTCTATAAATACCGATGGAGGCTTTCACTTTCAAGCATGCACTATTCGAACAACACCTATCTTGAGCGTTCATTCCAGTTAGGAGTTATGGTCAGTAGTTGTATCTTTTAATGTACACCAATGGATACCATACCTTCCCGTGTATTTAGTTCTAGTCTTGTATCGATTGAGAGTGAATCATAGATTACATTAGTTCTTTAGACAGTGTTCTGCACTTAAGTCTATTTACAAATTCAGACACCTGCCTCGATTGTTGTTTCAGTTTGTGGAATGTTGAAGTAATTGTTGAGACATTTCACACGACAATTTTGTACTTACAAGCTAAGTATTTTTTCGCTATAAGGCATAACATAGGTTTTGTTATTAATAAAATCTATGTTAAAAGTATTCCATTGTGTTCTTACTGTTTTTAGTGTTTTAGTCTTCCACTGTGTGTTTACTTTTTTATATTTTGTTAGAGTCAGTGTTGCACTATTTGTCTCAACATTGTGTGCAACATTTATGTCTTTACTTAAACACTAGATACCATCCACACACTTTCAAATCTCTTCAAGACCATTTTTCACAATGAAATTCAAAACATGAGAACAACAACGCATGTGAAGTATCTTCCCATCTAGAAGTAGATGTCTCCTTGAAGCTTGTTCGACATAGCCTTAAGCATGACATCATGGTCGAACAATTATCAACAATAATTGTTGATAATTTTTTTTTATCAATGTTCTAATCCATGAATGACTCGACAAGAAGATCAACCATGACCTCGGTTGTATACGGAGCAGTGGAATATGCAAACTTATATTGAATAAAAAAAGGTTAGAACTTAATAATACTTCAACTACATCAAATAATCTGAATATATAATTATAATATTTGACTACCTCAAAATGAAGCTTGTAAGAGTCCATCAATCATCAATGTAATGGGCTGTAATTACCACATAACCTTTCTTAGCATTATCTGTTGTCCACGTATCGGTTGTGATTGCAATTCAACACTTAAGCTTGACCAACAATTTGTAACACTGTATTTTTTTAGCATGAAAAATCTTCAAAATGTCACTTTTTAGTGGATTTCTTGAGATTATGGTAAAGATGGTTGAGAAAAATGACAATACGTATATATCTTTGAAAAAAATCTCCAAAACAAATGTTGAAGCTTTGCAGAATATCTTTGAAGCCCAACATGCTCCACAATACGAAGAGGATAATCATGCAAAATTACCTTTTTAGCAAGTTCCCCTCGACAATCCTCTTGGTTGAAAACACATGCTGCAAGTTCTTGAACACTTCCATCAGCTTTCTTGTTCATTGACATATATCAGCTTTTCTAGGCCGCTTCTTGCAAGTATTGATATAGTGCTTATGCAAACTAGTAGTCTCATGAGCAGCTGGAGCTTTGAGACGAGCGCTACAATAGTTACACACAACATGTTGAATTCCCTCATGCATTATCCTTGTAAAGTGATTCCATACATCTGATGTATGTTTCCTTTTCGAAGTAGGTTGAATAGCATTCTCATTAACATCATCATCCTCGGGACCTCCCTCATAAGCCATCTCCTCCATTGATACATAACTTTCTTGAGGAATTATATTTGATTGGATATGATTATTTCCTTCTTCAGACACCATCTATTTAAGAAAAAATGTTAGCTACAAAAAGAAATCCAACTATGAACTATGTATAATGTATTTATTGAAATTAATATAATCTAGCTAAAATATTAATGCAAAATTTTGGGAAAATTTGTAGCAAAAATTCAAAATCTGCACAAAAGGATTATCTAAAAAAACAATAACAAAAACAAGAATATCCAAAACGATTTTCTACTCATTTCCGGAACATATTTACAATATAGGGTTCATCTAAGAAAGTAAATTTAACAACATAAAGTCATAAACAACTAATCACAAAATAATCTTAAGGCTCTAAGCCTTTTTTGGAGAAGCCGTCTTATATCAGTTAGATGCCTTACCAATTTAAGCAATACATATATATAAATAAATTAAAGGATTGAAAAATTGTGAGAACTAAGAAATTAAGAAAACTAACCTTAACGAAGAGTGAAAAGGGGACCGCCGGATCGGTGGCGTGGAGTCGTGGCGACTCCCGGATCTGTAGCGGAATGGGGTCTAAGAAGCAGAGTCTGGGAGAGAAAGAAAGCAGATGTGCGGTGTGTGTGTTCTATTACTATAAACCCTAGATTAGAAAGCCTTTTTTAATATATATATATATATGGGTCGGGTATATACAATCCTATTATCCGTCTCATACCCGTTGGATATTGTTTGATCGAGTATTTACCCGCCCCAGAAATCCGTTTGACCGGGGATTTATCTGCCCGTGCGGGCCAGTTTCATGTGCGTTCAGGTTTTTACCCTTCCCATTGTCAATCCTAGCTAAAATGCTTCATCTTGCCACTCTTCTTCTTCTTCCTCCAAAATGTGGCTTTCTTTTGCTGTTTGTATGAGTTATTAGATATTTCTCCACTCTCTTGTAATTTATTTGCTTTACTTTTGAAATTTTGTTAGTAAAATTTGTTTTTCAGAATATGAATTTAGTTTTTACTTTTTGAATCTGAATACACCCCGATTTTCTGGATTTGATTTTTATTTTTCTGAAATTTGTTTTGAATTTGTTGTGCAACTGTGATTTAGTGTAGTGCAAACATCTTATTGTTTGATGCAATTATAAAACACACCGTGGTGCAAAGTTTTGGTTAGGTCGTGCAAAGTGTTGTAGGACTCGAAAATGGTTCATCAATATTAAGTAAAAAAGATGTTTTTGTGAATTTATTTTCATATTTTTGGTTATTTTTATTTTTGGGAGTCTATTTTTTATATTTGTTGATTTGTGAAGAAGGAAAATAAATTTGTTGTTAGAATAAAATGAAAATTGAAGAAATAAAAGTCAATTGAAAGGCCACACCATTTTAAAGTTTAAAATTCAAACAAAAGAGTATAATAGTAATTTTACGAGTCATTTTGCACTTAATAGTAACTCCTAAAAAAGTAACACTAAAATGTAAATGGAGATGTGGAAAGCACCTTAGAAATATCCCCCCTTGAAACTCCATCTAGCAATCAGACTAATGACTTAGCGTTGCATACGTGACATAACGAGACTACCAAAATACTAATTTCTATTATATCATTATTTTTTTAAATCACAAATTTAGCAATAGACTCTTGCTGACATTAGTTTCTTTCTAAATGTTTATCGGGTTGACCCTACCTTTATAGGGTCCCAGACTTCGTGGTTTAGGGCCTTATCCGTTTTATCGTTAACGGTTTCACTATAATTGAGACTTAAACTTATACTATCTAATGGGCCGCGGGTTAAACGAATCACATTGTTTTATTTAATAAAAACAATAATACGGAGTAGTAACTAATTAAGTAATTTGAACTACAAAATAATAAAACTAACTAAAAAGTTGGTCTTTTGTATTTAATGTGCATTGTGCACACTAATCCATATAAAAATCACGAGCTCTTTAAAAAATACAAGGTACACTGTTTCTCAATGTATTAAAAAATTGTAAGTATTAAATAATATAGAGTAAAATTCATATTGTGATTTTTGTTGTACATAAGATATTGCGTACATTTTTGTCATGTGTATTTTAAATAATAATATTAATTTTTATAAGAAATAAATAATACTCCATCCGTCCGTTCGTCTACAAGCTTTTCATTCTGTCATTTTGGTCTGTTCGTTTATAAGTTTTTCATATCTTATTTTGACAAATATCTTTTAATTTTTTATTCTTACACTTCACTATATCTTAATTTTTCTCTCTATCTCATTCTCTCTCTCAAAATAATCTATGTACTATATCACTTTATTCTTTTATACATTATACCTTTTATTTTATTGTCTCATTTTCTATCTCAATCACTATTACTTATATAATATTTATAATTTAATCACTTTTTTTTAATAAATGTACTTAAAAGTAATAAAAAATAATTTTTGAACAAGTAATATTAAAAGGGTATGCATAATTTGTCAAATCAATAATACGGAGCAATAATTTTGTAATGAGAAAGCGTTTTTGGAGGGGGCAAATTGAAAAAACATAAAACACGGGTGACATATTACGATAATATAATTAAAATAAAGGGCAAGTTCCGAAACTTCGTGGCAGATCAAATCCCCCCACATTAAAATATCTTTAAACCTCTCTCCCTCAATCGAAAGCTAATATTTGGTTAAGAATTATTTCATCAACAAAATCCCCAAACCTTTACCCTAACCCTAATCCAACATCTCTTCAGCGATCAGATTATATCTTTCAATACATCGTCGCAGCTAATGGCCGGTGAATCCACCGAACCGACGCGCCGAAAGCACCATCGATCCTCCTCCAACGACGATGCGGAGGAGCGTTCAAAACGCCGTAAACACCGCCACCATCGCCATCGTCATCACCGGCATCGTAGCAGTAAAGATAAGGAAGAAGCAACTGAGATAACTAGAGAGGAATTGGAAAGTGAGAGAACTGATAATATTGAAGATGAAGAAATCAAATTGGAAAGCAAGGGAGAGGGCGGCGGCCTTTCCTTGGGTGAAGTGTCGGTGAAGCATGAATCGGGATTGGCAGGGGTGGATTATGAGATGGAGGAAGGAGAGATCGTGGAGGATGATGGTGTGGTAAATTTCGTCAATGAGGATTCCGAGGAGAAGAATTTGCATTCGGGTGTTGAGTTTGGGGAAACTAAGACGAACGGATGTGGTGATTTTAACATGGTGTGTTCAGATTCCCCTCGTTCTTTCTTTACATATTATTTTCCCATATGTTTGTTCCTTAGATCTTGTCTCTATTGGATTTTCTTGTTGTCTGCTTTATTTCTGAGGAAAAAATTGATGTGGATTAATCGGACAACACCCACATCCAAATTTTATCGTGACAAATTTTTTTTAGCCCATTAAGTATTTGGAACGAATATTTCATAACTTTCCTCATTCTTTGAACGACATTTTGTCCATTGCAACGTGTTTTAGAAACTTCTCTAACCATGTCTGAAAACCAGGACATCACAAGCTTCAGACTTTCTGAAATATTTGTTGCATGGGTTTCTGATAAAATCTCTAGTGACTGTAATTAATCGGTTTTCTTGCAAATAATTTTGCTCCATTACATGGACCCAACAAATTATATCAATAGTGAGCTTTGCACCCGTAATTACATTTTGTTGCCAGGCAAAGTTTCCCTAGGCGTTTCCCACTTTCCAGAAGACTGAAATGATGGCTTGCAATTTATTGTAAGACTTGGTTACATGTCTAAAGCTTTTTGAAAGGATTGTTAGTTGTAAATGTGTTGAGGGTTTACTGAGTGATGTTTTTCTTTAATTTTTATTTACAGGGAGATAATGATGAGAATTTGGGAAGAGTGGATGAAAAATCAAGGAAACTGGGGAAGGACAGAGTGGATGGCAAAGAAAGTGGTGAGATGGATCATGAGAGGTTTTCGAATTCCGAGGGACTTGCAAATGGGGATTATCCACAGAAATATAATGAAGTTGATGATGCAATTTTCTTTAAAGATGGCAAGCAGACTAGCAATTTTGAAGATGAAGTTGATCGAAGGACTATGAGGAAACCTTCATCATTCGAGAAAATGCACAGGGTTGTTTCAAGCGCCCACTCCCATGAAAATCATCTGAAAGAAAGATCTTACAGTACTTTAACGAAATCACCTGATTGGCCTCGGGGAAGGTCTAGGTCCCGAAGCATTGTACGGGAAGCTTCTGTGGACGAACTCAGTCATATAGTAAGAAAACATCGAAGTGTGTCTGATGAAGAAAGGATGACCGACCATTCCAAGAAGTATAGACACAGCAGCAGAGATGACATAAGGGAGAAAGAAAGGGAGCACAGTTCTAGCAGATATACAGAGAAAATAGAACACCATTATAGAGGGGAGACTCGTGACATATATAGGGAGGGCAGCAGGGAGAGGGGTTTGGATAGAGATAGAACTAGAGAGAAAGAAAGAGAGAGGGAGAAGGAAAGTGAAAGAGAAGGAAACAAACTCCGAGATAGATATAGAGGGGAAAGGGAGCAAGAGATGTTGAAGGACAGGTCCAGAGATAGAGAATGGGAAAGGGAGAGGGGGAGAGAAAGGGAAAGGAGGAGTGATAGGGAGAGGGATAGAGAGAGGGAGAGGGACAAGGATAGGGATAGAGGTAGAGAAGGCATTAGAGATGGAAGGAGGGCTAGAAGCAGAGATAAGGATAGTGACATTGATCGGTTAAGCAGACGCCATAAATATAGTAAGGAGGAAGATGACTACAGAGATAGGGATAATGATTCCAGGTACAGAAGAAATTCTGAAGATTATCATAGAGAGAGAACAAGAAGAAGTGATTTAGAAAATGGGAGCTCTAATGATAAACAAAAGGAGCAGGGTAATGAGAATAATGAAAGGTATGTTTTCTTAAAGAAATTATAGTTAATTACTTAATTTGAGTATTCTTCTTTTCCTCCTGAAATAATTCATATTGTGTTTTGGGTTTTCCCAGGGACGATGACAGACAAGAGGACTATCAAGAAAAGATTGTGATGCAACTTGCAGAGCAGGAAGAGGATGAGCTTGAGAGAGTTAAGGAGGAAAGTAGAAGGCGAAGGGAAGCTATTCTTGAAAAGTATAAAAAAAAACAGCAACAACAAACACCCTCTCGAGATATAGGTAAGATGCCGTTGCATATTTGTTGTTGTTATTTGGTGATATTAGTAATATGGCGTTCTTTAAAGTAAAATCATCTAGTAATTATTTTATACGGAGTATTATCTTTTAAAGATGATTTTCGTATTGGGCTTCTGTTCTTGTGTAATAAAGGAGTATTTGACTAAGGTATCTTGTGTCACACTTTCATGAAGGGTGATGTTTGTGCTGGATTATCATCTATCTGTCTCAAAGTTTTGTTTTCCTTCTATGTTGAAGTTAATATCCTGTCGAGGGCACATAATATGCATCAAGTGGTGAATCAGTCTTTAGAGTAAATAAATGTTTTGGATGCATACTTCTTTGCTTATGGCGATGTTATGTTTGACTAATTCTTGCTTCATATGCACTAGCAGACCAAGTCGGAGAGTCTACTGCACAAGTTGCATCTGCTGAAGCCATAGTAGAAAAATCTGACAATCAGGTGGAAGGGGCAGATGTTTACATTCCTGAACCATCCTTTGCTGTGGGAAAATCACCTTCGCAAAATGGTCTTTCTGCTGATCAGAGTCCCCCAGGAACTGGTGGACTAGGAGAGGGTACTCCCAAGGTATTTTTGTTGTCATTGAGTTGGAATATTTTAAATTCATTCTCAGATGTCATAAATTTTATGCTGATTCAGTTTTTGACAAGGAAGGCTCGCCAGTGGGATCCATACTGCCTTATTATATTGAATTTGACACTTGTTTTTTACAATTAATATTTATGTTCTGATATGTTTCAAGAATGTGATTCATTTCTTCAATTTATGCAGAGCGAGAGATCGGAAGATATGTTTTGTGATGATATATTTGGAGAATCACCTGCTGGAGTTCGTAAAGCGGTTAGTCTTGCAATTTTATGTTATTTTGAACCTCTCTTTCCTTCGCTTTCCTTCGAATAATATTACTTATTTAACACCCACAGTGCATTAGACTTCGTGATTTCATTGTTCTTATCTGTCCTTCACGTCTGGAAGCTTGATCTTGTCATCTCTATTGTAACATTAATGTATTTGTTCCCAGTTTTCCTCTGGCAAAATCTAGGTTCTTCTCTCTGTCATTTTCAGTTACGTTGAACATGCATTATTTTGTTTTGCAAAATTATGTTGTGTTTCTGCTTGTTTATGAGTCACCTGCTAAATGAAAGCCTTCTATCATCTTGTATTTATGTCCTTTTTCAATGCTGTTGAATGTTTTTATGCCATTCGTCTTGTTAAGTCTTTCTCAGTGAATAAAAATCAAATACTTTCACAGGGTAAAGGAGATGGTGTAGCTGTTGAAAAGAGTGGACTTCATGACAATTGGGATGATGCAGAAGGTTACTATGGTTAGTGCCAGACTATATTCTATTTCCCATTTTATACATTATTGCTGTCGTCAATGTGTAAATTCAATTTTTGATGTCATCTTTCTCAATCTGTTAGCTTAGGTTCATTCCTGTTGATGGTTCTACATATCTTGGACACTTACTATCTTGATGGTAGTGTACATGTTTATCAATTCAGGGAAGATGGCTTACACACTGGTCATTTTATTGACCATTTATTAATAGTCCCCTTGTGTTTCTAATTATCAGGCTACCGTTTTGGGGAAGTTCTCGATGGCAGATATGAGATAATAGCTGCCCATGGGAAAGGTGTATTTTCTACTGTTGTTCGCGCGAAGGATCTCAAAGCTAAGCCAGGTGACCCTGAAGAAGTAGCCATCAAAATCATACGTAATAACGAAACAATGTGGGTGATTATTTGAGCTTTATGAGTGTTTTTTCGTTATTGTAAGTCACGTGGTACATATCTTGATATTTCTTGTTTTTTCTTCCACACAGGTACAAGGCTGGTATGGAAGAATTGATCATACTAAAAAAGCTAGTTGGCTCAGATCCTGAGGACAAGCGCCACTGTGTTCGTTTTCTTTCTACTTTCAAGTACCGGAACCATCTATGCTTAGTTTTTGAATCACTTCATATGAATTTACGCGAAGTTCTGAAGAAATTTGGTCGTAATATTGGTCTGAAGCTTACTGCTGTGAGGGCATATGCTAAGCAACTCTTTATAGCGTTGAAGCATCTGAAGAACTGTGGTGTTCTTCATTGTGATATTAAACCGGATAATATGCTGGTATGCAGAACATCCTCTTTATTTGTTTTCTCATTAACTTTTAGCGTGTCACAAGTGATTTTGAATTCCTTTGTTGATCAGTGTGCATTTTTATCTGTAGGTGAATGAAGCAAAAAATGTATTGAAGCTTTGCGACTTTGGTAATGCCATGTTTGCTGGCAAAAATGAAATCACCCCTTACCTTGTTAGCCGTTTTTATCGAGCCCCAGAGATCAGTAAGTGTTACCAATAATTGTACTCTAATGCTGATTTTGTATCCTCTTCAATTCCTAATTTTTTTTTTGGGCATCTATCTGATGAGTTTCTTTGTCTTTAGTTCTTGGACTTTCATATGACCACCCCTTGGATATCTGGTCAGTTGGTTGCTGTTTGTTTGAGCTTTACACTGGAAAAGTCCTGTTTCCTGGTTCTACCAATAATGATATGCTCCGCCTCCACATGGAATTGAAAGGTCCCTTCCCAAAAAAGATGCTCCGGAAGGTCAGACTGAGTTTATTTAATTATTACTTAAACTATTTTATTCTTAAGGCCTTACTTTTTCTGTATGACTGATTGCTGGTTATGGGTCCTTATTCGCCACTTTGTTACAGGGAGCCTTTACGGATCAGCACTTTGACCACGATTTGAATTTCCTTGCAACAGATGAGGACCCTGTCTCAAAGAAGGTCGGTATGCTACTGATCTTGGGCTTTGCTTGTTCTATGGGTTGTAATAACTCTACTTTCATATTGAATATATGAGTCTGCACCTTGTCTTAAAAATATGTTTCTCTCTGTTGCAGGCAATTAGGAGGTTGATTGTGAATATCAAGCCAAAAGACTTTGGCACTTTAATTTCGGTGTCTCCTGGCGAGGATGCAAAAATGGTAGCTAATTTTAGAGATATTATGGAAAAAATATTTTTCCTTGATCCAGACAAGAGATTGACTGTATCACAGGCCTTGAGCCATCCTTTCATCACGGGCAAGTGAACCATGATGCTGAATCTCTGACTACAGAACTGCTGTTGAATTAGATACTTATACATTTTCGTCTCGTCTCAATACTGAATTATCTAATTGGACATTTATCTGTCTTTGTCTTCTATATTGGAGCAAGAGTTCAGGAGACTGACTGGGGCATGGTTCAAGTTCTTAGAGATGACCTTTGGGGAGGCAGTTAACGGGAGTTCTTTCCATGGATTGTTTTCTGTTTCTATTGTAAGAAACTCACTGAAGGCGTTTCACTTTGTTTGTACTAATCCTTAATGATAACATTTAAGAGTGCATTGAAAATCATTATAATTCTCGTATTTTTTCGCCTTATGTTAAGTATTTACTTTTACACAACAGACCTTTTACATTGGAGGCATTAGTTGCTCAGTGTTGATATAAAAAAACCAATACCTCGTACACATAAAAAAATATGATAAGAGTATTGTGATTGTGGTTCTTTTGGGATATCACCTGGAGAGTTGCTATAGATGTTTCATGTACATTCTCACTTTATCCCAGGTCTATTCCAGTTATGGATGTTTCCATTTGGCAATTTTTGCTAGTTATTCTGTTAGATATTTCTTTTTTCTCTCTTCCTATATTATGATATGCTATAGAGCTTTTGGATTCTGAAGAGTCTGATCTAATTTTTCATTCAGGAAATCTTCCTATGCTATGAGGAAATCATTCAATGGTTTAGATGACTACAGGCACTCTGGAGAAGGTACCTTGGTTTGTTTCTTAGGAGTTTTAGTATGGAGCCTTTGAGAACTAACACCATTTATATCTAACTGCTTGAATGTTTTACGGAATTATTTCCCTAGATATTCGGAGGTCTGCTTGTTTGGATATTTAGTGTTCATGAGTGGTTAATATGATATCCTTGCAGAAAAATCATGTTTTTTGGATTTGTTCTACTGTGCTTTAGGTTTCAATATATTTTCCCTGTCTTTCTTTTGTGGGTACTTTTAGTTGTTGCTTCTGTTTTAGAACTTCAATAGTATATACCATAAAGTTATTATGTCTGATCCATGCTTTGGTTGTTCTGGAGGATTGTATGCCTGGAGATGTTTTGGATGCTGCATTGAAGTGTGAAAATATATCTGTAAGTTACCCAATTTGATGTTTTTGTTGTCTTTTTTAGTATTTAGTAATACTGAAACTTAGTTATGACCTGTATTTTTTGTTTTTGTAGGTTTAGCATCTCACTTCAACTAAGGTGAGTGTCCCTATTTTTTTGCTTATTGTCCTACAATGGATATATTTGCTGATAAGCGGGGTTGTTGATGTTATAGTGTCTTTTGCGGTCATTATAACCCATCTCTTCAATTTCCTTAAAACTTAAAAGCAATTTCACAGTTGTTGGAACCTTTGAACTACAATTCCTATGATTCACACTTCCATGACTGTTGGTTGGTTTTGTTTTTGTCACAACGACATCTTTGTAGAATCTCTTGTTTTTTCTGCATTTGGTGATATTAATATTTCTACGTAAGAAACTCAAATCTTGGCATTATATCTCAACGTTAATCAGACAGCCACAATGTTAATACTCCTTAGAAAATATGACTGTATGTAGATGTAGCGTTTCTTCCAACTTTGTTTATCAGTACATTATTCCCCAATAATGATATGGATATTTTGTGCCCACGGCTTATGTGGCATTTTTATATTTAATTTTATCCCTATTTTTTCTATCACAAATCTTAGATCTTTTAATATAAAATATTTTTAAAAAGCTAAATTAGGAGTACAATACAATGCATATGTGTTTATTCTGAACAATTATGATTTTGCAGTTTTACCTAGCAAAATAATTCTTACTAAAAAACACAACAACAATATTGATTTTTTTATTTTTAGAAACAATTACTTAGGAGTTTTTTAAATTATTTATAGACATGAATATATTAAATACAAAATGTAAAATGCTTTTAATTTACATTAAAAAAAATTATAAAATGGAGAGAAGATCCTGTGAGAAAAAATTGGGATATGGTCAAATATATAAATATAGAGAGATAGAGAAAAAAAAAACGATTATAAGGTTATATAGGGATGTGGAATTGCCACATATTGTTCCCACAGGGGTGGGATTGAAATGTTTTCTAGCTTGCTAATTGCTATAGTTATTTACATGTTAAAGTGAAAGCTTGTAATAAATGTATAAAGCTTCTTATCATTCTGCTACATCTATCATTGGACGTGTGATACTTAAAAGTGAGTTTTTTTGGCATTTAGTTTTACGAGTTGTATGAACTTGCGTGCATATTGCATTTTGGAGGCTTACTAATGTTAATCTGGCTCAAAGTATTCATCTACTTAAATATTGAGAGCAGACACACCAGATTAGATAGACTATTAAATGAATGCATTAGAAAGATTTAGGTAATGGATATGAAAGAAGTAGATGATGGGTTTCATACTCCCATGGTTCAATGCCCAAAAAGTGGGAAATCAAAACCCATAGCAGTGTAATACCTAAGCACCATCTTTTGTTCTCTTCACACTCATCATTCCCAAACCACCACACAAAGCACTCGTTAGTTTTGCTGTTGACTGGTTAGTGTAGAAATGGTTTTCTTGAATTAACTTAGGGGTGATTGGAAGGGTGGTTTTGGGAAGGGGAATGATGAAGGAACAAAAAGTGAGAATCACATCTCTGAACTTTTGTGTACCACTTCTAGGAATGGGACATGCCACTCCCCGATGGGTGGAGTGTAGTCATTCCTGATACAGTTTCCCCATTCCCCATTAATATTGTTCTGTTTCCCTTCCCCTCTAATTACCAAGCACCCTCTTAAAGTTTCTCTTGAGATTTTTTGTATGGCAATTAAAACTTTTAACTCATTTTGGGTGAGAAGTTAATCTTATTAGTGAGTAAATAAGAACTGGACGTTTTGATAACCGGCTTACTCTTGGTTCAGGTACCAGTTTGATATTGTAATATGTGGCTATTAATTATTCCCGGCATGAACTATACTGGGCTTTTTCATTAATTTTTGTCTCCAGGGACCTGGTGATTTGGACCAACTTAATATCCCAATATAATTTGGCCTTAATCATATGTAGTTTGAATTCTGTTTTGTGCTGCACTTTTGCTTGGCATGATGTGTTTTTGTATGGTTTTTAAGTTTTTTAAGAATCTGCTTTTTGGATTGAATATTGGTGGATTTGTATTCGTCGGCGGATCCTTTGCCCTTGAATTTTGAATTCTGCACACATGATCTTCTGTCTTGAAAATTAGAAAAAAATGGTAGGTTGAAGTTGTAGATTATTCACGCAGAAGGTAGGTATGATTACACTCGTGAAAGAGCAATGGTACCGACATATAAATCATGTTGGCTGATCCCCACCCCCAAATTTTCCCTTGTGAGGGTTTGAGATGAGGTTTAAAAGAGGATTTTTGTGGTTTGTGTGTGTGCACTGTCATTACCTTGAGGACTCAAAGGTTGTTTCATCGTTGGATATTGGCATATGGTGTGCAAAAACTATTGCACTTGTGTTTGTAACCCCAAGGAGTTGGCCTAGTGGTGTAGGCTTGGGACTTAGGAGTATGCTCCTCTCTAGGTCTCAGGTTCGAAACCCCTAAGGTGCAAACAATTTCTATGGGGCCATGTCCATACAGAGCGCAAAGCTCTGGCTTTAAACGGGACCCCCGCAAGTGGGCGGTGGGATTGGTCCCCCGGGATTAGTCGGCCTTAGACCGGATACCCGAGACTTCAAAAAAAAAAAGAAGCTTTATTAGTGCTTACTCTGGGGTCTCCTATATTGCAATCCTGTTTTTCATTATGCTTGATTTCATCTTATCAGATTATAAAAACCTACTAATATTTTATGCAACCTGATTTGATATCTTCTTGGTGTTTTGGGTTTTGTATCACCCCCTTCCCCACTCGAGCATTTAAATTTCTGATCCCGTGGGATTGCAGATATGTTCAACTGTCTTCTGCTTTGCCATTTCAGACGAACTTAATACTTCCCCTGTCCTAGGCTAAGTTGTCCATTTTCATTTTACCAAATTTATGTTCTATATCTGTTTATCTTTTTACTTTCCTACATCTTTTTTTTTATGCCTCGGTATTCAGTCAAAGCACCGACTAATTCTGGGGGTCCCGTTTGAAGTTAGAATTTTGTGTTGGGTATGGATTTGCCCAACATTTTTTTACCTCTATACTTCATAATCCAATTAATACTATAATTTATAATTTATCTGACACTCTTAAAAAACTATGCTTGTCAGGGATAGTATAATTTGTATGTATATAATAAACTATGGACGGTAACGAAGCACATATATAATGTTACAAAACATTATACTTCAATGAAAGAGTGTTTTTCTAGACTTACAATTGAAGGGTTTGGATTTCACTACAATTCAGTTTTTTTTTTTTTTTTAAATTCGATGACTTTAAATTGAAATTCTCTTCGACGGGGGATATAAATTCACAATTAATGGATTGTTGCGAGGAGAAAGATGAAAATATTATGAAATGTCATGAATTGGAAACATAGCTAAATATTGATATCAATATTGGTTTAGAATTGGGAATTATTGTAGATGTATTACACGATATATATTGTAAATTTGAAAAAAAAAAAAAAAACTGATTTTTTTTCAACACTTGCTCCGTCTACCAATTTAGTTCCTAAAAAAATAAGCAAAAGTTTTTTTTAAAATAAAATAGATAAAGTTGTGGGGTTTTATTATGAATAAAATGTTTGTAAGTAAATTGAATCACAATTCTGTTGGTTGGAGGATGAGGTGTTGAAAATTTTGTGAATGGATGAATAAGTTAAGTGAGAATAAATTTGGTAGATAAATTATTATATATATAAAGTTTATAATTTTTTTGTTTGAAAATGAATCAGAAATGCAACTCCTTGGCAATTTCATGATCCTACAACCTCAATTCCAGTGTAACAGAAAAGTAATCAAGGTAAAATATAAAAACATCAAATCCTAAACAATAATAGTGTTATTATTTCATTTACGGTTTTACCTTTCTTCTTTGTTTGCAGTGATTGCAAAGGGGCGTAAAAGAATACTTTCTTCCTAATATGGCCTTCACATAGAACATTTTTAACCTATTCATAATGGACATTCAGTCATTTTCAATATCAAGGAAAGGAGTCTCAAGATCCTTAATTATTTTAATTTTAATTAGTACTTTACTTTCTAGATTAAAGCTATGTCAATTGTATTTATTTGTTTTTTGGACAGTTGACTGTGACGTTGGAGAGGAAATGCTTGCACTACTAATCTACTATGTATACCAATCATTCAATTGACATTTTGAATAGCTAACATTCATATGTCGATTTGTTTTTTGGGCAATTACTCTCCATACACTGAGACCTCTATTACTCTTATTAGATTTGTTTTGTGGGCAATTACTCTCCAAAGTTACAATTCTATCCTTATTTTTATTTTATTATTACAAAAAAAACTACACAATTCTGTAGACTGCTTTTTTTGGACAGTGTATTGCCGTCTGTTTTTCTTGGGCAATGTGCTGAGTTTGTGCACAGTTTACACTCCCAAACCATATAAACTAATTTCATAAACTACATAACCATTGTTAAACGTCCATCTACTAGCAAAATGTTTAATTGAATAATTGCACATCATTCCTATTCATCGTGAAAGAGTGAGGGAATTTTTCGTTTGAGAGAGATTTAAAAATGATGGGTGATAGGGAATGATTTCAGATAATTATGATCGAGAAGGAGAGACATGTACATATCTATAGACATGCGCAAAATTGAACCGCCAAACCGGCCGGTTACGATTTAAAAATCGAACCGTAAACGGAAAATGGCAGTTCGGTTACGGTTTGGCATTTTGACAAACCGTCGGTTTTTTATTAATTTTTTTTTTTTTTAAATACATAATTCTTCTATTTTTAATGTATAAATTTAAGTTATAATAATTTTTATTCAATTCTAGTAATGTATTTTCTAAAAAATGAGTTAAAACAAATAAAAAACGAAGATAATATTAAAAAAAAAAAAAGAGGAATAAAACCGCCAAAACGGCGGTTCAAAAACCGTAACCGTAACCGACGGTTCGCAGTTCGGTTACGATTCGCCGAAATCGAAAACCGTAACCGACGGTTTTCAACCGGCGCCCATGTCTACATATCTAGATCCGAAATTAGTCTCTAATTTAATAAGTTGATAATGTTGTTCAGAGAAAGATGGTAATCCACATACTATATTTGAACATTATAGATCATTATTTTGGTATTAGTTACTGGAGTATATTTTATTATGTATATTTAGTCATTTTATATTCTATTTTATGTTATAAATTATTTTATAGATCATAATAGCATGTTAATATAATTTCTAAAATTTTATATTAAATTTTAAAACTTTTAACAAACTTTTCATCATTTTTGCCAATTTTTTTGCAATATCTATATATCCATAAAATTAAAATTGCAATAGCGAGATAATTTCAAACTTGTCTCTAGAATATAATTCGGCTGAGTTCAAATTTATCACCCCCCACCTGTTTTTGCTCCTTAAAGCATTATCAAGGAATCAATGTGATCGACTTAAAAATTGCACATAATCCTTCACTTTAATCAAACTATAGAATATTAATTATTACATATAGAAAGGTCACCACCAAAGTAATTTCACCATTTTGCCAAAGTTGAGACCAAATGGCACGGATGGAAAAACGTAGAAAAGTGCATATATTAATCTGACACAGAAAATCTCTACACCCTTCAAATAAAAACTTAGATTACTGCTACAAGATGCTACCTCTTGAATCATATTTTTACTCTTAAAACCTGGTTTTTTTGAGAGCTCATTTGCATCTAGGCCGCTTCTTTCCAGTGGGCATCAACTCATCAAAAGATTGCAAGCTCACACCCACATCTTCGTCGTATTCAATACCAAGTTCCTCCTGTTCAAAAAAGAATTGAGATGAAAAACCAACACAACTATGAACTATGAAATGAAACATAATAGATGAATTAGGTGACAAAATACCTTAAATTCTTTAAGATTCTTGGGGGAGTTCTCCGTGATTGCATCCCAAACATCTTTGAACATTCTCTTGCGTCTTCTCCAGTGATTAATCATATCCACGTACATTTTCTCCACAGCCTGCCGTTGCTCTGGGCTCACTAGAGTAACTCCTTGCCTCAGCTTGACCAACTTTTCCTCCATTTGCTCAACCTGCAAGAAGTTTTATGATCTCATGAACAATACGTCCATGCTATCTTGTTGATAATGTATTAGGTGGTGGCACTTGGTTGAAAATTCTTCAATGAGAATGAGCATAGGGTAATTATGGTGGTTAATGAGAACAAAAAATGATCAATGACACTACTCCCCCCCCCCCCCCTCCTATATAAGGTAATCATTACCCCATTTGAATTACCTTCCTCATCTCCTATAACCATTCGCCTGTTTCCACATCAACAACCTTTTTTTGTCCTATTTTTTTCCAAAATTAGAGCACACCACTATTAATATGCAATCATCATGGACACAACTCATCCTCCAACATATCCGAGGGCATAGAGGGAAACAAATTTCATTCTCATTCCCATTGAAGAATTTCTCAACCAAGAGTCACCTTAATTCCACATCTGCATTACTCACCTCATTTCCCAATTGGAGTTTTTTGCTTTGAATCTCCTCCAATGTCAAATTCGATTGCAGTGCCTTGATTTCTGCAATAATTTGTGGAAGTAGATCAGATTAGCCAATGAAGCACTCTTTCAGGTTCCAAATAATTCAAGTAGACAAGTAAAGCATCCATTATAAAGAAGTGAACAGTCTTATTGGTACATCACCAGAAATTGCTTCACAGTTCTCTCATCCGGGTGTTGTTTCTAAGCAGAACAGTATACATGAGCTTCTTAAGGCAGTTAAGTATGATTCATATGAACTTGATTGATTATGTTCTTTAAGGGGTAAATCTTCCAGTTTACAATAAATTAGACACTCTTCTGAAAAACACAACGATTAAAGGTGAAAGTAAGGAATATGTACCTCCTTCAACCTCAGAAATAGCTTTCTTTTGTTCAGCAAGCTTTTCTTGGAGTTTGGAATTGTCTTCTTTCATCTGATTTAGCTCTTCATTGTTTGGGATGTCGAACTGATCTTGCTTAGCTAGGTATATTTTCTGCTTGCCATACTCTTTGAATGATATTTTTCCACTATCCGCAAGGCTATCCAATGCTTTTTGTATGGCAGCCTTTTTGAGGTTAAACTTTTGCAAGAAGTCTGCTACATTTTGTGAATTCAAAGGTTTATTTTGCTGCAAAGAAAAAACCAATCTCCATGATGAATAAACCTTCATGTTTACATAATAAATTCAATCTGGTACTAATTTGACTAGGTTACAGCATGCCTCAAGCACATATAAGGTATAATACTTCAAACTAATATAAACTCAGAAAAGTCACTCAGCGCCATTACTTTTACAGGCACAAAATCATATTCCCAGAAATTTATTTTGGCTGAAAATATACAAGAAATTGTAGAAAAATGAAGAAACACTGGGCGATGTAACATGAAGAACAGGATACTTCCACCAGAAATTTCAAACTAATCTTAACTCAGAAAGCTCACTCAGCGCCATTACTGTTACCAGCACTGAGCAGATTAAACATATTCCTAGAGTTCTTTTTTGGCGGAAAATATACCCAGAATTATTCATTCATTAAACAATCAATTGGAAAATCAATAGTGCTAAATCAACTCAAAATCTAACGGCTAAGGGATTAACGAAATCACCGCAAGCATCACGAATGGACAGTATGGATGAAACTCACCTCATTCACGAAATTGAGGACGATTCCTGTAAATAAACAGTAAACATAAGTTTTTTCATTAATTATTGCTGAAATAGCTGGAATTCACAGCTTACATATGCATACAACTATATGTATATAATTTACCTTCAGTGTTATCAGGTTTGGGCGCCATCGATGGCACAGCTGAAAGGGCGCGAAAACTTCTCTTGGAAGAAGAAACTTGCTACGCACAAATGAGTTTTGAATTTGTTTTAGAAGAAAGGGCTCCGTCAAACTTGATACGACGACGTAGTAATAACCTTCCCCAATGGCAAAAACGTGTTACTGCCAAAATAGCTGTTAACGACTTTAGTTGAAATTGGACAAACTGGACGAAAAGTAACTGAAGAGATAAGAGGACGGTTCAATGAATGAGAGCATGCCACGTAGGCCGTAGCCTAGTTTTCCGCTCCGCCTCATTAATCGCATGATCGGATAATCGCAGAAGGTAAATTCGAACCATCGCCGTCGCCGCCGGTCGAGTATAACTGAGTAGATGCAATCCGCCGTACTGGCATTATGCGGCGCCGGGCCTCCGCTGGTGTTGAACTCCACGTCACTTAAACCCTTGAGAATTTTCAATTCTAGAAGTCCTGTGTTGGTTTCTGAAGAGAGACCAATCGGTGTCACTTTTAGCCTCGGTGACCGGAAGGAATGGCATAAGCTATCCTTTTCTGATACATGCTCACGGAGATTTGGTTCTCACCGGAACTTCATTTCTAGTACAACTGCAGCCGCCAGTGGCGGCGGCGGCGGTTCAGTTTCGGAGTTGAACGACGATGTTAAGAATTTGCTTCAGGCTCTCCTTTGGATAGCTGAGGGTGTTTATATCATTTGGCTCTTCCTACTTCCCTATGCTCCTGTAAGTAAAGTTAATCCATTTGAAATCTACGTTTTTGTTATAGATTAAGCATCAACAACTTATTTTCCCTTTTAATTCTTAGTAACATATGTATAATCTGGTCAAATTTTGTGGCAATGCATGCATATTATTAGCTGTCAAATGATGTTGTGTGTTTTCTGTGGATCCTTCATACAGATATCGTCACCAGATTCCTATACAATATAGCAATTTTTATGCAGCACTTGCTTATTCTTCCACATTTGATTAACTGAACCAATATTTCGACTGTGTCTATGTTAAGGATTACTCATTTG
Source organism: Galeopsis tetrahit (assembly GCA_963675135.1). Lineage (NCBI taxonomy): Eukaryota > Viridiplantae > Streptophyta > Magnoliopsida > Lamiales > Lamiaceae > Galeopsis > Galeopsis tetrahit. The sequence goes on from OY776133.1 coordinate 64,890,294, forward strand.
TCATGTTTGATGATTGCATAATGAGAGTGATTGCAGCTGGTGCTCTTCGAATTACATTTGATTTTCTTGCTAATCTTTTTTGCTTTTTTTTTTTCCTTTCATGTAGGGGGATCCTGTATGGGCTATCAGTTCAGAAACAATCAACTCTCTAATAGGCCTTTCTCTGAATTTCTTCTTCATTCTGCCTTTGTCAAACTCTGGTATTATTATTTTCGGTAGCATCGTGAAAGCCTTTTCTCATTTGTTCTATGATATTCTATTCTTGTAAATTCCTAGAATATGGTATCATCTTTGTTAGATAGAGTAATTAGATATAAATTTTATTTCAAGTATCTTGATCGTCTGCGAAATTGCAGAGTAGTTGGTATTCATCTCATCGAGGCACCAGTTCTTCATCCAGTAAGATGGCTAACTTTTTCAGATTTTCATTTGGCGCCATGCAAGAGTCTTGAACTTCTACTAGATTTTAACTGTTTTCTCTCAGATGTCTGAAGGCTTGTTCAACTTTGTAATCGGGTGGACATTGATGTTTGCTCCTTTGCTGTACACTGATAAAAGGAGAGACAGATATAAGGGATCTCTTGATGTACTATGGGGCTTTCAGATGTTTCTCACAAACAGTACACTTCGCAACTCATAATTGTGCTTGACCTATTCTGTTTGAAGTTTGAAATGCTTATTTCAGTTCTTATTCTTTGGTTCCTCACATTGATCAGAGCTAATTACCAACATTTTTGTTTTTCTGGGATTTATAGCCACAAAATGCAATTTTTAGAGTATTTGCTCATTGTTGTGGTGCAGTTTTTTACCGTGTTGCCCCCTCCTCCTCTCTCTACAAAAAGCAAATTTTTGCTGATGGATACCCGAGTCTATAAAGGAGGGTACCAATTTACAGTGGGAAAATATGGTTCAGCTTATCAAAGATTTTCTTGCAAACAGTCAGACGTTGTCGGTCTTTAGGTCTTTCAGGAATTATGGCTGTAACTGCAGCATACTACTGAGCTTAAAGATTGGATAATCAGTTATTTAGAATACTTGGATGTGTAATACAGGTCACTTGTACATACTTTGTTTGGTTTCAAATAAATGAACTCCACTTTTCGGTGATTACATCCTAGTACTTTGTTTGTTATTATGTAGTATTAAAATCAGTTCGCATCCAGGAATTGACCTTTTCTCTCTTCAATATATTTGAAATAACCCCAGTATCCTAAATTTAGAAGGGTAATTTAGTCACTTCAAGATTTTAATACAACTAACTCTGATGAGTGGGATTGGGGATACCGGCTCCGAGGCTAACTTGTACTGTAACTTGTAAGGGAAACCAAATGTAATATTAGAGGGTATTAGGATATTAGCCATCAATAACCCTGTAGTACATGACACCGAATGAGGCCTTAGCATCTGGATAATGGGTGTTATATGATGTCCAGCGTTCATTATTTACTGATTAAAAGATGTGAATCTTCACGAATATTATTGATAATCGGGCTCAGTTCTTGATTCTTGTTATTTTCTTTCTGCTGCAGCATTTTTAATCCCTTACATGGCTATACGTCTGAACAAGGCTGCTGGGGAATACACTCCAAGAAAGACCTCTCAACTTGCATCAGTTATGACAAAAGGAGCACCTGCTGTTGGACTGATTGGTGGGGTCGTTTGTTTGTTATCGATAGTGTGGGCAATTTATGGCCGTGGAGATGGTAATTATGGCGATTTGAACGAAAGGTGGACGTTTTTGGTTAGTTATCTGGGTTCTGAAAGGCTTGCTTATGCCTTCATTTGGGACATTTGCCTCTACACAATTTTCCAGCCATGGCTGATAGGAGACAACCTATTAAACATTAAAAAAGATAAGACTGCTCTAGTTAGTTCTCTTAGGTTTATCCCTGTTGTTGGCATGATTGCCTACTGTCTTTGTTTAGACGCTGGCAATGAGACAGCCTAGAATTTTGCATGCAAATATTGTATCTCAATCCCTCTTTTGTATGCAATATTACATCAATAAATTTGCCTTTCTTATGCCTTCTTCTGTCAAGATGTGCTTGTTTAGGGATTTCATTGGATTTGAAATCCAGGTGCATATTTTATTTTGTGTATGTTTGAGAATCTGAGAATGCAAATTTTGTAGGATTTTGAAAAGTAGTACTCCGAATGTGATAGTGAGAATGATTGGTAAGTTGTAAAATATAGAGTTGTGTATATAATATTAATAATTAAAAAGTGGGCAATGAATGATTAGTTGTGTATTGAGAATTATGTTTAAGAAAAGTAAAAGATCTATCACGTGGATATAGAGTAGAATTTTATAGGATTTTATATCTTGTGTCAATTGGACTTGACAAACAAGAAATTAGATTTTTAATGCATAAATTCTCTTTGGTTTATCTTAAAAAAAAAAAAAAAAAAAAAACTTTGGTTTATGTCTTTCATAGAATAATATAAAGACTTCAATATTTGAAAATACAAGATGCGAAAAATAAAAGAAATAGGCAAAATCATCGCAGGGAGATTTCTTGCAACATTTTCAAACCACCTGAGTTTGGTGTAATTGAAATAGGATAAACATGTGCAGCAGCTTATCAGTAAAAAAGTGGACTTTCATTTTATAGTAACCTTGTAGGGGAAATCAATATGGAATGCACAAAGATACAAATGGATTCAATTCAGAAGTCGAATTATTACAAGATAAATAGTGAGAGTAGTACTAGGAGAAATTGCCACCACTCTGTTGCCAAAGATTGATGATATCAGTAGCTTGATTGAGAAGGATAATCATTTTCTTCTGGGATATCCATGGTTTGGTCTCTAGAGTAGCTTTGAGTTCTTCCCATGCATCTTTTCTTGGCCAAAAGAAGTAAGGACTCAAAGGAACTGACCCGTGCCCTGGTATCACTTGATCCAACCCAACTCCGATGTTCTTTTCCATCCATATGAATTTCAAAACCAGTCGTGGCTTCGCTTTCACTTCGACCACCTCCTGTATACATCACATTACAAACCGAGTCTTTAATCCCAAATAATTCACTTTGGGTCGAATGCATCAATTCGATAAATGGCCCATGACAACAAAAAATACAATCTCGTTCCTCTACATTTTGCTTTCACTAATGTTTCATGTAGCAATACTTTGGTGCACCAGCTGCATTCTTTACCAAGTAGTACAAATTTTCAACCAAACAGATTTTTTTAAGTTTTTTCATCGAATCAGATTAAATACTGAAAAATTCTAATAATGTTCAGTACAAGATTTTCAACAAACAGTTTGTGCACAAGATTTCACTTCATTATTTCCACCCAATTTCTTCACCTGGTTTTTTTAATGTAATTTTCATGTTCACTAGTGGGGATTTTAGAGTACATCATCATCCTAGTCCTAGGGTGCAAAATGAAGAAGAGCATCAAACATTTGTTGGATTTCCATTTCAAACAATCAATCATTAGCATTTTCCATATAAGAAATAAAAGGCCAAAACAATTTATAAATGAAAAAGGTAATGGTAATGAAATAGAACCTCAGGTTCTGGGGGAAATTCGGAGTCGGAAATCTGAGTGAGAGTTTCATCTGGAGCTACTTCTGTGGCAGTAGCCGATAGCCTTTGAATTCTTGTGATAGGTTTGATTTTGAGGCTAAAATTGGGTAAATGGCTACTTCTTGAGTTGGGAGAGAATGAGATTACTTTTATTGGTGAAGAATTGAGATTGAGAAGAGAGGTAGGGTGGGTTGTTAAAACGCCATTTGTGGTTGCTTGAACTGATGATAACATCTTCTTCTTCTTCTTCTTCTTCACACTTCTTCAGGCGCAGTGGAGAGAGAGAGAGAGTTTGTGCGAATGGTGGATGAGATAAGGTATTCAATCTACGGACAGAATTAGAAATGAGCCCATGGGCCTCTACATAATGGGCCCTCTTTTGCTCATCATACTGCCCCTTTGGGCCACGCACCAGAAGGACTCCATGGATAAAATAACACTACCCCAGTCCCCATATAGATAGCACTCCCTCTAAATTACCCTCTAAAACTTCCTTAGTAAATACTCCACATTTTAATCCTCTCTCTATTTTCTCTCCTGAGAGCCCAGTAGAGAGTTTCTTCCGAAGATATTATCTTCTCCATGAATTCCCTTATTAAATTCTCCTTAATTTGCATTTAGTGTTTTGTTAGGCGTGCTTTGGCATTAATTGTGCAACACAAATTATACAAACATTCGACATCATGAAGATTGCTTTACTCATCATTGAAATTTTCTGGGATTCTATAACCCACTCGCGGAGAGTACGGTACACTTGCTTCAAGATTGGGGGTGAAATTTACGCTGGGCCTCCTTTTGTATGCGTGTTTGGATTAGGATTGAAGGGCGTATAGATAAGTGGAATGTTTGGAAGAAAAATTGGATTTCGCATTATCCAAGATTTTTCTTTTACAGAATGGCCAATAGTTTACCACTACACCCATGGTTTCTAGGCCGAATTTGCAGCTATTTATTTGAGGGCTAGGGTATTTGGAAAGACACACTTGAGTCTTTTTCTTCTCTTGTACGAGCCTCTCTATCTTCGTCACAAAATGGAAATGGCAATACAAAAACAGTTTGATGAGTTTTCAATCTCTGAAAAAGAGGGCTCTAGTATAAGGGGCGATCCAAATGAGCTTATCACCCCTACTTCTTCGGTCATAATGCGGTTTGTGTCAAGGAGGTTCTTTAACATTCATGAGTTAAGGCACCTCCTCTCAACAAACTAGAAGGTTGCCTCTCCCATTGTGCTCACTTCTGTTGGAGATGGCAGATATGTTATTGATTTCCAGAAGAAGGAGGAAATGGAGGACATTCTAGACATGCAACCATGGAATCTTCGCCGATCGTTGATGGTGCTTCGACAGCTGGCAGGTTCTGACTGTTATGCTACTATCAAAATGGATCAGGTTCCTTTTTGGGTCCAGATCCATGGATTACCAGCGCATGCAATGACAAAAGCTACTGGTGAAAGAGTGGGTAGTCATCTTGGTGAAGTGGTGTGTGTGGATGCTAAGGAGGGTGAAAGAGTGTGTGGGGAATCATTACGAGTTCGTGTGTTGCTGAATACGGAGGCCCCTTTATGCAGGTTCACTCATTTCACGGTGGCTGAAAATACTACGGTGATTTACTTTCGTTATGAGAGGCTGTCCGATTTCTGCTACTTTTGTGGACACCTCACTCACTCGGTTAGGGGGTGCAATCGAGTAAATGATAAAGATGAGGACTGGTTTGAAAGTCGAAAGTACTTTCCGGAATGGCTGAGGGCGGATAAGCAGAATAAACCGTCGGAGAGGGACATGCAAGAGTTTTTTCAACTTCTAAGGTATAAGGAGGCCAATGATAGAGCAGTTGCGGAAGAGGAGGCCAATGAGGAGGCCAATGTAGAGGCACAGAGAGTGGAAAGGGGCAAACAGGTGATCGAGGTAGATGACCAAATTAGTAATGAATCGGAAAAGAAACGGAAGGCGAAGGGGAAGGCCATCTTGATAGACGAAAGGGTTAAGGAGATGTGGGAGGCTGCTGAGAAGGAGGTTATGAACACTCAATGGAATTTGAATGCAGATTATCACTCTCCAGAGAATGACAGGGAAGTGGTGTACACTTTCCAAGACCTAATAGCTCGAAGAGATGCTGCTGATGCGACAGTTGGCTCCGGGCTGGGTAAGGTGGACCCAAGAACAGGTTTGTTGTTAGAACCACTAAGTTTTACTGTTCCTGCAGGTTTTCAATATCGAATGGCGAAAGACCCACTCTGGGGTCAAGATAATGGTAAAGATTACAGGGTTGTGCACCATGTTGGAAAGTGTTTTAAGTCATTCGATTTCACTGCTTATGTGGAAGTTATTAATGAGGGAGAGCAGCCTTATGTTCCTTATCGGGAGGAAGTTGATCAGTCCAATTGGTCTGGAGAAGAGGTAAATCAGAGGGAGAGAGTAAATACTGAAACTGAAGAGACTGATATTATTCCTGACAATATGAAATCGGGGAAAAAGAGGCTGTGGAAGGATCATTCGGCTGATTTGGCCGATTTTGTTCGAGCGGAGCATGTGAGAAATGAAATTGATGGTCTGTTTTTCCTTAAGAAGGCACGCAGCATGATTGAAACTTACGGATCAGAACTTTCGATCCCTAGAGAGGCGGAGGTTGAGGTGACTCAACCCCGCCATGGCGATTGAAGCTCTTGAGCTGGAACGCGCGTGGAATTTGCAGCATACGTGCGTTCTCGAAGCTGCGTGATCTTGTTTCTAGCTATAAGCCTACTATTTTCTTTATATCAGAATCTAAATGTAACTCTTCTTTTGCTGAAGTACTAAGAGTTCGGTTAGGGTTTACTAATGTATTTTGTGTTAACTCATGTGGCCGCGCTGGTGGCTTGGTTATGTTTTGGAATGGAAGCATGGTATCTATTTTGTCTTATTCTGTTGGACACATTGATTGTTCAGTCTCAAATCCGGTTGGTAATTGGAGATTTACATGTTTATATGGTAATCCTTGTCCACAAAAAAGATCTTCATCTTGGCAATTGTTAAAAAGACTTAGAGATTACCAATCTAATTTAGCTCAACCTTGGATTGTTGGTGGTGATTTTAATCAAGTGTTGTTTAATGATGATAAGAGTGGTGGTTTAAAGGCCAACATTGTGAATATGGATCTCTTTCAAGAGGCAGTTTCATATTGCCAACTTAAAAGTGTGAAAATGAAGGGACCAAAGTTTACTTGGCATAATTGTAGGAAGGGTCAAAACTACATCAAGGAAAAGATTGACAGATTCTTGGTAAATGATGATTGGATGAATTTATTTTCATTTCATGAAGCGTCTGTTCTGGATTATTGTGGTTCTGATCATCGACCGATCTTTATGGAATTTGATATAGCTAAGCCACATCAGAAGTCACAGCATCCTAAAGCTTTTAGGTTTGAAAACTACTGGATGAAGGAAGAAGATTTTGATAAGGTTATGAATGTGGCCTGGAGTTCTTCTGCAAATATTCTGCCTCTTCATGAAACTTTGAGTTCCTGTGCCACAGTTATTCAGAATTGGGCTAAGAATAAGGGTGGAACGCTTGCTTACAGGATCAAACAAAAAAGGAATTTGATTAATCAAGCATTGAATGATGACTCTTGTACTCCACCTATGGATCAAGTTAAAAATCTGGAGAATGATTTAGCAAAACTTGAGACACAAGAAGAATGGTTTTGGAAGCAAAGAGCTAGGGTCAACTGGCTGAAAGAAGGAGATCGCAACACAAAGTTTTTCCATTCGAGGGCTAATCTTAGGAGAAGAGTGAATGAGATTAGACATATCCAAGATGAAGATGGTCATAATGTTGAGTCACAGGATGGGATTCAGAAGGTTTTCTTACACTATTTTCAGAATATTTTTTATTCTGGCAACCCATCTGTTAGAGATATTAGTAGAGCGACACAATCATTAAATATGAAAATGTCGCAAGATACTGCTAAATTTCTTCAAATTCCCTTCTCTAGAAATGAGGTTTTTAAAGCAGTTAAAGAACTTTCGCCATGGAAGGCGCCGGGGCCTGATGGTTTTCCAGCCTCATTTTACCAAAAAGAATGGTCAACTATTGGCAATGATGTTGCAGATGCAATCCTTCGAGTGCTTAATGGAAATGATAATCTGCAATTCTGGAATCAGACGATCATTACACTTATACCAAAGACAGGTAATCCAGTAACTCCTAAACAATTTCGACCTATTAGTCTTTGCAATGTGTCGTATCGTATTTTGGCTAGAACAATGACTAATAGGTTAAAATTTGTGTTGGGAGAATTGATTGATCATCATCAAAGTGCGTTTGTCCCTGGTAGGAGTATTACGGACAATATTTTATTGGCTTATGAGGGGATGCATTTTCTTAAATCCTCTAAAAGCAAGACGGGATACGCGGCTTTGAAACTAGATATGAGTAAGACGTATGATAGGATTGAATGGCCCTTTCTTAAGTTTGTGCTTTGTGCTATGAATTTTCCGGAGAGCTGGATTCATTTGATTTGGAAGTTCATTTCTTCTGTGACTTATAGTATTAATATAAACGGGGAGAATTCGGATTTTTTTGCTCATACTCGGGGTCTTCGTCAAGGGGATCCATTATCTCCTTATCTGTTTGTGTTATGTGCCCAGGTTTTCTCATCACTAATATCATCAGTGGTAGATATCAATCAGATTTCAGGGATAAGGATTGCTAGATCAGCCCCTATTTTGTCACATTTGTTTTTTGCGGATGATAGTCTTTTATTCTTTAAGGCTACAAAAGGGGAAACACAAGCAATTGTGAACTGCATCTACACATATGAAAAGGCTTCAGGACAGCTTGTTAATCGAGATAAATCCTCTATCACATTTAGTCAGCACATATGCCAAGCTAATGTCTTTCAGTCAAAAACAATGTTGGGTATTAGGTCTTCTCAGGGACATGAGTTTTATTTTGGCCTTCCAGCTATGATACCAAAGGCAAAAAAACTGAAATTTGACTACTTGGTGGATAGTGTTAGGAAAAGGATACTATCTTGGGGGCATAAGTTTTTTTCGGAGGGCGGGAGAGAAGTCCTTATCAAAGCAGTTCTACAAGCACTTCCTTCTTATGCTATGTCTTGCTTTCGGATTCCAGTTGCGACTTGTGGGGAAATTGAAAAACTCATGGCAGGATTTTGGTGGGGGGATAATACTATGGATAGGAAAAAGCACTGGAAAAAGTGGAGCCACCTTTGTATGTCAAAAAATGAAGGAGGTTGGGGTTTCGGAGTATGGTGTTATTCAATAAAGCATTATTGGCAAAACAACTTTGGCGAATCATTTCCATGCCAAATTCTTTGATGGGCAAGATTTTTAAAGCTAAGTATTTTGCTAATGTTACTTTATCAAATTTTTCGCTGGGGTCGAATCCGTCCTTTATCTGGAGATCTTTAATCTGGAGTAAAGAAGTGCTTGATGAGGGGGCTATTTGGAGGATTGGAAAGGGTGATCAGATTCATATCTTCAAAGACAATTGGGTTGATGGTTTGGATAATGGGCGTATTCAATCCAAAAATCTTAGTGCATCTACTGTGGACCGGTTTCTTCTGGATTCTGGGCGCTGGAATGAACAACTGGTACGCCAAGCTTTTTTGCCACATGAAGCTCATAAAATTTTAGCCACTACGACAGAAGGTTTGGAGAAAGAAGACTATATAAGCTGGCCATTCTCGTCGCATGGATGCTTCACGGTGGCTTCGGGCTACGAATTTGCTGTGGCAAAGCAAGCTAAAGGTTTGCAGCGTGATAATGATGGTCCTTCTAATCAGGTATTCATGAAGAAGGTGTATGGCACAATTTGGAATCTCCAAATTCCACAGAAGGTTAGAATTTTTGTTTGGAAATTGACAAAGAATATTATTGCTTCTGAAGGGAATTTAGCCCGTACGCATGTCCCTGTAGAAAGCTTTTGTTACTGTTGTGGGTTTGGGTATGCTGATACTATGCATTGCTTATTTTTGTGTCCATTTGCGAAGCATACTTGGAAGTCGTTGGGTTTATGGCATTTGATTTCTCAAGCAGTAAATGATGATGGATTGGGTTTTCTGTGTTGGACTTCTCAGTTTTTGGAAATAGATGATTTGGCTTTGATTATGATGGTGGCATGGGCAATTTGGAAAGAAAGATGCAATTATGTTCATAATGATAGCAAGGTGGGGAGATTTGTTAAGGTAGAGTATAATGTGGATTGGGCAGTGTCGTATTGGAATGATTTTAAATGCTCAAAATTCATTGCAAACACTTCAGCGGATTTCATTGTTAAATCAAAAGAGCTGGGACATAAATTGGATGAAGGTAATGTTCTATTTACTGATGCTGCTTTCAATATGGAAAAAGAGTTCTTTGCAGTAGGATTTGTAGTTATTAAATGTGAAACTACTATTCTATTAGCTGGGGCCATGCGAATTCCGAAACCAGATTCGGTGTGTGCAGCGGAATTACAAGCTGTTGAGAGAGGTTTGAGTGTTTGTGACCAAAAAAACATAAAGCTTAATGGTGTTCGTTCGGATTCTTCAGACGCCATCGAATTGATTATGAATAGAAAGAATGCATATGGTGTGTTTGGTCAGGTTATCAAGAACATATTGGGATTGCTTCAAAAACAGTCACTATGGGACTGTCACCACATTCCGAGGCACAGGAATCAGGTTGCTCACGAATTGGCTCAACAATGCTTATACACTTCTACTCCTTACGATTGGAATGAAGATGTTTGTCCTCAATATTTCAAGGATCTTTTATCTGCTTCTTCAGGATGAAGTAGAACTGTTTTTATTTGTTATTCCTTGATGTATTTGTCAAAAAAAAAAAATACTCCACATTTCATTTATAAAACTCTAATTTCTCTATTTCACTCTAAAAATCCATCTTCATCTTATTACTGAAATTTTTTATTCATAATAATTAAAAAGTGCAATACAACAGTTAAAAAAATAGGTGTGAATACACACGGGTTAGATCCAAACCATGGACCTAGGACCTGAAAATGAATTCACATCCCTTAAAAGTTGTCTTACCTATCAAATAACCATATTTTTTTATAGCATATGAGCATAGTCTGGACTCGATTAGAAAATAGATTCAAGTACATGTATGCACTTGAGTGCCAACAAAACTCAATCTACTCTCAGTTTGGTAGGATAGTTTAATACAAGATGGAATGATAAACATACTCAAAATAGATGTTTAACTAGAGCTAAAATAAAATTTATACAAATATACAACAATTACACTCAATATACATATATCAAATTATCGAAATACATATTATTTGCAATTCAATTATCAGATGCAGAGAAATTGAATTGAACCATCAACCTATATTTGGGTTTCTAAATTTGCTGCTTTTTTATTTCAATTATTATAAATTCAACTCTCTTTTAACTTGAAGCATAACTTACTTTACAGATTGAATTTAACCATTAATTCATGAAATACATTTTTTTTTTAATTTCGATATTCGATCTAAAATCGATTAAATCGAAGGAACAATTTCACCGTTCACTAGTGAAGCCCCAATTAAAGTCAGAGTTTTATGAATTGACCTCTCATAAATTATTTGCATCTTAATTAAGAGTTTCAATTCTAAAATTTAGAAAGAAACATACTCTTAACTCTCATATGATTATGTTGTTCTTCAAATAAACAATTATAACACTATATAGAATATATTAATAATATGTATCACAAATGGACAAAATATATTAATAATAATATATTAGTGAAGATATATGTGTATGCAATAATTTGATAGTTTAATATAGTAGTAGTAAGTCAATTTTTTTAGGGGAATATATTAGTAAGTCAATTGAATAATTAAATTTAAAATGCACGTATCACCCCCTTCATCCCTATACACTAATAGGAAATTTAGATGGATTGTGTGTCTTCTTCAATCTTCATATTCATTTTCATTGAGGTGTCCTTTGTAGAATTAATTTTATTTTATTTGTCAACATCTCAAAAAGTTTGCAAATTTAGTTATATTAGACTTTAAAAGATTTGACTATCAATTATTGATTATAGAGTCATACAAATCCAAAAAAAAAATTGCATATGAAAAGGAAAACTGATTTCAACAATGAGAAGCAATGAAAAGGAAAACTGATTTCAACAATGGTTCACGGTCCAACAGGTCGGTCCGGTCCGGTTTTAAAATTATTGCTCTAAAGAATGAGGCTGAAGACAGTACTTAACAATATAATTTCTTCGACTAGTTCCAAATTGAAACGAGTTGAATGCGTTTTGAAAAATCCCCTTCATTTCTCTTGTTTCTGCTTTTATTGCGTAAAAATATACAAGTATAATTTCAGCCAAAAAATTGTGCATGGAGAAAAAAAGTTAAGTTTAAGAATTACATCTATTTTAATTTTACAACCCTTTCTTATAATATCATATCCCTTGTCAAAAGCTTCCATTGTGTATGAGCTTCCATTATTTCTGTTGTTGCAGGAAGCTGATGTTATGAGAAGCAGAATGGAGGAAGCTAAATAGGTGATTCTTGCTGTTGAAGTTGGGTATACACTTAAAGTTAGGTTTTGCTGATATCGCAGCATGCAATTTTCGTTGCATATATAAACCCAATTTATTGCATATATTTGTATGTATAATGCATATTTTGTGTATTTTCGTATAATGTAAATTTTAGATTCAATAGTTTATTTACTTATCTAACTAGAAAAATCATACTCCCTCTGTCCCACAAGAATTTGCACACTTTCTATATATATGGATGTCCCATACCAATTTGCACACTCCATAAAAGGAAATATCTTCACAACCCTCACCTTTGAAATATACTCATATTTACCCCTATGCCATTACTTTTCCACACTCAATCTACTTTTTATTTTACTTTATTCATAAAAGTTTACAAAACTACCCCTCAAAACATCAATTATTACACATTTCTTAAAATGTGTGCCATTACAAAGGTGCAAGTTCCTCCGGGACGGAGGGAGTAATTATTATACCATGTATGGTAAAATGTTATATTATTATTATGCAATGCACATATTAGATGACAAAGTGGGATAGCTCAAGTGGTTAGAGCACCACTACCTAGGCCTTAGGTCCTGGGTTCGAGTCATGGGTAGGGGAAATGGATGGGTATTTAACTTGTAATCAAAAAAAAAAAAAAAAAATGTCAATCCGACTTTTGTGTTAAAAATTTCAACGAAATTCGAAATAATTTATTCTAATTTTTCAGTACATCAAATATTTAAACTAAAAAATTGCGCTATTATCGAGGAAAAAAATCTTCCAGCATTTTCAAAAGGCTGAAATAAACATACCGAAAAAGATTTCGCTGAATGAAATTGTGTGCAAATTTAGGAAGGTTGTTTTGAATTAAAACTAGGGCGACAATCGAGGGAAATAATCTCTCAGCTTTTTTTTAAATTTATCGTGTTTGACTTTGCATATTTAGATTAATTGAATTAAGTATTTTTTATTTTCGAAATTAATTATAACATAAGGGCATAATTGTACATCTAAGTTTGATTTTGTCTTTAATTGAAACTCTAATAAAAATGAGCTTGAATCTTAAAGACTAAAGGTGGTTTGTCCTATAGTGTAACTTCCCCATATATGGGGACCTCGTCCGATGTTGTGCGACATCGCCTCCTCCAAACTGACTGCGGCCATTTGTCGCGTTCTTTTAGCACTTTTGTCTGTGATTTGGGTCATTTCAAATCGCAGTCATAGAGTTCTACCGACCCATCCCAATTGTCCGAGTTGTCCCGACTGCTCTATAATTCCGTCTTCATCGGTACATCATTTTTTTGTAACGAGAAGGAAAAACATTGTTATCTAGAGAATTAATTTTAAAAAAAAAAATTATAATTTTACTGTAATACTCTCATTAAAAATAATATTATAATATTCAATTAAGAGTATTTTCGTTTTTTATCAGATTCTGAATGAATAATGCCACCCTAAAATGTGTCATGCTTGCGAAAGGCCTTGAACACAAGGGTGGTTACATTTTCCCTTTTAAATCTGATCCAATCATCCACTCTAAACCCCACGTATAAAAAGATGACACTTGGATGCCACAAATGAAAAAGTCGGTCAACAATTTAATTGCAATAAATTAATTCTAGACCAATTCTTACTAGTATTGAACCCACTCTTTTTAATTTATCCTTCACCTTAAAAATAACTTTATATTAAAACATCAAATATAAATATTTATCTCATTCACTTCGGGTGGAAATAGGCCGACCAATCGACGGGGTCTACGGCTTGATCTAGTCTATTTATAACATGAGTTAGATTCTTTTTATTAAAAAAACATATATTTATTTAAGTAAATTGAACTTAGACACTATGTAAAATCTTACAAGTCTAACATTAATAATAAGTTAAACCACATTAAATTTGTTTAGTACTTGAGAAATGTTTTTATTTGAATTTATCATTGTAATGCACTTATTTTGATCAATAATTTATTTGCAAATTTAAATATTGAACTGCGTTTTTTTAATTTTCCTACTGAATAAATTTTAAATAGATTTCTAAAAGGTTCACAGTCTGATTTGTTTACTTGAAAGACCGGTTCCAAACTATGAAAAAAACTTATCATAGATAATAAGTCAAACTTACTAAATTTTTGTAAATAGGTTCAGACTTTTTTATATAAGGCCTGATCGACCTAACCTATTTCCACCCCTATTCGCCTATCCGTTGAAAATTTCACAAAATCAGTAATAGATAAAAAAAAAAAAACATTTCCTTCTTCCATTACACAATTTTCTTATGAATTTTGGGTAAGGTGAGATTTTTTTAATGAATTTGCCTAATGTTTTTTACTATATGTTTTTAATAAATGAAAAAGGCCACTTACAATTTCCATACACTTAAGACTTTAAATACTAGTAACATTTTTTTTTTTAAAATTATGTATAATATCTCACTATTTTATACTCCCTCCGTCCCAAAAAAACTTTAAAACTACTTTTTTGATCCTTTAAACTCAACTCATACAACATCTAAAATATTATATTTAATGTCATTATTTTTATGGTACATAAATACTAAGTATGATTTCTAATCAATATTCTTAATTTTAATTAGTCACTCCAAACAAATAGTTTTTATTTTTAGTCCTTTCAAATAAAATAGGTTAGCTAAGCTCACTAGGGGGTAAACGAGCCGAGTCGAGTAGTGTTGAGCTCGAAACTCGATTCGATTATTATACTCGAAGTTTGAAACTCGACTCGGTCGAATCTAAAATTTTAAAGATCGAGCTCGACTCGATAAGAAACTCGATAAACTCGAGCTCGGCTAGACTCGACTCGATTACCTATATAATTTTTAAAATTAATTGTAAAATATATTTTTTCTAAACTAAACTCGAGCTCGATTCGGCTCAATTACTTGTATATAAATATAATTATATATTAATGACAAAATAGTAAATATTGTTCAAGCTCGATTAGACTCGCGAGCCTTTCGACTAGCTCGAACTCGGTAGCTCGAAACTCGACTCGATTAACTTCGAGTCGATTTCAATTTTTTTTCGAGTCGAGCACGAGTAGCTCACGAGTAGTCTCGACTCACTTACACCCCTACTTATCACTGTTATTTTTAAAGGGGAAGTTGCACCTAAAGACACCCCACTAAGTGTTTTAGCTAATTAAACTAATTGACTTTTAATAAAACAATTAGAACCAATTTTGAAAATTTGTGACACATATACCCTTGAATTGCCTTATAGTTGATAATGTAGAATTAGTCAAATGAAATTAAAATTTAAATTTGAAAACTTTCCCCGCATTCCAAGATATCTACATTCCTTAATTGCATACCTTCCTAAAGGTTTTGTGCATTTACTGTAATCAATCTTACAGAATCTTGGATCAAAATTGCACTCAACCTACGAAAAAGGAAGACGAGTTTTGCTGTGCATAATATTCGACGGTGATTAAAGTTTTCGCGGAGACAATAGTAGTCGGCGGCTGGAGAAAACGGTGAAGGTTAGCATTTCGCCTCTTAGTATTGTATATAACGCGCATATGAACTGCATAAGTATGTTGATTTGTTTGGTGTGTAATCGGTGTCGATGAGTGAGCGATCGGTATGGGTTTGAGTATTGCAGTGATTAACTAATTTCATTTTGTATATAATGCCTACTGATCGTCTTAATGTTTAGATGTGTTCGATATAATTTGCATTTTGGTTGAAATCAGTAATAAATTAGGGTTATTTACAGATTCCTGTGTTTAATAGTTTAGACACTTTAGGTAATTGGTTTTGGAGCCTGTTATCGTGACATTTGAATTTACCAGTTGACAAGATGATCTTGTATTTTGCATCTTATTATTGCACATTACATGTACATCATAGTTGATTATGTATTCTAGTTGGTCACGACATGTGATCATCATAGTTGATTATATTTTTATTGGAGGCTGTTGCGTATAACACAATTTTTGGTTTACAATTTCTGTCATATGATTGTTGAAGGGTCTTCAAGCAAGAGCAAGTCAGTTGGAAAGAAAAAAGAAAAACGAAAAGGTTCGACAAACTGTAGTGCATATTAATGTATCATTACTTTAACTGTGCAATTAGAATACTGTTCATAAATAAATCATTGTAAGTAAAACAAAATTTTTGTGTGAAATGCAGTGGATAAGGATATTGAGAAAGTCATAACGTCTTCAGACTCTGGTAATGTTGCTCTTATTTACAGTAATTTTTGTAAAAGTATATTTCTGCATTTGCTATTAACTGAAGCAGATGGAATAATTTATTTAAAAGTTTAATTCTCCATTTACTATGGACAGTATTCTATAGACTTTGAAACTCAAGTTGAACGGGTTGATCGGAGAAGAAGAACCTTCGACGATCCAGACTCACAAGGTATATTAAAGACAATTTTTATAATTTCATACCATTATTTAAAATGTAGATTGTCTTCAGACTCCGGCAAAATTTCTCTTAATTACATTAATTTGTGTAAAAGTATAAATTTGCATTTGCTATGAACTAATGCAGATGGAATAATTTATGCAGCAAACACACGGTACGCTGGATTGTGGTGTGGTTGTTTGCATATTAATTGAGATTTTTTTGAGAGGGGCAGAGCCAACGAATGCAGCGTTTGGTCGAGATGATGCAAGCAAGATGCGTATCAGAATGGCAAAGACATTCGTTGATTCGATTCGAACCACGTGGGATTGAATATGTAGAGATTGTGTGTCGTGTCGCTTAGTACCTAATATTAAAATTGTTGACGTATGCTTTTGCTTGATTATGTATTTATTGGATTTAATATGGTTCTTTCATTACCTATGAATGAACTCCACGTTGTTATCGTTTGTGTTTTTTTGGATTAATTGTGGTTGCTTTGAAAGATATTTGTTTTGAATTCTGGTTTTGAAAAAAATGTTGACTGAGGTTATGCAATTTCATTGTTTTTTATATAAAAAGTTTGTTATATCTATTTGGCGAATCTACATTTGATAATTTTGAAGTGATATTAGTAGGTTAATGAAATGTATTGGTGTAATGGGTTGCACACATAAGAATTCACATGATGCAATTATATGTCGTATGACGGCTGTTTGTAAAATTGACAGATGAGATAACAGATGCAGTTAAGATTGAATAATAATACAAAAAAATGCCCTGGAAATTGCATCAGGCAACACTAATGCAGAAGTGTGATAAAAAAATGTAGTTTGTAGAAATCGAAAATGCATTCAGGATGTATAAAATTCAATTACCTTAGATGGAATTTCGAGTGCATGTTGATGTTGATCCCGAAATGTAATGAGTAGAAATGGTTGTAAAAAATAATAAATAATATAAATACAAAAGTATATTTATGTAATTACAACATGCAATTTTTGTTGCATATGTAAAAATAATAAATAACATAAATACAAAAGTATATTTATGCAATTACGACATGCAATTTGTGTTGCATATGTAAAAATAACAAATAACATAAATGCAGAAATATATTTGAATTTTGAAAAAAAAAATAAATGGACGTTCGATATATATATATATTACAGATTTTGACTCTATTTGTATTTAAAAAAACTTAGTATATATTAATAATTTTAATGGAATTCAATATTTAAAATTCGAAATTTATTTAGATAAAAGGTATAGTTGTACATCCAAAAAAAAATTGTCCTCAATTTCGAATTCGAATTGAACAAATTTTGAAATGATAAGTTTGTTGGAATACTGCATTTTTAATTAGGTAGAAACGTTTTCAATTTTGGAAAATTAGGAGTCAACTAAGAGTTCCTATATTTATGTTAGAAGTTAGAGATATTAAATTTTAATTATGAGTGTAATTTAATTTGGAATGTTGCATTTAATTAGGTAGAAACGTTTGACTAATTAATTAGGAATTCTACTCTGTTTAGTGGTTCCGCAATTTATGAAGAATTTGAAAATATTAATATGTATTTATGGTTTTAAATGAATTCTTAAGGGCACACTAGGTATATTAAGTAGGAATTTGGCTTTAATTGCTTTACTAGAATTTTTTGGTTTTAATTGTTGTAGGGGTATGGATTTTAGCTTCTATTGTTAATAAACTCATTTTTAAATAATAACATTTCATATGTATAACAATAAATGTATCGTATAAAGTTTTTTTTTTCAAATCATTCTTGACCTTCATCCCCTATTATATGATGTACTCCCTCCATCCACGAAAAGTAGTCTCATTTGCCTAATATTCTTTGTCCACAAAATGTAGTCTCATACCCTTTTAAAAAATTATCACCCTTCAACCATCACTTAATTACTCAAATTGCCATCAACTTTATTCACAATCAATCACTTTATTCACAATGGACCCCACAATTCCCTACAATACCCTTCCTTTATCTACTTTATCTACATTTTTCTTAAAACACGTGCCCCACTCCAATGGGACTACATTTCATGAACGGAGAGAGTATTAATGTCACATTAATTTAGCTCATGGGTCATTTTAAAAATAATTAGAGTACGCATGTTATTTTATTAAATTAATTTATTCTCTCTTAAAAAATTACATGCCATTTGGAATAATAATTTGACTAATCTTTTATTTCATTTTTGTTTATTAATAAAAAATAATTTTTTTATATAAGTGTATTTTCTGACAAAGTGGGATAGGTCAAGTGGTTAGAGCACCACTACCTAGCCTTAGATCCTGGGTTCGAGTCATGGGGAGGGGAAAAAGGATGGGTATTTAATGTAATTCAAAAAAAAAAATATAAGTGTATTTTCTATTAAATTATTTAGTAACCTAATGTTTTTGAAAAATAATGCTTTAATATATTAATTAAAAATATATATATTTTTTGAATAATTTTACACATATACGGTATTATTTAATAAATATATTTATATTATTTTACCGAAAAATAAATTTTATATAAGATAATTTGCGCAACTAGTTTATCATAGTATTACATTATTTTAAAAAAATAATTCAATAAAATATTATTTTAACTATTCTGTACACAAGTTTTAAGAATAATTTATATTTTATTACGGAAAATAGATATATTAATAAAGAGTTTCATATCATTAAAAATAATAATTACATACTAAATGTTTATCAACTTTTTTTATGTAGTTTTTTTTTTTTTGAATAAGATGACTACTGTATTTGGTCCATTTCTTGTTGTAATTACATGAAAAAGCCGTTCTACTATTGGAATTAAAATTAAAATTATTCTCTCTCTCTCTCCAACCTTGGAATCTGAAGGAAGCCGTCGGAACTCATTGATTGCCTCCGGTAAATCTATACTTCTTCCCGCTTTTATCTACACTTTACTGGTATGCATCTATGAAGCTATGATTTTTCATTTTTTTTTGTCCTACTCGTTTGTTGATTGAAATCCTTAGTTAGGGTCCAGATTTTAGATTTCTTCCCTTGATTTTTTGATCCGCTGTTCGTTGTTTCAGCATAATAAATTGACAAGATATTTTCCTTTCCCCATTCTGCTTGTTTGTCATTCTGGAATTTTCTCAGAATTATAGGTTTACTCTGAACTGGAAAAAAAAAATGTTTTCCTAAGTTTTCTGCGAACATTGGAACAGCTCATTCTGTAATTAAAGAATTCCACCCTTTTGTTTTGTTTATTTTCCCCATAAAATATGTTATTTCGGCCTCTGCGGTTTTTGGGATCTCGTGATTAAGCAGTTCTCGATCTCTGATTTTTAGTTATGAAATTCTTTCTTGGCATAGGTTTATTAAATCAAACAACGATACTCTAACGGAATAGTCTGCATCTTTATTTTCATATTTTGTGTTGGGTCAGTAATTCAAGATTAATCTGTGTTTACCCTGTTGTGATGTTTTGTTATGCTTCTCCCTGTGAATTGAGATAAGCTGATATTGTTTTTTTAAATGTTTTGATGAAGGGTGTAGCCTATTAAACATTATTTTGTGCCAAAATGTCGACGGTGGATGAGCCACTGTATCCCATAGCAGTCCTGATAGATGAGTTAAAGAACGATGATATTCAGCTACGATTGAACTCTATTCGGAAACTATCTACCATTGCACGTGCTCTTGGGGAGGAGAGGACTAGAAAGGAGCTGATTCCATTTCTGAGTGAGAATAATGACGATGATGATGAGCTGCTGCTTGCTATGGCTGAAGAATTGGCGGTGTTCATTCCATATGTTGGAGGAGAGGAACATGCTCACGTGTTGCTCCCTCCTCTAGAAACACTTTGTACCGTGGAAGAGACATGTGTGAGGGAGAAAGCTGTAGAGTCATTGTGCAGAATTGGGTCACAGATGAGGGAAAATGATTTGGTTGACTCGTTTATTCCTCTTGTGAAGGTCAGACTTAACTTGCTCTTTGCTTGCATATTTGTTGCTATCCAAAGAATGCTATTTCTTTTTAAGATAGTGAGTCAATTGTCATCAGTATGTGGTTAAAGAACTCTGATCTTTAGAATATTCTAACCATACATCATATATTACTGTACTTCATATAATACAAACATATCACTTAAAACCACACTTATTTCTGTAAATTAAAAAAATATTGTTAATTAAAAAAATTCAACTTATCCATTATACTGACATTAAACTTCTGCATGCTGCTTGAAATGTCCATAAATTTTCCACTACAAAATATATTGATTTCTATATTTAATACCTTTGAGTGGGATGGCAGAAATGACATAATTGACTTCATGGATATCACCTCAAATTAAAGGCTTCAGTGAATCTAGTTTTCGATGATATGTCTGCTAGTGATTTTTTTTGATATGTGAAAATCTCATAGTTGTTAAAGGCGCGCCTAAGGCGCAAGGCGCACAGGGCGCCACACTCTGCGCCTCTCCATGCCTGAGGCGGGCGCATATATTAAAACATTATTTTTTAATGAAGTAAAAATTGTTTTAGGGCAAAGATGCAGCGCATAAATTGAAATTTGAAATTAGTTTAGACTTTTTAGTCTTCCCATACCTGAAAAATAGGGATTAATCAATATTTTCAGTTACCTTAAAAAAATAGGGATTAATTAATTTTTTCAGTTTCCACTACCTTAAAAATAGGAATTAATTAGAATTTTCAGATTCCAGTTTATGTAATCGTTTTACTATCTTATTCTTCCACTCCTCACTTCTCTTCTTCCCTTCTCCTACCTAACCACCATGCACTTCTCTTCTTCCCTTTTAGGCCAAAATTTGAATACACGGTTTTATGCCATTGATTTATATCATTTATGTATTTTTTAACTTCAATTTAATAGTCATTAATATGCTAATATGTTTAAATTAAGTTTATTAGTGTTTTAATTAATTTAATAGTCATTAATATGCTAATTTTTCTCTTCTTCCCTTGCGCCTCTCTGTGTACCTTGGTGTGCCTTAACAACTGTGGAAATTCTAGTTCTCTTTCTTATTCTTTATGGATGCACATGGTCACCTTTTAATCTGTCATTTATAAATCTCAATTTATGTTATTGTGTATCTATTTTGATTGGACTTGATTCAATTTAAAATTGCAGAGGCTGGCAGCTGGCGAGTGGTTCACAGCCCGTGTCTCTGCTTGTGGATTATTTCACATTGCTTATACGAGTGCCCCTGATACGTTGAAGACAGAATTAAGGTCAATATACAGTCAATTGTGTCAAGACGATATGCCTATGGTAAGGAGGGCGGCTGCAACGAATTTGGGAAAATTTGCTGCCACTGTTGAAGCTGCTCATCTCAAGACCGATATCATGTCCATGTTTGAGGATCTTACACAGGATGGTAAATCTAATTTATTACTCTGCATTTTTTGAGACTGTTCCTAGATATTACAGTAACTGGTAGATATAGGTAATCCAAGATACAGGATGATAAATTATATTTCGAGTTTCTGCATTTATTGAGACTGTGCCCAGAGATTATAGCTAGCAGAATTCAGTTAATATCAAGTACAGAACTCTGGTAGTTCTGCAGAATTTTATTACAGTGGTGTTTTAGGTGTTCATTTATACTCCCTCCGTCCATTTTTATAATTCCCATTTGAGTTGGGCACGAGTTTTAAGGAAAACTGATTGTTTATGTAAAAAGTGGAGGCTTGAGGGTGGAGATACAATAGAAATAAAGTAGTGTGTGTGAGTACTATTTCCTTTTTAGGAAATGGGAATTATAAAAATGGACAGAGTGTGTAATTGTTTGCCAACTGCACTCTCAGGTAGAAGTAAGTGGAAGTGACCTTTATGTTACTTGAAATAATATACATTTGATGTTCAACAGTTAAAAAAGTAGAGCAATTTTAGCAGGATTTTATGGACGGAATGTCTTTCTGAGATTTCATTTTCCTTTCGTTTTACTTTCTTGTGGTACATATCAACCGACTTTTGGTCATTGTCATGGTTTTTAAAGTGAACTCCTCACAGCTGCTGCCTTTTATTTGAACCTATTGAAGTGTAAGATAACATTGTATAATGCTCTAGTAATTTATGTTGTGAAGTTCTATATAAAGTTATTTTGCAATTATGAATTTGTTATAAGTTAGTTATATGTGTCCAATCCTATTTAAAGGGGTTCTATAGCTCTAGTTTTTTTTTTTTTTTTGGTTATTTTCCTCGCCCAATTATATATTCTAAAAGAGATTTTAGAGGGTTTGTTTTCAAGAAGTCTCCTGTACCACTTCGGTTGGTATATGGTTGTCGATTTGTATTAACGTTGGTGCCAATCATGTGTAATTGTTGGGGTATATCATGTGGGAAGAAAGAGCTAGAAAAGTTGGACAATTATTTTGTGAATTGTTACTTTTTGTTAGCTAATTACCGAAGTAATCATCTATCTGGTAAAAATATAATATGATACACGCTGACATTAGTGAACTTAGATAGACTTTTCTTAATTCTTCTTTTCAGATCAAGATTCTGTTCGCTTATTAGCTGTGGAAGGCTGTGCCGCTCTTGGCAAGTTGCTGGAGGCTCAAGATTGTGTTGCCCATATTCTCCCTGTAATTGTCAACTTCTCACAGGTAATACTTTAGAACTTTATGGCTCGTTCTAGTTATGATTTCTGGAGCTGCTGTTACATCATTATCCATTTTCTTTTGATCCATCATAGCTTTTCAGTTCGGAATGTGTATGTTATTTTTTGGGATAAGTTATTGTCAATGCACATGTCTTTGGTGATTCCGTTTACAATTCACTCTGAGTTATTTAATTGTAATGTTCTTGATCATCTTTTTTAGTATCAATATACTTTAATTATTGTTGCTCGCTGATTTGTGGTGAACGCTAATCCAATCTCTTATATTTGAGTTCAAAAGGTTTCAATATTGTCATATGCAAAAAATAACTCGTGAACTGAAATTGCCTCTGTCATAGTGGATTATCCGACTATGATGCTTCATTTGATCCTCCGATATAATATGACATTTACTGTATCATCAGGATAAGTCTTGGCGTGTTCGCTACATGGTAGCCAATCAGTTGTATGAGCTTTGTGAGGCTGTGGGACCTGAATCTACTAGGTAAGAATTTATATCTGCTTCTACTTTTTCAGCACCTCGTATATTGTATCTTACACTTTCCTTTGTTATTGAGCTAGTATCTAATTATATTTTAATCATTTTTGGCTAAACTATTACATAAACTCACTCTAGCAATAGCATCTAGTTGGGATGCAGCAGATATGATACTGTCTGGACTGATGGTGATAGAGTGAAGATGAACTAACAAGAGTAGAGAATGTAAGGACTAGAATAGAACTCCTCTTTAGAGGCCACGGATAATTCCGCCACAACCGATGGCTGCCAACTCAAAGTATATTCATCCAAAAGTACTGTACAAGGACTCAATACATCCTATTTATACAAGTCATTTGACCCTAGGCCTTCTAACTGCCCCTTCTACTAACTACCCCTTCTAACTGCCCTAAGCCCAATATTGTAACTAATCATTTAATAATTCCAAAAGGCCCAATTCAACTTGGTTGAAGCGTTCTGTATCAATATCTCCCGTCGTCGAAACAGCCTTGTCCTCAAGGCTGAAGGTGGAAATTTTCTGGTGAATGGTTGTCCTCGAGACCTAGGTCGATCTCAGGGTCGTCGTCTCCATCGGCATCGATGATAATACCAAAATTCTTCGCCGTTCATTTGTGGAAAGGAGTATTAGGCTGGCCACAGCTGTAACATTTTCCCTTTGCGCGATACTCCCGGGCTTCGTCGGCAGTTAGGTGACGGACATTTCTATTGGGGCGGTGTCCCTGAGGTTCATGTGGCGACTGTGCCGATGGGCCCGAACGAGAAGGTGGCCCCGGACTGTTGGAGGGCGGACTCGTGGTCTGGACAAGGGGGCGAATTTGGGGCGAAGGCGAAGAAGGAGCCTGAGGTGAAAATGCACGAGAGCAGTATGAGGAAGGGCGACTACAGCGGCTCAGGCGACGAGCAGCCCTGATTGCTGTGAAAACATCAGTTAATTCATTATCTAGGATGCGGTTACGAATGGATAATTCCAGGCCTCCAAGAAACATTTCTAAGTACTGCTCGGGTGGAAGAGAAGGAAGTTGTGCAACCCGTTCTTAGAGTGCCAAGTAGTCCTCCAAGGAACCGGTTTGACGCGTGACGTATATTGCTTCATAAGCATTAAATGCACAACTATCTCCAAATCTGTCGATCAGCTCACGCGAAAATTCATCCCAAGAAATATCAGCCTGGCGACGCAAGATCCACTGAGCCCAAAACATCGATTTCCCAGTCATTGCAATGAGGGCAAGATTTACGCGTTCTGAAATTGGCGTGTGATACACGAGGAAGAACTGTTCCACTTCGGCTAGCCATGCAACAGGATCGGTTCCATCGAACATGGGAAGATCAATCTTGGGTTTGGTTGCTGAACAAGAAACGAGAGCAGTTGGTGTGGGGGTTACAGTTGGGATTGCAGGTACAGGCGGTTGCAAGGTGGAAGAAGAGGTGGCTGGTGGTGGTGTGCAGTCTGTTGAGGGCGCCGGGGCTGAGGGTCCGGCTGTTGTCGGCGCCATAGTTTCCAATTTGGACATAATCGCTTTGAACATCTCGTCGTGCGTCTGCAGCGTCTTCCGTATTTGAGAAAATTCGGAAGACATGGTGTCTTCCACGTTCGTGACGCGATCTCCAAATCCGCGAAGTTGAGTATCGAAGCCTTCCATCATCTTCTCCATCGAGTCGATACGTTCTTTCTGCATCATTCTTGCAGAATCCGGCAGGTAACGGACCAATTGATAGAGTGAAGATGAACTAACAAGAGTAGAGAATGTAAGGACTAGAATAGAACTCCTCTTTCGAGGCCACGGATAATTCCGCCACAACCGAAGGTTGCCAACTCAAAGTATATTCATCCAAAAGTACTGTACAAGGACTCAATGCATCCTATTTATACAAGTCATTTGACCCTAGGCCTTCTAACTGCCCCTTCTACTAACTACCCCTTCTAACTGCCCTAAGCCCAATATTGTAACTAATCATTTAATAATTCCAAAAGGCCCAATTCAACTTGCTTGAAGCGCTCTGTATCAGATGAATCTGGGAAATGCCAGATAATGGCTCTATAATGGACTGAATTGTTCATATAGCTTTTGCATGCAAAGGATACGATGACTGTATGTTATATTTCTGTTATCTGTCGTCTATGTTGTAGATTCATATCTGTTACTTATAGGTAGTTTATTTTCATTAGACATAAGAATTAAGATTGATTTCTTTTAACCTTCATTCTATCTATAACGAGTTATTCTATGATAAATTTATCATTTGTTATCCTTGTAATGTTTCCAGGACGGATTTAGTTCCTGCTTATGTGCGTCTACTTCGAGATAATGAAGCAGAAGTGAGAATAGCAGCTGCCGGGAAAGTTACAAAATTCTGTAGGATCCTTGATCCGGAACTTGCTATCCAGCATATTCTTCCATGTGTAAAGGTACATTCCATGATGCAAATCTAGCTACATAATGTGGCACCCTTATTCTTTTCTATACGTTTCTTATAAGGAGAAGATGATTGCTTGCAGGAATTGTCATCTGATTCTTCACAACACGTAAGGTCTGCTTTGGCATCTGTAATTATGGGAATGGCTCCTGTCTTGGGAAAGGTGAAAAAATTGTAACTCTGAGTTATTAAATGTACTTTGTTAATTGTTATCCCAAAGAAGCATGATTAATCTTGTGTATTACAATTATCTGTTATTTCCTCAAATTCCTTACAAATTGGGGATATGGATATATACACATATATATTAACATTTTTTTTCCCGTCTGATGCAGGATGCAACAATTGAGCATCTTCTTCCTATATTTCTCTCCCTTCTGAAAGATGAATTTCCCGATGTCCGCCTCAATATTATTAGCAAGTTAGATCAAGTCAATCAGGTCTAAGATGTACCAATCGATTGTTTTGTTGTTCATTTACTATGCAAACCAACAACACTTTATTCATCTCCTGCTATTACTCATTTTTTTGCTGTTGCAGGTTATTGGAATTGATCTACTCTCCCAATCCTTGCTACCAGCTATTGTGGAGCTTGCAGAGGATAGGCATTGGAGAGTTCGGCTTGCCATCATCGAGTACATACCTTTATTGGCTAGTCAGTTGGGTGTTGGATTTTTTGATGACAAGCTCGGTGCCCTTTGCATGCAGTGGCTACAGGATAAGGTTAGTGGTATTACTTTTTTTTTTTCCTTGGAACATGGATCACATTACTATCTAGAGTTCTTCTCATTTTGGTCCAATTAATTGGAGAAGATGCAAGAGCAATGGTGTTATGATCATCTGCCAATTGATACTGTAAATTTCTGTTTCCAGTGAAGCTACATTATGACTGGAGATTGTCAATGAGGATCCATTCTCTTATATTCTTTCATCTTTTTCATATTCTACCCTTATTATTTGCTGCTGCCAATTGGAACTCAAGTTAATTATATTTGGGCGTTTTGTGCAGGTTTACTCTATTCGAGATGCTGCAGCTAATAATTTGAAGCGTCTGGCAGAGGAGTTCGGTCCAGAATGGGCAATGCAGCATATAGTTCCTCAGGTTTGTGGTCGACCTTTCTTACATTTGCTAACTCATGCAGTTGATTTCTGGGTAACAGTTTTTTGGCATGTCAAAAACTGATTGTTTATTGACAGTTACGTTTAGGGAAAATTGTTTTTAGGCCTGTAACTTAGGGGGATAGCAATTGCAGGACATTATGTTTGCGAACTGGTACATTTACACCATTATATTTTAATTATCACACATTTAGGTCAAATTGGCCTGAAAGACGCCAATTCGGGCTTAAGTGTCACGTGCTGCTAATATGTTTAGCCTAAATGTACGAAAATTAAAAAATATGACCTAAATTTGCCAGCCTGAAACACCTAAACTGACCTAACTATGAGAAAATTAAAATTTAATGGCCTATATGTGCCAGCCCGTAAACATATTGTCCTACAATTTCCACACACCATAGTTACGATCCTAGCAAAAAATTATTCCTGTTGCTTTTATATTATTCATCTCTAATGTGGTGCTGATGCAATCTTGATAATTGACCTTAGATGGTGTGACACATTTCGTTTGGTTTAGGTTATCACGATGTTTTACTTATTTGTAAATTGTAATGACAGCTTTCTGTACACTCCACTGCTACTCCTGAATACATTTCCAACATTCAATCACCTTCCCATGCAGGTTTTGGATATGGTACAAAATCCACATTATTTGTATCGAATGACGGTTATTCAGGCAATCTCATTACTTGCTCCAGTCATGGGTTCTGAAATAACATGTTCTAAATTATTGCCTGTGATTGTTAATGCAACAAAGGACAGGTAATTGCCCTTTCATCTGCCACAGATGGGCTGTAGTTTCATTATCACACTCATCTCTACTGATAAACTATTCTTTGCAGAGTGCCAAATATCAAATTTAATGTGGCTAAGGTGTTGAAGAACATCATACCAATTGTTGATCAATCTGTGAGTAATCTTCTCCGGGAAAATAGTTTTTTTTTTAGGCCTGTAAGTTCACCTTTATTTAGATTTTAGTCCCGTCAACTTTCGTGAATAGAAAATAGTCCCGTAACTTTCAATTTTTTAACATTTTAGTCCGGTGACCAGCTGTAAAAGGTGAAACAATTGGTTGACACATCAAACTCTGCCACATGGGCAAATCCGACTCTGCTACGTCAGTCAGTGTCAACCAAATGTTTCACCTCTTACAGCCAATTACCGGATCAAAATGGAAAAAAATGGAAGTTACAAGACTGTTTCCATTCGCGAGATCGACATGACTGAAACCAAAATAGGAATCACATACAAGACTAAAAAAAACTATTTCCCCATTTCCTCTAGCTCATTTTTTCGCGTGTATTTAATCCCCCAAGATATAGATATATAATCTTTTTCTTTCTTCAAGTACTTAATTACTTTTCTGGAACCCCCATAGGTGGTGGAGAAAACGATACGCCCAAGTTTGGTAGAGCTCTCTGAGGACCCTGATGTTGATGTTCGTTTTTACGCCAATGAAGCACTTCAATCAATCGATCATGCCATGATGTCGAGCTAGATAAGTTTCTATTTTGCCGATTCATTTTAGTCGCCTTGAATGATCATTCATTTTCTGATTGTAATACCTTAGATTTCACTGGATTATATATGTTTCATCAGTTTTGTTCTTACCTTTCTTGGCCCCCCTTTGGCCTCTTCTGATGTTACTAGTGCTCCAGTGTGTAGTATGAAAGTACACTCTTCTGTAGTTTGGAATTTGAAATCATAATTTTAGCTTTTCTTCGTATAATCTTTTCGTATACCGTATACGAATACAATACACATATACCTGCTTGTATATGTGCAGACTACCAAGATCGAATTATCACAATTACCAGTCTGGTTAAATACGCTTTTTTGTTATGCATTCGTTGTTTTTTATTTTTGAATGTATGCCACGTGCAGAAGACAAATAATTAAAAATACTGTATTAATAAATCTTAATAGAAATAATCAAAATTATAGTAAATATTTTAATCTTGATGTGCATATGATATTAGATATCTAGTTTGGCTTACTTTTCATGTCGAGGAAAAATGGGAAGGAGAGAAGCGTTAAGATTATATATAAAAACTAAACTATATATTTGGAGCGTGTGTATTATTAATAAAATTTCAAGAGTTGTGAAATTAAAACAAAAGTTTTGACTAAGCCATCTACTTATGTGGCCAACCATTTTTGTAGTGCATCAGTAAATTTAAAAGTTTAATAAAATTTTCATTTTAAACATATTTTAATGCATTGGATTTTAAATTAATTGTCATTTTACAATATTTAATTTGATATTTGTATTTCATATATACAAATAAAATTTGTTGGGTTTTTTTTGGTTTAGTCAATTGGTGTGATTAAGTGACGTGATCAAGCAATGGTGTGGGCCCTTAAATTTATAAGTTTACAAGCTGAACTAAAGGATGAAACACCATTAAAATCTTGCTCATGAAAACTCTGTTTAGAAACAAAATTGTGCAACATCGCACGTGAGAATCACTCGTTATTATATCTTCAAATGATGGCTACTAGACTTTATCTCAATCCATGTCGTCTAACTCGCATGCTCCATTTAAAAGTTTATTTTTTTTGAAAGTCAGTAAAATGTATATTAAATAAAAGAATACAACCTGTTTCCAACCGGTCCGGAATTGCATTAAGACGTGAGTGCATGCACATCCAACACAAGATTAGCTAAAACACCAACAAACCAACATGACCACTGAATCCTTCCAACACTGACCTAGAATACCACCAAAACAAAGGGAACCAAACGAACAGGGCTCGTCACGACGAAGTCGGGAATGTGGGTTGCGACTGCATTCATACCCACCTTGTTGGTCCTTTATGGAGTATTACACAAGTGTATGGGGGGAGGGGGGGATGCACTTGTGTATTCAAATTTTTGCTTTTTAAACAATATTCACCTATCAGGAGAGTTGTCTGACAACAACTCTGAGTGAGTTAACTTTGATAGATAATTAACCTACTGAAAACTATGAAGTAATCAGTTGGACACTTATCTAAAAGAGTTATTATGTGCAGAATGTGGTTGGCCTTTTCTTTGAAAAATACTCCTTGATTAGTTTCTGAAAAACACTAGTTATCAGGGACTTTGTCCAAAATTTATTTTTCTTAATTTTACTGAAATTAACTCTTTCAAGAAAATCTTTGTGTGCAATGTGTGTTAATGAAAGAATGCAGTAAGTAAGGAACACAACAAGTTATAGTGGTTCAGAGGCTCAAGCTCCTACATCCACTTTCCCTGATTGAACAGGATAATTCCTTAACACTTGTAATTAGCTTGTTTTATAGTGCCAAGGTGCACTGATCAACAACACTATCTTAGTGCTTTGGTCCCTAGGAAAATCTGAGTCCTAGTGCTCAACTTCTCTGAGTTAAGACTGTATTTTCTCTTAACAGTCCTTAACTCCTCACTTCTACAACAAACACTACTTCACTTAAGAGGTAAGGGTTTGAGGTTTGGTTCCAACTAAGTGAGATATCCTTTACAATAAAAACAGTGTAAAGGGATAGGATATATTTTTGCTAAGCTTGGATTTTTACAGATTGACTTAGCTAGAAGTGATCAGGAAACTTGGGATTCTAAGTTGTCAGCTTTGGTTTCCTTGAATGCTTGATAGTAATTTGATAGCAGATAGTTGGATTCTTGAATCCTTGGATCACTTCACTATTTATAGATCAATTTGATCATCTATTCGTTGGAGAGATAGACTTTCAAATTGTCTATTTGCAGCTCCATTGAAACGGCTACAATAGCACCCTACTATTACCCACTGTGTAAGAAGGTTCTTCAATGGTTGTTTGAATGAATGGTGTTGACTTCTGAAAATTCGGCTGAGCAGACTTGTGTCAGTTTCTAAGTTTGCACTATTTCCAATGTTGATTGTGTCAGAACTTGTACTTCTCCAACGGTTTGATGGGACAAGCACCTCACCACTACATCATAACCGCAAAAGCCCCAAACTCTCTGCCAACAAGCGCAACACAACGAAACATAACCAATCACACGGGACAACCAAACAAAAACCAAAACAACAAAAAATAAACAAAATCAAAACTAATTGAAAAAAAGAAAAAAAAAAAGAGAAAATCAACAAAGCCAACTCCAAACTCAAGCCAAAATGGTATCATATCCATTCTCCCCTTGCTCCGCTAAAGTCTGATCCGAATTCGGCTCCGCATGTTCTCGTCCATTCTCCTCTTTAGCCACATCGTCCATGTTCGCAACTTGAAACCTATTTCCTCCTGCCACCTTCTAGGTTGAGCCCTGTCCCCTATGTTGGACAGTCGATCCCCGTTTTGAATATTTACCTCGCATAATTCCTGAAGTCCCAACAGAGTGTGTAAACTCCTCATCTACCCATACAAGAGGTTGAGAAAAACTCAGCGTAAAAGTACAAAAACCTCTCCCCGAAGGAACAAGCAAGGACTCTCCTTGATCACCGTCACTAAATTTAACGGCTTCAAGCGTAGGTGCACGAATACCTAAACTTTCCCCCACCCCCAAACTAGACCCTCCTGTAGCCCCAACCAAGGACATACCCATAATTTTTTTAGGACGGGCTGCTAAAAGTCAAGAATAAATGCAGTAAAAAAATATTTACATAAGTTGCGTCGTACGATACTTTATCCGATAAAATTCATCGATAATAGAATCAGGATCAATGTCTTCAAACAATTCTCTCTCAATGTAAGAACAAAGAATCTGACAGATAATCACTCTCCATTTAATTTCAGAGAACACTCTTGACACGTTTCATAATTGAAAATGCTCGTTCAGTCGTCACAGTGGTAACAGGAAGTGTTAAAACAAGGTGAATCAATCTCGCAATCAGAGCATACACTTGCACCTTGTTTGTCTCGACTAACTTCTGGGATAGTTCAGAAATATTTGACAAATTCTAAAAAATTTCTTGATAAGACATATCGAATTTGTAATGCTGCAATTCAACTCTCAGGCGAATCATTTATTGACTTGTAAAAATTATTTGGATATAACCTGTCGGCGAGATCATAAATTTGATCTTCATTAAACAACCTAAAGTTGTCTTTGGGATCCAAGTTAACACTAAGTTTAAGAATTTCTAGTGTCTCATCTTTTAATCTACTATTGATTTCGGCCAACTGAGTATCTATCACATTGTTGAAGACATCAACTCGATAATGGTGTCCAAATGTGATAAAGTCAACTTCTTGACACGAACGTTATGTACCCATTTCATAACAATCATTCGTATTAGGTATTGTAATGCTATGTTCTCTACAAACCGACTCCACCTCTGTTAGAAGACAATCAAAACCTTTATCCCTCAACAATTGAAGTAAACCATTAGTGCTTGAGATAAGATCCATTACATTCAATATATCAAGTGAGATTGACAAAGTATATCTGAAATTTTCAACTTTTTATTCATCAAGTGTAGGATGAATACAAACACAAAAGACCTCATTACCATCCGACAACCGTAAGCTTCACTACTTGTATCATAAGAAGAACTCTCATTTAACATATACCGAAGCACAATAATCATCGTAACATACATATCAATCAAACTGCACATGGAATAAAAATGAGAACTACAACGAGTTTCACCCGGACAACGTAGACTACCCATTTGATTAGTTCCTCTGTCTGTTTCACGTTCTCCTATAACTAGAGCAGACCGTGGTTCGACATGGAATAAAAATGAGAACTATCTTTTTATGTAATTTCAATAACTTGAGGAGATTGTAGTTTGGCATGACGCTTAGAAGAAGAACCAACGATATTTACAAGCTTATTCAAGCTTGAAAAGAAATAATAAACTGGTCGTACTTTTCCACCAGCATCAACTAATGCCAATTGCAATCGATGAGAAAAACAATAAGGACATTCTCTAAATAAAAAAAAGACTTGTAACCCATTACATACACCACCCATTTGATTAAAATTTTAGACCCTAAACATAAACCCTAAACCCTAAACACTAAACTCTAAACCC
Organism: Galeopsis tetrahit; assembly: GCA_963675135.1. Lineage (NCBI taxonomy): Eukaryota > Viridiplantae > Streptophyta > Magnoliopsida > Lamiales > Lamiaceae > Galeopsis > Galeopsis tetrahit. Next base: position 64,923,332 of record OY776133.1, read on the forward strand.
TATTAATAAACCCTATACCCTAAACATAAACCCTAAAATCTAAACATTAAACCCCGAACCCTATTAATTGAACATAGCATATTAATAATGAACATAACATATTAATGATGAACATATCATATTAATAATAAACATATCATTTTATTAATGAACGACAGACTTTACAAAATGAAAAATTGTATTATTCGTATATTACGGTATTGCAAATATAATTGACTTGTAGTATTTTATTTGCATTTTTAATTGGTTTTTTTCTATGTTAACTGCAACTTAGTACGTCAAAATACTATAGTAGAGTAAAATCACCTAATGTGCGGATTATTGTTGGGATATGAATCCTAAAACAAGTCCTACATGATGAAAAGATAAGATGAAGTTTTGATAAGCCAAAAGTAGTTTGAATATTTTCTAAGTGTTGACTAATCTAGTCTAGTTGAGTTAAGTCATCTTGAACAAGACCAGTAGAGTTCACATTGATATTAAAAGATAAAGTACTTATAATTCGTATATTGTTTATACTTCATATATGCTATTTGTATTAGATTGTTATTGAGCTATGATAAATGGTGTATAGAGCTCATGATTTTGAATGTAATAGATAGATTCATTGTATAGTTTATAAGTTGACTAAGCTTGTTTTATAAAAGCTTAAAGTAATGTAATAGTCTTGTTAGGATTAGTATAGTCATCTATTGAAGATTGCATGAGAAGACCAGACAAGAAGACTTGGAGTCTACTACTCAAGACAGATGGACTACAAGACAAAGACAAGTGCATCTACTATACTACACAAGACAGGTCAACTTGAAGTTAGTTACAAATACGCGTGGAAAGATAAGGATGAAGAAGTTAGTTATGGAATAACTAATTCGTAACAAGAAACGCGTGGATTGATAAGAAGATTCAGTTGAAGTTAGTTTTCAAGAAAAGTTGGTTACAACTAACTAAGTTCTTGATGATTGAAGTCTATAAATACTTCATGGTGTTTATCGTTTGAAGACTACTGAAATACTGATTACTGAAGCATTATCGAAGCATTCAAGAAGAGAATTACTCTCAGAGTTTATTGAAGTTCAGAAAGAAGCCAGAAGACAAGTGAAGAATTCAAAAGGCTACTACTGAAGATCAGAGAAGTTTTAGTTTTTGTTTGTTGTTTTATCAAGTTGCTAGATACTTGTTAAATTTCTAGTTAGATCATAGATATATCTGGTGGTATATTCTTAGAAGATCTAAGTCTTCTTCTTGGGACTTAAAATCACAGGAACATACACTTTGTACTCGATTGGAAGAGTTTAGTGGAAACATCACAACTGGGTTTGTGAGAGTGGATGTAGACAAGTTGTCGAACCACTATAAATTGTTTGTGTTGTTTACTTTACTGTTTGGTTTATTGTTTTAATTGCTTAATTGTTTAACATACATAGCTGAACTAGACAAGTTGAGTATAGAACAGAGTTCTCGAATTAAGAAGTTGAGTATAAACTTGAATTGGGCTCATTGTTAATTTCGTATTCCGCATATTGTATTCTGATATTTCGATAGATTTTTGAAAAGTCTATTCACCCCCCTCTAGACATTTTCACTAGCTTACTCGTTATTAACTCAACTTTGGGGACCTACAAGTGGTATCAGAGCCGTAGTTTACGAACTGCTGTTTCTTGATAACCGACTTAAGACTTAGGGTGAAGTCTTGGTCCTTGATTGTAGTTGCTTACGTGTTCTTGATCAATACTCCTGTTATATCTGTTTCGTGCTCCCTGTTCTTGACTTATCTGTTTTTCTTGACCATAACTCTACTTAGCACTTATTTCTTGAAATCATGTCTCTTGAGATCAGCGCTAACAAGTTACCCAAGTTTCAGGTTCAGGACTATGACTACTGGAAGCTGCGAATGGAAGCCATTTTCAGTTCCACGCACGACCTAATGATCTCTGTTATCACAGAAGGACCCATTGTTACAATGATTCCAAATACTGCTGTTCTTGACCCAAGCAAACCAATTGGTACTCTCGTCAAGAAACCCAGGTCAGATTTAACCTCAGAAGAAATGCGTCAAAATAATTTGGATAGTCTGGCAAAGAATTACATATTACACACTCTTCCTAACGAGTATCTAGGAAAAGTGTTAAAATGTAAAACTGCCAAGGAGATGTGGGACAGACTTGCTATCATTTGTGAAGGGACTTCCCTAATCAAAGAGAGCAAACTCTCCACAGCTGTCCAAAGATTTGAATCATTTCGGATGAAAGCTGGAGAAACTATCGACCAGCTGGATACTCGTTTTACTAAGATCATGAATGATTTGGAAGTACTTGGTAAATCTTATACTGCTCGTGAGATCAATCTTAGGATTTTGAAGAGTCTTGATAGTCGTTGGAAAATGGTAAAGATGCTTGTTAAGAACACTCAAGATATAGATACGTGGACGGCTGAAACCATGTTTCAAACTCTTAAAGCCCATGAGTTTGATTTAGACGAAGATGAACCACTAGCCAGTAGTGATAGAGAACATGCTGTATCTAAGAACGTTGCCTTTAAGTCTAGCTCTTCTAAGTCTTCTAAGGTAGACAGGTCCAAGTCTAGAACTAAGTCTGCCTCTGTGAAAGATGAGTTAGATACTGATCTTAGTTTGAAGGATCAGATGAGTCTCATGGTTAGAAAGTTTGATAGGCTCAATAAACGCTTCGGAAGATACAAGAAGTTCTATAGGGATCATAGAGCATCTACATCTAAGAACTCGTCTGAGACCAGACGAGACCGAAACTCGTCCGAAAGGAGAGACGAAGTCTCGAAAAGTAACAGACGAGATAGAGAGTCTGACGATAGGAAGATTCAACGTTCTGATAGACGTGATAAACGTAGGGACAAATCCCCTATTAAAAAGGCTACTAATGATCTCTTGTGCTATAATTGTGAAAAGCCAGGTCATTACATATATGAATGTCCAGACCTGAGCACTGATGATCGTGAAGAACGCAAAGCACGAAGAGAAAGAAGATATAATCGTGGCAATAAGGCAATGATGGTCAATAATGACTCTGATTCGGATTCAGATGAGTTGCCATCGTCCGCATCTAGTCACTCAACTGATCAAGATCACGACGAAGCATTCATAGTAGATGATGGCCTATGTTGCATGGCTAAAATCGATCAAGAGGTATCATCTGCTACATCTTTTCAATCTTGTGATGATTTAGAAACTGATGAAAGTGACACTGCTAGTAGTGAAGTAGGAAGTAGTCTTCAGCACTCGACTAGTGCATTCGAAGATGACCTTCTACTTGCTAACCAAGCTTTCATTGAAGTCAGTGATGAAAACATTGCATTAAAACAAGAAATCATTGATCTTAAGGAAGCTCAGTCAAAAGTAGATCCTAATATAACAGTCCTAAATGAACGCTTGACTGAAGAGTTGAGTCAACTCAAAGAAAAGTGTGCATTGACAGACAGGTTATATCAAGACCTACTTAAGACACATGCAACTGAGAGAAATGAATTCAATGTTTTAAAGAACAAGTGCAACAGACTTGAAGAACGTAATAAGTTCTTAGAGACCGAGGTTGTCACACTTGATCTCAAACTTACTGACCTGGTTAACTCTTCAAAGATTAACCTTGAATTGTCAGATAGGTATAGAGATCCATCTGACAAGACTGGTATAGGTGCTGAGTCATCTAGCTCGTCTACTCGAGTCATTAAGAACCCTACTACTATTAAAGCGAGACTTTTGCCAAATGATAAAGGAAAAGGACCAATGATATACGATATTGGAACTCCTTCTAAAGGTACTGCATCTAAACAAGCTCTAGTTAACATTCCGATTACCAAGGGAGGTAAAAAGAATGCTAACAACAAGCCTGTTCCATCTAGAACTAATCTTCAAAGGACCACTAATCGTGGACGACCCAACCAGGTTAGATACGAGGACTGGTATCCTGAGGAGACAAGTACTAGACAGGTACAGACTAGACGACAAGAGTCTAGACCTCCTTTCATAAGGCAGTCTCAACTCTACTCGTCTAGACCTAGACAGGTAGCTCCGAAATATCGTACACAACCTGTCCTATATCCTCCACCTTTGTCATATGATATTATCAGTGAGGAAAGACCCAAACGCGTCTATAAACCGTATGGACCTAATGCTTACAAGCCCTACTCTGACTATCATAGACAAGTGCCTGCTCAAGTAGAGATTAAGTCGAAAGGCTATCTCCAAAGAGTAGACCCGAACTCGACTGATAGGCCAGAGAAGGACAAAAAGGTCTTATTTTGTAACAAATATGGGCGAAAGCTTAAAAGATCGAACTTGTTCAAGACTCCAATGTATATTTGGATCCCTCTGAACACGACTAACCCCCAAGGACCCCAATAAACAAATAGGGTACCTAAATTATTGAATATCATCTATTGCAGGGTCGACTTGACTTGTATAAGAAGGGTGGCTCAGTAGGAGAAACCTGGTACATAGACAGTGGTTGTTCGCACCACATGACTGGTACCAAGGCTCTCTTATCAAGCTACCATGAGCAAGAAGGACCAAAAGTGATATTTGGTGATAGCTCCACTGCTGTCACTAAAGGATTTGGTTACATCCGGAATGGAGACGTTGAGATCCAAGATGTCTCATATGTTGAAGGTTTGAAATATAATTTACTCTCTGTTTCTCAGTTTTGTGATCGTGGTTACAAGGTGCAGTTCAAGAGCCGCAAATGCGAAATCATTGACAAAAGGACACACACAGTCCTACTAGTCGGCGTAAGACAAGGAAGTGTGTACATAGTGAACTGGAACAGTTGTCCGAGGGACACCTGTCTACTTACTAAGAATCCTAAAGAGCTTGGGTGGCTCTGGCACAGACGCCTCTGTCATCTAAACTTTAAGGTTCTTAATAAGATAGCCAGAGATTACCTTGTTGAAGGTATTCCCAATGAAGTTTACTACAAGTCACATGTATGCACGGCCTGTCAACAGGGTAAACAGGTTAAAGGTTCTTTTAAGTCAATTCCTACTCTCTCAACTAGTAGAGTCCTAGAACTCTTACATATGGATCTTCATGGTCCAATAACTCCTCCAACCTTGAATGGTAGAAGGTACACACTTGTTGTTGTAGACGACTATTCTAAGTTCACTTGGGTAGTCTTCCTACACAAGAAGAGTGATACACAAACACTTCTGCCTGAACTGTTGAAGAAGTTACAAGTTGAGAAGAACCAGTCCATTGTCAAGATTCGTAGTGACAAAGGAACTGAGTTCATTAACTGCTATATTAAAGATTTTTGTACTAAAGGTGGTATCCAGCATCTAACTAGTGCAGCTAGGACACCACAACAAAATGGTGTAGCAGAAAGGAGGAATTGAACCCTTAAAGAAGCCTGTAGGACCATGTTAGCTGAGTTCAACACTCCTCAAAGGTTTTGGGCCGAAGCTATCAATACTGCATGCCATTCACAAAACAGAAGCGCGATCAACAAGGCTCTAGGCAAGACACCTTATGAGGTTTGGAAAGGTAGAAAACCCAGAGTTTCATATTTTCATATATTTGGTTGTAAGTGTTTCATTCACAACAATGGAAAGAGCAAGTTGAATGCTTTCGATGCTAAAGCAGACGAGGGGATATTTTTAGGATACTCCTCGACTAGCAAAGCATTTAGGGTATTCAACTACTCAACTCTTTGTGTGGAAGAAACACCACATGTGGTTTTCGATGAATCTCAACAGGACTCGTCTGCCGACAAGATCAGTAAGAAGGTAACTGATCTATCGATCGAATCTGACAAAGATTCAGAGATATATGAATCCGTTCAAACCTACAACCCATTCCTAAAAGCTCTCGACTCTGATGATAAGGAGAAGGTAAGTGCTCAAGGTAAGTCCTCTAGACCAGTTGACATGCCTGCTCTAGTTGACTCATCTACTCCTGGTAAATTAATTAATGATATAAATGATGTTGACATGCATGATGCTGCACATGATCTAGATGATGATAGTATTCCTGTTAAGAATAGAAAAACATGGAAATCTGCGCATGACACTGAAAATATCATTGGTGACTCTACTATTGGTGTGAAGACTAGACGACAACTCTTTGAGTCGCAAGAACAGCCGAGTCCAACTTTGTTTTGCTGGTGTTGTTTCCTCTCTGCTATTGAGCCTACCACTGTTAAAGAGGCATTGGCTGATAGTAATTGGATCATCGCTATGCAAGACGAGTTGAACCAGTTTGTTCGAAACGACGTCTGGGAACTTGTCGATAGGCCGAAACATCATAATGTAGTTGGCACTCGATGGATTTTCAAGAATAAGAAAGATGAGAATGATTTAGTCGTTAGGAATAAGGCTAGACTAGTCGCCCAAGGCTATTCACAAGCTGAAGGCATAGACTATGATGAAACATATGCTCCTGTTGCTAGACTAGAAGCCATTAGATTGTTCCTTGCATATGCTGCTCACATGAAGTTTACTGTATATCAAATGGATGTCAAAAGTGCATTTCTTAACGGTATTCTTGCGGAAGAAGTGTATGTTGAACAACCTCCAGGTTTCGAAGTAAAAGGCGACCAGGTGTACAGATTAAAGAAGGCCTTATACGGACTAAAGCAAGCTCCAAGAGCATGGTATGACACTCTCTCTCTCTTTCTATTGGAAAATGGTTTTACTAAGGGCAAGGTCGATCGAACCTTGTTCAGAAGACAAGAAGGGAAGGACATTTTACTCGTCCAAATTTACGTAGATGACATCATTTTTGGGTCACCTAACAAAAAGCTGAGTGAAAGTTTTTCAACACTCATGCAAAGTAAATTTGAGATGTCTATGATGGGTGAAATGAATTACTTTCTTGGTCTTCAAGTAAAACAAACTCCAGAAGGTATTTTCATAAATCAGGCGAAGTACACAAGAAACCTTCTAGACAAGTACGGGATCAAAACATGTAAGTCCACTGGCGTACCAATGCAACCAACTTACAAAATGGATCCAGATGAGAACGGTAAATGTGCTGACCAATCCTATTATCGTGGCTTAATTGGTTCCTTACTGTACCTAACTGCTAGTAGACCAGACATTGCATTCTCTGTTGGTGTTTGTGCTCGATTCCAAGCCAATCCAAAAGAAAGTCACATGGAAACCACCAAAAGGATCTTGAAATATTTGAAAGGGACCATCAATCGTGGTATATGGTATCCCTCAAATGATGATCTATCCTTAAGTGGGTATTCAGACTCAGACTTTGGAGGCTGTAGAATAGATAGGAAATCTACTTCTGGTTCTTGTCAATTTCTAGGCACAAAACTCATATCTTGGTTTTCTAAAAAGCAGACTAGTGTTGCAACTTCAACTACCGAAGCCGAGTACATGGCTGCTGGTAGCTGTTGTAGTCAACTACTCTGGCTCATGCAACAACTTAGAGATTACAACATACATGAATCAAATGTTCCTATTTTCTGTGATAGTAATAGTGCAATTGCCATTACACAAAATCCTGTTTTGCACACACGTTGTAAGCATGTTGATGTGAAGCATCATTTCATACGTGATCATGTAGAAAAGAAGGATATTCGCATGGAAAAGATTCATACTGATTTTCAAAGAGCTGATATTTTTACAAAACCATTAGCTGAGGCACGTTTTCGTGAGTTATGCATTAGTCTAGGGCTAATTGATTTAGACCCTACTTGCCTATAGCTATGTACTAACCAGACAGGTACATCAAAGAAAAGGAGACAAGATCACTAGACCAGAGCACTCGACTTCTCACGCAACAGACAGGTATACAAGGCTAGTCTAGATGACCAAACAACCCGATGAGGAAGCTGGTAAAGCTGAGGGTAATACTAAGGGAATAAACATTTAAGGGGGAATCCTTGATTTCTTAAAAATCCTTATGTTGACTCTTATGTTTGTTAATAGGTCATCTTGTTCGAAACCTTGATCATTGCTTTAGATATTCATCTTATTTAACTTACTCTACCTGTACCTACGATTACACATTGAAAATGATGAGATAGGTACATACAGTCGTTCGACGTTCAGAATAGACAGGCACAGGCGAAGGGGGAACTCGTCTTGTGTACTTGAGCCAACTCGCCTTGCGAAGCTTAAGTCTACTCGTCTGTTCTGAATGGACTCGAACAGACAAGCTAAGTGTTTCTCTTGATTGAAAAATGCTAAGTGTTTGATCACATCAAATTAAGGGTATTATTGTAATTAGATAATGCTAGAATTTGAAAACCCTAGATTTGGATTTATACACTCCCATTTTAATGAGGTGTATACACCCAATTCGTACTCAACTATATTAGGTCAGATGAGTTCACTCCCCTGTCCTAATTAAGTAGAGCCGGATTTCAAATTTTACAATATCAAATCACATAATATTCTCGATTCCGTAACCGAATTTCAAGGGTCTCGACCGTTGGATTAAACAATTCAATCTTGGCCGTTGATAACTTTTCAGTTCTAACAAAACTCACCTTTCTCACACAACTCGACTTACAATTTCATAACTCTCCTACTATAGCTCTCGATTTTCTTGCAAAACAAACCTATCTAAAAGTTCTATCTAATCTCAAGAATGTCGATCGCTTCTCTATTCGATGTTAGGACCAACATGCAAGCAAGATTCAATCTTGGAAAATACATTTCGGAGAACAAGGTGCATGTGGAACCCTCGATGTTCTTTAAAGGGCTTCACACTGCTGGAAACCAAGAGATCCTTGATAAGTGCTCGCAATGTGGATTGAAGCCTTATCTGGAGGCATTTCCTCAAGTCGTCTTGGAGGAAGAGGTGTTGCTGTTCTATGCCAACGCCACAAGACGAGGAGATGAAATCGAATCTTTCATAGGAACGAGTCGAGTTGAACTCACTCGTGAGGTGTTGTTCAGACATTTAAGGCTGCCCATTGGAACTATTGATGTGGAGAACTATGCCACTGGACAAGAGATGAGATATTTAAGCATCTTTTGTGGAAGAAAGATGAAGCTCAAGTCAGACGGCAAGGCCCCTGCTGTTAAGAAGGCCGAGTTATTGGAGAAGTATCGCACCCTTCTGGACATAGCAAGTAAGATGCTTCTATGTGCCACTGGTTCGTTTGACGCGGTCACTCAAGCCAAGACAAGGGTGATGGCAGCGATCTACGATGGAATCACTGAAGGTAATTGGTTCAAGTTGATTGCGGATCGGATGATGTATTTCGAAAAGAGTGTTCGAGTAGACACCGACTCTTGTAGTTGGGTGGTGTCGCACACTGTTGGGTATGGCAACAAGTTGAGTATCCTACTCCCCTTGTTGTTACCAAACAAGTCAGATTGGAGTAAAGGTAAGCCCTTCCATCCTCTCAAATTTTATCTGAAATCGGAAGCTCAGAGGAAGCAAGCTGCTGCAAGGTCAGCTGCCCCAAGACGTGTTCAGATAGACGACTCAGACGTCTTACCTTATGGCAACTCATCTAGCTCCTCAGAAGATGAGTCCAATGATGAAGAATCAGAGGCTCCTGCGAAAGCTGAGTCAAGTGGTGATGATTCGGAAGAAACTCATTCGGACAAGGATGCTGATACAGAGAAGGAGACTGGTGATCAAGCCACTCAAGTTCTCAGGATTGTGAGAATTGGTACTCCACCTCCACCAGAAGAGACGAGTTACCAGGTTGGTTCTTCTTCACAGTCTTTGTCAATTCCATCTCTCTCTCTCTCCTCTGTTCGAACCAAGGCTAGATCACACCGATCTAGGCCTCGTCCTTTACCCTCAACCTCACAAGTACTGGCGGCATTACCGCTTAGAGCCAGTCATCCCCAAATCACTCCCATACAAGATACAACTGATACTCCTACAGTTGTCACACCACACCTAGCCACATCAAAGCCCCAAGAAACCACAGTCCAAACTTCTTCTTTACCCTCAACAGAATATGTTGAACCCTCCAACCCATCTACTTCAGACAAGACGCCAGTTGCCACTGCAACAGCTGAGTTAGAGACCCCATCTACTCAGGACCCGTCTGATGTTAGATTTGAATCCCTGGTGTATTATTCGATGTGTCTACGAGAGAAGAGAGTTCGTGCTCGAGTGTCTAGGAATCTGCAGAAGCAGCTCTCGCCTCTTGACATCGACACTGCTTCAGAACAGTTTGAGAAGCTCGTGAGGATTTGCACTTGGTTTGCTCTGAAGAAATCTTCTACGGATGATCTTTTTGAAGTCATTCAAGGCATGGGCGGAATCTCCAATTTCATGGATTGGGAGATGGAACAGAAAGAGAACAGTGGCGTTAAAGACCACTCCGAACTGTTTCCGCGCAAGGCCTTAGTTGATCTAGTCAAACGCCTTCTAAGTATTCCTGATGGTGTTCTAGAAGAAGAGTTCTCGTTCGATGTTGGAACTCAGACTGATCCGGTGGAAGACGAGGTCAAGCCAGATGTTGCTGATATTGCTGTTCAGACTTCAGAACCCGTCTTAGAGATACAAGGTGGTTCAAATGAAGAAGAAGCTGAATGTTCTGAAGAAGCTAATTCTTTCAACTTTGGAAAAGAAGATGATGAATTTATTGAGGCTGTCATGTTCAATGAGGATGAACTGATTGAAAAGGAAGATGTGTTGGTCGAAGCACAGTCGTCTCAAGCTATCTCAGTCGCCTCGATAGATGAGTTGAAAGAAGATTTGAAGTCTGTCATCAAGTCAACTATCGATGATTTTCTCAAGACTGAACTTAAGAAGACTCTTGTTGAACAGAACAGTGTCCTTGTGACAAGTTCAAAAGAGATGATCTTGAATGAAGTCAATCAGTTGGACAACGACTTTAGGCAAGAGATGTTCAAGCAGATTGAAGGATTTCTCCAGAATCAAGTTGAATATTCGGAGAAAAGCTCAGTTGATTTTGCTCGTATTCTAGCTACTGAATCCAAGAAGATGGAACGAGTCTATAGAGCCAAAATCGAAGTAGCTGATGTTCAGAGAAAGGAAGCCTATGATCAGTTAGCACAAGCTAAAGAGATTATCAGTGCTATGACTGAAGAGAACAGGAAGCTGCGTTTGACTGCAACACATTTCAAAAATGAGTTGAACTTGTCTACACAGAAGCTGGAGTTGGTGGCAACCAAACTGGACAAGTTGAGTCAAGACGGTTCTCATCAAAGGCAGATTGAAAAAGCTACAAACCTGATGAAGGAAGCTGTAAAAGAAGAAATGACTCGATTCACTAGTCTTTTCACTCTTAAGGCTACTGATGAAGCCAAAAAGGGGGAAGAGTCAAGTATTATTGAGAAGTCTGCTGAACCAGAAGCTAAGGAGGCTGCTGAAGCAATTCAAGAGCTCAGAAGACCCAAGAGAGGAAAGTTGGTCAAGACTGCTGAACTTGAGAAGGTTAGAGCAGATGAGCAGAAAAAGCTAGTAAAAGGCAAAGCTATTGCGTCTCCTGAAGCAGAGATTCAGACCAGACACGTTAAGAGAAAGTTAAACATTGAAGAGCCTACTGCAATAGTTGAGAAGAAACGAAGGATTGCTGATCCTAATGATGAGACTCATTATGCTAGTAAAAAGAAAATTGGTAAGCATATTGAGAGATTGCAGAAGCTGAAGGCTGATGAAGATCTGATGGAAGACAAGTTCATTGATCACTTCATTGATAATGAGCATCGAGCTGAATGGATTGAAGTGAAGATTCAATGGGAACTTGATCACTGGATTATTAGGAAATATGGTGATGCTGAAGGTCAAGATGAGTTATACTCTTTGTTTGACAGATTCATGGAAGGACAACACAAGATGTTGTGGCATTTAATCTTAAGGATTTCTGCTGGTGCAAACTTCAACATTTTGGTTCCTGAATTTCCAGAATGGAAGTGTCCCATGACCAGTTCTGGTAGAAGAGTTGACATGAATCAAATCAAGAAGTTCGAAGAACAACTACTCGATAAGGAGAAGATTACAGATGATGGTCATATTGGACTAATTCATAAGAGAATCCTTGATGCGTTCTGTGTTCCAAATCCAGACGGAGGTACTCTTTCAGATTAGTTGATTTATATTCTTATTTGAAGTTTTTTTTTGCTCTGATACTTAGTTGTTTTTGATATTCGAAGTATGTGTAATATCTACTGGTATTATTTGAATGAATGAAAAGATAACAATTTTTGATGTTAAGACAAGATAACTACTTAACTAGTCTACTATTGAGAAAAGATTCAAGTAAGTTTTGGCTTCATCAAAAAGGGGGAAATTGTTGGGATATGAATCCTAGAACAAGTCCTACATGATGAAAAGATAAGATGAAGTTTTGATAAGCCAAAAGTAGTTTGAATATTTTCTAAGTGTTGACTAATCTAGTCTAGTTGAGTTAAGTCATCTTGAACAAGACCAGTAGAGTTCACATTGATATTAAAAGATAAAGTACTTATAATTCGTATATTGTTTATACTTCATATATGCTATTTGTATTAGATTGTTATTGAGCTATGATAAATGGTGTATAGAGCTCATGATTTTGAATGTAATAGATAGATTCATTGTATAGTTTATAAGTTGACTAAACTTGTTTTATAAAAGCTTAAAGTAATGTAATAGTCTTGTTAGGATTAGTATAGTCATCTATTGAAGATTGCATGAGAAGACCAGACAAGAAGACTTGGAGTCTACTACTCAAGACAGATGGACTACAAGACAAAGACAAGTGCATCTACTATACTACACAAGACAGGTCAACTTGAAGTTAGTTACAAATACGCGTGGAAAGATAAGGATGAAGAAGTTAGTTATGGAATAACTAATTCGTAAAAAGAAACGCGTGGATTGATAAGAAGATTCAGTTGAAGTTAGTTTTCAAGAAAAGTTGGTTACAACTAACTAAGTTCTTGATGATTGAAGTCTATAAATACTTCATGGTGTTTATCGTTTGAAGACTACTGAAATACTGATTACTGAAGCATTATCGAAGCATTCAAGAAGAGAATTACTCTCAGAGTTTATTGAAGTTCAGAAAGAAGCCAGAAGACAAGTGAAGAATTCAAAAGGCTACTACTGAAGATCAGAGAAGTTTTAGTTTTTGTTTGTTGTTTTATCAAGTTGCTAGATACTTGTTAAATTTCTAGTTAGATCATAGATATATCTGGTGGTATATTCTTAGAAGATCTAAGTCTTCTTCTTGGGACTTAAAATCACAGGAACATACACTTTGTACTCGATTGGAAGAGTTTAGTGGAAACATCACAACTGGGTTTGTGAGAGTGGATGTAGACAAGTTGTCGAACCACTATAAATTGTTTGTGTTGTTTACTTTACTGTTTGGTTTATTGTTTTAATTGCTTAATTGTTTAACATACATAGCTGAACTAGACAAGTTGAGTATAGAACAGAGTTCTCGAATTAAGAAGTTGAGTATAAACTTGAATTGGGCTCATTGTTAATTTCGTATTCCGCATATTGTATTCTGATATTTCGATAGATTTTTGAAAAGTCTATTCACCCCCCTCTAGACATTTTCACTAGCTTACTCGTTATTAACTCAACTTTGGGGACCTACAATTATCAATAGGGTTTAGGTATTAGGTTTTAGGTTTTATTAATATGGTTTAGAGTTTATTAATAATGTTTAAGGTTTAGGTTTTAGGCTCAATGTTTATTGTTAGGGTTTAGGGTTTATGTTTAGGTTATATGGTTTAGGGTTTATGTTTAGGCTACATGATTTAGGGTTTGGGGTTCAGGGTTTATGTTATGTGGTTTAGGGTTTAGGTAAAACATTTTATGTAAAATAATTAATTCAATTTTTTTTTATGTAAGATAATTAAAGTTATCGGATTATTAATAGTGTTTAAGGTTTATGTAAAACATTTAATGTAAAATAATTAATACATTTTTTATGTAAAATAATTAAACTTGTCTAATTATTAAAAATATTTTAGAAATGTATAATAGTATAACATTAAGGACACTCAAGATATAAGTAAAATTTCAAAGAAAAATGAAAATCCACGCGAGAACTTGTTCAAACAACAACATTTATGATAATAGATGACCACGTTCACGTTGTCTACATCGTCACTTGTTTTTTTCATTTATCACATAGAAAGGCTACTGTATTCCCTTTCTATGCATTCTATTTAAAATAGTAAACCTATTTTTCTTCGAATTTTACATCTTCTTAAGCATCATTAATGTTATACTATTATACAATGTGAAATATACATATATTCATGAATATATATATTTATGTGAAATATATATATTCATGAATATATATATATAATTTATGTGAAATAAATATATTCATGAATATATATATATATTCATGAATATATTGTTGGAATTAATGTGAGATTAATTGGGTTTTGATACTCTTATCTAATTAATTAATTAGAAGGACTAAACGTTAATTATAAAATAATTAAACGTAACATAGTCGATCTACTCGTGGAGTAGATGAACGTGGTATATTTAATATCTCAAAACCGAGTTAAGGTGAGTGAGAAATTAATTAATGAAGTTGAATGTTTCAACTTGAGTTTGAGGTGTGGGAATGTGAAGGGTCACATGTCCCACATAGAAAGTCTATAAAACACATAAAGGCTTTAAAGGTATTGAAGTGAACATGGAGTTCAACCAAGTATTAGGGGTACACTTCCCAAAAGGCCACACGCACGCGCGCGCCCATCCGGCCGGCTCGGCTTTGGATTTGGTAATTGGTCTTTGGGGCCCGCCTATCTTTTTGCAGACCCAAAAACTCTGAAAGCCCAACACAGGAATTGGACCGACCCATTCGGTAATGGGCTTGGCCCATTTTGTAACACTTCAAGAACCTTCAAGAACAATTTGGAAACCTCAAACTTGGTCTCCAAGGACGTCTCCACGTTTTGCGATTTATTCGCACCCTAACCCAACGAGCTGGGCCTGGGCCCACGCACGAATTCTGCAACCACCTAGGGTTTTTATCTGCCTATAAATACCAGACTCTTCCCTCATAATTATCACGCTGAAATTCGCCTCTCCCCTTCTCTACTCTCTGCAGTGTTGTGCTCTCCAAAGCCATACACTGTTCTTGTTGCCAGAATTTTTCCGTGTGTGTTCAGTGCGTACCCTCATACGTTCGTGGCTTTCTTTCAGTGGTGCTACTGATTGACTAAGCGAAGTCGTTTTACCTTTGGGAACAGAACGTCATACCAGTCGAGCACTACCTGGGCATATTCTGTTTTGCGGGAAAAGGGTTTCCCTTGACTCTACTTGTGTTATCAGAATTTTCGATATTGCAGTAAACCTTTTGGTGCAGTTTCCCTTTATATATATATATTCATGGATATTCATGAAATATATATATTCATGTATATATATTTATGGATATCAATATTTATGCAGAAGAAAGAATATATATATATATATATATATTGTAGATGTTGTTAACTCTTAAATGCTTTAACATTATCAACAACATCTTAATTTGACCTTCCTTGATTTATTCTAAGTCCTTTCTGAAATGTTACATTAAATGTTGGACTAAATGCTCTCACATTCAGGTACGATTGTAGAAGCTTCTACAAGAGTCTGGAACCTGGAAGATTCCAGAATGTTGGAGAACGTGATAGAAGAGTTTGGAGCAGTTTAGAACGACCTGGAAGATGGAAGAAGGATTTAGAAAGATCATGGAAGTTGAGGTCCTAAAAATAGGATCTCATAATGGAAGGATCTAGAACTTGGCTATTTCTCTATAAATACCGCTTGAGTCTTTCATTTCAAAGCATGCACTATTCGAGTAACACCTTTTTGAGCGTTCAACCCTAGTTAGGAGTTATGGTCAGTAGTTGTATCGTTTAACGTACGCCGAGGGATACCACACTTTCTAGTGTACTTAGTTCTAGTCTTGTATCGTGTGAGAGTGAATCATAGATCAGATTAGTTCTTTAGACAGTGTTCTTACACTTAAGTCTATTTGCGGATTCAGGCACCTGCCTCGATTGTAGTTTCCGTTTGTGGAATGTTGAAGTAATTGCTGAGACATTTCACACGACATTTTCGTAAGTTAGAAACTAAGTTATTGTTTTCGCCGTAAGGCTTAGCATAAGTTTTGTTATTAATAAAATCTATGTTAAAAATTATTCCATTGTGTTCTTATTGTGTTTTAGTGTTTTGGTCTTCCGCTGTGTACTGTTTTAGTGTTAGAGTGAATACTACACTATTTGTCTCAACATATAGTGTAACATTGTTTTGTTTTTTACTTAAACACTAGATACTACCCCACACACACTTTCAGTTGGTATCAGAGCCAAAACCTGACGACACTAGGTTTAGATCATTGCTTAAAGTGTGTTTAGTTTATGTTAGCAATGGAAATACATCACATATCCACTGCACTTAGGCCACCCGTTTTAGATGGTTCAAATTATGCTTATTGGAAGCCTAAGATGCGAATGTACATCAAGTCAATTGATGAACGTGCTTGGAGGACTGTTCTTATAGGTTGAGATGCACCAAAGAATCCAGTAGATGGTGAAATTCAACTCAAGAAAGAAGTTGATTGGACGGCCGATGAGATAACAACAACAGGATACAATTCTAAAGCCTTAAATGCTATTTTTACCTCTGTTGATACCTCTATGTTTAAAATTATATCTAACTGTTCTACTTCTAAGGATGCATGGGACAGGTTACAAGAGCATTGTGAAGGTTCAGATAGTGTTCGAAGGACAAAGCTTCGAATGTTGGGGACAAAGTTTGAGAATCTCCGAATGAAGGAAGATGAAACAATTTTATCCTATAATGAAAAGTTAAGTGAGATTATTAATGATTCACATTCTCTTGGTGACCCTATTTCTAATGTTAGAGTAGTTCATAAGATATTAAGGTCTGTTCCTAAAAGATTTGATGCTAAAATTTGTGTTATTGAAGAGGAAAAAGATACTGATAAGTTGAGTCAAAATGAATTAGTGAGTATTCTTAGAACTTATGAAATAAACACTAATCAAGTTGATGAAACTAAAGATGATAAGAAAGTTGTTGTTTTTAAAGGGGAAACATCAAACAAATATGAGATTCAGCCTATCATTACTGAGGTTGATTCGGATGAAGAATTGCTTGATGAATGCCTTAACAATCCTAATAACATTGCCCTTCTTACAAAACATTTTAATAAATTTCTTAATAAGTCTATGCATAAATCTAAAGGAAACATTCAGCCTAAAATCCAAATCAACACATCAACACCACAACCAGAAAGGAGGAAGAGTCAATTCACACCAAGACCATCGAAAAGTGAAGGTAAACCAAGGTATGACCCTGAATTTAGAAAATCAGTTCAATGCAATGCATGTTCTGGATATGGCCATTATGCAAATGAATTTGCCAATACCAGACTGAAGCAAAAACTGAATTTTAGTGCTACCTTGAGTGATGAATCTGATAATGATGATCTTGATGAGTTTAATGAAAATGAACATGCTCATTTTACCAGAATTGATTATAATGATTCCTCAGATGATGATCTGGATGATACAGATTCTGATGTTGCACCTGATGTCTTCACATCTATAGTAACATCAAAATAAAGTCACCCAAATTTGAACTGTTTTAATTGTTTTGTTGATGATGCAGGAAAAATGATTGATGATGAGACATATCAGAAATTGTTAGATGATTGGAACTCTCAGAAACTCACTCTGAATTCTTTGAATAAAGAGAATGAGGATCTGAAAGACACAATCACTAAGCTAGAAGTCTTACTTACCAGAAGAGATCTTGAAGTTTGTAAACTGAAGGAGAAATTGATCACCTCTACTTTAAGTTTTAGAAAATTTTCTAAGAGTGCTTCTGATGTGAATGATGCTATAGCTATTGGTAAATCTAATAATTATGGTTTAGGTTATGATGGTGAAACTGCTTCTATTTCTGAAAATTTCAGAATACATGTGAAATTTGTGAAGGCAAATATTAACACATCTGATATAACATCTGCACAAACAGATCCTCACAAGGTTAAAAGGAAGTATATTTGTCATTATTATCTTAAATATGGTCATATTCGTCCCTTCTGCTTGCAAATGGTTAAAGATACGAAAACTGAGTTTATGCTATCCAGAATGTCTTCACATCCTAGGAAACATTCTATGAAATCTGCATGGAAACCAAAAGTTACCTGTAATGTTGTTCACACATCCTTGAAAGCATGTTTACCTGGTATATGGTATTTTGATAGTGGTTGTTCTAGACATATGGCAGGACAAATAGACTACTTATCTGATTATGTGACCTTGAATGGTGGTAATGTTACATATGGTGGTGGATCAAAAGGAAAGATAATAGGAAAAGGAACTTTGAATGTTGAAGGTTTTCCTAAGCTTAAAAACGTTTTGCATGTTGATGGCTTACTTGTTAATCCGATTAGTATTAGTTAACTTTGTGATGATAATTTGCATGTAAAATTTGACAAAGAGTCTTGCTATGTTCTTAACGAAGATGATGATTGTTTAATGACTGGTATTAGGTCTGCAGATAACTGTTATCTTATTGGAACTAATGTTTGTAATTTGTCAAAACATGATTAGAATGTCTTATGGCACCAAAGGTTAGGACATGTAAATTACAGGGCAATGAAGAAACTAATTATATCAGATGCAATCTAAGGATTACCAAAACTAAGTTTTCAGAATACCACTGTATGTGGATCATGCCAGAAAGGTAAGTAGGTAAGAGTACCGCATAAAATGCTGTCACATTGTTCTACACATTGATGCTTTGAATTGTTGCACATGGATTTGATGGGTCCTATGGAAACTGAAAGCATTGGAGGTAAAAGATATTCCTTAGTTGTGGTAGATGATTTTTCTAGATATACTTGGATTGAGTTTTTAAGAGACAAATCTGAAACATTTGCTGCTTTTAAAGTTCTCTATAAAAGGTTAAAAAATGTGTATAACTTGAAAGTTAGCCGTATTAGAACTAATCATGGTAGGGAATTTGAGAATAGCATGTTTAATGATTTCTGTGATAAGAAATGTATCTTGCAAGAATATTCATCTCCTAAAACTCCACAACATAATGGAATTGTTGAAACAAAGAATAGAACTTTACAAGAAATGACAAGAGTCATGCTTTTATCTAAAAGTCTTTCTAAAAGATTTTGGGCTGAAACATTGAACACATCATGCCATATTATTAATAGAGTTTATATTCGATCTGGCACTAATCAAACACCTTATGAGATTCTGAATGTTAGAAAACCAAGTGTGAAAATTTTTCATGTATTTGGTTGTGTGTGTTATATTTTGAATGATAGGGATCAACTTCACAAGTTTGATTCTAAAAGTGACAAAGGTTTCTTTTTAGACTATTCTAGAAATAGTAAAGCTTATAGAGTTTATAACCTTAGGACTAACACCGTTCAAGAATCTGTTAATGTTGTGTTTGATGATGATAAAGGTCTTACAGATGACAAAGATGAAGAAGATATATCACAAGTCACTGACAATTCTGAGAATACACTGAAACCTGAAAATGCTGCACCAAATGCTAACACATCTGGAGCAACATCTACAGATCAGTCAGTTGTAATCTCACAGAATGATCAATATGTTCCCAAAACGAATCATTCTTCAAGAATAGGAAAAACTCATCCTTCTGACCAGATCATAGGCGATGCTACAGTTGGAGTGCAAACAAGAGGAAGAATAAGATCAAATAAGGTAGATGTGGTAAGAACAATATGCATGTCTTCTATTTGCAATGTTGTGAATGCAGAGTGTTACTATTCTGAAATTGAACCTAAAAGTGTAAATGAAGCATTAACTGATGAATATTGGATAAAGGCTATGCATGAGGAACTTAATCAATTTGAAAGAAATGAAGTTTGGACACTTGTTCCAAGACCTAGTCATACTAATGTCATTGGAACAAAGTGGATTTATAAGAATAAAACTGATGAGTCTGGAAACATTGTTAGGAACAAAGCTAGATTAGTTGCACAAGGTTACACCCAAGTTGAAGGTGTTGATTTTGATGAAACTTTTTGCACTCGTTGCTAGGATAGAATCTATTAGATTATTGCTAGCAATTGCATGTTTTATTGACATTAAACTTCATCAAATTGATGTAAAAGCTGCATTTCTAAATGGTATATTGAATGAAGAAGCATATGTAGAACAGCCTAAAGTTTTTGAAGATCCACAATACCCGGATCATGTGTACAAACTAAAGAAAGCATTGTATGGTCTAAAACAAGCTCCTAGAGCATGGTATGGTAGGCTTACAGACTTTCTTTTGAAATATGGTTTTATTAGAGGAGAAGTCGATAGGACTTTGTTTATTAAGCATACTGGAGAAGATTTACTTATTGCTCAAATATATGTTGATGATATTGTGTTTGGTTCAACCTGTGATAAAATGCTGAACAAATTTGTTGAAGCAATGACAACAACATTTGAGATGAGTATGGTTGGAGACTTGAATTACTTTTTAGGTCTTCAAATTGTAAGGATGGTATTTTCTTCTCTCAAGGTAAGTATGCTAAAAACTTGGTCAAACGGTTTGGTCTTGAAAGCTCAAAAGTAATGAGAACACCTATGGGTTCTACTTTGAAACTTTGCAAAGACAATGGTGGAAAGGATGTTGATCCAACATTGTATAGATCCATGATAGGTAGTTTAATTTATCTAACCTCTAGTAGACCTGATATTATGTATAGTGTGTGTGTTTGTGCTAGGTACCAAGCTAATTCAAAGGAATCTCACCTGAATGCAGTGAAAAGGATTATCAAATATGTTTCAGGTACAAGTGAACTAGGGATATGGTACACAAAGGACACCAACAACACATTAATTGGATACAGTGATGCGGATTGGGCTGGAGATATAGATAACAGAAAGAGTACGAGTGGAGGATGTTTCTACATGGGAAACAATCTTGTGTCTTGGCATAACAAGAAACAAAATTGTGTTTCTCAATCCACTGCCGAGTCTGAATACATAGCTGCAGGAAGTTGTTGCACACAACTATTGTGGTTAAGTAAGATGTTTCATGACTATGGAATTGAAAATAATATCCTCACAATTTTCTGTGATAACGCAAGTGCTATAAATATATCTAAGAATCTGGTACAACACTCACTCACTAAGCACATTAGCATTAGACATCATTTTATGAGTGATTTAGTGGAGAAGAACATAGTTAAGTTGGAATATGTGCCTACTGAAAATCAAAATGCTGATATTTTTACTAAGGCTCTTGACCTTGAGAGATTCTCATTTTTTAGGAAATCTCTTGGTATGTGTAATATCTGAATAATTCTTGAGAAGATGTTGTCACAAATGCGGTAGCATTTGAGAAAACAGCCTAAGGTGGTATAGTTATTATAAATTTGATTTATTTCTTATTTTCGTTGAATAATTCATTTGTAAAATATTTTTGAATCTGAAATTTATTTGTGCAAAAATAGGCATGTACTACACCTCTCAAAAGCTTGAAAAAATTGAGATTGTTACAGCATACTAAAAGATGTACCAATTCACTGAGTAACTATGGAGCACGGAGTTCGCTACTACGATGCCTTCTTTTCAAAAGGTGAATTTTGGTAAAAACATCAAGAGGTTCGTAATCCATTAAGTAAGTATGGGGCACGGAGTTCGCTACTACGATGTACTCTACAGGAACAATGGATCAATACGAATTAGATGCTGTAGCACAAAAAGAAGAAATGAAATGAAAAGAAAAATGCTGGAATTTTTTTTTGGCTATATTGGATAGGTAAAACCTGTGAAAAACCAATGTTGAGGTGTATGTCAAATCCTTGAGCACAACATTACATGATTCGATTATATTTTTATAAGTTGTAATTATTTAATTAATTGTGGGAATTTATTTTATTTATAATTATACTAACCACGTTCTTTTATTATTTCAGATTATACGCATTTTAATTTAATTAATTCTAGAACTTTCTTAATTTAATTAATTAATTAAGATTTTACCCCACTAACTCACCCATGAATTTACTTGTAGCTGAATTTGTGGAGCATTATCGAAATCTTCTGGAATATTTCTTAGTTTATATCACGTATAACTTCCAACTACTAGCTCTCTATATAAATACTCCCATTTTGTGATTTTTCTAAGCTTCGTAATTAATTGAGTAAGTGAAGTACGGAGTATTATTTTTGCAGATTTGTTATAAGATATTTTGTGTTGTCTCGATTCTTGTGTTGATCCTTTTCGAATTCTTGAGTTTAAATGGCAGGGAACAAGAAAACCAACTCATAGAAACCAAACTCTCCAATTTCAAACTCACAACCGTCATCTCCATCTCTCTCGAACCTCCATACACTAGCTTCCATGGCCGCTTCACACGAAAACTCACCCCAACTACTGAAACCGTCACACCCATTCCAGCTACCCCGACAACAATCCACATCCCACTTGGAGCCTCACTCTCCGAATTGAACCAGGTGGTTGAGAATTTTTCTCAATCGATGAGGTCTGCAAACACACCTATCCTCACGATTGGATATATGTCCGTAGATATCTCGCACTACTTGCGCACCCAAGAAGTCATCACTACTGCACCATCTTCATCCACAGCTCAAAAGCCCCAAATCGCGAGCCCTAATGTTGAAACAGAGGCCCCGACTGCTGCCTCTATGAGGGAGAACGAGAAGGAGATTGAAGAATCCCCTGTTGCTGAGTCAAAGGAGCCGTCGAATGCGGAGACATCCGAAAGTGAGGACGCTCAGATGGAGGATGCTGAAGCGCTCGAAAGATCCGACAAAACTGACTCTGATGTCTTGTAGCCGGACTCTGAACCTATTCCTTTAAAGAGGAATGCTGAAAAAGGGAAAAGAAAGAAGAGCCCAGTTCCAAGGAGACGATCAAACCAAGTTTTCACTCGAGTTGATTACTCAGACTCTTTGAGGAAGAAGAAGAAGTTAGGTGGTGATGTTGCTGAACCGATTCAGGTATTTTCTGAATCCGATGAAGAACAGGTGGTGCTTGAGAAGCCAACCAAGAAGAAGGTTGATCCAAAGGGGAAAGGGAAGTCAAAGATTGATGCTGTTCGAACTATGCCTGCAGAACCAGAACCTGAGTCTGATTCTGAAATGGAGGTCTGCCTTAGAGACATTCAGCAAGCTCTCAAGAAGAATGCTGCTACACATGTGATTCGGGTGGAATTTGCATATTTTTATGGCACATTTTGAGCTCAATTTTCTTAGAATTTCATGCTTTTATGGCTTAATTTTGGCTAATTTCACTTGATAGAGAGAAAGGTGGTGTTTTGTGTATTTTGTAGAAAAATTGGTTATTTTGGAAGGCAAAAACACTCATCTAATTTTTAGTGAAGCAACGGAGGAAGAAATTGAGATTGAAAATTATTTGGGCCAAACAATTAAATTGTTTGACCCATTTAATTAGTTGCAGCAGCCCAAACTCAGGCGGGCCATGTCAGCAAGTGGAGGCCCAACATTTTGAGGCCTATTTTAATTATTAAAGAGGAAGCAGGCAGTAGAAAAGAAAGTAGATGGGCCATTTTCATTAAATCTTTGGGCCCATTTGTTTTGATTGAAACTTGAAGCCCATGTTAGATACATTTCGGCAAGTAGAAAGGATTCTTTTTCGGAGCAGAAAGGATATTGGGCGAATTAGGGAAAGCAGGGAGCTGCGATTTTTTCACACACTCACACCTAGTGGAAGGTGTTTCTCCATTGAAGCTTCAAATGGTGGATTAGCTTGGGATTTTCACACTCCATCACCTACACTATCTAAGCTTTCTCTTTCCCTTTCTTTTTATTTAGTTATTTCATTTGAATTTTGTAATTTGATTATGTTAGTAGTTAGCTAAACACTTTTGGTTCTAGGGCCTTATAAATACTTTTGATGATATCTATGAATTAATATTTTGCTTATTTGGTGTTTGTGTGGCTTAATTCTATTTGGATGCTTGGTTTATATTGTAAAGCATGTCATTATGTGTACAATGATGATGTGTTGATCATAGTTAATTGAATTAGGTTGAGAAATCTAGTTTGGTTGATTGATTGCAAGCATTTGACCTAATTTTATTGTGAGATTGAAAGATGATCAATGATTAGGAAGATGTGTGATGATCTTAGGAGCTTGATTGAGTTTTATTGTGCAATTTAGGTAGAGATACTAGGTTGTGTGATATCTCCTTTGAATTACTTGGATCGAAAGAACTTTTAATTCATTATTACGTGATCAATCTTATAGACAAAGCATGAACACCACGTGAGTAGATAGTTAATCATAGATGGATTCACTAGTATTGCATGTGCTCTAGGACCTACCTTCTCTTAATTGAGTTACATCCATTTTTACTCTCGTTTTGTGATTAGTATGCCATTTGATCGATTTTATATTTGCTCTTCGTTGCTTATTTGTGACACTTGGTAGGTAACGTTAGAGTAAAACATTTTATCTAAAATTTCGATCACGTCTACTTAGAATTCAACTAGCAAACTCCACTTTTACGCTTTAACCTTCTCGTGGGATCGACCTCGTGTTTATCGCGCTACAATAGACGCCGTATACTTGCGGTTGTTTATTTTAGTGTTGTAAAACGCGTGAATCAAGTTTATGGCGCCGCTGCCGGGGAGGTTTCTAAGAGCTCTAGAGTGTAGGCTAGGAGAGTTTTAGTTTAGGCACTTTATTTGCTTTCTTTATTTGCAAAATTCCAAAAATATTTGTTTGTTTTACCTTGATTTCACTTGTGATTCTTACTTTCTTTTGAACTTTTGTCTAGACATGGCATATGATCACCCGAGCTAAGAGAAATCAACAAGAGTTGCTACCTCTAGACCCGGAAATCGAAGTTCGTTGTCGAAGAATCGAAGGGAGAATCCTATTGTGGAAGAGGAAAGGAACCAAGAGGATGTTGGAGGCATAGTAGAACCTAATGGGAATGGTGGTAATCGACCACAAGGAGGCATAAGAGATAACCTCAACCGGAGGATGGAAGGGAATGTCAATGTTGAAGGAGATGGAGAGCAACGGGAGGACAATGGAAATCAAAGAGTTTTGAGAGACCACTTCCGCCCTATCCCAAGACCTTATGGAGGAGCGGGTAGGGAGCCCATTGACGCTCATAACTTTGAGCTCAAGCCGGCCTTAATCATGATGGTCCAAAACAATCAATTTGGAGGGTTGTCAAAGGAGGATCCTAACCTCCATTTATCTCAATTCTTAGAGATAAGTGGAACGGTTAAGATCAACCGAGTTCCTCAAGATTATATTCGTCTCCAATTGTTCCCATTCTCACTCCGTGATCGTGCAAAGCAATGGTACATGTCCCTTGATCTAAGAACCATTGAGAATTGGGCCGACCTTGTTGATGCCTCCCTTATGAAGTACTTTCCTCCAAGCAAGACCATCAAGATAAGAGGAGAAATTTCCTCCTTTATGCAAGATGATGATGAGTCTTTAGCCGAGGCTTGGGAGCGCTTCAAGGATTTGATAAGAAGTTGTCCTCAACACGGGTTTTCGAGGGATCAATTGATTTGTTACTTCTACAACGGGATGGACCACCGTACGAGAGGGATGGTGGATGCCTCGGCCGGTGGAGGTTCTTTATTGGGAAAGACGACGGAAGAAGGTTATATACTCTTAGAAGAGATGGCTAAGAATGGCAACCAATGGCCATCCGAGAGAAGACAAAACCGGAAAGTTGCTTCAACCCAAGATTTGGATGAGAGTGCTAAACTCTCCAACAAGGTGGATAAATTGATATCCCTTATGACGGCTAAAGGTTTAGTGGGGCCACGTGATGAACAATATGAAGAAGCCCACTACATGAACAATCAAAGGGATAGACAATTTAGAGAGAGAGGTTGGAACGATAGGCAAGCCTATGAAAGTCCCTCCAATCCCAATCAATATCATCCGAATTTGAGGCACCATGAGAACTTTTCTTATGCCAACACAAGGAATGCCATCATCCCACCTCCAAATTTCAATGCTAGAGATGGAGCTATTGTGGAGTCTTCATCAAAGCCATCAATGGAGGATATGTTTGGTGCTTTTATGGGGGAAACCACGAAATTCATGAGAGAAACTAGGGAGAATGCAAACAAAACATGGCAAAGAATTGATGAGCATGGTGAGATGATAAAAAATGTGGCAAATAATGTGAAAGCCATAGAGAAGCAAGTGAGCCAACTCGCTAATGCCATTGGAAAGCAACACGTTCCGGGGCAATTCCCCTCTAACACGGAGCTAAATCCTAAGGAGCAATGCAAAGCCATAAGGCTAAGAAGTGGGACAAGCTACGAAGGGCCCAAGATGCCGTTAGAGGAGGAAATGGTAATGGCACCCGAGGGTGTTGACAAATATGATGGCTTAGTGAAAGAGAAAGAAGGGGAGAAGAAGAGTGGGGAGGCAATCCCTCCTTTGTTTAGTAAAAATGTAATGCCCATCCCATATCCTCAAAGGATGAAGAAGAAGATCTTGGATGGCAAGTTTGTCAAGTTTGCGGAGATGTTCAAGAAACTCCATATCAACATCCCTTTCGCCGAAGCTCTTGAACAAATACCACATTACTTCAAATTCTTGAAGGAGATAATGTCACACAAGAGGGAAATGGAAGCATATGAGACGGTGCACTTAGCCGAACATTGTAGCTCCATAATTCAAGCTAAGCTACCTCCAAAGCTTAGGGATCCCGGATCCCTCACTTTATCATGCACTATTGGAGATGGAGGTACATTAAGAGCCCTATGTGATTCGGGAGCAAGCATCAACCTCATGCCATTGTCACTCTTCAAGTCACTTGGTTTAGGAGAGCTCACACCAACCACAATGAGCCTCCAATTGGCGGATAGGTCTATGACATACCCTTTGGGTATAGTGGAGGATGTATTGGTCAAAATCGATAAATTTCTCTTTCTGGTAGACTTTGTGGTTTTGGACATGGAGGAAGACAAAAACATTCCATTGATATTGGGAAGACCATTTTTGGCAACCGGAGGGGCTACTCTTGATATGAGGAATGGAGAGTTGGAGCTTCGAATGAACCAAGAGATAATTACGATTGATATGTTTAGAGCTATCAAACTCCGAAATGATGAGAATGGAGAGTATGGGTTTCCCAAGGGAGAGTATCCTCCAATACCCATGAGAAAGGAGGTGGAAGAAGAGCCCAAGATAAATATTGTGGAGGAGGACACCCAAGTGAAAGAGAATGAATTGAAGATAGGTAAGAAGGCCAAGTTTGGGGGAGTTTTTGCCCAAATCAAGAAAAGTTACTTATACGGACTTGGGAATGAATGAGGCATCAACCTCCTATGACATGATTGAAGAGCCGGATGGGCTAGCTAGTGGATGTTTTGATGGACTTAAGAAAGTTGTATGGGCAAAGAAGGTCAAGAACAAGGGTGACAAGGGGGTGACTTGATATTCCACTCAAAGAGGAACCGTCCGGCATAGGACGTTAAAAATAGCGCTTCTTGGGAGGCAACCCAAGGTTTTATTGCTTTGTGTTTTTATTGCTTTGTTAGTGTTGATAACTTGGTTTATTTTGTAGGCATGGATGAAGAGTACTATGGATAGCACATCGTGAAGAATGGAGAAGAAAGCAAAACCAACTTTGGAGAGAGGAAGCAAGTGTTGCAATGGTGATCTTTGAAGAAGCATTGGATGTGCAAGGAGGGAGGTAACAACTTGTAGCCCCAAACTTAGAATTTATACATAGTAAAATTCTAAGTTTGGGGGAGTTTTTATTTTTTATTTTTTTACTAGTTGTTACCCTTGCACCGATTCGTCATTTTACTTGTGTCACATTTTGCACCGGCGCACACTTGGCTTCCACATGATTATATTGTTTAAGTTGGTTTTGATCATATGTTGGGTAGTGGACATTTGGTGAAATGTGAGCATGAATAGTCATTGGAATCCATTGTTGAGTAGTTGTGGTGATGTTTATTTGCTTTGAATGTATGCATGATTGGTGTTGGAATATGGTATCATGTTGTGTTCATATTTGTGAGCTTTGATAGCATGGATGCATGATGTGTTGTTGTTTGGGAACATTTGATGAATGTGAGAGTCCTATTGAATAAACCGGTGAGAATTGAGCCTTGAATCGAGCATGTAATCCGGTTTAGTTCATTTGAGAGTGGACTATGTTATTGCTAGTGATCCTAGAACTTGCCCAAATTCTTGTTTGAAAGCATGATTGTGTGAGATGATGTGATGTGATATAGGCCATCTTGTTCTAAAAAGAGTCACTTAGCCAAAATTTCCCAAAACCGAAGTAATTTTCCGTAGTTAGCCCTTTGAGCTTAATTTCTCATTTTCTTGGCAAACTACAATGTTAATCACTTAGCCTTTTTTAGCCTTTTGATTCCTATATCTAGTGGGGGATAAAAGACAAAGTGGAAAACATGTGCTTGAATGAATATCTTTGGTGAAAGGAGAAAGTGGAAAAGTTGAAAGAAAAAGAGAAAGATGAAAAGAAAATCAAGGAAAAAGAAAAGAGGGACAAAGAGCCCCAAAAGCTTGAAAAGAAAAAAAAAATGGTTCAAAAGATGAGGTGATGAATGCTTGAAAAAGAATGGAAAAAGAAAAAGTGAGGATGGAGTTTGTAAAGTTTGAAAGTGAAAACACAAATTGTAAAACAACAAGCTTTGTCCTCCACTAGAAGTGTCACAATTCACAAATTCATCCTACCTTGTCCAAAGAGCAAATGTTACATCCTTGATTAAGTCTTATTGATCACATTGTTGAGCATTTGAGTGTGTGTAGAGAGTAGAAGTTGGGCAAGCATATGGTGATTGCATAACATAACTTGGTTGATGAGTGCATTAATATCCTCAATTTGTTTGTGTGTTTGAGAGAAACACTTTGTCATGTGAGTAGAGAACTTGAACATTTGGATTATGTTTCCCATTCACAATGTGTTGTGTATTCATGCATTCTTTGATCCATGAGTGTGAATTGCAATAATGAGCCTATGATCTTCATTGAGAAGTGCACTTTGAGAAAGAGATATCATTACATCATACTTTGCATGTGTGATTTGCATTGAATATTCCATTGTGATCATTCCACCCTCATTGCTTTAAGTGCTTAGTTGTTTGAGGACAAACAACATTTTAAGTTTGGGGGGGGTTTGATTCGGGTGGAATTTGCATATTTTTATGGCACATTTTGAGCTCAATTTTCTTAGAATTTCATGCTTTTATGGCTTAATTTTGGCTAATTTCACTTGATAGAGAGAAAGGTGGTGTTTTGTGTATTTTGTAGAAAAATTGGTTATTTTGGAAGGCAAAAACACTCATCTAATTTTTAGTGAAGCAACGGAGGAAGAAATTGAGATTGAAAATTATTTGGGCCAAACAATTAAATTGTTTGACCCATTTAATTAGTTGCAGCAGCCCAAACTCAGGCGGGCCATGTCAGCAAGTGGAGGCCCAACATTTTGAGGCCTATTTTAATTATTAAAGAGGAAGCAGGCAGTAGAAAAGAAAGTAGATGGGCCATTTTCATTAAATCTTTGGGCCCATTTGTTTTGATTGAAACTTGAAGCCCATGTTAGATACATTTCGGCAAGTAGAAAGGATTCTTTTTCGGAGCAGAAAGGATATTGGGCGAATTAGGGAAAGCAGGGAGCTGCGATTTTTTCACACACTCACACCTAGTGGAAGGTGTTTCTCCATTGAAGCTTCAAATGGTGGATTAGCTTGGGATTTTCACACTCCATCACCTACACTATCTAAGCTTTCTCTTTCCCTTTCTTTTTATTTAGTTATTTCATTTGAATTTTGTAATTTGATTATGTTAGTAGTTAGCTAAACACTTTTGGTTCTAGGGCCTTGTAAATACTTTTGATGATATCTATGAATTAATGTTTTGCTTATTTGGTGTTTGTGTGGCTTAATTCTATTTGGATGCTTGGTTTATATTGTAAAGCATGTCATTATGTGTACAATGATGATGTGTTGATCATAGTTAATTGAATTAGGTTGAGAAATCTAGTTTGGTTGATTGATTGCAAGCATTTGACCTAATTTTATTGTGAGATTGAAAGATGATCAATGATTAGGAAGATGTGTGATGATCTTAGGAGCTTGATTGAGTTTTATTGTGCAATTTAGGTAGAGATACTAGGTTGTGTGATATCTCCTTTGAATTACTTGGATCGAAAGAACTTTTAATTCATTATTACGTGATCAATCTTATAGACAAAGCATGAACACCACGTGAGTAGATAGTTAATCATAGATGGATTCACTAGTATTGCATGTGCTCTAGGACCTACCTTCTCTTAATTGAGTTACATCCATTTTTACTCTCGTTTTGTGATTAGTATGCCATTTGATCGATTTTATATTTGCTCTTCGTTGCTTATTTGTGACACTTGGTAGGTAACGTTAGAGTAAAACATTTTATCCAAAATTTCGATCACGTCTACTTAGAATTCAACTAGCAAACTCCACTTTTACGCTTTAACCTTCTCGTGGGATCGACCTCGTGCTTATCGCGCTACAATAGACGCCGTATACTTGCGGTTGTTTATTTTAGTGTTGTAAAACGCGTGAATCAACATGCTGAATCAAGTGCTCCAGCACCAGAACCTGATGATGGAGGTGATTCCAGCAGTGAAGGATCAGAGGAAAGCTCTGAAAAGGATGCTGAATCCAGCTCTGAGAAAGACAAAGAATCAAACTCTGAGGGAGGAGATTCTGTGGAAGGTAATTCTGAACCTGATGATTCTGATATTGATGGTTTAGTGGATAAAATTACTAAGTTGTCTAGGAGAAAACTGTTGATGGAAAGGAGAATTCATGTTTCTGATTTTGAGAGTAAGAATTTGATTCAATTCTTAGAGGATAGAAAACTGATGAAAGCTCTGACTTTGTGTGATACTTTTGTTTCTGATTGGGTGTATGGATTCTATGCTTGTTTGAGAAAGAGTAATGGTAGGAGGAGTTCCCGTTGGTATGGGAATATATAGTTTAGGGGGAGTACAGTTCCATTTACCCAAGAGTTGATTAATGATTTCTTAGGAATAGAACCAATACTTGATGATGATGAATCTGATTTGGATGTTGTTACTGCTTCTATGACTGGAGGATTGTTAATTAGGTGGAAAAATGGAATGTTGGCTAAGGACCTTACATCTCTTTATTCTGTATTGCATAAGCTGGTTGTTTATAACTGGATACCCTCTACCAACTCAACCAAAGTCACAAAGGATCAAGCAATCTTGCTTTATAGGATAGTGGTTTTGAAGAAGTTTAACTTGGGATCAACTATTTCCCACCACATGATGAAGTTTAGTGGTGACATTTCTGATAAAGGCAACCTTCCATACCCTGTGCTTATATGTTCATACCTGAAGATGCATGGTTTTACTCCTAAGAAGATTGAAGTTCTTAGAGGAAAGGTTCCTTTATACATCATTTCACCTGCTTTGCTCATTGGTGAAAGAGTGAAAGATCTGCCTTTGCACAATCCTGGAAGTTCTTCTCAAAGATCAGCTCCTGCTCAACCTCAACCTACACCAGCACAGAGACCTGAACAGAACACAGCTGCGCCTAATGCTGCACCAGATGCTGAGAACCTTGGTGGTAATTCTGATACCACATTCTCTGTTCCCAGATCTTTTATATTATTGCAGTTATAACACTTACAGGACCAGATTGATGAGATCCAATTCATCAAAGATAAGTGGACCAGGCTACTTTCCACTACAACAGGGGGAGTACCACCTTCCACTTCAGCTAGAGCTTCTGGAGTTGTTATTGAAGAGTTGAATCGTGAAGCTGGAGGTGTACCTGATGCTACAGAGAATGGAGGAACTGCTGCTGCTAACAATGTTGTTGCACTCTTTGCGTCAACTTGTTTTATTGAAGAACCAGAGGCTGATGAAGATAAGTTTGCAGATGTTGCTGAAGATGATGAGGATATGGAAATCCTTTATGGTGATATCTAGAACAGATGCTGCAAGACAGGGAGAGTACTGAAGTTCAAATGACAAATGTGCAGGACCTTGATGCTGCTGCTATTGTCATAGCAATTCATGCCATTTTCAGTCCTACTTTGTTTTTGTTATTTTGTTATGTTTAAGTTAAATTATGTTTACTCTGATACAATATTTATTATTTCTAGTTGATAGGATGTTTATATTTATCTTGCTTAAATTAGTTTGCATTAATTATATTTGATTACTGCTTCTTGCTTAATTTGTTTTCTTATCATTAAATGTTTACTGCATGATGAATATGCCTTGTTTATTTGTTCATTTTTTGTTTTTATTTTCTAACTCTAATCTATGTCCTATATGCTTATAATTGTTTGTATTAAAATGTATTCTTATTTGGCTTACTGCTTTAAAGAATAAGATTTTAATTGCTTACTGCATATGGATTAATTCTTAGTTAAGCATGTTGAGTCTTTTCTATTGTTTTTGATCTGTTTTGTTTGTTATTTTTTTCTGTTTGTTTTGCTCTGATTTCTTTGAGTCTTACTTAAGTCTTAGGTTGATCTATTACATATTCGTATATTATGCTCTGATCCAATCTGTGATTTTTGTAAAAGTTATATATTTTGTAAACAAGTGTATTGTTTATACTTGTTTTGGTTTTGAATAAGATTAGTTTGATCTTATGGCACGGATCTTAGTAAAATTATTCTTGATCTTCATTTTGATTTGATCCAACGGTTACAACAGGTATTGTCTTGAATAATATTTAGACTTGATGTTAACCTCACCTAAATACATAATATTGAGTATGTATAGAAATATATGTGCATCAGGTGTGTTGTAGTCGAAATGTCAAATTGGGGGAGATTGTAGATGTTGTTAACTCTTAAATGCTTTAACATTATCAACAACATCTTAATTTTACCTTCCTTGATTTATTCTTAGTCCTTTCTGAAATGTTACATTAAATGTTGGACTAAATGCTCTCACATTCAGGTACGATTCTAGAAGCTTCTATAAGAGTCTGGAACTTGGAAGATTCCAGAATGTTGGAGAACGTGATAGAAGAGTTTGGAGCAGTTTAGAACGACCTAGAAGATGGAAGAAGGATCTAGAAAGATCATGGAAGTTGAGGTCCTAAAAAATAGGATCTCATAATGGAAGGATCTAGAAGTTGGCTATTTCTCTATAAATACCGCTTGAGTCTTTCATTTCAAAGCATGCACTATTCGAGTAACACCTTCTTGAGCGTTCAACCCTAGTTAGGAGTTATGGTCAGTAGTTGTATCGTTTAACGTACGCCGAGGGATACCACACCTTCTAGTGTACTTAGTTCAGGTCTTGTATCGTGTGAGAGTGAATCATAGATCAGATTAGTTCTTTAGACAGTGTTCTTACACTTAAGTCTATTTGCGGATTCAAGCACCTGTCTCGATTGTAGTTTCCATTTGTGGAATGTTGAAGTAATTGCTGAGACATTTCACACGACATTTTCGTAACTTAGAAACTAAGTTATTGTTTTCACCGTAAGGCTTAGCATAGGTTTTGTTATTAATAAAATCTATGTTAAAAATTATCCCATTGTGTTCTTATTGTGTTTTAGTGTTTTAGTCTTCCGCTGTGTACTGTGTTTACTTCTTTATATTTTGTTAGAGTTAATGCTACACTATTTGTCTCAACATACAGTGTAACATTGTTCTGTTTTTTACTTAAACACTAGATACTACCCCACGCACACTTTCATATATTCATGGATATATATTTGGTTTATTCTCATGCATATAGAACATGTTAAATTGAATGGAAATAGCTACTGTGTGGGGTGGAGAAATTGATGAAAATGGCGATTGTGTGAGAGTGAAAACGTTGAAAGGAGTGTTGGAGGTGCTGAATCCTATGCAGAGCGTCGAGTTCTTAGCTGCCACGTGCACGCTTAAGATGAGAGGATGGGGCAAAAATAGAGAGAATTTAAAAGTCTGAGTAACTAATAATCAATAATTTGGTTTATTTTGAGCAACTGTAGCCAATGCACTATGTATTAAGTGTATACAGGTTACTTTAGTTATGTTATGTGTTTGCACGTCTTTTGTAATGTTTGGCTTTCAATAATGAAGAGTTTTTCAATTAAACATTTAGATCTGAATTCGAGAGTACTACAAGCAGACAACACAAGAAATATTAGGCTAATACTCTTGATAAAAAATGATTATAATGCATAAATAGTTTAAAATGTGAAATACAAACAAACAATGAGGGAAATGAAAAATATGTTATTTCAAAATAATTAAGATCTAGCATCTTAAAAAAAAACAACTCAAGCCAAACGAACAGATTATCCACTTCTAAAAGCTTGATTAATTTGCATCGAAGTTCCTGGATTGAAGGCGTGGTTTGCCACCCCTGCAACTCGCTCGATCAATCAAATGTCATACCGTGTCATCACCTTCTTTCGTATGATTCGATGCAACAAAACTTTCACCTTGTATCTTCGTCCCTTCTCACTCTATCTTATTTACCTTAAAATAAAATATTTTAGGCATTTTTTGGTATATATGGAAAACTGAAATGTATATAATGGACTCACATAGTGTGAAATGGTGTTGAATCAAGGTGCCTCTACTGATAAGATTTCAAGTTCAGCCCACCAAAGTGGAGAGAGTCGCGGAGTAGCTGCCTCGGGTGATATATCAATCTCGTATCTCAATATTTGAATAACTTTCGTCATTGAAGGTCTTCTTCTTGCATCTTATTGAGTGCAGCTCTGTATTGTCTCATACACCGCAGCCGGCTGGTCTTCATTGAAAGACTTCAAAGTTGGATCCACCAACGTTTTTACGGCTGTTTTATCATTGATGTATTGAGAAGCCTAGTGACAGTTGAAGAAATCATGGTTAATTAAAGTAGCAACCATATTTTGCACATATCATTGATAATCTGAGTAAAATGGATACCCAGTTTAGAATATTTCCATGCTCTTCTGAGTAAGGAAGCTTCCCAGAAATTACTTCAAGCAACAACATCCGAAACTATGAACATTTGTTTCCACATCAACAAGTGGAGGCAGTTCAGAGTGCTCCGACTCACTTTCTCCCTTGTTCTTGGACTTGGTTACGAGTTCTTTCCAGAAGGCTACGTCAAAGATCTGCAAGGGCCAAGTTGTTCTTAGTATGGGGCATGAATGGTACAAATTAAGAAATAAGCAATTATGAGGTGAAAAAGGTAAAAAAATACTTACTTTAGCAGCATAATCATCTGTCAAGACAATTTCTTTGGAAGTCAAGTTGAAATGTGCAACATGCGAAATGAGCTTGTGCATAAACTGAAGGCAATAAGCTGTCCCCATGATTATCCCCACCCTTGTACCCCAGTCTAGGTGTTCAAGTTCTTTAACTGACAAAACAAACAAAATATTCAACCTAGCTAGTAATAATTCTGCAGAGAGAGAGAGAGAGAGAGAGAGAGAGAGAAAGTTAAAGTCATTTGAAGCATACTCGAAAACCATCATCCTAGTGAAAGGTGCATTTTCTTTATAGAACCCAAGAAGATTAACAAAGTTCTTTTGATTCACTCTCGACAAGCTATCAATCTATGGAGTAGCAACGTAAAATGAACGATTTTAGGATGATTTCATTGTGGACATGAACACGGTTTATCATTGATTATTGTCTAACCTTTTTCATATATGTTAATTCTGCACGTTTAGACCACTCTTTTACAGAAACTATGGCAGTTGAAGTCACATCAATCTCTACGCCACTGGATAGAGTTACCTTATACAAAGTGGCCACACCATCATCCACTCTAATAATATTGTTGAAATCTTCACATGCAGTTTCTAGCTCACCTCGGTTCAACTTAGGCACCCCTACAAACAAAGCACAAACATATTTCAATTTAAAACAAAGGTAAAATTGTAAGATATGTTAAATATTTTCCAAATAAATTAATCTATTCAAAAGTAGGCCAAAATCATTATATATCAGTGGCTAGAATAAAGAGATGAAGCAAAAGCATACCTGTAACAAAAGCTTTCTGCAACTGCCCGCTCAATCCAGACTTCCAAGGACCAATATTTCTAGTTGTCCTGCTTCTGAAAATGATCAACATAACTGCTACAAGAATGAGAAGGAAAATTTCACTTGAAATTCCAATTATAAGCTTCATCGAGTTCCCAGAATTCCCATCGCGTTTATCATTTTGTTGACCAGGATTACTTGTCGCATGAGGCTTATTCTCTTGAACTGGGGGTACAGGAGCAGGGGATACTTTCTTCTTATTTGGTATAGCAGGAAACGACCTACTACTTCTGCTTATAATAATATTGCCTGATGGGGGTAGGGACCCTATGTTGGGAGGAATGGCAACAATATTACTATTGGACTGTTCAACTAGAACACGATGCCTTACATTATTCACTTCCTTGAGTGTGTTTTGGACGACACTTTGCTCCAATGAATCTATAAAATGCATTTGTCAATATCAGTGAACCGATATCAAGTTAAGAAACAATTTCAAAAATAAATTCGTCCATCACCTATTAGATATATGCAACCATCATCAGCATGAATCTGGAATGATTGACTAAAAAAAAAGGGATGGACGTTAAAAAGGTCAACAAGTGGTTCATTATTTTGCAATGTGAACATCAAAATAATGGCAAATTGAATATTTTCATCAATCAAGTATGAGTAACAGTGTAACACTTAAAATAACAAAATAATCATTTATATCTAGTACAACCACGTAAAGGGCAGGAATATTGTGTATCACAAATGAACAATTCAAACTAGGTAAGGGGGGATTATGTTACCAGTGCACACATTTTTTATTTGCACATCCCATTGCAGCTGAACCAGTAGTCGTGAGGATACCATCAAATCGCAAATCAGTTAGAAAACGAAGCTTCTCAATCTCCACAAGAATACTTCCTTCAAATCTATTATTACACAACAACCTAGAATGGAACATATATCAGTGAGCTAAATATTATTGTATTTAGTGGCATTCAAAATAAAATGGTGACGAAAATGTTGCTTACAAGCGTTTAAGACAATGCAACCCTCATAATTCTGCAGGAATCATTCCACTCAAGTTATTGTCCCTCAAGTCCAACACTTGTAGTAACATAAGCTGCCCAAAACGTGGAGGAATGGTGCCCAAGTCCATTGAGATTTCTACATAAGGCATAAGTTTATGGATTAAGCAAACATATCATACTAATATTCTGAATATTGAAAGCACACAATAGTACTTACATCATAACCACGTTACCATCCACACATTCAATCCCTGACCACATGCATGGATTAGAGTCATCATATTTCCAATTTGATAAAGCACCCAATGGATCAAAATCCAAATTCGCTCTAAATTGAAACAATGCAGAACCTGCATTCCCATTTTATGAAGTCAACTATTGCACAACAAATCATTAGACAATTTCACAAACACATTCGTTACCTTCAGAATTGAGTGACCAATATACACAGATTTCCAAAATAATAACCAAAAGCATGAAACTAGACAATTTCATTCCACAAGTAGTCCATCTACCACCCATTGCTTGAAGAATCGTTCGTCGTTGACGAGGAGGGACTCTCTACCAACAGCCAGGAGTATATACAAGGCAATCGCCAGCTTTATATTGCATAATAATCCTCCGAGCAATGTGGAATTACTCGGATAGAACACGAATATAACCACACTAACAATCCTCTACTCACTTACACCAACAAAACTATATTCCCAAAACTGCTTAGTAGATAAACAATCTAGTAAACAAAATTTGTGTCTCTCATATTCAACCAACTTTTAATTCAATTTGGCTACTAATAAAAGTAGCGTTGACAAGTGAAACTGTAGTTAATTTATGTTTATTATTTGTCTTTTTTTTTTTTTTTGAATTCTACTGAAAATATGTACTCATTTTTTTTTTTTTGGCTGAATATATATTGCTTTAAAGTTGAAAGTAAAAAACTGAATATATTGATCTGGCCTTTGGAAGAACTGCCCCCATTTTCCCCTCACTCTCGGCCATCAGTTTCGACTCTCGAGTGATGACAGCGCCTCAAGGCTTTGTGAAGGAAGTTATCAAGATTCACACAGAGAAGTTTTTTTTTTTTTTTTTTTTTTTCTGTCGTGCCCGGATTGACGAGACGCTTCATTCCTCACAATCTAGAGCGACTAACCCAATTCATGAGATCCGAGCTGGCTGACGAGACGCTTCATTCCTCAAAACTAATAGTATAATTTATTTTTTTATAAAAATTAACTACATCTTAAAAATAAAAAAAAAATCTAAAAATTAATTAACAAAAAAATCAATAATAAGAAAAAAAAATTAAGTAAACATTGAAAATATTTAAAAAAATAAAATAAAAAATCATTTAAAAATGGAACAAGCATTTGTGCCATAAGCTAGTGTCTTCCATCACGGCGAGGACGACCCCCTCGGTTTTATGGGGCTCAAGATAGTATAGGCCATTGCAAAAGTTACCCACTCCAATCACTTTCTTGGAGTGTAAGTCCTGCAATATGCAAAAATTACGAAGAAATGTAAAAACGCAATTCAAGTCACGTATGAGACGGCTAACAGATAGTAGATTGCAATGGAATTGAGGTATAAGTAGAACATTTCTTAAAATCAATACCCATTGCCAAGGAGAGTGGATCCTATGGCATGGACTAGAAGGATATCTCAATTTGGAATTTTGACGGATGGACTTGAACTCGACCGAATTACATCAAACAATATGCCACCATGACTCGTGATGTGCTCAATGGCACCGGAATCAACAATCCAAGCTTGGGACTCGCAAGAGGAATCTATCTTACGTTCTTTTTTTTTAATTACATTAAATACCCATCCCTTTTTCCCCTCCCCATGACTCGAACCCAGGATCTAAAGCTTAGGTAGTGGTGCTCTAACCACTTGAGCTATCCAACTTCGTCATCTATCTTACGTTCTTGAAATACATTCTCTTTGTGATCATCTTGACTCTATCAATTGGTCTGTTACTTGCCACTTTCTGCAACAATGACGCAGAAAGATCGAATCGACGCAATGGAGTAGATGATCGAATCCTTGGAAACCCAGTTTGGCGAGCGTGTGACAAACGTCGAAGACACCATATCCGCTGAATTTTCTTTACTCCGCAAAACCTTGAAGACACACGACGACATATTCGCTGTGATTATGACCAAATTGGAAAACATGGTCCCTGCCACTGCACCTCCACCGACACCAACTGTTCACCCCAAACCCCTCGACATCGCCTCTTCATCGTCCTCCCAACCGATTGTTCAACCGTCAATGATTGGTGCAACACCGGCCATGCCTTCAGTTTCTTGCTCAACACACAAACCCAAAGTCGACCTTCCCTTGTTCGACGGATCTGACCCAATCACGTGGCTCGCCCAGGTCGAACAATTTTTTCTCGTCTATCGTACCCCAATAACAGAACGCGTGCAACTCGCCCAGATCGCAATGACGGGGAAATCAATGTTTTGGGCCCAATGGATCTTGCGACGACAAGCAAACATTTCTTGGGATCAGTTTTCGCGCGAGTTAATTGACAGATTTGGGGATAGCTCTGCATTTAATGCGTATGAAGCAATATACGTAGCACGAAAAATGGTTCCTTGGAAGATTACTTGACACTCTATGAAGAACGGGTGGCCCAACTTCCATCACTTCCCCCCGAGCAGTACTTGGGAATGTTTCTCGGGAGCCTCCACGCATCCATTCGTAACCTTCTACTCGGCACAGAGTTGATAGACGTTTTTTCGGCAATCAAGGCGGCCCGCCGACTAAGAAGAATGAGTCGACCCTCCTCTTACACTACTCGGCCGTTCAAATCCACGTCAATATTCAAAACCTCTCCACAGAACCGCCCCTAACACTAACTGCCCCTCCATCTTCCGACGGCCCCGAACCGCCTGGCAGAGCAACCGTTGCTGCCCATAAACCGTAAGAATCATTCACGAACCGTCCCAACAGGAACGTTCGGCATCTGACTGCCGAAGAGGCTCGCGAACACCACGCAAAAGGAAAATGCTACCGATGTAGCCTTTCGTACACACCCTTGCATAAATGCCCAACCAAGAACTTTGCCCTAACGGTGGACGCGGAAACCGATGATGACCTAGATGCGAAAGATAATTGCAAAGGGGTTCGATGACTCCCCTCCGGACCTTAACGTGATGCAACTATCGCACCTGTCCTCCACGGGGTTCGATGGCGCCCAAACCATGAAACTCGTTGGCCACATCAACAACACACGGGTCCTTACTATGATCGACATCGGTGCCAGCCAATGTTTCATCTCGCGTGCTATCGCCAAAGCCCTAAACATCACCCCCAGCCAACAAACGACCTTTCGGTCATCCTCGGCGATGGCTCACGCCTATCCACTAAGAGAGTTTGTCAATCAATTTCGATCACCTTCGATACCCATTAATTTACACTTGATTGCTTTATCTTTCCATTAACAGGTGTCGACGTGATTTTAGGGGTAACATGGCTCTCCACGCTTGACGATGTTACTGCTAATTGGGCCTGCCTCTCCATGGAATTTGTCCATAATGACCAACGTGTTTTCCTTCGGGGCGACCCCCTGCTAACCCGAAAATGCTGCTCTTCCCAAGAAATAGCGTCCCTTGTTGCCACAGAACAATCATGGCTCATTTGGGTTCTTGACACCAAGGCAACCCGTAGATCAACTGTCCTTTCCGCCTAACAAAACAACGACCTCGACAACCTATTACAGCAGTATCCGAACATCACCCAACCACCCACGGACCTGCCCCCACCTCGGCCGACTGACCACCACATTACCCTTCAACCGGGGACGGCCCTATAGGTACAATCACACGCAAAAGGACAAAATGGAACGGTTGGTTGCAGATATGTTAAACGCCGGAATTATCCAATCCCGTTTGGCGTTTTTGTGTCGATTACAGAGAGCTTAACAAGCTCACTATAGCCGACAAATATCCAATTCTGGTGATACAAGAACTCCTCGACGAGCTACATGGCGCACACTGGTTTAGTAAATTGGACTTGAGGGCGGGGTACCATCAAATTCGAATGGCGCCGAAGGACGTGCCTAAAACGGCGTTTCGAACCCACTCCGGCCACTACGAGTTCCTCGTCATGCCTTTTGGAATATCAAACGCACCAGCCACCTTCCAATGCCTCATGAACGACGTCTTCCGCCCATACCTCCGCCAATTTGTCTTGGTATTTTTCGACGATATCCTAGTATATAGTCGAACATGGCAGCATCACTTACACCACCTCCGACAGGTACTTCCCACACTCCATGTCCATTCCCTTTTGATTAACCCAAATAAATGTGTTTTAGGAGACAATCAGGTGGAATATCTCGGACACATAGTCTCCGCCAAAGGCGTCCACGTGGACCCGACCAAGATCGACGTTGTCCTTCAATGACCGATCCCATTTTCATGCCACACATTAAGAGGTTTTCTAGGGCTAACATGTAACTACATACACTTCATAAAAAATTATGGGTCCATTGCGGCACCGTTGACCCAATTATCGCGGAAAGATGGTCCCCCTAAATGGCACTGGCCCTCAGATGCCGCAACAACCTTCCCCACCCTTAAAACCGCCCTAACAACATCCCCGGTGTTGCGGATGCCGGATTTCAAGAAGCCCTTCGTGATCGAATGCGACGCTTCGGGCTCGGGCCTTGGCGCGGTCCTTATGCAGGAGCAACAGCCGATAACGTATTTTAGCAAGCACCTGACAGGCCGTTTACTCACTAAGTCAGCATATGAGTGCGAGATGATGGCCCTCGTCCTCGTGTTACAACATTGGCGACCATACCTCCTCAGACGCCGCTTCGAAATTCGAACAAATTAGTGCAGCCTGAAACAATTACTCAACCAACCCCTCACGATGCCTACACAACAGAATTGGGCGGCCAAGTTATTAGGCTACGACTTCAAAATTAAATACAAAGAAGGTCCGACGAACAAAGCAGTCGACGCCCTTTCCCGCCTAGACGAACAGGCCGAAATGCAAGGAGTAATGCAAGGAGTATCCCTACCGGTGTGGCTCGACTGGAGTGACCTCCAGCGTCAGATACGTAACGATATGTTCCTCGTGAAAATTATTAATGATATATCCCTTTGCAGGTCGGCTCTGCCGCACTATACGATGAATCATGACGTGCTTTACTACAAAGGCAAACTGGTGTTGCCACGTTCGCCAACGTGGATACCCCAACTGATCCGAGAACATCACACGACCCCGACGGGCGGCCACTCAGGAGCATTTCGGACGTACTGACGTCTTGCAGCAAATATGTACTGGCCCGGGATGATGCGAACAGTTACCGACTTCGTCCGTGCTTGTGAAACTTGCCAAAGAAATAAATATGACGCAAAGTCTCAGGTTGGATTATGAAATCCACTCCCGATCCCCGCCCGGATTTGGGATGACATTAGTCTCGACTTCATCACAGGCCTTCCCCGCTTAGGAGGCACAGACTGCATTTTGGTCGTGGTGGACCGCTTCTCGAAGTATGCCCATTTTTGTGGTCTCCGACATCCCTTCACCGCTAAATTAGTAGCAGATTTGTTCGTAAAAGAAATAGTTCGACTGCATGGTATACCTTCGTCCGTCGTTTCCGATAGAGACCCAATCTTCATCAGTTCATTTTGGAGAGAATTGTGCAAACAATCGGGAATGACCCTCCGAATGAGCTCGGCATACCATCCGGAAACGGACGGCCAGACAGAAGTCCTAAACAGGTGTCTCGAAACATACTTCGATGCTTCACGTCCGAAACATAATTTAAAATTAATATTTAAATTTTAAAAATTAAAAAAATTTAATAATAAACCTTTTAATACATAAAATTAACAAAACAATTTGAATACATTTTACTTCCGTGATAAATTTATATAAAATATAATATACAATGTTATTTCATATACTAATATTTTTCGATATTTGACAAAATTTATCGATATTTATCGATATATATATATTATAAATATCGTGGAAATATCAATTTTTTTAATATCGATATCGATGACCACGAAAAATAGATATATCGTAGGCATAAGTAAAGTATTACTCCCTCCGTCCCGGAGGAACTTGCACCCTTGTAGTGGCACACATTTTAAGAAATATGTAAGAAAAAGTGTAATGATTGATGTTTTAGTTTTGTAAATTTTTATGAATAAAGTAAAAAGTAGATTAAGTGTGGAAAAGTAATGACATATGGGTAAATATGAGTATATTTTAAGGGTGAGGGTTGTGAAGATATTTTTTTTTATGGAGTGTGCAAATTGGTATGGGACATCCATATATGGAAAGTGTGCAAATTTTTATGGGACGGAGGGAGTAGTATATAAAACCCTATAAAGTACCCAACAATAATAAGGAAGTATTATAGAAGTATAGCTATATATGAGTAGATACACTCATACTCTTATTTAATATAAGGGGACAAGTACTCTTACAACACAATTATGATGCTCAACTTGGAGCCTTCGACATCATGTCTCCTATGAACATTGCATTTTGGCAAACCATATCATATTAATATTTACTATTACCAAACATTTTATTTCAACACACTAATCATGCTAATTTATGGCTTATTATCATATTGGTTTGACTAACTTAACCCCCGCGCCTTACAATATGAATTTAACGTTGATGTACTTTTCAAAGGGCCAAGAAAGTACATCTGCATTATACTGGTATGATTCTCAAATGAATTTGGGTTGTGATTGAGATCTTACATTTTTTTAACGAGAGAGGGTTATGTGAAATATATAAAGTTTCAAAAGGCGGAAATCAATAGTCGTGCAGATTGACGCCGTCTAGATTGCCTTGTCAGCAGTCCAAATTTTTTTTTTTTTAACATTTTATTTATAAAATTCTTTAACAATAAATACGAAATTCTAATTTAATTAAAGTAGAAAACCACAAAAATTAAAGTTCCTAAAAAAATTAAAACTTATAAAAATAATATTAAAAAATATAAAAATACAATTGTATTATTATGTGAACACGTATGTGTTAGTATATATATCACATAAACTTGTCCATACGATAACATATACATATTCATATGGTACATAACACATGTAAACTATTCAAAACTATGTTATTAATTATATAAATACAAAGGTGTTATTGTATATATAAAAAAAGTGTTACTACATTAACAAAAATAAATAAATCTATATTTAAAAAGATGGTAAACATAATAAAAAAAAAACACACACACACAAAAAAAATCAGATGTAATTGAAACGTAACATGAGATATGCTAAACATAATTTGAAAACACGAAGAAATTGCCATAAAGATGCAAAGAACAAGGAAGTGGGTAAGAGGAAATATTGTATAGATTTTGTGTGACACGTATCCCTTTTAACCCATATTTTAAAATTTTGGGTAGAATATTCCTTTTTTTTTTTTCAAATTTTTTTGTTTTTAAAAGAAGTGATAATGTTTAATTAAAAAGTGATAATATTTTTAACAAAAGTGACTATCACTTTTTACTTAAACATTATCACTTTTTTTTATCTGAGGGTTAAAGAAGACCCGCCGTTTCACGAAATTGTCTCACCCAAGACTAGCTCTAGATATTAAAATAATACCTCGTCATTAAAATATATACTTCCATAGCCAATAGGGACATAAAAAGATTTAATTAAAGCATATATAACCAAGCACAAATTATGGTTCTACTTTACTTACACCATTCTTTCA
This sequence comes from Galeopsis tetrahit, assembly GCA_963675135.1. NCBI lineage: Eukaryota > Viridiplantae > Streptophyta > Magnoliopsida > Lamiales > Lamiaceae > Galeopsis > Galeopsis tetrahit. The sequence goes on from OY776133.1 coordinate 64,967,984, forward strand.
ATAATAATTAAAAAAAAAAAAAACTACAAAGAAAAGGATTCGATCCTAGTTATTATCTATCTAGTTAGAACGAAATTCTTGGTATGAGAAAACAATTCATGAAGTCGTGTTTGGGCCAAACGCGAGTTATCAAGAATCTGAAATGCATGGCCAACACCTTTACACACTACTTTCTCAACTTTCACCCCTTTCCTTGCCAAATTTGCACACCACTCCAAGTTCCTATCTTTCAATATATCCATCTCCGATACACACACCATAACATCCATCCCCCTCAGCTCCGCCCCATCCCCCGCGCCCATCGGGTTACACCACGGATGGTCGCGGTCGGCCCCAACGGGCAGTGCTAGCCGCCAGTACGTGTCAGAGGCGGCTAGCGTGAGGGCGGAGCGAGGGGGCTGGACCATGTATTTCTCTGAATGAGTCCTCGCTTCGCCCCCGATAAACGGTTGAATCAAAATCAACCCCTTGATCTTGATCGCCGTCAGCTTTACTCTGACGGCGACATTGTAGGCGATGTTCGCCCCGGCGCTATCTCCGGCGAGGAAGATTCTAGAAAAGTCACATTTGTTAGCCCATCTTTGGTTGCTAATGACACTCTCTTGTTGCTTTATCCACACCAGGGACTTGACGCCGTCGTCGTATGCCGCCGGAAGAGGGTTTTCCGGCGCGAGCCGGTAATTGACCGAGACGACGGCGCAGTGGGTTTTGGAGGCTAGTTTTGCTAGGAATTCATGGTAGCAACTCCAAGAGGCGGAGCCGACGCAGAATCCGCCGCCGTGGAAGTATACTAAGAGAGGGAGTTTGGCGGCGGCGGCGGTGGGGATATAGAGACGTGACCAAAGGTTGGTGTAGTTGTGAATGATGATGTCTGTGCACGTGACACCTATGTCTGGAGGCAATGAGCATGGGACACATGGCACGATCTGGGGGCGTTCCACGTGACCATCTTTGTGTACTCGAATGAGGCCATTGATTTCTTCGGAAACTAATCGGTTTGGGGATTTTTTGATTTGGAGGGTGAGAGTTGGGTCTATGGTGGCGGTAGCCATTTAATTTTTTGTGGTTAATTGATGAGATATATATATAGATGCAAAATTTAGATGTTTTGGGACAAAAAATTGTGGGTGATTATGGTCTCTATTTATACACCAAAGTCAATGGAGAAAAAGATAAGATTATGTCAATGGAGAAAAAAGATAAGATTGGTAGTGGGACATATATGTGATGAACAATTAATCTTACTAATGTGTCATATAAATGAGAGTATATGTGTCGGTTATAGTGTTGAATTATTTAATTTGTTTATGTGTTAAGTTAAAAAACTTTATAATAATGTGGATTTTATATTGATTTTGATGGATAGAACACGAGAAATGAAATAAGAAAATTATGATTCTTAAGGATCTTTGATTCTTCATGTGTGATCTCGCAAATTACTTTCGATAAAAATAAGTTAAAAAAAGAGATTATCAAATAAAATACCCCCTCCATCAGAGGCTAAGTATCTCATTTTATTGTTGCAGAATGATAGGAAAAAGAGTAGAAAAAAAATAGACATAAAAAATAAAAAAGATAAAAAGATAGTTGAGTGTTGATAAAATTCTTTACTTTGCTTTATTCATAAAATATTACAAAACTATTCCACAAAATTTTTATTTACAAGAATACAAGTCATTTTTTACTTTACTTTATACACCTATCTATAAAAATTATTTTGAAATGGGAGAAATATATTATACTTTATTTTATAAGTACATTAGTTGATAACTTAAGTGCAAGTGCATGCACTCCAACGCACATAATACCTAACCTTTAGCCAAAGCATGTAAAAAGTAAAACTTTGCCAATATTACACTTTTGAAAGTAATTAGAACCCAAAAAAAAAAAAGTTTATTTGGAAACATGTACTATTTTAATTTACAAAAGTCAAAAGTATAAGCAGAAAATTACAAAGCTTCCACAAACGCATATGTTGCGGTAGGGGCCGGTCAACTTCGAAACTGCCACGTGTCTTCATGTAGACCGGGAGTAGTCCCCCATTTTATATTTGAATTTTGAATTGTTGGAAAATTTATAATTATAAAAGTTAATACTCTTTTCCCCATCAAAAGTTTTTACATTTGTCATTAGAAGTTTACATGCTCCTAAATCAAAATAATTATTACAATCTTCATTCTTGAAATATATACATATTTAATCTTCATGTCTTTTAAGTCTCGATGTTCGATCCTTGGACCGACTAATTTAGGGGATCAATTTCACTGTTCACTTACAGGAACCCATTTAAAATTAGAGTTTTACATTTGAATTGATCCTTTAAAAATGGTTTGCATTATTAGTTTTTATACCTACCATACGTTCAATTCATTATATATATAAAAATTTATAAAATTACCCTTCAACACACTAATAATTAAATTTTCTAAAAAATCGGTGTCAAAAAAAAAAAAAAACACGCAAGCTTCCAGGAACGGAGGGAGTAAATTATGCATTAAACTTCTTTGGGCAGCTGAGCTGTCTCCCTCAAGTGAGTTGCATGTGGAGTTTATTTGATTGATTAGTGTTCACATTTCACATAGAAGACGCATATTCTTTTTGACAAGTGCTTTAATTTGTCTTTTTTATGGCAATTAATGTAATGTTTTAATAGCTAATTAAGACATATTATGTCTTCTTGTGAAACACATTTTTTTTAATTGTCGTGTAGCTAGCCACATATTACGGTCTAAATTAAGTTGAACCATTATTTTTTCCAATTAATTTGTCAACTAAGTTAGGTACGTAGTTGAGGTTATTTTTTTTTTTTTTTTTTGGATTAATTCTAAATAAATACACCACCTTTTATTTTAGTATCAATTTAATCACGATTTTTACAATTATTGTAAAAAATTACAACCTTCATCGTGGTAAAATTAGATACACATTTTTTTCTCCGACCAACAATTGATGATGTGGTTTACCGGAGCTTGCTACGTCAGATTACACATATTCTTTTTTATTTTTTTTTATTTTCCACATCAAATTAAATTTTATATAAATAAAAATAAAACTTTATAAAAATAAAACTTCGTTTCATCATTATTATTTTTGTACATAAATAAGCCTATTTTAAAAAAATTATAGGTAAAAGTTATAATTTCAAGCACAATGTATGATATGTTATTGTTCTATGTAAATCAACTCAACGCAAAATCTTATATAAAATTATTTTATTCAATATATATGGTTAATTAAGGTAAATTTGGGATAAAAATTTGTTGGTCAAACCTTGGTCAACACATGTCAACGTAATACAAAAAATTCACTCTGAAATATTATTTTACTATATGGTCAAAATTATACTACTACAAAGTTAAAGTATTGTCACTCCAAAGCTGAAAAAGTGTAATACTATAAGTTCAAAAATATTCTTGTATTGTACGTAACTTAATTTTCTGGGCTAATTTGTCAGATTATTTTTGGACTTATAGTCACAATATTTTGGCCTTGTTGTATCTGAATATTTTTTGGCTTGTAATAATATATTTTGACCTTGTAGTACAATATTTTATGATCTTATAGTAATATTTTTTTGGCCATATAGTAGTAGAATATTGATACTACTATAAAGTTAAAATAGTTTATTATAAGACCAAAATATTATGCTATTATAAAACCAAAATTATGCAATTATAAGACTAAAATATATTTAAAAATATTCTGGACATTTTTTTTTATTTTTTTTTGTAAATGTGTCAAAATATTTTTGGACTTGTAAAAATACATTTTGGTCTTGTAATAATAATACTTTGACCTTATATTAAATCACATGCTTGCGACTTGTAAATTTTTTGAACATTCGGAATACAAATTTACAATTCGCAAAGTTTTAAAAATTGTCACAAATCATGCTGAATACCTTTCTTGACTTTAACAATTAAATAGCCTAACTACAATGATCCAAGTGATGATAAAAGATATCTTAGATCGTATTTGGCGCCACTTAAACAAGATTCTAGTGTAGAATTTTTAACATATTTCAAGAGATTTCAATGTGATAGCATACTCTTTAGTAAAAATAACAATTAACTTCTTGCGATTGGACCGGAGAAGATATCCTTCTACATATTAAGGAATTAGCCTCTCTCTTTGATCCTTTGATTTAAGGAATTAGCCTCTCTCTTTGATCCTTTGATCTGTGTTGTCTCCAATTGCTATGAGAGCTTATATACCCGTGCATATTTTACTTAATAAAATCAAGATTGGCATGATTTAATTCCATATCTTAAATATCAAGATCTATCGAATTATTGACAATTAATATTATCACCAACGAATAAACACAAAATTTCAATACAAAAACGTTGTACTTTTACATTTTTTAAAATAACATAAAAGCTATCAAATTTCACTCAAATCTTCAATTAAAAACAATTTTTGGTTCCACGTTGTAGGCTCAGTAAAAAAACAAAAGAAGGACGCGTAAAAAAATGGAAATGGTGGGCACGACTACAAGTGGGGTTAGATATTGTAGTCAAAAGTGGTGCACTACTCTCATCAAAATTCATGACATTTTAGAATATTTTAATTAAATATGTGTGTGGGCCAAATATATTACTAATAGCATGACAAATATATAGGTGCAACATTATTGTCGACTAGAATATATATAGACGTCATTCCTCCGTCTTCGTGAAAGCTGTCCTAAATAATTTTATTAGTAGTGAAGTAATTGAGAAAGAGAAGAATATAATGAAACGTGAAAATAAAATGTGTAAAAAAAAAAAAGGAACGCATAATTTTTATTGAAATGAACAAAAAAAAAATGAAAATTGAATAGTTCTCCCTTGTTGAATGGAGGGAGTACATTATTGAGCAAGATGATGCATCTCAAGTCAAAAAAACAGACAACCTAACTTCAGCTTGTCCCCCATCAACATATATATGATTTGATACATATGGAGATCATTCTTGAATTGTTTAGAGGTCAAATTCCAACATAATATTTTATATTTTTAATAAAGTTTATACCCCACCTCCAAAATATTTGTGGTTAACATTAAAATTGTGGGAGAAAAAAAAAATCAAAATTTTAATAAATTCAGAGCCCCAACGGTACTTTACCTAATAATTTTGGAGATCTTGATACAATTAATTACTCCTTCCCTACCAAAATAGATTATAGATGCATATTTATTTGAGAATTATTTATTAGTAATTTTTCTTATTAAGAGATATTAAAAATTATTTATTAGTATTAAATGAGATTAAATTATTTAGAATTGAATGGTCTTTTAGTGAGGATTTGATGATCTTTTCAACTTTATTCTAAAAATAATGATATCATATGACATATGGTATGATTTTAAGATATTTGAATATATAGTTAAAATGATTAAATTCCTTTATTACTTAAAAAAAAAGACACATTTAATCTGAAATAAATCTTTTGGACAAATGATGTCTAAGATTGTAGCAAATAACCCACCCACCCCTCCCTCCCCCAACACACACTTATATGTTATCAAGTTCATTTTGTTTATCATCATCAGCTTATTGCTTGAAATTAGACCACACAGCTTAAGTTTCGATAAACTATGGATTCACATAGCAAAAATAATTAAAATGAATCTTTCATTTACATTGATTATCTAAACTTTAATATCTGGAGAGAAGACCAACGAGTAAATAATTTAATAGGTGTAGTTGCTTTCAGTGGAATTTATACACATGACTTGGAAGTGAGCCTAACAGTCTAGCTAATACCATGGATGAAAGAGTGGTATATTTCATTTAAAAGTTCGAACTTGTGAAAATGTGTAACATTAATTTATTTATATTAATTGTTTTATTTAAAAATAGTTGTATTATAATTATAAAAGAAATGTAGAAGATATGGAATATATGCTGCAGAACCAAAAAGAATAAAGAGAAGTGAAGTATGTATAGATATTGTATTGAGAACAAAATCTTGCAAGTACATGCAAATGAGCAACTATTTATCTTTATTCTTCATTCTTTTTGACCATTCACATCTATCACATTCACATGTAAGAAAAGATCGAGGATTAATTTCAATTCTGACCTCAACATGCATCCCATTCTCGAATCTCTTCGACTTTGGATATATATTTCAAAATTTTCACAATTTTCTAGGTCAACTATGTACATATATATTTCTAAGAATAGATCAGGATAATTATTTTAATTGCATTGTGATGATCGATTGCATTGCGATTATCATTTTTAAGAAAATAAATACTACACCCGTTTAAAAAGATGGAGAGAAAAATATATTTCAATTATCAAGAAAAAGAGATATATAAAAATAATAAATTAAAAGAAAAATGATAGAAATTACATAGGGACTTAGGGAGATTAGTGACAAACTTTTTGAAATAAAATTTAAGATTAAAAGTGACATTTAAAAAAAAAAAAAGAGAGTATTATATATTACTCCCTCCAACCCTAAATAACTTATGTTTTGAGATTTTAGAGTGAAATTAAGAATAACTATAGTAAATACATCATTATTTAATTTGAGGGGATGATTTACTCTAGGGAAAGAGAAGGAAAATAAGAAAATTAATTAATTTGTTATTAAATTTTCATAATTTTTAAAATTGATCAATATATATATTTAATTTAATTTATAAATTTAAGGTCTCAATATTTTTAATCTCAATTTTACTATATTTCAAGTTTTTCTAAAAAAAAAAAAAAGGTTTGAATAGTTTTTACTATCTTAAGCTTAAAGGATAAAACTCTTTTTAAGAGTTAGCAAACACCAAGGATATTTAAGAGAGTAGTACATGTAGAATCTTGACCAAGACTGGAGATCATATTCCAACATTTATATTATCCACAAATTTTTTTTTTTTTTTTTAAAGTTGAAGTCGCCACCCAAATTTCCTACTCCCCTTTCGATCTCTTCAATGAATTCGATCGCAAATATATCCACTAATTTAAAATTTTCTCTCAAATATGAGATTACTAGTGTAATACCCGCGTTTTACGCGGGGTTGAAATAAATTTATATTAATATATTTTTATTTATTAATTAAAAAAATAATATTTGAAACATACATAGTAAAAAATCAAAAATAAAATGTTGTAGCAATATATATTACATCATGTTGTCGCAATTGATGTTCTGGGTATGATGTTAACTTTTTCCGATATTTCCATTCATATTTCCTATAGTTTTCTGATTCTAATTTCACCAAAATGTTTTTTAAAATATAGTCTGAGAATGGCGTTTTAACACTTTGAAAAAAAATGTTAGTGTTTATTTGTGCTAACATGCATGGGATCATCTCACTTTGAAAAAGATAAGTGTTTATTTATGTCACAAAAACTTGTATGCAATATTTCATATTGCCACGTTTAGTAAATGGGCTCAATATAGAATTGGGCTATTAAATTGGGTCAACCTCTTTATTAAATTTTAATCAACTCTAATAATTTTATCTGCTCCGCCCTAATTTCTAGATTTTAATTTATAAATTTTATTTTATTAATTTTCAAATTTAGTGACAAGATTTTTGATATGTAGTATTATACACTTCTTATGTAGTAATATTTTATATTTAATGAAGTAACGTTTTTTTTTTACATGTAGTAATATGTTTTTTTTTTAAAATATGTTGTTATATTATCTTTTTTTCTATTCAGATAATAGTAGTTAATATTGTTTATACATGTAGTAGTTTAATTATGTTATTTTAGTAAATCATTTTTTCAAATGTAGTGACAAGTTTTTTGATATGTGGTATAATACATTTTTCACGTAGTAATATTTATTATTTAATGAAGTAACATTTTTTGTACATGCAGTAATATATTTCTGTTCATGTATTTTTTTAAAATTTGTTGTCATATTATCATTTTTTATATTGATGTAGTAGTAGTTAATATTGTTTATACATGTAGTAATATTTTTTATTTTATGAAATAACATTTTTTTGTACATGTAGTAATATGTTTCTATTCATGTATTTTTTTTAAATCGGTTTTAAGAGAAATATTTATGTGATTTAATATTTTATTCAAATAAATTTATTTATTTTAATTAATATACTGTACATATTTTATTAGACCCGCAAAATTAGTTTAAAATTTTAACTTTTGTTAATTGGGCTTAGTGTTTTGGGCTTTTGCTTAAATTGTGTAAGATGTATGCATGAAATATTTCATGTAAGACTAACCCTATTTATGTTAATTTGTGAATAGTCTCACCGTAAGACTATGTCACACAAATTATTATCATTGAATACGTCATCTGATAATTTGTTTTGTGAGTACGTATTAATAATAAGCACATTTTAAAGTTAACATAAATTATTTGTTTATATTATATTTTATTGAGATTAATATAAATTGAAAGCAAAATAAATAAATGGTAGTTAGTATCTGTTTAACTTTAACCTCATGCATAATTAAGTGATTATCAACACTAAAAAAGGAAAAAACAAATACATGAGAACGTAGGATCAACAAATAAGACGAAATAAAACAGTATATATATAAGTTAATATATTCATTTATTCAATAACAAAATACAATAGACATGAGATTCTCATTACAATATGAGAGAGAAAATAATCATATTCATTGAACAATTTTGTTTAGAATATTATGTAAAAACTATGATCGGCATAAAACTGATCGAATGCTTCGGTAGCTCGACATTGATAAACATTTTGGTTGCCTATTCATCCTCGGAAATATGTTTTCCCACAAGAAACAAAAAAAATGTAAATTAAGCATATCCTAAATTTTAATAATAAAATTTGTAGGGATGATTATCCTTACGTGCTGTAAAATTATTGTAATCAGAGGCTCAAATTAATTGTCAAACCATATATGCACATGATCTATGAACTATTTAATTGTACGGACATGTCAAATATCAATAAATGTAGATTTATTCATAAATTATGAAATTCAAATTTAAGAACATGTTAATAAAATGTAGATTTATTCATAAAATTTCACTACCTAATTTTCTTAAAGGTATTAGTCAACAATTTAGATTTACATATCTCTATAAATCTTTAAATTATTTAAATACATAAAAAAAAGTAATTAATACATTCATAAAAGTCATAAATAGATTTAAAGATAATATAGATTTGATTAATATATAAATTTAATAAATTGATGATTATCGATAATAAAAGTCATAAATAGGTATAATTTTTTTTTTTTAATGTATACAATGGTTACAATCTAATTTGTTGATATGCATATTAGATCTTAATTTCACCAAGAATTTTGAGCTAACTAATTTAATATAGTATAACTAACACATTTAATTTATTTGAAGTGAAATTAAGTATTATATATGATCAGATCAGACGTGTTACATCAAAACTTCTAGAAGTGATAATTCTAATCGATCTATAGAATTGATGAAAGAAGATAAATGGGGGAATAATTCTAATTAGTATGCAATTAAATTATATTTTAAATTTAATATATTAAAATTAGTTAAATATCATACATAGCATAATTTACGCAACATAATATGTACACTTTCTATGCCACAATTCTTACCTATTATTTCGATATTTTAGTAAAAGAATATGTAAATATTTCAAATTAGACTTCATTGCATAATATAAAAACGTTCAATCTAATTTGTTAGACTCCACTAATTATATAAAACATACATTAAAAGGTATTGATTGGTAAAAATTTCTATTAAAATGTGATGTATTATAAAAATTAGATTATATTTCTTTGATTATGTTTAGCTTTATATTGATGGTCAAAATTGAAAATTTAAATAAATCTACATAATATATTAGAAGATAATATATATTTTTAATTAATTGATAAAAAAATTAAAAAAATATTAATTGATAATAAAAGTCATAAATATGTAGAATATATATATATTAAACGTATATAATGGTTAGTTTTTTTTTTTTTTTTTAAAGGATATATAATGGTTAGTTTTTACAATCTAATTTGTTAATGTGCATATTAAATTTTAATTTCACCAAGAATTTTAAGTTAACTAAATAACATTCGATTTAATTAATATTTTTATTACTTTTTTTTTTGAATTACAAAAAATACTCATTCCTTTTCCCCTCCCAATGACTCGAACCCAGGATCTAAGGCTTAGGTAGTGGTGCTCTAACCACTTGAGCTATCCCACTTTGTCGATAATTTTATTACTTAACAGTGTTAATTTTGTTATTAAAAAAAAATCTAAGTTTTGCTATTGTAAAGTGGAAACTTGTTAGTGAAAAATGTAGTTTTTTTTTATTGAAAAGTGACAATCTTATTACTGAATATTATTATTGAAAAATTGTAATTTTGTTACTGAAATGAAAAGTGTTGTTCTTTTTTATTGAAAAGTGGTAATTTTGTTACTGAAAAAGTGATAACTATTATTATTGAAAAGTGGTAATTTTGTTACTCAAAAGTGGTAACTATTACTCCATTATTGAAAAGTGGTATTAAAAAAAACATTGAAAGGTTGTATTTAAAAAAAAAAAAACTATTATTATTGAAAAATGTTAATTTTGTTACTAAAAAGTGGTAACTATTATTATTGAAAAGTGGTAATATTGTTATGAAAAGTGTAGTTCTTAGAGATTATTCCCTACTAGAGTCACTATTACTACCCATTAAGCAAATAGAAACACCAACTTTAATAATTATCTAATAGAGTTAAATTAAAGCCAAAAAACCCATAATGCCCTAAATCTAATTATTTAAATTAATTGCCTGATTTTAAACTAAATCGAATTTTTGAAATTCCATAAAATGAGCAACTAGTTAATTCCTAGAATTTAGGTTATGATAACAGAAAGTCACTCACTTTCCAAATTTGAAAATTAAATTATCAGATTCTTTGTTATTCCCTAAAATCGTTTCTGTAAAATTGCCCAATTTCCATTTTCAAAATCGATTTCTGAGTTTCGTATATGCACTGAAATTTTCCAAATTGAATTTTCAATCTCGAAAAACCATCCAAGAATAACGGAGGAGATAGAGTCGGGTAGCGCCGTCGTAGTGCCGTTATTCTGTTCCATATCGACCGAAGTGGCGCCGTTCTGTTCCTCCTCCCGCTGTCTCTTCACCGGCAACTCAGTCACGGATTCAGTCCCTTCTGCCATTGAAGGATGTGAGTGAGTGTATATTCATGCAGTGAGTGTGTGGGAGATGATCGGAGGTATTCAATACTTTTCTATTGCTTTTTATCGTTCGATTATTGTTCATATCATCAAATCAATCATTGATAGTATGCACATGCACTAAATACTGCATTGACACATATCCTACATGTGCATTAACTTCTGCATTTGAAACATGTACAGACATGTCGACTCTTGTGCACAAACATATTCTACCGATATTTAAGTGTTTAAATGATATGCACCTACTCATGCATATTATTATGTATGCACATGATATATGTCATACGGATATGCAATGTCTTAGTTGTTGATAGTTTACGTGGTTTTATAGTTAAAAGGTTACAAGTTCATATGAATATGCATTCGACACTGCATATATGTGGGTTGAAATGCAGATTTTCAGAATCCCTTAACTTAACAAAATTAAACGAAATAAATGGAGAGACCTACCTTTTAGGAAAGTTTTTAAATTTTAGAAGGTGATAGATTTTCGGGAATTCGAGAAATTGCATTTAAGAATTGATTGGATGTTTAGTTGACTAATAATTGTGTATTTTATAAATTCGAAATTTCAAAATATGGTGGAAGGGCATAATTGACAAAAAATTTAAATTTTGACTCTATTAGATTGAAAAAATTATGCTAGGTTCTATTAGAGAAAAGATGGTGTGAGATGACTCTATTAGTTATTTACCCAAAAGTGGTAATTTTGTTACTGAAAAAGTGATAACTGTCATTATTGAAAAGTGGTAACTATTACTCCCTCCGTCCACAAAAAGTAGTCTCATTTGCCTTATATTCTTTGTCCACCAAATGTAGTCTCATACACTTTATGAAAACTATCACCCTTCAATCATCACTTAATTACTCAATTTGCCATCAACTTTATTCACAAACAATCACTTTATTCACAATGGACCTCACAATACCCTATAATACCCTTATTTTATCTATTTTATCTACTTTTTTCTTAACACTTGTGTCCCTCCTCCATGGGACTACATTTGGTGGATGGAGGGAGTATTATTGAAAAGTGGTATTAAAAAATTGTATTTAAAAAAACATTGAAAGGTTGTATTTAAAAAAAAAAAGTTATTATTATTGAAAAGTGTTAATTTTGTTATTGAAAATTGGTAACTATTATTATTGAAAAGTGGTAATATTGTTACTGAAAAGTGTAGTTCTTATTTATTGAAAAGTGGTAATTTTGTTACTGAAAAGTGTAACTTTATTACTTAAAAGTGGTAATTTTGTTATTAAAAAACGGTAATTTTATTACTTAAGAATCTAAGTTTTGCTATTGTAAAGTGGAAACTTGTTAGTGAAAAATGTAGTTCTTTTTTATTGAAAAGTGACAATCTTATTACTGAAAAGTGGTAACTATTATTATTGAAAAATGGTAATTTTGTTACTGAAAAGTGTAGTTCTTTTTTATTAAAAAATGGTAATTTTGTTATTGAAAAAGTGATAACTATTATTATTGAAAAGTGGTAATTTTGTTACTCAAAAGTGGTAACTATTAGTATTATTGAAAAGTGGTATTAAAAAGTTGTATTTAAAAAAACATTGAAAGGTTGTATTTAAAAAAAAAAAACTACTATTATTATTGAAAAGTGTTAATTTTGTTACTGAAAAGTGGTAACTATTATTATTGAAAAGTGGTAATATTGTTACTGAAAAGTGTAGTTCTTATTTATTGAAAAGTGGTAATTTTGTTACTGAAAAGTGTAACTTTTATTATTGAAAAGTGGTAGTTTTGTGCATGTTACACTACTTTAACCACTAGGACAGTAATTACATTTTTACAAATTTTTGCTTTATTAATATATAGTGGTTGACCTATGTATTAGTGTGCACGGTATACACTATGTACAGGAGACCAACTCCAAATCATATTAGAAAGGAAAAAAAGAAGTTATTTTGTGAATTCTTAATGAGAAAATAATTATGAATGTTTGAACATGGACAAAAGATTATGGAAATATGATCTCTATCATATATGAGAGATATATAAAATAAAATTAAATATAAAAAAGATTTTAATATTTAATATGAATAAAATTAAATATTAATTTTTTTTATTGATGTGGCATGTCACGTAAGCAGTGGACACCACTATATCTCTCCCGTTAAACTGAATATCTGAATTTTAGGAATTAGATTGGTTCTATGATTTTTAGGAATTGTGTTTTTTCCTTTTTAGTGAATGGGAATTCCAGTCACTCTTTGCCTATATTAGGATGTAACTTCATCATTTTGAATAGACAAAAAGAAGACTGAATTCTTCTTCATGGTATCAGAGTCAACCTCTGAACCTTAATCATATTTTTTGTGACCAATTCTTCACCATGACCAAGTGCGGCATGGCTTCTCAATCCTCCTTCGCAGGAGTCACATCATCCCAATTCATTCACTAAAGATCAGATTGAGGCATTGCAGAAAATGCTTAGTCTAGTCACCAGGCTAATTCGACTTTTGTGCATCGTAAGTGTATACCACGTGGAGCACATAATTCGACTTTTGTAAGTGTTTTGAACGTACAGTTTGATGAACGCGGGCTGGTTATTTTACGGTGATTAGAAGTTGAATTTAGTCTAGTTTTATTGCATGGGCCTATAAATCAAATAAGATAATCAAACGATCACACATGGATATTTGTTGAAACAATTTTACATAATTACGTGTTGCCTCAATTTAATTCGAATACTGTTACAACAAATGAAGATCTATAATTTTGTTTGACCTTCAAATCAAAATCAGTTTAAGGTGTGAAGAAGAGGAGGCAATAAAAAAATGAAGTACAAAGGAAGAAGCAACTTTGAGGGCGGGAGTAAATATGTATGGGCAATCACTAAATTTGTTAGTAATTCTATGTTACTATCATACGTTGTTTATAGCTTTTGATTTTGGATGATTAAAAGTAAATATCTCTTGGTTTTGCTTAAATAATTAATTTTTTTAAGGTTTGGAGTATGATATTGGATGGATATTCAAAAATACAACCGAGAACAATTTAATCATAGTAGAACTTCAGTGAATAATTATTTTTTTAACTTATGATAATTTGTTTACTCTCATCTTTGTTTTACACAACATATTAATTTGTTTACTCTCATCTTTATCACCCATTGGTGGGTGCCCTCCAGTATCTCACCATTACTCGACCTGATTTATCCTTCTCGGTAAATCATGTCAGCCAGTTTCTCCAAGCGCCGACTAGCGACCACTTCTCGGCAGTGAAGAGGATTCTTCGCTATGTGAAACACACTATCGAATACGACATTTCCTTCACTCGCCGACCAGACTCTTTCGTGGTCGCCTACTCAGATGCTGACTGGGCTCGATGTGTGGAAACTCGTCGATCCACCTATGGTTACTCGGTTTTTTTAGGTGGAAATCTGGTGTCTTGGAGTGCCAAGAAACAACCCACCGTTGCTCGCTCCAGCTGTGAATCGGAGTATCGTGCCTTAGCCAACGCCGCGACCTAGGTCATTTGGCTAACTTCTCTGCTCCGCGAGCTTCGCATTCCAATACTTGCTCGCCCTGTTCTTCTTTCCGACAACAATTGTGCCCTTTTTCTCAGCCAAAATCCAGTGGCTCACAAACGGGCAAAGCACATTGACATCGACTGTCATTTTGTTCGCGAGCTCGTCACCTCTGGCAAGCTGTCCACACAGTTTGTCCCCACACATCTCCAGCTTGCCGACATTTTCACGAAGAGCCTTCCTTGCCCGACGTTTAAATTCCTTCGTTCCAAGCTCTGTATTTTTTCTCATCCCACACATCGCTTAACGGGGGATATTAAGGAATAGTCAAACATTCCTTGTATATAGGACTTGATTGTTGTATTTACCTTTTGTATTTATCTTTTCCTAAATTCATGTAATTAGGTTACAATATAATTACCACTATAAATACAAGTCATACCTCACTCACCAATTCAACGGTGATCATATCTCATTGTTCACATGTACCCTTGATGATTGCACAACCTATAAAATAAGAAATTAGTCACGTAACATTAACATTATAGTAATTATAAAATGACATTGTAAGCTAAGAAACACTTACATTTGCCCCATTATGATACATTCTTTTTCTACTACCTCCTGAGTTTTCTATTTCCTGGCTACCCTATAAAATAAAAAGTAAACCAACAATAACAATGAGAGGATAATAAATCAAATCATAATTGAGTTATATGATTATTAACAACTTACTGATAATTCTTGGTTACCCCGGAAGGGTTGGTTGATGAATCTAATTCTTGGTTACCCTTGAAGGTTGGTTGATGAATCACCAAATGTTCTAGAAGATGCATCATTCTGACCTATTACAACAGATAAATATAATAACATAATTTAGTGATACAAAAAACTTAAATATTAAATTGAAATAAGAAATACATATTGTACATACTCGTAAACGTTATAGAAACTTACCAAGTATTGGGGTGCAGAAGCATTCTTGTTCCTTTTAGACATCTCCAGTTCTTCGTGCAAACTCAAAATCACTCTCGATTTTTTTATTTCTTAGTCACACACCATGAAAGTGTGCTGTGGTGTATGTATATGAAGTGTTTAAGTTTAATAAAATAATGTTGTACTAAATGTTGTGACAATTGGTACAACACTGACTCTAACAGAATATCAGAAATTATGATTCACACAGCGGAAGACTTGAAACACTAAAAACAAACGTGACACAATGGAAATAATTTTTAACATAGATTTTATAAATAAAAATCTATGCTAGCCTTACGGCGAAATTCAATACTTATCTTCAAGTACAAAAGTTGTGTGAAATGTTACAGCATTAACATTCACAACAGAAACTACAAACGAGGCAGGTGCCTTGTTCTAAAAACGAACTAAGTGTATAAGGTATACACTGTCGAAATGCCTAGTCTATCTAATGATTACACTCTCAATAGATAAGAAGACACACAGCCATACGGGTGGGATACGAACGTATGAACTAAATGGTAAAACTACTGGCCACAATTCCTAACAGGGATATACGCTCGGTCTAGGAAGTTGATGGGGTGCTGATTCTAGAGGCTTCCACAATGAGATCCTATTTTTTAGGAACTCAACTTCCATGATCTTTCTAGATCCTTCTTGAATGCTCCAGGTCGTTCTAAATGGTTCCAGGCCGTTCTAGCATGTTCTTCAATGTTCTGGAATCTTCCAGGTTCCAGATCCTTGTAGAAGCTTCTAGAACCTGCCAGAAATGCGACAACATTTAGATCAACATTTAATGTAGCATTTCAGAAAAGACTTAGAAAAAATCTCGGAAGGTCAAATTAAGATGTTGTTGATAATGTTAAGGCATTTAAGGATTAACAACATCTACAATCTCCCCCAATTTGACCTTTCGACTACAACACACCTGATGCACATATATTTCTATACATACTCAGTATTATGTACTTAGTTGAGGTTAACATCATTGCTAAGCACTAGTCAAGACAATACCTGTTGTAACCGTTTGATCAAATCAAATGAAGATCAAGGATAATTTTACAATGATCCGTGCCATAAGATTAAGATAAATTTTATCCAAAATAGAACAAGTATAAACACTACACTTATTCACAACATAAGTAACTTTTACTAAGATCATAAGTTGAACTGGAAGAATTAACTTAGAATCTAAGTAAGACACTAACAAAAAAAAAAAAACAAAGAATTAGAGAAACAAACTAATAAACAAAACAGAAACTACACTATACACAACCTGCAATAGTAGACACATGATAATCTGCAAACAAATTAAGCTAGGCAGTAAACACATATCAAGTGGAACCATAATTAAGCAAGTTGCAATAAACATCCTACCATCTAAAGAAATAAATAACAAGTGTATCAGAATTTCAGAATTTCAAACTTAAACATTAGTTACAAAGGTAGAACTGAATAAATGGCTTATATTGCTGTGGTAACAGCTGCAGCATCATCTTCCTGCACCATAGCCATTTTGGAATTCAGGTCTCCCCCTGTCTAACAGCTTCCTCCATGTAGATCACCATACAAGGTGTCCATCTCAGCAGCATCATCATCATCTCCTTCATCAACAAAGTAAGTAGATGCAAGGTGTGCAACTACATCAGTAATAACAGCATCTCCTCCAGCATCAGGTCCATCACCAGCATCAGCAGCAGCTGGAACCCCATCTTCATTTATCTCCTCAATGACCACATTGGAGTTGGATGGTGGTGGTACTCCCCCTGTTGTAGGTGAAAGGAGGTTGGTCCACCTGTCCTTCAGGAACTGGAGCTCATCTATAGTTTCCTACAAGTGTTGGAGTTGGAGTTTGATGAATTCCTGTGAAAGATACACATTACCAGAAATGTTGATACAGATGTTCTCAACATTTGGGGTTGCATTTCTCTGTCTTGATCTGGATGATTCAGGATGATCAGTAGTAGTTGGTCTGGTTGGTTCTGGTTGAGCAGAAGTAGAGGGTCTTTGCTGATGTTCAGTACCAGGAGCAAGCAAAGGCAGATCAATTACTCTATCCCCAGTGAGTAAGGCAGGAGCTTTGGCCAATAATGGAACTCTCCCCCTCAACACATCAGTGTTCTTGGCAACAAATCCATGATGTCTCAAATAATTGGAAATCAGAACAGGATAGGGTAAATTGCCTTTTTCAGAAACTCTCCCAGTAAATCTCATCATATGTTGAAAAATTGTAAGACCCAAATTGAACTTCTTAAGCACAAAAATCCTATATATCAAAACAGCTTGATCCTTAGTGATCTTGGTAGTATTTGTGGTGGGAATCCAATTGTAGATAATGAGTTTGTATAACACAGAGTGTAGGGAAGTGAAGTCTTTGGCTAGCATGTGTCTAGTCCATTTAACTACCCTACCAGCAGTTATAGCAGAAATGACCACATCCATGTCAGGTTCTTCATCAACCTCAACATTGGGAATTTCTAAAAACTCATTTATCAATTCAGGAGTAAAAGGCACATCCCTCCCCCTAAAATTAACAGTCCCATACCACTTAGAAGATCTCCTACCAGTGCTCTTTTTCATACATGCATAGAATTCATATGCCCAATTTGTCAAGAAAGATTCACCAAAATTCACAGCATGCATCAAATTCCTTTCTTCTAAGAAACTAATCATGCCTTTACTATCAAAATCAGGTATATTGATCCTCTTCTCTATCAGCAGTTTTCTCTTAGAATAAATGACCAATCTATTCTCTAGAGTTTCAAGAGAATCAGAAATACCTTCCTTTTCAGAAGCAAGGTCATCTGAGCTTGGTGTAGAGCTTTTAGCAGAGCTCTGTTCAGGGCTGCTTGCTGCACTGGAAGAGCTATCCCCACTGCCACCATCTTCAGGTTCTGGTGCAGCTTCCTTTGCAGCAGCATAGTGCTCAGCATTTTTCTTA
Organism: Galeopsis tetrahit; assembly: GCA_963675135.1. Taxonomy (NCBI): domain Eukaryota; kingdom Viridiplantae; phylum Streptophyta; class Magnoliopsida; order Lamiales; family Lamiaceae; genus Galeopsis; species Galeopsis tetrahit. The sequence goes on from OY776133.1 coordinate 64,986,526, forward strand.
AGAGACTTCAGAATGTCTCTCAAGCATCTTTCAGAATCAGAATTGGATTCTGACTCAGCTGGTTCATCTTCAGTGATCATCTTCTCTTTGCCTTTTGGTTCAGCAACAGACTTTCCTTTCCCTTTTTCTTCAGCAACAGTCTTCTTTTTGGATTTCTCAGCAACAACAGTCTTTGTTTTCTTTGCAGCAACAGTGGCAACTTCAGTTTCTTCCTCAGAATCAGTGAACACTTGGATGGGTTCACCAGCATCAGCTCCAGTCTTCTTCTTTTTCCTCATGGATTCAGAATAATCCACACGAGTAAAAACGCGGTTTGATCTCCTCCTTCTTTGTACAGGGCTTCTCTGTCTTTTCCCTTTTTGTGCATTCTTCTTGAGAGGAATGGGGGCAGACTCATCTGAAACAGAGAGTGAAGAGTTTGTACCTTCAGAGATGTTTGCATCCTCCATTTCAACGTCTTCAGGGTCAGACGTGGCAGTAGCTTCTTCTTCAACAGAAGCTTCAACATTCTCAGGTTGCGTTTCGTGAACAGAGGGTGATTTGGGGCTTTTTGAGGCAGAAGTCATTTGGGCGGTTTGATCAGCCAAATAGCTTGAGATATCAACAGTGATATCTCCAAAAGTCATCACGGGCAGATGACTTGTAGTTCGAAGAGTATCAGACACCTCTTCGATAGCCCTAGTGACCTGTTCGACAGTTGCATCTTGAGGGAAGTTTGTTTGAGGAGCAGTTTGAGGAGTGGTTTGAGGAGTGGGAACAGTTGTTGATGGTGTTGTAGAGACATTCGAGTCAGCATTTGAAGCGGTAGAGTTTTGTGAAGCCATGGAAGCAAGAATTTCGAGAGGATTTGTGTGAGAGTGAGATGAATTTTTCGAATCAGAGTGAGATTGTGAGTGGGATTGAGGTTGGTTTCCAGCCATTTAAGGGACAGTTGGATTTTCAAGGTAGGTTTGAGGAGTGTATACACAAACTTTGAGAGATACACGGCCAAAAAACAGTTTCTTCAAACTTAGTACTCAACAAAATAAAAAATCACAATTAGCAAATAAATGACATCTTATGTTCGATATTTATAGAGAGAGTAATGTAGTTGGAGGTTAAGAAAATAACACAGAAGAATTAATCTAGAATTTTCGAAAGTGCTCCACATTTTTAGCCACAACCTAGATCATGGTTAATTAGTGGAAAAAAAAATTAATTAATTAAATTAATTAAAATTAAAGAAGCTTCCAGAATTAAATTCGCATAATCTGAAAAAAATAGATAAGGGTCAGTAATTAATTAAATAAATAAAATGAATCTCAATAAATAATTAAATAATTACACAGATAAAAATAAATTCGAATCAGGCAATGTTGTGCTCAAAACTGTTACAAACACCTCAACACGGTTTTTACATGAATTTGCTTCATCTGTGTTGCACCATATTTTCATTTTTGTGTTATAGCATCTAATTTGTATTGATCCATTGTTCCTGTAGAGTACATCGTAGTAGCGAACTCCGTGCCCCATACTTACTTAATGGATTACAAATATGTTGATGTTTTTACCAAATATCACCTTTTGAAAAGAAGGCATCGTAGTAGCGAACTCCGTGCTCCATAGTTACTCAGTGATTTGGTACATCTTTTAGTATGCTAATAACATTCTCATTTTTTATGCATTTGAGAGGTGTAAGACGTTTATTTTTGCACTTCAAGGTTCTTAGATTCGTAGATATTTTACAAAGGAATTATTTAACTAAGTAAGAAATAAATTCAACTTATAAAATTTATACAACCCATGATGTTGTCCCAAATGCTGACGCATTTGTGACAACATCCATCCGAATTCTTTTCAGATAGTGCTCATGCCAAGAGATTTTCTCAAGATAGAGAATCTCTCATGGTCTAAGGCTTTAGTAAAGATATCAGCATTCTGTTTTTCAGTAGGTACATACTCCAACTTAACCATATTCTTCTCTACTAAATCTCTCATAAAATGGTGTCTTATGCTAATGTGCTTTGTGAGTGAGTGTTGTACAGGATTTTTAGAGATGTTAATGGCACTGGTATTATCACAAAAGATAGTAAGTATACCATTCTCAATACCATAGTCATGGAACATCTTGCTCAGCCACAAGAGTTGTGTGCAGCAGCTTCCAGCAGCAATATACTCAGATTCTACAGTGGATTGTGAAACACAATTCTGTTTCTTGCTGTGCCATGATACAAGATTGTTTCCCATGTAGAAACATCCTCCACTCGTACTCTTTCTATCATCTATGTCTCCAGCCCAATCAGCATCACTATAGCCAATCAATATGTTGTTGGTGTCCTTAGTATACCAGATTCCAAGGTCACTTGTTCTTGAAACATACTTGATGATTCTCTTCACAGCATTCAGGTGTGATTCCTTTGGATTTGCTTGGTACCTAGCACAAACACACACACTGTACATAATATCTGGTCTACTAGAGGTTAAGTACAGTAAACTACCTATCATGGATCTGTAAAGTGTTGGATCAACATCTGTTCCAGCACTGTCTTTGCAAAGTTTCAAAGTAGATCCCATAGGAGTTTTCATTGGTTTTGAATTCTCAAGACCAAATCTTTTAACCAAGTTCTTAGCATACTTACTCTGGGAAAAGAAAATACCATCACTGCACTGTTTGATTTGAAGACCTAAAAAGTAATTCAAGTCTCCAACCATACTCATTTCAAATGTTGCAGTCATTGCCTCAACAAACTTACTCAACATTTTATCACAAGTAGAACCAAACACAATGTCATCAACATATATTTGTGCAATAAGTAAATCTCCTTCAGTGTGCTTAATGAACAAGGTTCTATCAGCTTCTCCTCTAATAAATCCATATTCCAAAAGAAAGTCAGTAAGCCTACCATACCATGCTCTAGGAGCTTGTTTAAGACCATACAATGCTTTCTTAAGTTTATATATATGATCAGGATATTGTGGATCTTCAAATCCTATAGGTTGTTCAACATATGCTTCTTCATTCAATATGCCATTTAGAAATGCAGCCTTTACATCCATTTGATGAAGTTTAATATCAATAAAACATGCAATAGCTAGCAGTAATCTAATAGATTCTATCCTAACAACAGGTGCAAAAGTCTCATCAAAATTAACTCCTTCAACTTGGGTGTAACCTTGTGCTACTAACCTTGCCTTGTTTCTAACAATATTACCAGATTCATCAGTTTTATTCTTGAATATCCACTTTGTTCCAATGACATTAGTATGACTAGGTCTTGGAACAAGTGTCCATACTTAATTTCTTTCAAATTGACCAAGTTCTTCATGCATAGCATTAATCCAGTTTTCATCAGTTAAGGCTTCTTTAGCACTCTTAGGTTCAATTTCAGATAAATAGCATTCAGCATTTACAATGTTACACATAGAAGACATGCATATTGTTCTTACCACATCTACCTTGTTTGATCTTACTCTTCCTCTTGTTTGCACTCCAACTATAGCATCGCCTATGATCTGGTCAGAAGGATGACTTTTACCTATTCTTGAAGAAGGATTCGTTTTGGGAACGTACTGGTCATTCTATGAAGTTACAACTGTCTGTTCTGTAGATGTTGACCCAGATGTGTTAACATTTGGTGCAACATTCTCAGACTTCAGTGTATTCTCGGAACTATCAGTAACCTGTGATACATCTTCTTCATCTTTGTCATCTGTAAGACCTTTATCATCATCAAACACAACATTAACAGATTCTTGAACAGTGTTAGTTCTAAGGTTATATACTCTATAAGCTTTACTATTTCTAGAATAGCCTAAAAAAAACCTTTATCACTTTTAGAATCAAACTTATGAAGTTGATCCATATCATTCAGAATATAACACACACAACCAAATACATGAAAATATTTCACACTTGGTTTTCTGTTGTTCAAAATCTCATAAGGTGTTTGACTTGTGCCAGAACGAATAAAAACCCTATTAATAACATGACATGCAGTATTCAATGCTTCTCCCCAAAATTTCTTAGCAAGACATTTGGATGTTAGCATAACTCTAGCCATTTCTTGTAAAGTTCTATTCTTTCTTTCAACAATTCCATTTTGTTGTGGAGTTTTAGGAGATGAATATTCTTGCAAGATACCCTTTTTATCACAAAAATCATTAAACATGCTGTTTTCAAATTCCCTACCATGATCAGTTCTAATACGGCCAACTTTCAAGTTAAACACATTTTTGAACCTTTTATAAAGAATTTTAAATGCAGCAAATGCTTCAGATTTGTCTCTCAAAGACTCTACCCAGGTATATCTAGAAAAATCATCTACCACAACTAATGAATACATTTTTCCTCCAATGCTTTCAGTTTCCATAGGACCCATCAAGTCCATGTGCAGTAATTCAAAACATCGATGTGTAGTACAATGTGACAGCATTTTGTGCGACATTCTTACCTGCTTACCTTTTTGGCATGGTCCACATACAGTGTTGTTGTGAAGCCTCAGTTTTGGAATTCCTTTTACTGCATCTGCTTTGATTAGTTTATTCATTGCTCTGTAATTTGCATGACCCAATCTTTGATGCCATAAGACATTTTCATCATATTTTGACAAGTTACACATATTTGTTCCAATAAGATAGCAATTATCAGCTGACCTAGTACCAGTCATGACACAAACTTCATCTTTATTAAGAACATAACATGAATCTTTATCAAATTTCACATGCAAATTATCATCACAAAGTTGACTAATGCTAATCAGATTTGCAAGTAAGCCATCAACATGTAAGACATTTTTAAGCTTAGGAAAACCTTTAACATTCAAAGTTCCTTTACCAAGAATCTTTCCTTTAGAACCTCCACCATATGTAACACTACCACTATTCAAGGTCACATAATTAGATAAGAAATCAGTACGACCTGTCATATGTCTAGAACAACCACTATCAAAATACCATGAATCAGGTAGACATGCTTTTAAGGAGGTATGAGCAACATTACAGGTAGTTTTTGGTTTCCATGCAGATTTCATAAACTGTTTACCAGAATGTGACAGTTTTTTATGCAGCATTTTCAAAGTTTTCTGTTCTTCAAACAATTTTATGCAGTAAGGACGAATATGACCAACTTTAGCACAGTAATGACATATATACTTCCTCTTAACCTTGTGAGGATCTGATTGTGCAGATGTTGCATCAGATGTGACAACATTTGCCTTCACAAATTTCACAGGTTTTCTAAATTTATCAGAAATAGAAGCAGTAGTACCATCATAACCTAAACCATGATTATTAGACTTACCAGTAGCTATAGCATTATTTACCTCAGAAGCACTCTTGGAATATTTCTTGAAGCATAAGGTGGAATTTATCAATTTCTCCTTTAAGTTACAGATTTCCAGATCTCTTTTGGTAAGAATAACTTCTAGTTTGGTGATTGTGTCTTGTAGATCCTCATTCTCTTTATTCAGGGAATTAAGAGTGAGTTTCTGATTGTTCCAATCATCTAACAGCTTTTGGTGTTCATTGTCATCAGTCCTTTTTCCTGCATCATCAACTAACCCATTAAAACAGTTCAAATTTGGGTGACTCTGTTCTGATGTTGCTGTAGATGTTGAAGCATCAGGTACAACATCAGAATCTGTTTCATCCAGATCATCATCTGAGGAATCATTATAATCAATTCTGGTAAAATTAGAATATTCATTCTGATTTAATTCATCAAGATCATCATCAGATTCATCACTCAAGGTAGCACTAAAATTCAGTTTTTGCTTAAGTCTAGTATTGGCACATTCATTTGCATAATGGCCATAACCATAACAAGCATTGCATTGAACTGATTTTCGAAATTCAGGATCATACCTTGGTTTACCTTCACTCTTTGATGGTCTTGGTGTGAATTGACCTTTCCTCCTTTCTGGTTGAGGTGTTGATGTGTTGATTTGAATCTTAGGCTGAATGTTTCTAGATTTGCTCACAGATTTCTTAAGAAACTTATTAAAGTGCTTAGTGAGCAAGGCAACATTGTTAGGATTTTTGAGGCATACATCAAGCAATTCTTCATCAGAGTCAACTTCAGTAATGATGGGTTGAGCTTCAGAAGTGCTTGATGTTTCCCCTTTAAAAACCACAACTTTCTTATCAGCATTAGCTTCATCATTTTGATTAGTGTTTATTTCATATGTTCTAAGAATACTCACTAACTCATTTTGACTTAACTTATCTGTATCTTTTGCCTCTTCTATATCACAAATTTTAGCATCAAATCTTTTAGGAACAGATCTTAATATCTTATGAACTACTCTAACATTAGAAATAGGGTCACCAAGAGAATGTGATTCATTGATAATCTCACTTAACCTTTCATTGTAGGCTGTAATTGTTTCATCTTCCTTCATTCGGAGATTCTCAAATTTTGTCCCCAACATTCGAAGCTTAGTCCTTCGAACACTTTCTGAACCCTCACAATGCTCTTGCAACCTGTCCCATGCATCTTTAGAAGTAGAACAGTTAGATATAATTTTAAACATTGAAACATCAACAGAAGTAAAAATAGCATTTAAAGCTTTAGAATTGTAGCTTGCTGTTGTTATTTCATCAGCCGTCCAGTCAACTTCTCTCTTGAGTTGTATTTCACCATCTGCGTCTGCTGGTCTTTTTGGAGCTTCCCAACCTGTAAGTACAGTCCTCCAAGCACGTCCATCAACTGACTTGATGTACATACGCATCTTAGGCTTCCAATAAGCATAATTCGAACCATCTAAAACGGGTGGCCTAAGTGCCGTGGATATGTGATGTGTTTCCATTGCTAACCTACACTAAAAACACACTTGACCAAAGATCTAACCTAGTGTCGTCAGGTATCGGCTCTGATACCAACTGAAAGTGTGTTGTGGTGTATGTATATGAAGTGTTTAAGTTTAATAGAATAATGTTGTACTAAATGTTGTGACAATTGGTACAACACTGACTCTAACAGAATATCAGAAATTATGATTCACACAGCGGAAGACTTGAAACACTAAAAACAAACGTGACACAATGGAAATAATTTTTAACATAGATTTTATAAATAAAAATCTATGCTAGCCTTACGGTGAAATTCAATACTTATCTTCAAGTACAAATGTTGTGTGAAATGTTACAGCATTAACATTCACAACAGAAACTACAAACGAGGCAGGTGCCTTGTTCTAAAAACGAACTAAGTGTATAAGGTATACACTGTCGAAATGCCTAGTCTATCTAATGATTACACTCTCAATAGATAAGAAGACACACAGCCATACGGGTGGGATACGAACGTATGAACTAAATGGTAAAACTACTGGCCACAATTCCTAACAGGGATATACGCTCGGTCTAGGAAGTTGATCGAATAGAGTACACTGATTTGAGAAGCCTTCCATCGGTATTTATAGTAGTGGGGTGCTGATTCCAGAGGCTTCCACAATGAGATCCTATTTTTTAGGAACTCAACTTCCATGATCTTTTTAGATCCTTCTTGAATGCTCCAGGTCGTTCTAAATGGTTCCAGGCCGTTCTAGCATGTTCTTCAATGTTCTGGAATCTTCCAGGTTCCAGATCCTTGTAGAAGCTTCTAGATCCTGCCAGAAATGCGACAACATTTAGATCAACATTTAATGTAGCATTTCAGAAAAGACTTAGAAAAAATCTCGGAAGGTCAAATTAAGATGTTGTTGATAATGTTAAGGCATTTAAGGATTAACAACATCTACACACCAAAATGTGGATTTTTTGTTTCTTAGTCACACACCAGAAAATAAATTCAGTAAAAATTGAAAAAAATTGGGGTTTAGAGGTTAAGAATTAAAAGAGGGAAAATGATGTCAAAAAAAGTTTGCGCTCAAAATATTTTCTCTGTTAGTCAATGACGGATTGATAGAAAATAATAACTGAGTGACCAATTTTGATAGTGATTAAATGTGGGTGACCAAATCTGAAAAGTGGTAAAAATTTTTGACCAAAAGTGATATTTTCCCCACATTCAATATAAACTTTAGTCATTAGAACAAACGGTCCATTTTGTAATGAATGATTGAAATTGTACATTGTCGGGTGTGTAATTGACAACGTTCATGATAGATGTTGCCCAAATGATAACAATCTCGTTGTAAAATTGAAGTTGATTAGTGCATCGTAACTGTATATCACGTCGAGCACATAATTCTTCTTTTGTAAGTGTTTTTAGCGTACGGTTTGATAAAGACGAGTTGGTTATTTTATGGTGATTAGAAGTTGCAGTTAGTCTAGTTTTATTGTATGCGCCTATTTATCAAATAACAGAATCAAACGATCACACATGAAGATTTGTTGAAATAATTTAATATAATTACGTGTTGCCTCAATTTAATTGGATTAATATTACAAGGAAAGAAGATCCTTAATTTTGTTTGATCATTAAATCAAAATCAGTCTATAGGTGCGAAGAAGAGGAGGCCAAATAATAAATAGAGACCAGAGGAAGAAGCAACTTTGAGGGCTGGAGTAAATATGTACAGGCAATCACTAAATTTGTTAGTAATACTATGTTACTTTCATACGTTGTTTATATATAACTTTTGATTTTGGATTATTGGGAGTAAATATTATACGCTTAAATATTGATACTCCATATTACACCACAAAACATTTTTAAATTCACTTGCATAAATTATACACTAATTATTTACCATTTGAGTGTTAGTGATGTGCCACACACTTTCCTGCTTAGGTCAGTATTATTTCATCAATTTTTAATTCAATATTCAAACAATTAAAAGGAAAAGAATCAGAATTTACTTATAAATATATAATTGAATAAAATATTTTATCATTAGAACAGGAAAGAGCTGCAAAAAATTAATGCTTGTTGTAGACGAAGTGAAAAACTAGTCAATTTCAAGACCTTCTTTCCCCGTCAAAAAAAATAATCCCATCTTCTCTCCCTCTTCCATCTTCTCTCTCCTTATATATTGTCTTATCTGCCTATTCTATCTCGTCTTCTCTCTGTCTTCCATGGCCCCCCTTGATAGTTCTGTCCATGTCTGTAGACACCTCTAGCTTGAATGTCTTCTTCCATGTCCACGAGTGGGAGCGTGACGACACAGATTATTGACGGTCGGCAGTTTTGCAGGTCAATATGCGGCGCGAATGGTAGCCACATCATTCAACTCGGAAGGCGCTTTCTTCCGTTTGAGATGACAATGGTAGCAACTCCTTTGACGTGTGGCAGGTTGTGATGAAAATGGTAGCACTTTCTTTTCCCCTTTGACACAACTTTTGTTTATCCATTCGTTATATTTTCTTGACACAACTCTTGAAAATGACTATTCTTCTCTATTCCCCCTCCTCATAATGTTGTTGCCCTCTATTTATTTATATTTTTCAATATTCCCTCACGGCTTTTGTTCATGTAAGTGGCTCAGACCAATGTTTCTATCGTGTTTGTTCTTACATTAATTAGAATGGTTTCAATTGATTTGGTGTGATACGTGTATTGTAGGAAGGGTAACCATGAAAACTGTTATGTACAGCTTCGAAACTGTCCTCTTGGATCTACTGAGCGGAAAACACATACCCCCTAGTCATGTGAGTTATTTTTACTCGTTGATTTAGGTTGATTCGAAGGACAAGTAGAAGAATATGAACCTACAATAATTTTTGTATGTGGAGATATCACATTGAATATGAACTTTAGTCATTAGAATAAACAGTTCATCTTGTAATGAGTTATTGAAATTGTACATTGTCGGGTGTTTCATTGACAACGTTGATGATAGATGTTTCCCAAATGCTAACAAAATTGTTGTAAAGTTGAAGTTGATTTGTGCATCGTAAGTGTATACATCGTGGAGCACATAATTTGACTTTTGTAAGTGTTTTGAACGTACAGTTTGATGAAAGCGGACTGATTATTTTACGGTGATTATAAGTTGAATTTAGTCTAGTTTGATTGCATGAGCCTATAAATCAAATAACAGAATCAAACGATCACACAAGAAGATCTGTTGAAACAATTTTACATAATTACGTGTTGCCTCAATTTAATTCGATCACTGTTACAACAAATGAAGATCCGTAATTTTTTTTGACCTTCAAATCAAAATCAGTCTAAGGTGTGAAAAAGAGGAGGCCATAAAAAAATGAAGTACAGAGGAAGAAGCAACTTTGAGGGTTAGAGTAAATATGTATGGGCAATCACTAAACTTGTTAGCAATTCTATATTACTATCATACGTTGTTTATAACTTTTGATTTTGGATGATTATGAGTAAATATCTCTTGATTTTCCTCACATAGTTATTTTTTTGAAGGTTTGGAGTAGGATATTGGATGGATATTCTAAAATACAACCGAGATCAATTTAATCATAGTAGAACTTCAGGGAATAATTATTTTTTAACTTATGATAATTTGTTTACTCTCATCTTTGTTTTACACAACATATTAATTGTTTGATTTAGATTGATCTGAAGGACAAGCGGAAGAATATGAACCTGAAATAATTTTTGCATGTAAAAATATAACATTCAATATGAACTTTAGTTATTAGAACAAACAATTCATTTTGTAATGAAGGATTGAAATTATACACTGTCGAGTGTGTTATTGACAATGTTGATGATAGATGTTGCCCAAATTCTACCAAAATCGAAGTAAAGTTGAAGTTAATTTGTGCATCATAGGTGTATACCATGTTGAGCACATTATCCACCATTTGTAAGTGTTTTGAGCGTACGGTTTGATGAAGACGAGTTGGTTATTTTACGGTGATTAGAAGTTGCAGTTAGTCTAGTTTGATTGCATGCGCCTGTTTATAAAATAAGAGAATCTAACAATCACACATGAAGATCTGTTGAAACAATTTAACAGAATTACGTGTTGCCTCAATTTTAATTGGATTATTGTTACAACAAATGCAAATCAGTAACCTCTAAATCAAAATCATTTTGTAGGTGTGAAGAATAGGCGGCCATATAAGAAATGAAGTCCAGAGAAAGAAGCAACTTCGAGGGTTGGAGTAAATGTGTGAGGACAATCACTAAATTTGTTAGTAATACTATGTTACTTTCATATGTGGTTTATAACTTTTGATTTTTTATGATTGGGAGTAAATATGTCTTGGTTTTGCTCACATTATAATTTTCTTGAAAGTTTGGAGTGGGATATCGCATGGATATTCTAAAATACAATTGTGACCAATTAAATTATAGTAGAACTTCGGTGAGTAATTATTTGTTAACTTGTGATAATTTATTTACTCCCTCTTTATTTTACACAACTTATTAATTATTCGATTTAGGTTGATTTGAAGGATAAGTGGAAGAATATGAACCTACAATAATTTTTGTATGTAAAAAATATCACTTTCGGGTATCTCATTAGAACAAACGGTTCATTTATTAATGAAGGATTAAAATTGTACATTGTTGGGTATCTCATTGACAACGTTGATGGTAGATGTTGCCCAAATACTAACAAAATCGTTGTAAAGTTGAAGTTGATTTGTGCAAAATCGAAAGTGTATACCACGTCGAGCACATAATTCATCTTTTGTAAGTGTTTTGAACGTACGATTTGATGAATACGAGTTGGTTATATTACAGTGATTAGAAGTTGCAGTTAGTCTATAGTTTGATTGCATGTGCCTATTTATCAAATAAGAGAATCAAACAATCACACAAGAAGATCTGTTGAAAGAATTTAACTTAATTACGTGTTGCCTCAGTTTAATTTAAATAGTGTTACTATATCATCCAATGCAGGAAAGATCATATCACGTTACAATTGATATTGTGAAGTACCATCACAAATTATAAATAAATAATATGTTATGCACAATAAAAAAGAATACAATATTTTATTTTTTAATAAGTATGATGTAATACTTGCATTACTGTAAATTTATTCTACAGACAAAATTCTACATCTGTACATAAATTAATAGGTTAAGACATGTTACCATTCTCCCCATCCTTCGTCGTGACAGCTAACATAACTCCCTTAGCCCTTCATTTCATGAAGGTCCCGTTAATAAAAAGCATGGGTTGTTGGTCCTGAAAGGAGTATATAACAAGTGTATGGGGAGGGGGGGAATACACTTGTATGCAAATATTTCTCAAACTAACCAAGTATGACACCAGCAAGGTTGTCCTGGACAGCCCTGCTGAGATGTATAACTTCTTAAAGATAACCAACCTACTAAGTACTATTGAGTACTTAGTTGAGTGTAGTGCTGTTATTCGAACCGAGCCTTAACGAGACTCGGCTCGACTCGTTAAGGCTCGTTAAGGCTCGACTCGTTTAACTACTCGAGTCGAGCTCGAGTTGTAAAAAAGCTCGATTCTTATCGAGCTGAGCTCGGCTCGACTCGCGAGCTACTCGATAGGCTCGAACTCGAAGGGTATTCTTGTAAATTCCAGAAATATGCTTTAGTCCTTAGTAGGTCTTCACTCCAGCCTTCATTTCTCATTTCAGCGTGAAGTAGGTAAGCAGCCCAACCCTAATTTCCAATTTTCCACCCCACCCACCATTGCACGCAGTCGCGCTGCCAAACGCCACAAGCCCCAACAACCGCGCCGCCGGACATCACAAGCCCTAACCACCATGTTGTCGAACACCGTCTCTAGTCCCGTTACTGCCGAATCCCGTCAAACTCATTGCCGTCGTTGAATCCGTCAAATCCCGTTGAATCCGGACGAGTTACCACTAAATCTTTCTTTCCCTACTTCAGTTACTTAGGGATACACCAACTCACTATTTGTAAGAATTTTTCTTTCGCTTTTGTAAGATTTTTTTTCTATAACTTTTGTAATTTCTGTGTTATGCGTGTATTGCTTATTTGCTTGATTGTGTGATATGTGTATTATATGTGTGAGGGGGCTTTTATAATTTGTGTATTAATTATCCTGCTTTTTTTTTTTTTTCGAACTGTAATTTGTGTATTGCATTCCACAAAATAGGCAAAGCTTTATTGGTAATATAGTTTTAAATCTCGGTGAACTAGATTTGTTGGGAAAAAAACTTCTCTGAATTGGTGATATGTGTATTATATATATGTGCAAGATGCCGAAACCGTGTCCCTAGCTTTTTCTAATATAGTTAAATCTTGTTCATAAACCATCTGCTCTTCTGAAGTGGACAAACATTTATTGGTAATGGTAACCTCTTATTCATGGTTTGTGAAATAGACAAACCACCTGCTCTTTTGTGAAATAGAAATATCTTGTGAATGAGTCATATGTAAATTATTTGTTGTAGATGTAGTGTTATTGTAAATGTCACAAAGAAAGCTACATTTTGTTTCAATTTCTCTGAATAATAATATATTGTCTCAAGTTTGGAGGAACATATTTCCCACTGGCATCTTAATTTGGAGAAAACTACATCTTATAAATGCATTTAATTCCACAACCTCTCTATTAGACTATTACTGATAATATACAGTTCGAGTTTTTTTTTTTCTCTGTTTGAGAAGTAAAGCTAACTTTTTTTGTTATTTTATTACTACACAGGATGTATTCACTAATGGTTCATGCTCAAGTGTTGATATAGACCAAATTAATGAAAGATGGTGGTCAAGAGTTTGGATGCAATGAGTGAAGAAGTGCTCCAAACAACATGAAACCAACCTAATGAAGTATAAGGAGAAAAAGAATGTTCTAGTGATCAAGATTGAAAATGAATTTTCGGAATCATCTACTTTCTCATTTGCTTATTTGATGTAATATTTTAGTTGTATGTACTTTTACATTGTCTTGATGAAATTGATGTAATATTTTAGTTAAATATGTGTTTTTACAAGAATTTCAATATTTTAGTTAAATATATATGTATTTTTACAAGAATTTTGATATTTTAGTTAAATATGTGTTATTACAGAAATTCGAGCTCGAGTTCGAGCTCTGTCGAGCTCAACTAAGTTCGTAAAACGAGTCGAGCTCGAGTTCGAGCTCTATCGAGCTCAACCGATTTTGTTAAACGAGCTCGAGCTCGAGTTCGAGCCCTGTCGAGCTCAACTCATTTTGTTAAACGAGTCGAGCTCGAGTTTAATAAAATAAAAAACGAGTCGAGCCGAGCTCCATTTTCAACTCGATAGTGTTATCGAGCGAGCTCGAGCCTAGCTCGAAACATGCTCGAGCCGAGTTCGAACCCTAGGTACTCGGGCTCGCTCGGCTCGAATAACAGCACTAGTTGAGTGACTATCTAAGTGAGTTATAAGTGCGGAATTAGTGGTTGGCCCTTTAGTTTAAACTCCTTTAAGTTCTGAAATCTCTTTAACAAATATCCACACAGTCTTGAATGTATGTCCTTTGAAAGTTCAGTTTTGTGTGCTGTGTTGTATGTATGTAAGTACTTGAAGGTAAATCAACACAAGAATTTATAGTGGTTCAGAGACTCAAGCTCCTACATCCACTTTCCCTGATTTAACAGGATAATTCCTTCACTCTTGGAATTAACTTGTTTTATAGTGCCAAGGTGCACTTGATCAAGAACACCACTCCTTGGTGCTTTGATCCCTAGGATGTCTAGAGTCCTAGTACCCTCTTCTCAACTCAGAATTAAATGTTCTTCTCTCAACAGTTAACTCCTTACACTTCTACTACTACAACCTTCTAACTTTCTCTCTTGAAAGGTATAAGGGTTGAAGTAAGGTTCCATCTAATGAGATATCCTTTACAATGAAGTTCAGTGTATAAGGATTGGATATCTCTCTAAGCTTTGTATGGATATACAATGAGGTTCAGCTTAGATGAAGTGTTTGAAGACTAAGATAGTCTCTTTGAAAGCTTGAAAGTTCTTATGAGCTTTGTAGCTTCAGAAATGTTGCTTGTAGTTGGATGCCTTCAAATGGTCTTCATACTTTTGTATTTATAGATAAAATTGAGGATTTGCCCGTTGGAGAGACGGCCTCAATTGTCTATAAATGTCTTCCTTGAACTCTGCAACTGGAAGACAGTTTCTTGATAGTGACATGTCCTTTGTTTGGGAAATAAACGGTTGTAACTACTTTGTCTTGACTTTGCAGCACTCTTCCCAATGTCTGACTTCAAGATTCACTTGATCAAACAAGGACATTGCTTCTGATGATTGGTCCTATGATAAGGACAGCATTCCTTATCACTTGGACAACTCTGCTTATCACTATCAGCAGAGTTTGCTTATCAGCAAGGTTGGCTTTAGCTCTTCAAATGACTTGGCTCCTTCACTTTCCATACTTCCTTAGATTAGATCTTTGTGCATTCACAAAGTTGATTAGGTGTCCTTGACCTTATCAGCATAGTTGGGGTGATCTTGAATGGTTCTGGTACAAGTGTGCTGAGACAACTTTTCTGGACAAACCTTCTGAGCTAGTATGCTTCAGTAGGCTTTGTCTTGATGATGCATTCAACTCACTTGTTCTCTAGATAGTTTGATCCACAATCCATTCCATCATGATCAGCATACTTGTCTTTCAGCAGACTTGGGACACATTCATCTTGAGCCTTGAGGGGACATGATTTATACAGACTTTTAAGCATGTGTTCCCCCTCAACTTGTGCATCTATGTTCTAAGAGCTGCCTAACAAACCAGCTTCTCAACTAGCCTTATGCTACATGTTCTAACAATCTTAGAACATGATCATTCTTGACTTAGACTTATTCTATTGGCATGTCTTAGGAGGTTTTGGTATTAAATCAAAACACTTCTTATTTTATTCCCAACATGGGTCTACAACTTTTAAAGTCTTACATGCACGCCTTGAATGACACAAATATGCGTTCAAAATGGTTGGTGTCGTTGTTCTTTCTCTATATAAACTATACTGTCGGGGTTTGTACGCTTAACAATTTCACCGTACTACTAGAGTTGATTGTATGATTTATAGAAGCTCCCAAAAATTTCATACCTTGCAGCCTCGATTCCCAACCATGCCTTCCAATATGGAAGATCGAAACTATAAATATCCTTAATATAATAAATAAACTCATTCCTACTAATTGTAGGATTTCCCCTAACACTTTGCAAAACTAAATCTTTAATAATCCTTGTACCAAACCTCCTTTTGTCTTCAAGTAGGAGGTTATCAACACAACTATGGACTAAATTAGCTTTGGAGACTACGAAATCAGAATTCGTAGGTAGTTGTTGTGCTTTGATGAACCATTCACATCTACCTTTTTTTTTTCATTAAACACAACATATACATACCTGGAAGAATTATTCAGGTACTTAAACTTGAAATTAAGTTTTGTAGAGTACTTAATCAATTCAATCCTAAACTCGGGTGCCCCCGCCCCTAAAGACTACTCCAACATCACATTTCATTATATCACCCCCAATGATCGAATAAATAAGACTTTGTTTTCTTGATGGGACAAATATCAAAGTTAAGAATACTACCAATACCAACAAATTATGTTGAAACGGAATCTTGAGAACCATGATTGTCCTCATCCAAAACAACACTTTTATTAGACAAAGGTGACACTTCAGATTGTAAACACGTAGAATTAATTTGCATATCATCAGCTAACATCATATCATTCACATTAACAACATTTTGATAATCAGAAAAAACAGTTTGTATATGACCTAAGTCTGTAGAAATCTTCAATAATTTTTCGGAGGTATGTTGACAGAACTCCACCAATTCAACCAAATCAGAATTTGATGCTAAACAACAGTTAGTTAGACTGCTAACCGAAAATGAAATTGATAAATGTCGTGATAATAAAATAGGCCACATGCCAATTATTTAAGAAACGACCTCTTGGCACGATGAACGTGCAGTTACCCGAATCAATTTGTGTCTCCCCTCGAAGTCCACCTCAAGGATTACACAATAATCTATCAGTGTAGAATACGCGATCTGCTTCACTTACGAATTCAATCAAAATCCTCAACAGAAAAAAAAAAAAAAAGAAATGCAATCACATTTTCCAAAATATCTATCAACAAATTCGCCAATCCCCAATTTAGAAAATCATACTTGCAACCATAAAATGAAATTCCACCGTGCAATCTTTGATCATCGATCGAATTAGAAACAAAATCCCCTCAACCCAAAATTCACCGTGAAATTTTTGATCATCGATTGAATTAGAAATAAAATCCCCTCACCCCAAAATCCATCGTGCAATTTTTTATCATCGAGCGAATTAGCTAGGAACAAAATCCGCACAATCCAAAACCCACCATGCAATTTTTGAGAATCGATCGAATTAAAAACAATAACTCAAAAATGAAAAATGTGTAACACGGACTTTTGAAAACGAAATTCCAATTTTTAAAAAAAAAGATGAAAAAACGATACATATTGCGAATAAAAAGTCAAAAGCATAGAATCAAATGTGGAAGGAATGTGCGAAAATATGGGATTGCAGAATTGGAAATTACGGTAGATATTAAGAATATATTGAGTTTTTGGCTACTCGATTGAACCAGAGTAAATACGTTCTTTATTCAAATTGTTATTCATTTTATTCTCACACAATCATTTTATTAATAACTGAACTCCAGTCTGTCTATTTTATACATAAATAACTTATAGGAGTATTTCTTAAAACTTATGCAAAAAAATCATATTTATAACTTTTGACGGAAGGAATATAGAACAATGTAATACTCCTATATAAATACGGAGTATATTTTTCCATTTGCTAAATATATTTTTTCATTAATTAAAAAATAAATTTTAATTCATATATTAATTAACATATTATAAGGAAATGAAAATGGGCATACATTTCAAAGTAGAGTATAAATTAACTGTGTTGAGATTTACCATGTTGCATGTGAATCAAAAATCCCTGCTCCTCTCTTTAATTCGATGTTAAAGAAGAAAGAATTTATATCAAAATAATAAGAGCTAAAAGAGATTGCAACCATATCCTACACATATATATAATGTCAAATCAATATATATTATACAACTAGCTAGCTCATCTAATTGTTTAATTGAAAATAAAGGAAAATGAAATTTAGGATATTTAATTAGGACTAATTAATAATAACAAATAGAGTTAATATTGCATGGCTTGGTGAAGTGATGGAGGCATAGTAATAGTAGCAGCCTTTCTTTTCTGCCTCTCCAGGTTCCCATGCCATCCTACACTTCCATTTCCCCAAACAATTAATTAATACAACAAATATATACATATAAATATAATCACACCTACATGTTAATCAAAGGCTGCTTGAGTAATTAACATATAAAAAAACAAGCAGATAAGTAAGAGGTATTGTGGAGTTAAAAATAAAGTAATTGTTTTCATAAAAAAAAATATGTACACTTTTGATGGACGGAAAGAGTATATATATGTATATTGCTTTAGGTTAATTCACATATATTAAGAAATACTCCTAAGTTAACCCATTTATTTAGGTATTTTAATAATTTTTAAAGATACAGCTACAAAGAAAATGTACTTAACTTATGTCGAAAAGTACAAAATGACGTCATTTATTTTTTAAACTAAATGCTATTCACATGATAAATGTCACTATTGTGTAATAGCTAGCCCGTAAATTACACAAAATGAATACAAAAGTAAACTATTGAAGCGAATTAACTCAATCGACCAATGAGTTTAAGTAAAGTAAAATGTACCTATAGAAAGGTCGAGTCCTTGATTTTGAAGGTGCGTATACTCTTGACATAAAGCACACGTTTCGCAACAATCAGAGCATGGTTTCTCTTCCAATAAATATTGTCCCCTCAATTTAGATCGATAGAAACACGAGTATAGGCAACCACAACCACTCACACAAAATATCATCGAGTACAATGCTCCACTCACTCCACACGCTGCATCCACAAATTAATGTAATTTGTACATATTCACAATTACTAATAATTAATTTTAAAAAATTTAATTTGGCTTACACGTGGACCCTCTGTCCACAATTTCTGCAATCCGACCAAACCAAATGCTATGCATGGGCACCAACATGTTAAGCAACCTGCAGTTTAATTAATTATTAAGTTAATATTCTCAGACAAAATTTATTTAATTTATGTGACATGAGGGCTTACATATGCTAAGATTGTCGAAACAATCACACAAGCCGGTTGACCACGAGCCAAGAGAACGGCAGGCGGTGACAGGGGGCGGATCGAATGCGCTGGTTTAATGGAAAACCGGTAGCGGGAGCCGCCATTGGCGGTGGGGCTGATGGTGGCGCAGACGACTTCATGTTAAGGGCTCCGGCAATTATGAATGGGAATGGGGGGAATTCAAGTTTGTAGTTTTTTGAATAGGAAACGGTGCATATCGTGTAGCAGTTGGGGGTTCGGTAACCGTTTTTTTTTTTCTTTTTTTCTTTCAAATATTTGTTGTTATTTTTATTAACTATTTTTCTATTGTGAGATTAAGCTCATTTGTAACGTTGTGGCACAAGAGGAATGGAACAGTAATAATGGGTTTAGGTATTTAGATGGTTAAGGTATTTTAATTTTGATGGGTTATGTGATTTTTTAATTATTTTTTGGAATTGTGTTTGCATGAACAACATAAACCCTGGTTCTTGCAAGTGGATAAGTTCGAAAGATGGAGGCTTCCATACAAAAGATATGTATATCTCTCTGTGGCTATGGTGAAGAAGTGCTCGATCTGCTATGATGCTTTGATTTTTATATGTTTTCGTTCATTTGCATGTGAGGATATTAGTTAATAAAAGTAATTTCAGTTAGAAATTTGGAGATTTTATAAAGTTAAAAGTGTATATTAAAATACTCTCCAGCTCCATCCACTAAATGTAGTCGCACTTGGATGGGGCACAAATTTTAAGGAAAAAATAAATAAAGTAGATAAAGTAAGGGTATTATAGGATATTGTGGGGTCCATTGTGAATAAAGTGATTGTTTGTGAATAAAGTTGATGACAAATTGAGTAATTAAGTGATGTTTGAAGGGTGATAGTTTTCATAAAGTGTATGAGACTACATTTGGTGGACAAAGAATATGAGGCAAATGGGACTACATTTTGTGAACGGAGGGAGTATTATTTAAGCCAAATACTTCAGGGCATGTTTGTTTTGGGACTCACCCGTCCGGATGTGGGACGTAACGTCCCACGTCCTTGTTCTACTTTGAGATTTCACATCCGAATTTCTCCATCCAACTACACTCATCCCTAAAAATACCTATACATCCTACCATTACATCCCATCCAACCACTCTTACACAATTTGATTTGATATAAAGTTACATCTCATCCTACTCAAAATCCCAAAACAAACATACACAATTACTATTCATCAGGATTTCCCCATTCAAGATTTCCACATCCTGGATTTCCTCCATCCTACATAATCCCAAAACAAACATACCCTCAATGAACTCGCGTGGACTGTGCATACCTCAATTTTAAATTCAAATTTTAATTCATCAATTAATTCGTTCTATTCTTCTCCGCCAAATTCCCATGTACCCCTAATTTCAATTTTAATTTTTGATTTATATTATATCTGCACTCGTTCATTTAATAAGTTCACCCACAAATTATTTTTTACTATGATTATCTACACTCGTTCATTTAATGAGTTCACCCTCAAATCATTTTTTATTACGGTTATCTGCACTCGCTCATTTTATGAGTTCGCCCCCAAATCACTTTTTACCACGATTATCTGCACCCGCTTATTTTATGAGTTCACCCTCAAATTATTGTTTTACCACGATTATCTGCACCCGCTCATTTTATGAGTTCACTCCAAAATATTTTTTAAA
Organism: Galeopsis tetrahit; assembly: GCA_963675135.1. Taxonomy (NCBI): domain Eukaryota; kingdom Viridiplantae; phylum Streptophyta; class Magnoliopsida; order Lamiales; family Lamiaceae; genus Galeopsis; species Galeopsis tetrahit. The sequence continues at coordinate 65,007,221 of OY776133.1, forward strand.
AAATAATCACATTAAAAAACTATATTATCCTTTTATTAATTTACACAAAATATAATAAAATAAAATATAATTTATATATTTACAATATGAAGCCGAGTCATTGTCGAGTTACCGTCGATTCACCACCAAGTCACCCATATTTAAAAAAAATCGTAAAAAATTAATTAATAAAAAAACTATCGAAATTAGCCACAAATCTCGATTTTTTTTTTTTATTTTTCTTCCCCCTCCTCTTTTTCTTTTTTTCTTTCCATTTTCAGTTTTTTTTTTTTTTTTTGAATTTTTTTATTTATTCATTTTTTTTCCTATTACTTTTTTTTTTATTTTCCTGCCTTTCTTTTCCATTTTTTTTCATGTTTATTTTTTAAATTTTAATACAAAATACTATTATAGGTATGATTTTATTATAGTCGATCGGCGATGCACCTGAATTTCAATTTTAATTTGATGAGTAAAGGACCTGCCGGAAATCCATGCCGGTCGGCGGGTGACCCAGCCACCACCATGCCCGACCACCCCCTCGACGGCGACGGCGGCGCTTTCATCCCGGCCACTGAAGCCCGATACCCCTCCTCGAATCGCAATCGCGATTCTTCACTTCCATGACAATTGACATCATCTTCCATCTCGGCCACGATCCATGGCGGCCGAAAATCTCTGCTCATCGACCACCGACGCGACTGCTTCCATCAATCTCCCTTGTGTTCGCGATCCAGGAGCTTTTCCGGCATCAATGACGCTCGCCTACAACACTCGGATCGATGCCGCCTCACTCTCGTTGTTCATCTCTGTCCAAATCAAAGTTACATTACTTCGTCTTCTTCACCCTACTCCTGCACAGCCTCTTCCTCCAGCTGACGATGGTTCGACGGAGGACTGTGAGTATGTTACCGATGAATTTCTGATCAGCGGCACTCGGAGCCGGTGATCTTTCCGATGAAATCTCAGGTGGCGACTGCTGACCTAGGGTGCCCTCCCATTAGGCTAAGGTTCCCTTCAATTGGACTTGGTAATGTGCACCCCTATTTTCTTCAGTACACCCCGATCTGCACTCCCTCCACTTTTTTTATGGTATTATTGTTAGTGGTATTATTGGTTATTGGTACTGGTATTACTAGTTATTGATTGTGGTATTACTATTAATACCCTATTGAATTAATATTAATGATTATTAATTACGGTATTATTGATTATTAATTGTGGTATTACTGGTTATTGTTTGTGGTATTACTGATTATGTGGAATTATTTATTATTGCTTAAGACATTACTGATTATTATTATTGTTTATGGTATTACATATTATTGTTTATAATATTACTGATAATTATGTTTTGTATTACTACATATAATTAGATTTGTGAAATTATTTGTTATTGTGTAAGATATTACTGATCAATGTTTATGGTATTACTAATTATTGTTCATGGTATTAGTGATAATTGTTTTTGGTATTACTGAATATAATTAGATGTGTGGAATTATTTGTTATTGTATAAAATTTTACTGATTAATATTAATGGTATTATCGATTACTGTTCGTGGTATTACTAACAATTATTTTTGGTATTATTGAATATAATTAGATGTGTGTAATTATTTGTTATTGTATAAGATATTACTAATTATTGTTAATGACATTACTGATTATTGTTTATGGTATTACGGAGTACTAGTTATTACATATTGTATTACTCACTATAATAAAATCATACATATAATATCATTTTATATTAAAATTTAAAAAAATACTAATGAAAAAAAAAGGAAAAAAAAAAAAGAAATAAAACGTATGGAATAAAAACTGAAAAATGAGAAGAAAAAAAAATTGAGATTTGTGCCTAATTTCGATAGTTTTTTTAATTATGTTTTTACGATTTTTTTTCTAAAAATATGGGTGATTTAGTTGTGAATCAACGGTAACTCGTCAATGACTCGACTGCAAGATTGTAAATGTATAAATTAGGGTTGATTTTATTATTATATTTTGTGTAAATTAATAAAAAGATAATATAGTATTCTAAATGTAATTATTTTTTAAAAAATATTTGGGAGTGAACTCATAAAATGACCGGGTGCAGATGATTGTGGTAAAAAAAATTGGGGGTGAACTCATAAAATGAGTGGGTGTATATAACTGTTGTAAAAAAGAAATGATTTGGAGGTCAACTCATAAAATGAGCAGGTGCAGATAACTGTAGTATAAATATGATTTGGGGGTGAACTCATAAATGAGCGGGTGCAAATAACTGTGGTAAACAAATAATTTGGGAGTGAACTCATAAAATGAGCGGTTGTAGATAACCGTTGTAAAAATAAATTATTTGGGGGTGAACTTATAAAATGAGCGGGTGCAGACAACTGTATAAAAATATGATTTGAACTCATAAAATGAGCGAGTACAGATAACTGTAATAAAAATATGATTTGGGGTGAACTCATTAAATTAGCAGGTGCAGATAAAATATAAATAAAAAGTTAAAATTAAAATCAGGGGATACGGTACATACGGGGATACGCAAGTGTTACCCATTATTTAATTGTGTACAAGAATAAAAGACTAAATCAAGGTTTCATATGTAAATACGGACCTTATACATGTAGTTAGAGTGTCGTATGGTGTCATATGACTACCGTAGTCAATTAAATTTGAACCATAAAAATTCAAATCTAAAGACTTAAACTTGATGATCGGTTACCTTTTGTAATGTGTGTCATATGTATTTATCGTATGTGTCGTACGTTTGTATTTTTATATTTAATTTAATTAATTAAAATATATAATTTTAAAATTACATATTTATCCTTATACAATAAAATATTTTATTATATTTATTAATTTAATTAAAATATTTATTTATTAATTTAATTAAAATATTTAATGTTAAAATTACTTATTTACCCTTATATTATTAATAAAATCAATAACAAAAAAAATCGCATTAAACTAAAAAAAAGTATTAATTGTCACACGATGGAAGAGAAGACAGGCTAGACTGTCAAAAGGGGCCCGGCCCAGCCTACCCGACTAATTATAGTGACCTGAAAAACAATCGAGGTCGGTCCGACTTTTTTTTTAAATACTTCATTCGTCCCGAAATAAGTTTTCCATTTCTTTTGAGTGTTTAGATTAAGGAATATGATACTCCAGTAAAATAATAAATGTAGTTCAAATGATGTGATGGTGAAAGAGAAAATAGGAGTAGATTAGTATGAGATGAAGTATGATAAAATAATAGATAAAATATAAGTGATGTGATTGTGAGAGAGAGAAAATAATTTGTCAAAAATGGAATGAAAAACTTATTGTGGGACATCAAAAAAAAGGAAAATTGGAAAATTATATTGGGACGAAGGGAGTATAATTTTTCGGCCCCGACTTTTTTTTTCGACCCAGAAAAAACATTTGGCCCGATGGGCGGTACCGGGCTGGCCCAACCCATTTGATAGTCCTAAAAACCGAAGAGAATGTGCACACACACGATAGAACTGAGGGAATATGAGAAAAACCCTAATTTTAATTATTATTTCTATTTTTAATTTGAATAATGTAGGAGTATTATTTAATTTATTTTTGTTGGAATTGTATATATTTAATTTTAAAATAATAATTAATAAAATTTGTATTAAAAGGGTAGGATAGTAATTTTTTATAAATTAAAAATTTATTTATATTAAAGAAGGGTAATATAGTAAATAACAAAATGCAATTTAAAAAATGATTTGATTAATTTAAACTTGTATAACATGTAGCGGATTCAATTCATACGACGCCACGTGGCGCAATTCGACATACTAACTAAGATAGTCAGTTTGTATAATTTGACTGCCGAAAAAAAAAATCCAACTAACAAATCAAACATAGAAAAAGTGAAAATAATAATAATATCTATATAATCCATGAAACCAAACAAGCCCTTATAATACTAATACGAGTAATTAATTCTCACATAAAATTTCGTGTCAAAGTTAAATGGACAATCAAATGAGGGATGGAGAGAGTATAAGAGGAACATGTCTACGTGCTTCTAGTAAATGAAAGGATACTCAATTAACCTATGGAAAAATTTAGGGTTAATTGCAAAAAAAATCACGACCTTTACAGTTTTTATCAATTACAACATATCCTTTTTTTTCTTTGCAATTTGATACACCACCTTTTTTATTTTTGCAATTCAATGCATATGTCAATTTTCTAGCAACAATTAAATCATAATTTAATTGTCAGAGCTGTCGAGGTGCCACATAGATGTCACGAATGATGAATAATGTTTTTTTTTTTTTTAATTTTTAAAACATTTTTAACTAAAAAGAATAATAAAAAAATCGTTTTAAAACTAAAAACAATACTAAATATTTTTAAAAATAAATCATAAACCAATTTAATTATTATCATTTCCCCCTCCCCAAAACTCAAAAGTATAAGATCGCGTCCTCCAAATCATAGTTCACAAAAATAATGTGATGTTTTTCATATTGTTTTTATTTAAAAACGTTTTAAAATATAAAAAATAAAATATAAAATATATAAAAAATATTTTATTGATCAATCAAGACATTTACGTTGGCATTTGTGTAGAACCTTAATGCGGCTTCAGTATATATATCATTCATGTGTTGCTGAAAAATAAACACATGCATCAAATTACAAAACTTAAAAAGGTGGTGTATCGAATTGCAAAGAAAAAAAGAATATGTTGTAATTGATAAATACTATAAAGGTCGTGATTTTTTTTGCAATTAACCCAAAAATTTAATAGGCTCACGCTCAATAGACAATATGAGAAATTCACAAGAAACTGATGCATTCCAAATTTGAAAAGAGAAAATAACGACAAAAAGAAGATATAAAGCTTCTTCCTCCGAATTCACCCGATTTAGGTCTTTGCCACGCCTCCACCAGTTGATTACGAGGGCCGCCATTGTTTCTCCGACGCCACCTATGATCGCACTTTACTCGAGGTACTTTTATGTGACTTCCTTAGCACAATGTCTAGTATTTTTTTTTTTGAATTACATTATATACCCATCCCTTTTCCCATCCCCATGACTCAAACCCTAACCACTTGAGTTATCCCACTTTGTCATGTCTAGTATTTTTAGAGAACAAAAATCTTGTACTTTAATAACATAGTGTGATATGTGCTTCAGTCACACACACAAAGTAATTCTATTAAGTTCTAGGTAAAGAAAAGTCATTTTTTTAAGTCTCGATATCCGGCTTAAGGGTCGGCTAATTTAGAAGACCAATTTCACCGTTTATTAACGGGATCCCGCTTAAAACAGAGTAAAACTATGTAAATAAAAGTTATTAATCAACAAATGTTTTGAACAGTCAAATTAAGTAGGTTTTATAGAGAAACAATGAATAGGAAAATTATTATTTCATTGAATGAATGTAAAGAGTACATAAAGGAAGTATTTATAGATACAAAACGTATCTATTCTAAATCTCTAATTAAGGAAAATAAAGATATATAAAATATATTATACAAGATATATATAATATCTCCTAATATATTTGTATATGTCTAATACGCCCCCTCAAGATGGAGCGCCGTAGGAGAGTCCAATCTTGGACATAAGAAGTTGGAGACGGAGGCGAGAAAGGGGCTTTGTAAGTGCATCAGCAAGTTGATCCGCAGAGGAGACATGTGAGACCCGAAGTTGAGATGTCTTGATCAAGTCTCTAACAAAATGGAAATCAATTGCAATGTACTTCATTCGGGAGTGAAAGACAGGATTTGAGCAGAGATAAGTGGCTCCAATGTTGTCACAATAGATAACAGGCAAGTCTGAGATTGTGAAGCATAGCTCATGAAACAGAGATTTTAACCATTGAACTTCAGAGGCAGCGGAGGCAATAGCACGATACTCAGCTTTTGTTGAGGAACGATCAATCGATTTTTGTTTCTTGGAGGACCAAGAGATAGGATTTGCACCAAAAAAAACAACATATGCACTTGTGGAGGAACGGTCATCACTGTTGCCAGCCCAATCAGCATCTGTGAAACAATGTAGAGAGGAGGAGGTGGTAGGTCGTAGTGTGATTCCAACATCTCTTGTTCCATTTAAGTACCTAAGTAGGCGTTTGGCAGCTCCCCAATGAGTGATAGTTGGAGCATGCATAAATTGACACAACTTGTGAACAACAAAAGCAATGTCGGGTCTCGTGAGTTGAAGATATTGAAGACTGTCAAGTACTTGTCGATATTGAGTGGCATCCGCAGGAGGAGTCCCATCAAGAAGTGTAAGGCGAGCAGAGGTGGCTAGTGGCGTCTGAACAAGTTTGGAGGCCACCATATTGTATCGAGTGAGTAAGTCAACGACATACTTTCGCTGAGAGAGAAAACAGGAGTTGTTGGTACGAAGTACCTCAACACCTAAGAAGTAGGAAAGAGGGCCCAAGTCTTTTACTGAAAATTTCGAACCAAGATCTGTTGCCACACGGATAAGGCAGGGAATGGAATTTCCTGTGAGAATCAAATCATCAACATACACAAGAAAATATGCAATAATGCCAGATTTATTGTACACAAAAAGGGATTCATCGGATTTTGTGTGAATGAATCCAATGCCTTCCAAAAACGTCCTAAGTGCATAATACCAAGTACGAGGAGCCTGTTTCAAACCGTAAATGGATTTGTGTAATTTGCAAACATAGGATGGAAACGCCTTATCAATGAAACCAGGAGGTTGAGCCATGTAGACTGTATCAGAGAGGGAACCATGAAAAAAGGCATTGTTCACATCAAACTGTCGAAGTGGCCAATTTTGAGTGACTACAATACTCAGTACTGCTCGAACGGTTGATGGTTTGACCACAAGTCGAGCTTTGAATTTATCTAAGGACCCGTCCGATTTTCGTTTGATGCGGAAGACCCACTTGGAGCCAACAACGTTGGTAGAATCATCAGGTGGTACCAAATCCCAAGTACCGTTTTTTAGAAGGGCATTAAATTCAGATGACATGGCCTCCCTCCATCGTTCATCTTTTAATGCCTGAGAGACGCAACTAGGTTCAGTATCAGAAGATAAAGTACTTGTAAGACCATACCTCGGATTGGGTTTGAAAATTCTGTTTTGAGCTCGAGTAACCATTCGAGTGCCTTGGGAGGCCGATGGGGATGGCGATAGGGGAGCATCTGGCGACTCGAGGCGAAGAGGTGAGGGGGGTGGACTTAGTGAGGTGGGGAGTGCAGCAAGGTTGGATGGTGGGTTGGGGGTGTATTAATCTGAACAGGGGGTGCAGCGGGGCTTGGTAGGGGGCTGGTGGGTGTATTGAGTGAAACAGGAGGTGCATGGTGAGGCTGTGGTGGGGGTGACGAGTTGACGTCGGGAGGGGGTATATTTTGCGGAAGGGGTGTATTTGTAAATGTTGGGGGTGGGGTAGGATCAGTAGGTAAGGGAGTGGGTGTACTAATTAGAGTGGGTGGTGGAAAGAGCATACCGGTAGGGTTTTCTGGTGGACAGGGGGTGTATTTACTAAATTGGGGGTGTATCTACTAAATTAGTGGGTGTATCAGGAGCAGTTTTAGGAGTGGCTAGAGGAAAGATATTTTCAATAAATTGAACATGACGAGAGGTATATATTTTGTTGGTTTTTAAGTCAAGACAAAGATAAGCAGCTTGTGTAGGAGAGTATCCAATGAAGACACAGGGAGTGGATCTAGGGTCTAATTTATGGGAAGTGTAGGGACGGAGCCAAGGATAACATAAGCAACCAAAAACTCTAAGTTTGGCTAGGTTGGGAGTTTGTTTTAGGATGTATTGATATGAGGACAACATGTTAAGATTGGATTTTGGTAGACGGTTTATAATATAGGTAGCAGCACAAACTGCATGAGGCCAATATGTAAGGGGCATGGAGGCATGATGTAAAAGGGCTAAGGCAGTATCAACAACATGTCTGTGACGACGTTCAGACATGCCATTGTGTTCAGGGGTGTGGGGGGGAGTTGTGAGATGAGATATGCCATGAGTTTGAAGGAGAGAACGAAAAGCAATGAACTCTCCTCCATTGTCAGAATAAAGGGTTTTGATTTTGGTGTTATAAAAGTTTTCCACTATATTTTTAAAGGAGATAAATGTGGGAAGTACATCAAACTTACGTTTTAGGGGGTAGAGCCATATGTATTTGCTAAAATGATCAACAAAAATGACATAGTATTTGAAGCCTTCAGTTGACAGGACAGGGGACGACCACACATCAGAATAAAGAACCTCAAGAGGGGAATTTGATATAATGCTTGAATCGTAAAAAGGAAGTTTATGACTTTTAATACAATTGCAAGAATCACAATAATGCAGTTTTGAGTTTGTGATAGGTAAGCTATATTTGGATAAGGTATGAAAAAGAATTTTGGAGGACGGATGACCTAAACGAGCATGCCATATGGGTGATGGTTGTTTTTCCGAGATGGAGGCTGAGGGGTTAAGAGACGCTCGAGCCGGCCATACGTAGACATTATCCACGCGACTCCCCGTGAGGAGAATGGTCCCCGTTTTGCCATCCCGCACCTCAAAATAAGTAGAACCAAAATTAATGTTAACATCATTATCTCGACACAAGGTTGAAACAGAGATAAGGTTTTTGGCCATTTGTGGGACAACAAGGACGTTTGAGAATTTAAGCATATTAACATGAGGAAACGACAAGGAACCAATATGCAAAATTTGCAAACCGTTACCATCACCGATGACAACATTATCCGAGCCGGAATATGGAGAGAAAACGGATAAATTATGGGGGTGAGTTGTGATATGATGAGAGGCCCCGGAGTCCAAGATCCAGGGGCGAGAGGGGATCTGTGAAATAGCAGAGTGGACGGATGTGGTGTATGGATTAGTGGAGTGGGTGCGTAGATGCAGGGGGGTGTGTTTGCCAGAGTTTGGGGTGCATGCTGCAGTGGAGTTGTGGGTCTGGCCCATCTGGGCAGTACGGGAGTATGTAGTGGAGTTGTGGGTCTGGCCCATCTGGGCAGTACGGGAGTATGCAGTGTCGGAGGGAGGGCAAAGATGCTGGGGGTGTATTTACCAGAGTTGGGGGTGTATGCAGCAGGGGAGTAGTGGATTTGGCCCATCTGAGCAGCAAATATTCAAGGAATTCACGATGGTTGGGTTGATGTCGCTGAAACAGGCGATTAATTTGGGAGAGTATTTGGGTTGATCTCTATATTTTTTTTTTTATCAACTTAATTGAAGATGATGAATGATCAGGAAGAAGATTTAATTTGCAGGGGAGTGATTGAAGAATCAAGAAGTTTGGGTTGCTGTTTGGATAAAACAGAGACACGATTCTGTGTGAGGAGAGTTTGTTAAGTTTTGCCTAACAAATAGGAGATTGCTTGGAACAAGGATGGTCTTGTAACTGAATCTTTGTTTTAAGAAACAGAAGAAGGATCGGTGCAGCAATCGAGACTGGGAAGGGTGATAGTCGGGAGTTTTGAACGACGTTGGACGTCGGACAACGACTACAAGGAAGAGTGTCGGATCAAGGCGTTAGTCAAACGACTTGTTGATACCATATAGAGAAACAATGAATAGGAAAATTATTATTTCATTAAATGAATGTAAAGAGTATATGAAGAAAGTATTTATAGATACAAAACGTATCTATTCTAAATCTCTAATTAAGGAAAATAAAGATATATAAAATATATTATACAAGATATATATAATATCTCCTAATATATTTGTATATGCCTAATAGTTTTCCTCCCCATGAATTAAACAATCGTCAAATGCATTGATGTAAACTATTTTTTGTTTTATAAATCTTTATTTAGAAGATAATGCATGTGTATTGTGGAGTAGGTCGTCCATAAATTTGTACTCCCTCCGTTCCGGAAGTGTTTGCACCATTTGTGGGCACACTTATTAAGAAAAAGGTGTAATGAGTGGAGTGTTGAGGAGTAATTTTGCAAACTTATATGAATAAAGTAAAGAGAGTGGTTGAAATAAGTGTAAAAGTAATGACATTTTGTGTAAATATGTGAATTTTGTGAGGGTGGAATTTATGAAAAAAATTCATTTTTAGGAAATGCAAACAATTGTGGGACGGACGAATAAGAAAAGAGTGCAAACAATTGTGGGATAGAGGTAGTACTTCATTAATAAACTGTCAAATGAAATCAATACCTGTGGATAGGAAAATCAACAATTAGAGTATTATCATAACAAATTTTTTAATGGACTTATTGTTAAATCTTTCCATAAGTGGTAGCATTTTGCTTTTAAGTCCTGCAACTTGTAATTATGCTACATATATACGCCCCCAAAAAAACAAATTTTGAGTTCATATTTTTCTTGTGTGTTTTTTCCACTTATTAATTAGGCTATACTCGTTTGTTTTGTTAAATGTATGTATATAGAACTTGTCCGATTTTGCCCAAAATAACAACCCCATTCAGTATTGGTCGGGTGTTTTTAAAATGGCCACAATTATTTGTACCCTTTCAAATTTACTCAAACTACACTTGTTTTCCCTAATCCTATTAGGGCGTGTTTTGTTTTATGGATAAGCTTGGAATGTTTTATACTGCTTAGTCCAATGTTTGGTTTGCCTTATTACTGCCCGAGACTCTAGGTTGGCCCGAGTCACTTTTGGAAAATAATTCTGCTGTTGAAGGACTAATGATCAGGAGGTGGAGGGTAAGTTTAGTTGTCTGATTTTTCTATCCACGGAAGGCAACATGTGTAATGTCGTTGTTGTCCTTAATAAATAAATAAAATGACGAAGAAACCCTTCAACATTTAGATAATTACAGAAATGACAATATATATAGAACCCTAATTCATTTTTTTTTACAGATTCTGCCTCTCAGTTCATCTTCCCCCTTGGGAAGTGCTGTTCATAGCAAAAATCATTTGTAAAGGTAGGTTGCTTCAGTCATCATCTTATATTTTTCTCTTGTTTTTATTTTCTGACCACGATTTATGATAATGGAGTTGGTTTTTGCAGAAAATTTGATTGAACAGAGTCAATCGCATGCCCTTCTTTCTTGTTAGAAATGTTTGTTAATTTTTTAATATTTGTGTTTATTTACGCCCATTCGATTCAGATTTTGTTTCACTATTTACGCCTTGTTTTTTCGATTATACTCTTCATGATCTAAATTTTGTACTTCATATGTGCGAAAAATTGCAGTTCGATTATACTCATTCTTTCTGTTTATTTATATTTTGAAGCGATTTAGAACACTAATTTATTTGTTTTATGGACTGTAAATTAAAAACCAATATGCATAACAGGGAAAATGAACAAAAGAATTGAATTAATATGGAATATCAGATATGTAGTATTATCTTATCATTTTAATTGTGAAATTGGAAAAATATCATATATAGGTATATATTGAAAAAGTGAATGAGGGGCAAAATTGACTTTTGACATTTTAATCAATTTATCAATAAATCCAAACACAAAAAAGAATTTATCCCTACAATATTAACAAAAAGTAATCCATCAATCCAAACATATATTTAAATTCCAAAAATTACAATCCGTGCAATCCTACTCAATCCTGTCCTAACTTATCTATCTCATCTTGCAATCCAAACAAACCCTTACTCTTCTCTCTTATCTCATTTCAGTTTGTTCACCCACCTCTCTCTTTTATTGGCCCAATTAATAACTCATTTATGAATGAGCCATATTTAAAAATATTACAACTAGACCATTGGGGCAGGGCAGCTGGGTGTGGGGGAGATATGATATGGAGAAGATGTGTTTTTTTTTTTTTAAATGGAGAAGGAAGAAGAAGGGAGGAATGAGAAAAAGTAGATAAATTAAGATTTTGAGGTGGGGTGTATTCAGTAAGGAATTTTTAGAGAGAAAATGGTAATTTAGATTTTAGATAATTTATAGGGGGTGTACCTAACATTCTCTTAATTGGGGAAGTGGGTTAACAAAGATGGAGGTGTTAATAGCAGTACCCGGAAACAAGTTCTATCGGGCCCAAATAATAGCCCATTCTATTTTGGGCTAGGTTTAGAACATTGTTAGCATTGCAGTATAAGTGGGGTCAAGCTGTATGACGTATCTGTTTTCTCTATCCTGCGTAAAATTTTCACCATTTCTATGTTTTTCCACTGAACACGCATTTGAATTTTGCTTTATTCGTGAGCCCGATGATGCTTTTGTTTTTCCACAATTAAAGCAGACTGTTGTTTAATCTGCATCTCATTCATTTAAGTTTGAGGTATCACAGTACTTTCTCTTGTTTGACAAATTTGAGCAAAATGTTTTTTTGTTATGCCAAGGCATTGACATAGCTTTTTTTTTTTTTTAACACATGAGACATACCTTTCTATATTTAGTTACATAGTTGCAGATATCTTGAATGTAAAAGGTTTGAACTTTATTATTTTGGTGTCAGAATGTGTAAATTCTGGTAAATAACAAAGAGCCTTCCTATCTTTTATTGGCATAGTTGTCGACTTTGTGAATATAAAAGGTGAAGTTGGTATTTTTGGTGTCAGAATGTTTCAATTCTAGTAAATACTGACGAACCTTCTGAATTAAATCTTTTCTTCGAGTCCCCAAGTATGATTACCACATATTAGGTATATAGGCTTCGTTTCTTTGTTGGAGCTATTGTACTCACATACTGTCACCCTCTTGCACCTTTTAAAAACTTTCTAATGTCATTAGGAAGCAAAGTGCTCATTCCTAATTTCTAGAAACTAGCTCGATTATGAGGTTCCTTGTAAAATTCGCAGGTTGTTTAATTACTTGATTATTTGTTACGTCCTCTCTTAACTAATCAATTCTTTTGTACAATTTAGGATCTATTACTCCATTTTACGTTATTCCTTTCCGTGAGATAGCTAAGATTAGATTATTTGCGACAAATTGTTATAATGTGGGGGTACGGGAAAATGTAGATATACTCTGTAAATGAGTTCAGTTGAACTTGTTGTCGATCTAGCTTCAAGCTTGTTTGAAATATTATTGAGCTTTGATATTTATGTTTGGGCTTCTTTGATAATTAATTGAGTTGAGCTCAATCAAGCTGAATATGAGTCGAGCTCGAATAGTTCAACTTTATTACACTTGATTTATCTTTTTTAAAATTATTGAGCTTTAAATTGAACCGAACATAAATGTATTTCAAACTTGTTTGATATTTATGCCGAACCAAGATCAAAATGAGTTTTTAACAAACGATCTCGAATCGAATATCAAATAGTTTGGTTTAATTTTCAGTAATCCTTTTGAGTTCCTATAGCGTACAATTTTCTCACTATTGCATAATTTGTTGTCTGGAATGCAGCATGGCTATTTAGAAAAGACAAGAGCTATCAAAATTACATGCAACTGATCCCAATACCTACTATTTGGGGCTCTGTTATTTCCTATAATTCATGGGTCGGACTTGGAAGCTCGTTCAAGAAGTTGTACGACAAGCCTTTGCACTACCTCACTAATGTTCAGTTGAAACGCATGGACTTAGAGAGGCATGGAGTAGAGGACAAGAACGTTTCGTTGGATATGATAATTCATCCTACAAAAGCTGAGGCTACCGTTTGGCTTATCGAAGAGGTTCATCGACATACCTTGTCTCCGCACCATCTTCTTCTACTGTGGGAAGCTGATCTCAAGTATCATACTTTCGTTGATGCCATTTTTCCTGAGTTGGAATAAATTGAATTGTGTGGAGATAAAAGTTATGTTCCTAGATGAACAAATTTGAGTTTCTAAACGGTTGTAGTAGACTAGTACTTTCAAATAAGTAATTGCACTTTCTAATTTGATTTTTAAGTTTCCTATCTAAATGGTTTTGATAATATTAGTGACTTACATTAATATTATTAGTGACTTACACTTTTTAATAATATTTTTAGTGTTGACTTTTCAATTATATAAGAACTTGAGTTTGTTGGGATATTTTTATATCCCTATGTTTTGTATTGATAAACAAAATCTGCTTGTAATAAGATAAGTTGCATTGTATAGACAACTTCATCATTCATATAGATAGGAGTCTGCTGTAAAACAACTGAGTCAAAGGTCACCTGAATCAAGCAGTGTATTGTCAAATCAAGCAGTTTCCTGCTTCTAGTTGATCTATTTAGTCGATATTGTTGGGTGTACGTGCTAAATGCTAAGTCTCTGGTAGCTCATATTTTTCAACAATTTCGTACCATGGTTGAGAAACAATTCAACACTCCCATTAAAAATTTCTACACGGACAATAGAGGTGAATTTTTGGCATTAAACCATATCTTGTTGTTAATGGCATTAATTGGCTTACTACTGCTCCTCACACTCCTCAACAAAACGACATCTCTGAACGTCGGAACCGTCACATTATTGAAATTTCGCGCACCTTACTTCATCATGTTCAGCTGCCTCAATCTTATTGGTCTTTTGCTCTTCAAACAACTGCATATCTTATAAATAGAACCCCGACACCTTTGCTGAATAATATCAGCCCCTTCCAAGTCTTATTTCGAAAAGAGCTGAATTACTACAAATTGCGCATTTTTGGGTGCATCTGCTTTCCTTGGTTACGCCCGTATAATATTGGTAAATTATCTTTCCATCAAAACCATGCATATTTGTGGGATACTCTACGAGTCAAAGTGTTTATCGATGTTTTGATCCTAAAACTGGCCGCATTTTCACATCTCGTCATGTCAAGTTTTCTGAAACAACATTCTGGTCATTTGATCCACCATTGCTCGCGTCCAACAGCCCTGGTGAGTCTAATGCTAGGCTTATTTTGGTACCTCCACCCCTACAACTTGTTGCACCAGTGCCAACTCTGCCAATCGATGTTGTTGCACCTGAACCAACCCAGGTCACTTCTGTTTCGACCCCTGCTGCTGCACCTGAGCCAAATCTGGTTCCTTCTGCTCCGACTCGTACACACTATATGGGTACTCGAGCCAAAAATCAAATCTTTAAACCCAAACAATTATTTACGGCTACCAAACACCCTTTGCCGACTGATATTGAACCAACATGTGTCTCCCAAGCCATGTCCAACCCCTTGTGGCGCCCGGTTATGGATGACGAGTTCACCGCTTCACAACGTCACGGCACATGGGTTCTCGTTGATCCTTCTCCTTATGCAAATATTATGGGTTGTAAATGGATGTTTCAGATCAAACGTAAGCAAGATGGCTCCATTGACCGCTATAAGGCTCGTCTTGTGGCAAAGGGGTTTCATCAACGACTCGTACAGTTTTGACGCTTGCCCTATCTGCTAAGCAATGCCTTCTTACACTGGGATCTCACAACGCCAATTTACATGTCGTAGCCTCCCAGATTCATTGATGCAGTTAATCCCTCTCATGTGTGCCTCCTTCGCAAGTCTCTTTACGGCTTGCGCCAAACTCCTAGAGCGTGGTACATTGCTCTTAGCTCGACACTTATTACCTTCGGGTTCATCCAATATCATGTTGATACATCTCTGTTTATATACTCTCGTGCCTCCACTCGAATTTTTGTCCTCATCTATGTTGATGACTTAATTATTACTGGCTCTTGTGCGACCACTATTACTCAGTTACTCACACATCTGCAATCAAAATTTATCGTCAAAGACTTGGGGCCACTCTCTTTCTTTCTTGGAGTGGAAGTGGCCCGTTGCAAGGAAGGCATATTTTTATCTCAACATAAATATATGGTTGACTTGCTTCGTCGCCATCGTATAGACAGAGCTAAACCTTTACGGACGCCTAGCAATCCCACATCCTCATCACAAAACGTCACAATTGATCACTAAGAATATAGAAGTGCAATTGAGGGCTTACAATATCTTGCTCTCACTCGGCCATATATTTCTTTCACCGTCAATCGATTAGCTCAACGTATGTATGCTCCTTCTAGTTTCGATTGGACTGCCGTTAAACGTCTATTTCGATACTTGAAAGGCGCCCTTCATCATGGTCTGCTTCTGCGCAAACCTGTTCATCTTCGGCTAACGGCGTACTCTGATTCGAACTTTGTAGGGGATCTAACGGACTGCAAGTCCACATCTGCGTACATCATATTTTTGGGGGACAATCCTATATCTTGGCGATCCAGGAAACAAACTGAAGTTGCTCGTTCTTCGACGGAGGCTGAGTATCGGGTCTTAGCTTCAGCTGCCTCCGAGCTTGGGTGGATCACTAATCTCTTCAAAGAGCTTGACATTCCTATTTCTACAACTCCCTGCCTGCTATGTGATAATATGAGTGCAACTCGACTGGTGCTTCATCCCATTCAACACTCTCGCATGAAACACAAAGCTATCGATGTTCACTTTGTTCGTGATCTAGCTTCAAAGGGCCTTCTCTCAGTTTCTTATGTCAACACCCTTGATCAATTGGCGGATATCCTAACTAAGTCACTTCCTCGAACTCGTTTCGAACTTCTTCGCTCCAAAATTATCGTTGCCGACGGAACTTCTATTTTACGGGGGCATATTAAGGAAGACTCTAGAAGATAAGATGTTATTCTTTGAATATTTGAATTTCCATACTTCTAGTTTGACTTAGCAAAGCTTATCTCTTGTAATTCATTGTACATTGTATATATTTTCACGAGCAACCCAAACTGAATAAAATACTTCAGATTATTATTCATTCAATAGTTCTTATACTAATTAGCAATTATGAGATTTAATTAGTACCATAAGCTCTTAGGATAGTGGTCCGTAAACACTTTCAACACGGTTACTAATGTTTACAACTCGCCCTCTCACTAATCTCCTAGACGACCTCTAATCGATTAATGTCTAACGTTGTCGATCTAAACAATCAACCCTCTCTAGATTAAGCTAATTACTATTAAACTCAAACTAATTAATCAAGTTTTCCACACACATTACAATCATGCAAACCCAACTCTCGTTGCAATTCACAAAACCGCAAATGCTAGCTAATGGAAATGATCAACTAATTTAATCAAACAAACCACAACAATAAAAGCAGACGAAGTTGGATAGCTCAAGTGGTTAGAGCACCACTACCTAGGCTTTAGATCCTGGGTTCGAGTCATGGGGAGGGGAAAAAGGGATGGGTATTTAATGTAATTCAAAAACAACAATAAAAGCAATTAAAATAAAGACATAGGTTAATCAAACAGTTAATCTATAAACTCACTAATTACCCTCATAAATCCAACATCCAAACCAATAAGAGATTACCCCATATCTAAATTAATAACTAGAATAAAACTCATGTAAATTAAACTACAAAACATTAATGAAATTGAAATTAGCAAATTAAATTTGCAATAATAGAAAAATATCACCCTCTAGGTGTTCGAATCCTTTAATGCCACAAACAAAATTAAATGAAAGAACAACTACACTAATCTAATGAGTGAAGTGGTGAGGGGAAGGGACTCTCAAAACCTAGTTATTTCTATCTAAAATTCCTCCTCCCCCAGCTGAGAATGGAGATGCTCTGTTTTATATACTTTTATATTCCTCACGGCTTCGTACTCCCCCAATTGAAATTATTGAGCTTTTTCTAAAAACGTGATAGCAACTTTTTGATTTAATTAACTCCTCACAGAGATGGGCCATGCTAGCTTCTGTTCCTGTCCCAATTGATGAAAGGCGTGGGGTATATACCCCTTCAGCTTTGTTTAATACACCCCCTTTATTTTTATTAATTCAATATTCATGTACAATACCAATTTTGCCCTTTTACTAAATCATGTTAGATACATGCACTCCCCTCTAAAAACCTAACTCTAATGCATTAACCCTAATTTTGCAGCCCAACCGCCGCCGCCCCTCCTCCGGCGGTCACAACCACCTTCTCTTACATCCACAAAAAAAAAAAAAAAAAAAAAATAGAAATTCAACAACAAAAATTAGAAATAAACTTCCACTAATCCACAAAACTCAACAACAAACCCTAAACTCTAAACCAAAAACTTAAAAAATCAACCAAAACAAAAACTTATTATCGACAAACCAAAGTCGACCAAAAATTCTCCGGTCGACTCTGGTTTATCAACCAAATTTTTTTTTAAAAAAAATTAAAATTTTCGATAATATTGAGTCGACCAAAAACAATCTCGTCGACAAATTGTTATCGACGAGATTGTTTTTGGTCGACTCAATATTATCGAACATAAAAAAACCTGGAGAAAGAGAGAAATGTGCATGGGCGGCGCGGCCAACGAGAGGGGGGAGGGGGCACGACGGGGGGCGGCGCAGGCGGATTTGGGGGCGTAGTTGCAGAAAACGAAAAAAAAAAAAAGAAAATGGACGGTCGCGACCGCTCGCCTTCGCGCGACAGTGATTCAGGTGGAATTTACACGTTTTCGAGGCACATGTGAAGCGTATTTTGATGTGGATTTCATTGATTTATGCATTGATTATGATTGTTTGAGCCAAAATGAGAGAAAGGTTGTGTTTTGTCGATTTTAT
This sequence comes from Galeopsis tetrahit, assembly GCA_963675135.1. NCBI lineage: Eukaryota > Viridiplantae > Streptophyta > Magnoliopsida > Lamiales > Lamiaceae > Galeopsis > Galeopsis tetrahit. The sequence goes on from OY776133.1 coordinate 65,025,600, forward strand.
AGGAAATACGATGGAATTTGGAGCAAAACACCAAACATACTTTACTGGATCAGGAAGATAAGTGCACGGTTGGATTCGTCTCGAAAAACGGAGTGGAATGAAAAAAAGAATCGAGTCAATCGGAGGTCGGAAGCTCGAGATACGAAGAGACGAAAAAGCATGCCCGGGTAGAATCGACCCGGGCGGGTTAAAACCACCCGGGCGAGTCATTTTAGCCCGGCCTTACCTAAAACTTCGTATTTTGCCCGGGTAGAATCGACCCGGCCGGGTCAAAATCACCCGGGCAAGCCAAATTTCACTCTTACTTCGTATTTCGGCCGGGTGGGATGCCCGGGTGGAATCCACCCGGCCGGGTGACATTATTCTCGGGGGTTTTTGGCCATTTTCTTCATTTTTGAGGGACCAACTTGCAATTTTGGCATCCAAACCCTACCCCAACACTATATAAGCCCTCTTTCTTGAAATCCAAAACTCTCTCCCCCAATTCCTCAATTCCCACACATAGTTACACATACTTGGAGGTGTTTTGGCAATTTCCTCTTCATTTCTCCATCAAATCAAGGAAGGAAGGATGCAATAGCTTGGAAATTCAATTCTCTACCACATTCTAGACTAAGCTTCCTCTTTCCCCTTTCTTTTTACTTAGTTATTTCATTTGGATTTTGTAATTTGATTATGCTAGTTAGTGGCTAAACACTTGTGGTTCTAAGGCTTTGTAAATATTTAGATTGAAGTTTATGAACTAATTTCTTGCTTTAATTGGTGTTTGTCTCTTATTTGTATGCTTAATTCTCCATTGCAAAGCATGTTGTTATTGGCCATGATGATTTGCTTAATTCATTATTAATTGGGGTAATATCGAGAGATTTATTCCATTAATCGTATGCAAGCATGCAACCCGGTATTATTATGATCTCGAGAGAGGATTAATTATCGGAGAGGGAATTGAATGATCTTAGGGGCTATTTTAGGCGGTGTAACGTTTGTGATGTAGAGATACGAGCCTATGTTGCATGCGCTTTTGGATTAGTTGTATCGAGAGATCGATTAATTCTTCTTGTGTGATCACCCTATATGAAGACAACCTTAATGGCCATTTAAATGAGTTAAAATTCATAAACGGATATCTAAGTGTCACATATGCCTTGGAACTCACCCTCTCACATTTGAGTTTTCATTCGTTTTACCTTCGTTTCTCGATTTGCATGTTAGTTGATCGATTTCTATTACTCTTTATTGCTTATTTGTGACAACTTGATAGGTAATCTTAGGGTAATTCACCACTTTCAATTAATCGATCGCGTCTAAATAGAACTCCGTTAACAAACTACATTTTTACGCTATACCTCCCTGTGGGATCGACCTCGTGCTTATCACGCTACGATAGACGTCGTACACTTGCGGTTGTTTATTTTAGTGTTGCATAACACGTGAATCAGGCAGCGGGGCAGATCTGTTGCGGGGGGGTTGTCGGCGACGGTGCGATGAGGGGGCTGGGCGGCGCAGGCAGCGGGAAGAAGATGAGGGCGGCGATGGGAAGCAGATGAGGGTGGTGGCTGCTGCTTGCTGGACGGCTGGCGGCGGCGACAAGTTGGATGGAAGGGAGGAAATGAAGAAGATGGAAGAATGAAGAAGATGAAAATGGGGAAGAAATGAGAAAATTTTGGGTTAGGGTTTTTGGGGTAGTGTATGTATCTATACATTAGTTAAAGGGCAAATATGGTATTTTACATATATTTTATAATTAATAAATTGAAGGGGGAGTGTATCTAACAAAGCTGGAGGGGTATATACCCCACGCCTTGATGAAATGGGCGTCGACCATCAGCTATTAAGAATTGGCCCTGGCTATATACCCCTCCAGCCTTGTTAAATATACCCCCATAATTTTCGTACCCCCTTAATATGTCAATAATATCATACGTTAGATACACTCCCCCACAAAATACCTAATATGCCATTTACACATTTAAAGTACAATTATAGATACACTCCCCCATTCAAAAATTCAAACCCTAACCCTATTTGTCCTCCATTCTCTCATTTGTCTCTTTCCCCCAAACCAACGCCACCATCATCTTCCCTCTCCACCAGTCGGCCACCTCCCCTTCTTCTCTCCACAAATCGGCAGCAGCCCCCAAGCTCCCCCGTCAAGCCTCCCGCCGTCCCCAAGCTTCTCCCCTCGTTTTTTTTTTAATTTCTATAAATTGGCGGCGCCGCTCCTCCATTGCCAAGCACCGCTTCCTCCCTCGCCCCAAGCCAGCGATGTCTTCTCCCTCTCCCTAAGCCCGCCGACGCTTCCTCACTCTTTTTCGTTTTTTTTTATTTCTATAATATCGGCGGCGGCGCCCCCTCCCTTGTCAAGCGCCGCCGCCTCCTCCCGCGCTCCAATCCCGCCAGCGCCTCCTCCCTCCCTTGATTCTTGCGGCCGCTCGCCCCCACCCATCGCCGGTACAGGTAGTTTTTTTTTTTTTTAACTTTCGACAAACCAGTATTGAGTAGTTTCATTATTTTCATCGACAATAGTGCATCTACTCGACTCTGGTTTATCGAAAGTTTAAAAAAAAAATCGACAAATATGTGTCGATGATATGCACTATTGTGAATAAATTGTTGTCGACAATAATGCATACTTGTCTATACATATTTTTCGATTTTTTTTTAAAAAAAATGTAATTTTTTTATGTGTTTGACACTTTTTGGGTGGTGTTGTCGTCTGCCGAAGGCGGCTGTGGTGGTGACGGTTGTCATTAAGGTTAGAGTTTGAAAGTTAAGGGAGAGTGTATCTAACAAGGGGTATTTTATTAAAAGGGTAAATTGGATAATTTACATGAATATTTAATTAATTATAGGGGGAGTATACCTAACAAAGCTGGAGGGGTATATAGCCAGGGCCTTAAGAATTCCAAGAAATTTGGGTATCAATTCTGGCTCAATTAATTAAATTTGGGTATCAATTCAAATCTCTGGGCTGCATGCCAAATTGGACTCATTTTTTTTGCTCCAATTTCCACTTGGGTTTGACCATGTGGACCTCCATTTGGGAGAGATGCACTCCACCTTTTAGTATATTAATAATATAATAGGACTAAAAACTAAAAATACCCTACATTAAAATATAGCATACTAAATACACCCTCTACTGAACGCACCTCCCTACTGTCATTTCTTTCACCTTCCACCTAAACCACTACATCCGACCGCCGCCGACACCATTTCTGGCGACTATCAAACCAAAAAAAAAAAAAATCATAAATTCCAAAATATATTTTAAAAAATCACAATTTTTTTTTATAAATTTCGACCAACCAGTGTCGACCATATACACTCCCATTGACAACGATTTTGTCGACGGGAGTGTATATGGTTGACACTGGTTGATCGAAAAAAAAAATAAAAAAATTTGACCATGCAATGTCGACCAAATACACCCTCGTCGATAACAATTTGTCGAAGAGAGTATATTTGATCGACATTACATAGTCGAAAAAAAAAAGAGGGTGAATTTCTACAAAAGCAAAAAACCCTAAAATTAAAATCTGGGGTAGGGCAAACAAACCTGGGGTCGGCAACGAATCGGGGTTAAGAGAGGGAGAGAATTACGGGGACGGCCGCTGCAAATTATTATTATTTTTTAAAGAATGGCCGCAGTGGGCGGCGAGGGTGGGCGCCACGCCGGTGAAGAGGGGGAGGAAAATAAGAGAGAGGGAGGGGACGGGGGCGGCCACTGTAGATTTTTTTTTTATACAAGTGGGGAGCGGTGGCGGCGCGGTCGAGGGAGGGGTCGCTCCGGTGAAAGATGGAGATAAGAGAAAGGGAGGGGGCGGCCGCGACGGCCGATGGACGGGGGAGGCCGCGCGGCCGATGTAAAACTTTTTTTTAAAATACAGGTGGGGAGCACGGGGAGCGGGGGGCCGCGCCGGTGAAGAGTGGGAGAGGGCCGCGGCGGGAGGAGATCAATTTATGGGACCAGTGGGAGAAGATGAAATTAGGGTTTTTTTTTTGGGGGGGGGGGGGAGGAGGGGATAGTAATAGATACATTTATGACAGTTTAGGGGGGTGCATCTATCTTAGATCGATTTTAGGGGGGTGCATCAATCGGGGGAGTGCATCTCTCCGAAATGGAGGTGCAGTCAAACCCTTTCCACTGTCGGCCATGATCTCATATTAAGCTCACGTCCAATATACCCATTGGGTCTGACTATATGCACCTCAATTTCAGATGGATGCACCCCCTAAAATCGGTCTAAGATAGATACACCTCCCTCGAATTGTTCTAAATACCCTTTTATCTCTAAAAAACAATTTACTAGACACACCTTCAAACCCTAATTTCTCTTCTTCTTCCCTTCTTCCTCTTTTTCACCTTCCCCACCCCATTTCTTTTTCCCCATTCCCTTTCTCACCCAACCACCACTCACCACCGCCTGCCACCTTCTGTTGAACCCTCGTTTCTCTCTTCCTCCCCCTTTCTACTGTATTTTTTTTTTTTTCTACTTTTTTCCCTCCCTCCCCCTCCGAATCCATTCCTTCTCCTCCCTTCACCCCACCCACTCCACCCACTACCCCCATCCACAGCCGCTCTCTATGCCTTCCCCCTATCTTTTCTATTACTCCCTCCGTCCCGTGATTACTTGCACACTTTTTTTATTGGGACGTCCCAAAATTACTTGCACATTCTTAATATGGAAATACCCCACAAAATTAATAACCTCACAACATCATTTTATTTTCAAATTTGCCACTCATTTTTTCCATACATTACACTTTACACATCATCAAATTACCTAAAATACCCCTCCTTTATCTTATATCATCAACCACTAAATCCACTTTTCTTAAACAACGGAGGGAGTATTTTTTTTCTACAAAAAAACTCTATTCCCACCCCCACGAACCCATCTCTACCCCCTACCCCCTCACTGCCCACCATCCAACCACCACCCCACCCCCCCCCCCCCACTGCCCACCATCCCTCACGCAGCTCCCCTACCCAAAAATTTCTCTCTCTTTATTTTTAAATTTAGACACACCAAGGTTGACAAAAATTTATAGGGTTGATCCTGGTGTGTTGAATTTTTTTTAAAAAAATTGATTTTTTTTTAACAATAGTTGGTCGGTCATATATACTCTCGTCGATAATAATTTGTCGATGAGAGTGTATTTGGTCGACATTACATGATCAAATTTTAAAAAATATAAAATTTTATTTTTTTTCGACCAATCGTTGTCGACCATATTTACTCCCGTTCAAATTGTTTTTTTTTAAGTATATTTTGGAATTTTGGAATTTTTTTTTGTTTGATAGTCGCCGAAAATGGTGTCGGCGACAGTCGGAAGTAGTGGTTTAAGTGGAAGGTGAAAAAAATGACAGTAGGGGGGTGCGTTTAATAAGGAGGGTGCCTCTAATATGCTGTATTTTAATGAAGGGTATTTTTTATGTTTTACCTTGTTAATTTATTAATAAATTGATTGGGGGAGTGAATCTTTCCTAAATAAATAGTCAAACCCATATCCATTTCATCTTTTTTTTTTTTTTTTTGGAAAGGATATACCCATTTCATCTCTTAATTTTAATTATTTCTCAATTCACTTGATCTTTGGCTTGGATAAAATAATTGCTTCCAAATATTCACATTTTTCTTACTTCTTCTAGATCAAATGCAATTAATCAATTTAGCATAAATAATGCATAAAATTCTATAAAATCATGTAAATTAAATAGATAAATGTGAATTCATAATTTATTATATATAACTACGAATCATAATTTATAACTAGGAAATTCCCTACGACAACGAGAATTCTTTGTTGTTATAAATTATGATTCGTAGTTATATATAATAAATGACATACGACAATAGGACATTCCCGTTGTTGAATACGACGGAGAAAAAATTTATTTACATCCCGTAACTTTTACCTTTTTTGAAAAACGTTCCAAAATAGTTAAAATTTTAATTTACGTTCCATAACTTTTTCAATTGCTTAATTTACGTCCAATTTTCGCTGGAAATCCCCAAATTTATGTAAATGGGACATAAATTGAGCAATTAAAGAAGTTATGAGACGTAAATTAATTTTTTAATTAAAATGGGAAGTTATGCGAAAAAGATAAAAATATTCAACAAATGTGTACAATTCACTATAAAATTAGTGTAGTTTATGTTATACAAGCAAATAAAAAAATAATTCATAAATTAATTAATTATTATAAAAATCAATTAACTTACCTAATTCATTAGAAAAATTATTAACTTATCTAATTAAAAAAAATATAATTACAATATAAGTATTATAAAATAAATTATGAATATTGCATAAATTAAATAGATCTTGCATAAATTAAAAAAGCCAAACAAGCCCCAGCCCCATATAGATTTTGCATAAATTAAATAGATTTTCCAATCACATGAAATAAATATATATAGGATAGGGGAGGGGAGGGGAGGGGATCGGGGGAATCAAATATAATTAAATTAATTGCATGTTGAAATAAATATAAAAAATAGATCGAACGTGCCATTGATCATGAGTGAGATCGAAGGCATCAAAGAGGGTGGGGAGAGTCACATACAAACATTAATCTATAAGCCACATCAAACGTGAACTTCTTCTTCACCAAAGGGACAAACTGAATTAGCTTAATCTGATCATGACCAGAATTAGTAATGTATATCCATATGACGAGCAGCACAAACCTACCTAGATACCTTTTTTTGAGATGATCAGATCGAGATTAATAATTTGAGCTAGCTAGGGAGCTCTTCACCCTTGTTTAATAGTATAGGTTTTGTGGGGATTGATTAAAGTCAAATGTCACATGTGTTGGCCCAAATATTTATACTCCTTATGAAAACTTTGTTAATTTACTCACATAAAATATCACTCACATCAAGATATGTCCCAAGCTTAGCTAGTTTTCCATGTTTTTCTAAAACAGTTTGAATGAGAATAAAATTATTTACAGTTTATCTTTTTTTAAAACGTCTCAAAAAAGTTAAAATTTTAATTTACGTTTCATAACTTATTCGATTACTTAATTTACGTTCAATTTTCGTCGGAGTTATAAAAATTCGTCGGAATTCCCCAAATTTAATAATCATATGACATGCGCATGATAATTAAAAACAACATTGTTTTGGTCACTCCGGCATAATTGGGACGTAAATTGAATAATTAAAGAAGTTTTGGGTCGTAAATTATGGTGTCGATAATTCTACAAATTTATGGTATCGATATTTTAAACCGAAAGATGAATAAATAAATAGTATTGGTCAAAACAACCATTGGGGCCAAAATTGAATATAGACGGCGCCATATTTGTTACTTCTCAGTTCAAGTGAGAATTTGATTCAAAAGAAAAGAAAAATGAGGTTGAAGTGCGGCGCTTAATTCCTCCATTCCGGCTATTTGCAGAGGAATTTTTCCTGATTCAGCTGCATATTATCAACCTTTTCTTCTTCTTCTTCTTCTATCACCCTTCCATTTTCAAAATCGCAGCCACTTTTCCTCCTCCAAACCCAGATTTGATTTTGGGTGTATCCGTCTGCCCGATGATGCTATCGCTATGTTTCACAAAATGGTCTTGACGAAGCCGCGCCCTTCTTCTATTAATTTCAACAAATTATTGGCTACTCTCGTCAAGATGAACAACTACTCTCTTGCCCTCCACCTGTTCGACAAAATGCTTCAACTAGATGTTTCGGTTGACGTCTTCACCTTCAATATTACAATCCAATGCTTTTGTCGCCTGAATCGTGTTGATTTTGCTTTTGCAATCTTAGGCAGCCTCGTCAAGCGTGGCTATACCCCGGACGTCGTAACCTTCAATACTCTCATCAAAGGCCTTTTCTTGGAAGGAAAGATCACCCAGGCTGAACAACTCTTCATGAAATTGCTGACAGACAAAATATGCGAGTTGAATGAAGTTACATATCTTGTTTTGATAAATGGGCCCGTGATTTGCTCTTGATATTGGAAAACAAACCTGATATTAAAGCGTACACCACGGTTATCGACAGTCTATGCAAGGATCGAATGCTTGATGAAGCCCTGCAAATCTTCTCCAAATTGACCGAAAAGGGCATGATCCCTGATGTTGTAACGTATAGTTCACTATATATTACATGGTCTATGCAGTTTTTGTAGATGGAAGGAGGCGAAATACTTATTAAATGACATGGTGGCTCACAAAATCTCCCCGAATGTGATTACTTTTAGCATTTTAGTGGATGCGTATTGCAAGGAGGGAATGCTAGAAGACGCTGAGGATGTTTTTAAGATTATGAGGCAATTGGATGTTCAACCCAATGTCATCACTTACAATGCCTTGATTGACGGATATTGTTTGCAGGGACAGATGGATAAGGCCCGAGAAGTTTTTGATTCAATAGCAGGATTGAGGCTCAAGCCTGACATTTCAAGCTATTGTAGCTTGATGAATGGATATTGCAAAAGAGGGCATGTGAATGAAGCATGGCGTCTTTTTCTTGAAATTCCTCGCAACGGGATAGACCATACGGTGTTTTCTTATAACACCATGATGCATGGACTATTTCGTAAAGGCAGATTTGCTGATGGCTTCAAGCTTTTCGAAGAGATGCAAACTCGGGAATTGCCTCCAGATTTAATGACTTGCAATGTATTATTGAAGCATTTTCGTGTTTGCACATGATGGAAGATAGTGGTGTTAATCCTACTATTATATCATATAATATCGTCATTGAGGGATTGTGCAAGGATAATAAACTTGACAGGGCATTACGTCTGTTCAACGAACTACCATCCAAAGGTTTGAAGCCCAGCGTTATTACATTTAACATCCTTATCCGGTGCACTTTGCCAAGAAGGGAAAACGCAGGGGGCTAAGGATTTGCTTATGAGCATGGAAAAAAGTGGTTGCTTACCCGATAGTGTGACCTACAGCGTTTTCGTACAGGGTTTCCTTAAAAGAAACGAGCCTCACGATGCAATTCCACTGCTGGAAGAAATGAAGAGAAGGGGATTGTCACTGGATGCAACTACTTTAACAATGTTACTGGATCATCTACAAGCCGAAGGTAAAGATGGTATTCTTTTCAATAAGATTAAAGAGTTTGTGCCTAAAGATTTATAGCCTCAGAATATTGCATTTTGATTAGTTTCCAGTTGCTGATGTATTGTGAAGTTGCAATAGTGGGGTTCAAGTTTTTTTTATATTCATTTCTTTATTCATTATGATTTATATCTGAATTGAAACTTTCTTGATCAAACATTTCAAAAGCAGGACTTTAAGCTAGGGTGTAAACGAGACGAGTCGAGCCCAGTAGTGCTGAGCTCGGCTCGAAACTCGAGCCTAAAATTAGACAATTTTGATCTGATGAGAAATACACTCTGAATCTTTATTAACAAGGCGAATTTTCGATCATTATACTGTTACAAACCCTCACAACTGCAACACACAAAATTCATTGAAAAACACACCAAAAAACAAGAAAAAAAATCAACACTATACAACAAACTCTGTTCTTGATTATCCAAATTGGGGGTTAATTAACCGGAGATATCAATGGCCTTGACCTCAGGCTTCTTCACCTCCTCCTTTGGCACGGTGACTGTCAGCACCCCATCCTCCATCGCCGCCTTCACCTCATCCAACTTAGCATTTTCCGGCAGCCTGAAGCGGCGGAGGAACTTGCCGCTGCTCCTCTCGACGCGGTGCCACTTGTCATTCTTCTCCTCCTGCTCCTTGCTTCTCTCACCGCTTATCTGCAGAATGGAACCCTCCTCAACCTCCACTTTCACCTCCTCTTTCTTCAACCCCGGCACATCCACTTTAAACAGGTGGGCCTCCGGCGTCTCTTTCCAGTCGATGCGCGCATTTGCCACGGCGGAGGATGGAAAGGGAAAGCCCTCGAAGGGATCCCAAATGTCGAGTGAAAATGGATCGAAAACGTTGCTCCGGCGGTTGCCAAACAAGCTTGGAATCAGTGACATTTTTGCTTAATTTTTGATAGTTTGATGGTTTTGGAATACTATTTTCTGATTTGAGGAATTGGGTAGAATTAGCGGTTTTATTTATATGGATGAGGAGATTATTCTCGCGCTTTCATGAAACTGCTCACATCTTCCCCCATCTTCTAGATGCTTTCCCTCTACAAAATACACCATTATTTTATTTTATTAGATTTCACATGGAGACCTCATCTAAAAAGTGGCAATGTTTGAGTAAAAATGTTAAAAAATGATAGTCACTTTTATTAAAAACATTATCACTTTTTTTTATAAACATAAAATTTGAAAAAAAAAAAAAAGGATTCTCTTACCCAAAGATTTGGTATATGAGTTAAAAGAGATCCGTCTTTTTTCGTGAGACAGTGTCACATAAGTTTTTGTCTTTTAAAAACATTATCACTATTACATTTCTCTTTTTTTTTTTAAATTTGACGATCAAATTGTATAAGTCATTTCGGAAAAGAGGAAGTATTAATGTATAGTAAAGATTAAAGACGTACGGAGACAACAATAGCAACAATCCAAATAATTTGAATTTCAATAAGATAAGATAAATTCAACCATATTTAATATATAATTATTCTCTTAAAAAATAAAACACACATATATGTGTATCAAAAAAAATGATTTCGAGGTAGGGTTTGTTAATAAAACCCTTGATCGAATTCTGTATCTGGTTTGGTATGTTGGCGTATGAACACTCCCGTCCCACTAAAGCTTGGGACCGGGTAATAAAAGTGATTTGGACTATTTCTCGATTTATGCAGATCATTCTTGAGTAGAGTCCATTTTAATCTTCTCTGTATCATTTCACTGTTATCAGATGTCTCTGAGGGGACATGAGAGCGTAGATTTGGTCCAGTACACCATTTTCCATAAGCAGACCAATTGTAGTAGTTTCCTCCATGCCCATTGCATATTACATTGCGATTTTTCCTTGCAACTGACGATGTTGGTTTCACTTCTTCCTCAGAACTAATCAGTTCAACCATTTGCTTTTCCAATTCTAAGTAGAAACTGTCGTCTTCATATTTCTCCATTTCTCAATTCAATGTGTTTAATCTGGTTGAATACAAATGATTCGATGGTAATTAGATGATTAATAATTGTGTTGTTAAATAGACAAAATCCAAATCAAGAATGTTAATCATCATATTTAATTTAATTTACCTAATAGGATGTGGCCGGATAGATAGGTGGGATGAATTTTCATAAAATACATCGAATTTGATTAATAATTAATTATGAATTAACCCATGATTAATAATAATGAGAGACAACATCGAGACTTCTAGGCTCCCTGGATGCATAAATTATTAAATATACATGCATGTACACACCTGCACAATATAGTAATGTAATAATGATCTTTAAATATTGAATTTTTTAATTATATACAAATTACAGGTAAATTGATATAAATGGTAAGTAAATGAATTACGTTTGGCACATAATTGTTTCTGTGTGTGCACAACTTACGTACACATATATATAATCAAAATTTCATATTTTATGAATTTAGGTTTAATAGGAATTAATATATCATAATTAATTATCAGTTCAAACTTTTAGATGAGACGAAATTATTTCATGATATCATAGACATAGTCTAAAGGCTCACGCCCACCTATACAGGATTCGATAATTTGACTCACGAGTGAGGGAGAATTATTTCAAGTTCGTTACGGAGTACATGAGAAAAAAAACTACTCTTTTTTGTTCGGCATGTGTAACATTACGTACATATATACCCACACATGTATTAAATAAAATTTCATAATTATATTTTCACCAGTTTTGCTCGACAAAATTGAAGTTCAAGTACTTTTAATTACAAAAAAAAATTATCAAATATACATGGAAATTAAGGGTCTCAAATCAATTATACTAATGGGGAAAATAAAGATATTAGTATTAAGAAAGAAAAGGAAAAAAAAATTTAAGTCATAAGTTCACATGTCGAACTAAAGGTCGGGGAACCGTTAAAACTTTATTCGGGAAAACCCTCTTTAAGGACAAAACTCGGATCAAGGAAAAAGATACCCCTCTAAGTAACAATCTTATTGAAACGAAAATACTCATTATTTATATCGCTATACAAAAAAGAGAGATAATATCCGAGCAATGACCTCTCCAAATGATGGAGGTGACTCGAAGTTTTGCAAGAGAATCAACTGTCCGGTTCGCTTCCCTGGAGATATGGGTGAAGCGAACCGTCATGTCCTTCAAAAGATGGCTAGTAAGGTCTCCAAAGAATAATGTAAGGGGGGTGTATTGGTTGTGGATTCTGTAAGATTTTTTTGGACTTTCAAAGTGTGGGGTATTCAATTTGAATTTTTAAAAGTCTTTAAAAATTATGAGGTATTCAATACGGATTTTAAAAAGTTTTTAAAAATCTTTAGGTATATAACAATCTATGGATTTTAATATTATGTGGATTTTGTTGATTCTCCTCAAAAAAATATAAATAAATTTCACTATCCAAATTTTCTTCTAAAAACCAGAGATTTCAACGGATTCTCTCAAAGAACTCTAAAGACAAAAGATCAGAAGTAGAGATGGCAATATTGACCCGACCCGCGGATACCCACCCCACCCCGTGAGCTTTGGGTCAGGTCGAATCTGTCACGTATTGAGTATGGGTCGGGTCTGGGTCTTATATCCGACCCGACCCGAATTAATATATAAACTTTATATAGTATATATATATATATATTTAATTATTGGTAAAATACTTATATATAGTCAAACTCTGCATGGATTCTATGGATTTTATAAATTCATGTACTTTTTAAAATTAAAAAAAATTCAATAGAATCTCAATTGAATACACCCCTAAATGAGACCCTACCAAAAGTCAGACTCAATTCATAAGTATCTCTCTCTTTTTTTTTTTTTTTTATGGAGGGTTTATAAGATCATAAAATAAAGTTACAAATCACGAGCCTAAGATCTTGATCTTCAAACCAAACGGATATCGCCGTCCACTCCAATCGCGTGAAGAGGAAATACGAGTTTCCCTTTGTCTTAACAGGTGTCCAGGTCTCCAATCTTTAAATGAGACAACCCCACACTAAGGTGTTCTCATATCAAGAATAGGAAACAAAATAAATAGACAAAGTTCCACGAGTATTCGATTCAAAAGTACCAGAGCACTAGGGCTCTCGAGACTTTCACAAGGAGCCCAACCATCAAAAAAGTCACACAACCACTACGAATCCCGCACAACAGAGGCATCGATCCAACAGAAACTAAAACAAAAACTAAGCAAGCATCAAAATTACCTAAGAAAGCAATAAAAAAGGATCAACGAAGAAATACCCGAATGGTCACCGTGGCTCCGTTACAGACAAGATCTACGTTGATCCCTAACAAGAACTGAAAAAAACTACACCAGGTCTACAGATCTACAACTCAGATGTGCAGATCTACACCTCAAATTTGCAGATCTACAATTCAAATCTAGCAAAAACTAAAATAACAGAAGAGATCGGAGAGAAGTCGAAAACCAACAGATTTGAGATGACATAGAGACAAGAACAATGACGACAACGTGAATGACGAATCTGCGACGGAGACCAGTGAAAAAAGAGAGAAGCTCTCCCTTCTCTATATCCATAAGTATCTCTTAAATCTTTTATAATCTACTAGAGAGTTCTCTTAAATCTTTTATTTCCTTTTTATTTTTATCGATTTTTTTAAGTGTTTTTCATCTTTTCTTCCTTTCCCTCCTTTTCTATATTTTAAATGCATAAATTACTGATTAAATATATGTGCCCGCTAAAAACAACAGGTCAACTCTATTAATTTTTTTCAAGATGCATGTTATCTTTATTATAATATATATCTAGGAGATATAAATCACTATCTTTAGTTAAACTTTTATTTTAAATCACCAACTAGTAAATTCCTTTTTTTTTTTTTTTTTATTTAATGTGTCAATCAAATTGTACAAATCATTTCGGAACAAAGGGAGAAATGTATAGTGAGATTAAAGACGGAGACAACAAAAGCAACAATCCAAATAATTATTTCAATAAGATAAGATAAGATAAATTCAACCATATTTAATATATAATTATTCTCTTAAAGAATAAAACACACATATATGTGTATCCAAAAAAAATAAATGATTTCGAGCTTGGGTTTATTAATAAAACCCTCGATCGAATTCTGTATCTGGTTTGGCAAGTTGGGGTATGAACACTCCCGTCCCACTAAAGCTTGCGACCGGGTAATAAAAGTGATTTGGACTATTTCTCGATTTATGCAGATTATTCTTGAGTAGAGTCCATTTTAATCTTCTCTGTATCATTTCACTGTTATTAGATGTCTCTGAGGGGACATAAAAACGTAGATTTGGTTCAGTACACCATTTTTCATAAGCGGACCAATCGTAGTAGTTTCCTCCATGTCCATTGCACATTACATTGCGATTCTTCTTTGCAACTGACGTTGTTGGTTTCACTTCTTCCTCAGAACTAATCAGTTCAACCATCTGCTTTTCCAATTCTAAGTAGAAATTTCTTAGGATAGTTTTTGTATCGCCTGGACTATTAATAGTTCGGATGTCAAATTGCATCGCTCTGTGTCGCCCTCTGTGTCGCCCTAACTTGATACCTGTTGCCTTTTTTTAATATTTTAAAATAATTATTTAAATTTTATTTTATTATTTACTATTTTATCCTTTATTAAAATTAATAATAATATTATTTAAATTAAACAATACAAATGTAAAATTAGATTTTTTTAATAGAATTAAATTATTATTTTATTTATATTTTATCTACACCTGATCATTTAATTAGTTCACCCTCAAATTATTTTTTTACTCCGGTTATCTGCATCCGCTCATTTTATGAGTTCACCCCAAATTATTTTTTAACCATGGTTATCTGCAATCGCTCATTTTATAAGTTCACCCAAAATTATTTTTTACCACGGTTATCTGTACCTGCTCATTTTATAAGTTCACCTCAGAAGATTTTTTTTTAAATGAAATAATTACATTTAAAGGACTATATTATACTTTTATTAATTTACACAAAATATAATAAAATCAACCCTAATTTGTAGGGTGATACTCGAGTACATGCAAGATACCGGTACACACCAATTTTAATTTTTTATTTATATTTTATCTACACCCACTCATTTAATGAGTTCACCCAAAAATCATTTTTTTTACTACGGTTATCTGCACCCGTTCATTTTATGAGTTCACCCCCAAATCATTTTTTTTATCACGGTTATGTGCACCCGCTCATTTTATGAGTTCACCCCTAAATTATCTACACCCCTCATTTTATGAGTTCACCCCAAATCTTTTTTTACTACGGTTACCTGCACCCGTTCATTTTAGGAGTTCACCCCAAATCATTTTTTATCACGGTTATGTGCACCCGCTCATTTTATGAGTTCACCCCTAAATTATTATTTTTTACCACGTTTATCTACACCCCTCATTTTATGAGTTCACCCCAAAAATATTTTTAAAAAAGTAATTACATTTAAAATACAATATTATCCTTTTATTAATTTACACAAAATATAATAAAATCAACCTTAATTTGTATATTTACAATCTGTAGTCAAGTCATTACCGAGTTACCGTCGATTCACCATCAAGTCATCCATATTTTTAGAAAAAAATCGTAAAACATAATTTTAAAAAAAAACTATCGAAATTAGGCAAAAATCTTGATTTTTTTCTTTCTAAGTTTTCTTCCCTCTCCTCTTTTTCTCCCATTTTCAGTTTTTTTTCCTTTTACTTTTTTTTTTATTTTTCATTTTTTCATGTGTATTTTTTTTAAATTTTAATACAAAATAATATTATATGTATGATTTTATTATAGTCGTTAATACAATAAGTAATAACGAGTAATACCATAAATTGTAATCAGTAATACCATTAACAGTAATTAGTACGAATAAACACTTATCTTATTCAAAGTGAGATGGTCTCATGGCGACACTGTTCATAAATTAGTAAAAATAAACACTTTATTTTTTCCAAAGTGTTAAAACGTCATTCTCAAACTATGTTTTGGAAAGCAAAATTTTGGTGAAATCAGAATAAAAAAACTTTAGAAAATGTGAATGGAACTATAGGAAAACGTCATGATCAGACCATCGATTAGTTCTAAAAATTATGTGTCCATATAATGTTGCTTACGAACATTGACCTAATGTCCGATTTGTATAATGTAACTAGATTGATTGTTACTAGACTTGAAATTTACATTATTGAGGAGACATTTTTATTTTGGAAGGAATGTTGGTAGTAAAGTTTTTATTTTGAGAATAATATTGAGTGTTTCGATGACACGGCTCCCATAGAGTTTCGAATAAGATAATTTCTTATTCTATTGTCTTTTGCAATGACGATAAATAAAAGTTAAAGGTCAGTCTCTTTTCATGGTAGGTGTGTAGTGTGTACCTTCTGAAACATGTTCATGCATAGACAATTATATGTTGCAGCCCTCTAGAGTTAAGAGTGTATTGAAAAATATTTACCTAGATTCAAATGAATAACAAATTTACAAATTTATACTATGGAGTACATGTTTCAAATATTTTTTTAATTGACAAATTAAACTTAAAATATATTATAAATTTATTTGAATTCTTTAAGGGCACTAACAGTCCTACGTTGCCCATTGTGACATTGTCCCTCCTTTACGTCAAAAAAAAAAAAAAGAAATTGTGATCGAGAGCAAACCGAGTAAGTGGAGACTTTTTGGGCCAACAATGTTAGCCCATTTAATTAAAAGTGGAGAATGTTTTGGGCTAGCACTTAATTAAAAGTGGGCAGCCCAATTGTTTTATCAAAGAAAATAACCAAATTGAACAACCAATTTCTTGAATTGTGCGTGAGTAATAACAAATGTTCAAAAAAAAAAATTAACATAATGTTCTTTCAACCATTACAACGAAAAAATACATCAGTTTTTCAAAATAATCCCATCTTCATGTTGAGCCCCCTAAAATATTATAAAACATGCTGAAATTTTATAATATTATAAAACATGCTGAAATTTTATAATAAATGAACAAAAAATTCCTCAAAATTAATCCACACAATTGATGTTTTTTGTCTTTTCTTTTTAATGACAAAATCATTATCTTAGGTATTATTAGATGAAGTTGTGTCATCATTCTCATGTTGAGAAGATATCTATAAAATATACATTAAAAATAAAATTAATAAATGTCAGAATCTTATCATATTCATAAATTTCAAATAAATCTCATAAATCAATAACCATATATAGAAATCATACAAATTTTATATGAATAACAAATCAATAACCATATATAAATCATACAAATTTTATATGAATAACAATTGAGATTTGAGAATACTGCGTTAATTTGATTGTGCAGAAAAAACAGAGTATTAACACAGAAAAAAATCAAAAGTTCAATCAGAGGAATGCTCAATATCACATAAAAAAACTAGCAGTAATTATCAACAATTTGAGAATACTTCTTTTTAGAGGTATACTAATAATACTTATAATTCGACTAAAAATGAACAAAAAATAAAAAATATAAATATAAATTACGAGCAGCGGATGTGGAGAGTTTTTTTGAACGTGTTTTGTAGGTTTTCTCCTGATTTTAAAAAATCCAGAATCTCTTTCTGTTAGATTATATAAAGTATCTTCGCTAATTTTCTGATCATAAACATATCAATTACTCCATGATCATAAATTGTAACAACTTTTCTGAATTCTGAATAGACAGACCGGCACATACAATAGCCACGCCCAATTTTGTGATCTCGAAACAGAAATTTGTATAAAAAATTCAACTAAATTAATAATTTAACCTAAAATTCAATTCATTCAAATAAAAAAAGATAATTTATTGTTTATTATGATTATTAATGATATGAGAATTAAAATAAAGATTATATATTATCAATTAATTTTTTTATTAATCATGTGAGGATAAATTTGTAATTTTATAATTATATATTTAAAATTATTAAATTTAATTTAAAAGTGTAATAGGGCGACAAAAAACGATAATAAGTGCAATGCAAGGCGATGGATTCTGCGACGCCAAATGCAACAGGTAGCAGGTCATCAAATATAAGCCATTAGATTTCAGATCTGATGGCTCAGATTATTGGACTGTTGATAGTCCAGGCGACATTGGACTGTCCTTAGAAGGCCCCAACTGTCGTCTTCATATTTCTCCATTTCTCAATTCAATATGTTTAATTTCGTTGAATACAAATGATTCGATGGTAATTAATTAGATGATTAATAATTGTGTTGTTAAATAGACAAAAACCAAATCAAGAATGTTAATCATCACATTTTATTTAATTTACCTAATTGGATATCGATAGATAGGTGGGATGAATTTTCATAAAATACATCGAATTTGATTAATAATTAATTATGAATTAACCCATGATTAATAATAATGAGAGACAACATCGAGACTTCTAGGCTCCCTGGATGCATAAATTATTAAATATACATGCATGTACACACATGCACAATATAGTAATGTAATAATGATCTTTAAATATTATATTGAATTTTTAATTATATACAAATTACGGGTAAATTGATATAAATGGTAAGTAAATGAATTACGTTTGGCACATAAAAATCATTTTTTTTTTTGTTTCTGTATGTGCACAACATTACGTCACTACAAAAAAAGTATCCAAATTAAATAGAGAGGAATTTGGCGAGAGAAAAGTCCTCTTTAACATGAATAACGTTCCCTTGCCATAATTTTCTTGTCAGAATTTCCTCGTTATTTTTTCTCGAGCATTTTAATTTATCCCTCGCCTGGCCGCGAGCATTAAATTCTCTCGCCAGCCAGCGAGCATTAAATCCCTCGCCCTTTATCATTTTTAAAACAATGTCCCTCGTTCAATGGCGAGGGATTTTTAATTCCCTCGCTATTTTGCGAGGGTTTTTTGAACCCTCGGTATTTTCCACTCCATCTTTTCCTCTCGTAAAATCTCTCGCCATTTAACAAGGGATTACATACCCTCGCAATTTTGATAATTATTTGTAGTGCGTACCCGTACAAATATATATAATCAAAATTTCATATATTATGAAATTTAGTTTGATACATAAGAAAAAATTACTCTTTTTTGTTCGGCATGTGTAACATTACGTACATATATACACACACATGACACATGTATTGAATAAAATTTCATAATTATATTTTCACCAGTTTTGCTCGACAAAATTGAAGTTCAAGTACTTTTAATTAGAAATTTTCTTATCAAATATACATGGAAAGGGTCTCAAATCCCCAATTATATTAACGTGGGAAATAAAATACGGAGTATATTATTAAGAAAGAAAAGGAAAAAAAAAAAAAAAAAAAGTCATAAGTTCACGCATGGGGTGGCCTTGGCCCCCTCAACATTTGGCCAATTACTATTTACTACTAATATGTATTTCATGTATTATGAATTTATGAGTTCTGTGATGATATATATATATTTAATAAAAAAAGTTCATATATAATTGTATTCTCTGTTTTTAATTGGGACTCCAAATATTGAATGGTGAAATTGATCTCCCAAATTAGTCGATCTTATATATATACGATTTTGATATGAAATTAGATAGTAGATTTTTTATGAAACCGGCAACCACATGCATAAAACATTTATACGTACAAAAGTGTACAAGTGATTTATGTACATATGTGGTTTCATTAAAAATCCAGCATCGAATTCTATATCATTATATAATTTTAATTGGACTTGATCTTTTCTTTATTTTTTTGGCCCCCCTCACTAATTAATCCTGGGTCCACCCCTGGAATCAGAGGTTGGAGAGCCGTTAAAATCTTACCCGACAAAATTCGGGTCAAGGGAAAAGGCACCTCTCTAAATAACAATCTTATTAAAATGAAAAATACTCAGTGTTTATATCGCTATACAAAAAATGAGAGATAATATTCAGGCAAAGACCTCTCCAAATGGTGGAGGTGACCCGAAGCTTTGCAAGAGAATTAACTGTCTGGTTCGCTTCCCTGAAGATATGGGTGAAGCGAACCTTCATGTCCTTCAAAAGATGACGAGTAACGCTCCACAGACCCCGAGGTCTCCAAGGAATAATCTAAATAAGACCCTGTTCAAGTTTCAGACTGTCAATTTCGAGTCAAGCTCAATCCATAAGTATCTCTTAAATCTTTTACTCCCTCCGTCGTCCCACAACTGTTTGCACACTTGTCTTATTTGTCTGTCCCACAATTGTTTGCACACTTGTCTTATTTGTCCGTTCCACAATTGTTTGCACACCTATAAAAGGAAATTCTCTCATAAACCCCATCCTCACAATATTCACATATTTACACAAAATGTCATTACTTTTACCTTCTTTCCAATCACCTTTTTACTTTATTCATATAACTTTACAAAATTATCCATCAACACTCCACTCATTACACTTTTTTCTTAAAAAGTGTGTCCATTTTATGGTGCAAACAGAATTTTTAAGGGGGTGTTTACTTTGGATTTTGGGTGGTTTTAAAAACCGGATTTTTGAAATTCTGGTTTTTGAAATCCCGATTAATAGTAATATGAGTGTTTCTTTTGGGTTTTGGAATAGTGGAAGATTTAACTTTATGTCAAATCAAGTTGTAAGATTGAATGAGTTTGTATTATTATATTATTATTTGGTGAAATTATAATATTAGTTGATTGTGTAATGATTAAATGTATTATATTATTGTATTATTATAGTATTATTATATTATTGTTGAGAAAGAATATAATGATTGAAGTAATATTATATAGATATAACTTTATGTCAAATCAATATGTTTGATAGGGGTGGTTAATTTGAGTGGATTTTGAAAACCAGATTTTAAATCCCGAAGTAAAATTGGTTTTGGATCTTGAAATCCAAAACCTGATTTTTAAAACCAAAAGTTAACACCCCTAAGTGTTTTTCATCTTTTCTTCCTTTCCCTCCTTTTTAATATTTTAAATGCATAAATTACTGATTAAATATATGTGTCCGCTAAAAATAACAGGTCAACTCTTAATTTTTTTTCAAGATGTTAGCTTTATTATAGGGAAATTCTCAAATGCACCATGTGCACCAAAATAGGTTTGGTGCACATGCTTTTGTCCTTATCCTCTCACCCTAATTTATTATCCCTTTTTTTCTATTTATGGTTATAATTCCATTATTTTTTCTATTTATTAATTAATTTATTTATAATCCATTACTTTATTAATTAACTAATTTATCATTATTAATTAATTACTGTTCTCATTTTTATGGACCAATATTTACAATTATTAATTAATTTACAATTCTCATCACTTAATTAATTAATTTAAAATCTTTTCAAACTTGTTTTTTTTTTCTTTTTTTTTTTTCGTTACTCACTTCCACTTTTCAATAATTACTCACTTTTCAATAATAATAGTTCCTACTTTTCATTAATAAAATTTCCAATTTTCACTAATAACAGTTATCACTATTATTCAGTAACAAAATTTCCACTTTTCACTAATAATAATTACAACTTTTCAGTAACAAAATTACCAATTTTCACTAATAATAGCTACCACTTTTCAGTAACAAAATTCCCACTTTTCAATAATAATAGTTACAACTTTTCAGTAACAAAATTTCCACTTTTCAATAATAAGAATTACATTTTTCAGTTAAAATATCTACCACTTTTCAATAATAAAAATTACATTTTTCAGTTAAAATATCTACCACTTTTCAGTAACAAAATTTCCACTTTTCAATAATAAGAATTACAGTTAAAATATGTACCACTTTTTAGTAACAAAATTTCCACTTTTCAATAATAAGAATTACACTTTTCAGTTAAAATATGTACCACTTTTCAATAATAAGAATTACACTTTTCAGTTAAAATATGTACCACTTTTCAATAATAAGAATTACACTTTTCAGTTCAAATATCTACCTCTTTTCAATAATAAAAATTACATTTTTAAGTTAAAATATCTACCACTTTTCAATAATAAGAATTTCACTTTTCAGTTCAAATATCTACCACTTTTCAATAATAAGAATTACACTTTTCAGTTCAACTATCTACCACTTTCAATAATAAAAACTACATTTTCAGTTAAAATATCTACCACTTTTCAATAATAATAATTACATTTTTCAATAACAAAATCTACCACTTTTCAATAATAAGAATAACATTTTTTCAATTTTAATAATAATTTTAACGGTACAATTTATAATTAAATATACTCGTTTTAATTAATTAAGTTAACAATGATAACAATAAGCAAAATAAAAATGAAAATTATAGATTAATTAATAATTGTAAATTAATTAATTAAGTGATGAGAATTGTAAGTTAATTAATAATTGTAAATATTGATCGATAAAAATGAGAACTGTAATTAATTAATAATGGTAAATTAATTAATTAATTAAGTAATGAAAAGTGGTAGATTTTGTTATTGAAAAATGTAATTATTATTATTGAAAAGTGGTATATATTTTAAATGAAAAAAGTAGTTTTTATTATTGAAAATGGTAGATATTTTAACTTAAAAATGTAATTCTTATTATTGAAAAGTGGTAGATATTTGAACTGAAAAGTGTAATTCTTATTATTAAAAAGGGGTAGATATTTTAACTTAAAAATGTAATTTTTATTATTGAAAAGTGATAGATATTTTAGCTGAAAAGTGTAATTCTTATTATTGAAAAGTGAAAATTTTGTTAATGAAAAGTGGTAGATATTTTAACTGAAAAATGTAATTTTTATTATTGAAAAGTGGTAGATATTTTAACTGAAAAGTGTAATTCTTATTATTGAAAAGTGGAAATTTTATTACTGAAAAGTGGTAACTATTATTATTGAAAAGTGGAAATTTTGTTAATGAAAAGTGGTAGCTATTATTAGTGAGTGGAAATTTTATTAATGAAAAGTAAAAACGAAAAAAAAAAATTATTAATGAAAAGTAGAAACGAAGAAAAAAAAAACGTGAAAAAAAAATGAAAAAAAAAAACAAAAAAGAAAAAAAAAACGAAAAAAAACGAAAAAAAATGAAAAGTAGAAACGAAGAAAAAAAACGTAAAGAAAAAGAAAAAAGGAAAAAAAAATTATTAGTGAAAAGTGGAAATTTTATTAATGAAAAATAGAAATAAAAAAAAAGGAAAAAAAATGAAAAAAAAAACGGAAAAAAAAAAGAAAAAAAAATAAGTTTGGAGAAAAAAACGAAAAAAAAAATACCGGAAAAAAAAATAACGAAAAAAAAAAGAAAAAAAAAGTTCGAAAAAAAAATGAAATTAAAAACGAAAAAAATAAAAAATAAAATAAGTTTGGAAGGATTTGAACCTGTGACAGCACTGTGCACAAGAGACCAACTCAATATCTAGGCGATATAAATCACTATCTTTAGTTAAACTTTTCATATCGTTTAATTTAATGTTTTCCCTGTTATAAAATAAATGATAGTTTTAAAATTTTATTTTTTATACAATTAAATAATATTTTAATCTTGTAGACATCGTTTTTTTAATTTTATCTTTCTTTTAATTTTTAAAAATACTCATAATTTTTAATTTATTTAAAAAAAATTAAAATAATTCATTAATTAAAGACAACTTGTATTATACACGTCTCTTCTTAATTTTATTAAAAACAATTAAAACATCATCTATTTAGAAGGGAAGATGTACAAATCAATACTTCCTTAAAAAAAGTCAGCCTTAATTAATTTAAATCAATATTTTTTTTTTGTAAAACAACCCTATATATATATATATATATATATCAAACTTAAAAGCACGAATTATTTGGTAGCTAACCTGGCTACCATAAGCTCTTATGCAAGAGAAATAGGGTGGAGAGTGGCGGATTATTTGGTAGCCTTAATGTTAATATAACATTGAAAAATTAGTCCCACCTACGTACGTATAAGTTCTACTGTGCTTTTCATGCCTTTTTTTTTTTAATACTCCCTCCGTCCCAGGATTGTTTGCACCATTTTATGGACACGTAAACTAAGAAAAATGTGTAATGAGTGGAGTGTTGAGGGGTAATTTTGTAAACATTTATTAATAAAGTAAAGTGAATGATTGGATTGAGGGTAAAAGTAATGACATTTTGTGTAAATATGTGAATATTGTGAGGTTGGAGTTTATGAAAAAATTTCCTTTTTAGGTAGTACAAACAATTGTGGGACGGACGAATAAGAAAATAGTGCAAACAATTGTGGGACAGAGGGAGTACTAATTTGTAGTACTTCCATGATTACTTTGTTGACTTTTGTATTGAAATGTTTTGGAGTAACTTATTTGCAAACATAGTTCACTTTTTTTTTTCACACAGATTAATGTAAATATTTTTTTTTTTCATATATTGAAGAGGTGTATTCAATTGAGATTCTACTTGATATTTTTTTAAACTTTTAAAAAGTTGAGTATATGAATTTATAAAATACATAAAGTTTCGTGCAGAGTTTATCTGATTTATTTTTATTGATTTATATGATTTTTTATAGATTTGACAGAATTGTGAAATATACTACTCCCTCCGTCCCGCTATAAACTTCCCATTTCTTTGGGGTGTTTTGATTAAGAAATATAATAAAATAATAGATAAAGTATAAGTGATGTGATGGTGAGAGAGAAAATAATAGATGTGTATTAGATGAAGTATGATAAAATAATAGATAAAGTAGAAGTGATGTGATTGAGAGAGAGAAAATAATTTACCAAAAATGGAATGGGAAACTTATAGTGGGACATCCAAAAAAGGAAAGTGGGAAACTTATAGTGGGACGGAGGGAGTACTTTTTTTTTTTATTGATTTTCATAAACTTCTGCGCTTAAACTATTGATGTGAAGATTTTTTTTAAAATTAATATTATATATATATATATAAAGTATTTTACCAATAAAATATATATATATATAATTTATATATTAATTCGGGGCGGAGTGGACACCCGCGGATCGGACATAAGACCCAGACCCGACCCATTCTCAATACGGGGCGGATCTGACCTGATTCAAAGTTTGTAGGGTGGGACGGATATCCCACGTCAGGTCAATATTGTTATCCCTACTTCTGACCTTTCGTCTTCATAGTTATCCAAGAGAATCCATTTAAATATCTGGTTTTTAAAAGAGATTTTGGATAGTAAAACTTATTTATATTTTTGGAGGAGAATCCAACAAAATTTATAAACTATTGAATACCTAAATATTTTTAAAAACTTTTTAAAATTCTTATTGAATACTTCAAAAATTTTAAATACTTTTGAAATTCTGAATTGAATACCCCATACTTTGAAAGTCCAAAAAAATTATACAGAATCCACAATCAATACACCCTCTAAAAAAGTGTAATAAGTTGTACTAATACTCTCATAATTCACTTTTTTTTTTCACACAAAACCAATGCAAATATTTTTGACATAAAAATTTTACACTTACATTCTTGTTACCGTTGTTTAATGTTAATGAACATATTATTAACTAATCCCAACAATCATTAAATAATGATACTTGTTTTAGACAAAAATATTGAAATAAAAAGAAAGTTAACTATAATTTGAAACAAACAAAAAAAAATATTGAACTATCCTTGTTTATAGAGGGAGTACATGAAATTTTATAAAATTATCTGTCATTAAAATTAGACTCATTATTACATTTTTTTTTACATGTAACAATCTAAGTATGAAAGTAATTTTGGAACGGAAACTCTCTTAATTTTTTCTCAAATCATCATATATATGTAGTATGATATATAGACATCTATTATTTTATTATACCTTTTTAATCAAAATATTTCGAAAGAAATGAAAATTTAAAGTGTGATCATGTCATATTAAGATAGTGTGTGTGAATTGCCTTATTCAACCAAGAAAATCGTAAGAAAAATTAATTACTCTTTAATAGTGTGCTTTAATACTATAAATCAGTAATACTTCCCCTTAATTATTTTTATTCTACTCAAGTCTCCATTCTTCTTCATCCTCCGTTCCAGTGAGTTGGTGGCAATTTCACAAACACCTTACAGTTAAGCTCAAAATCCATCCATGGCTGTAGAGGTTTGCGTCAAGGCTGCTACAGGCGCCCCTCATATTCTCGGAGACTGTAATTTCCTCTTTATTTCTTATGTTTCTCACTTCAATGAAAAACACACATATACTGCTCTCTTTTTTTCTCATGATTCGGTTTAAAACTTTTAAATCCCAGGTCCGTTTGCCCAAAAGGTTTTGCTGACTTTGGAAGAGAAGAAAATACCATATAAGATGCATTTGATCAATCTGGACGCGAAGCCTCAATGGTAAATCCTACTGATTAAAGGGCAGGCTAATAATTCTGGATTTTCGTTTTTGTTCATTCAATTTTTTATGGGGGTTTTTAGGTTTTTGGAAGTGAATCCAGAAGGGAAGGTGCCTGTGATAAAATTTGAAGACAAGTGGATTCCTGATTCTGATGTGATTGTTGGTGTTATTGAAGAGAAGTACCCCAACCCTCCTCTCTCACCTCCTCCTGAAGTTTCATCACTGTATGAATTCTTTATCTTTGAATTTTCTAGTTAGTTCTTGTTGATGGAGTCAAACAGTGATATTGAATTTGATGATTTATTAGCCAATTACTTGTTTCATGTTTATGGTTGGAGGCTATGATTTAGGGGTAGATCAATGTATGATTGCTTTTTCTTCCTATATGTTTCTAAATCTATAGAAAAATATGCTGTGATTATTGTTTCAAATCGTTTTTTTTTGGGTTTAACTTTTCTGTTATTTAACAAAGCTACTGATTTTTCTTCTTCTCATGAAACTTTTTTTCTAAAATTCATCATTTCTCCTTGGTTTGTTTGTATATAGGGGATCCAAACTGTTGCCTTCTTTTATCAAATTCTTGAAGAGCAAGGATCCCAGCGACGGATCAGAACAAGCTCTGCTTGATGAATTGAAGGCATTGGATGAACACCTGAAAAATAAGGTGTGAACTTCTGTATTTAAGAGTAGATTAACTTGAATTATAGACGCAAAAAGGTGTTCACAATCTGTATTATTCGTCTTTTCTGATGAAGTTTCTTTCCATGTATACGCTCAGGGACCATATGTTAATGGAGAAACCATTTGTGCTGTTGATTTGAGTTTGGCACCAAAGCTTTTCCACATTGATGTGGTCCTTGGCCATTTTAAGGGTTGGGCTATCCCCGAAAGCTTCACTCATGTCCACGAGTACAAAAAGGTATATCTTGATATATGTAATTAATTTTCACCTTCTTATATAATATAGAGTTGCATCCCATTATTATGTTGCCTCAAAGTTCTGCAATTTCTACTGGAACTAAAGTCTAGAGTAGAATTTTGAATACATACCCAATCATACAATTGAAACTGTTTCTCCTAACAGTATCCTGAACACTTCAAATATAATGCAGATCTTGAACTACATATTCTTCCATAGTTCATAAAGTTTGATGGACACCCCCTAACTAAAATTACATGAATTAACAACTCAAAGCCTGGAAAAATTACTGATAAATTTTCTCCCCTGTTCGAATTCATCATATATATGATATATCCAACCAACTTTGAACACGTCTTAGTCTTCGTTATGGGGTGTTCTGGTCGGAAGATCCTGTACGTGTTAACTATTTGGTAGAAGATTTTGAATTATGCGTGACACAAGTGGAATTGTGGAAAGAATATTAGGATATTTCTAGGGATCTCTCGTCCCTTGTTTTCTGCACTAAAAATAGTTTCTTATATATATAAAAAAAAAAGGATATTTCTTTTCTTGAAATATTTTTGTTGAAATGATAAATTCAATTACGAAAACAATTGCAGTTTAAACTCATGAGTTGGTTTAGCAGTTCCATGCAAATTAGTTGCAATATCTTCCTCACTAAGATGATTTTAGCTGTACTGGGGCCAATTTCGATAATCAAGTTTTCTAATGCCTTCTAGATTTTCGAATGTAGCAGAAGCACCATCTTGTGAAAACTTGTGGCTCTTCCTTCAAAACAAGTTTTTTTTATTCATATTGGTTTTCTTAAATGTGTAGACTTATTTTCGCATATTCAGCTCTTCACAAATGATTTGTTAGGTACTGAAACTACATCAAGAATACTGTGATTATATGGGTCATATAGTATGGCATGCATCAAGTTAGACACCACATCATGAGCATTCGTGTTGAAATTGGGTCCCTGTACATATTTTTTAATAAAACTGAGTTATCACACTTTCCTTTGCATTGAAGTTAGATCCTTATGTCAAAGAGTAGGCTTCCTGTGAACCAGGTTTACATGAACTCACTTCCTTAAAGTAATAGTAGTACTATCTTTTAGCATATGAAGTATCAGATTTTAGCTTATGGACCACTATTTAAAAAATGTTTGATTTTATGTGTTATTCTTCTCAAAATCACTAAACAAGATTACTTTTTATGGTAAATAGTATACCGAGTTCACCATAAAACTTCTGTGAACCAGGTTCATATAATTTTTTTGCTATGTCAAATGCATTGGCTACTAATTAGAGAACCCAATCTCAATGCAAGTGAAAGTACTAGGACTCGATGTTTACAAATAATTGCCAAATTTGGTTCTCTCCATATTTTATATACTGTGTATCACAATGCAGCAATGAAACGTGCAACAAAATGATTCATCATGTGCTTGCAGAGAAACACTATTGAAATGTGCAACATCATGAATTCATGGTCAAATTCTAACAAAAATTGGCTGATGATTTGTTGGTTTCTTGTCCACAGCTGCTCTTTTCTTTGGAGTCTTTCGAGAAAACAAAAACTGCAAAGGAATATTTGATTGCAGGATGGGCACCCAAACTTAGCGCTTGAACGTGTTCGTAAGTCACACACCCTTGCCATGTTGCTGTAAAAAATTATGCAAGAATATTTCTAGGTGTGATGATGTATTTCGTTATATGGGTTGATAAAACATTTATGTATGTGCCTATTTGTGGGGTGTAATGGATGATATAGGAATGTATCTATCGTGATATGTAGTTGTGATATTCACCTCGTGGTTGAAATAAAAGTGAGGCTCTATAAAAATATTTTACTGAGTTTGTAGTTGTTTTATCAGTTTACCAACTGCAAATGTTCACTGAAAATAATTGATACTCTGTATTATTTTACCAACTGCAAATGTTCATTGAAAATAATTCACGTGTCTCAATGTCTATTTTAATTTTTAGTATACATATATATAGATATGTTACCGCTTTTTATAATACATCATAGAGCAAGATACATTTGAACATTTTTGATTGAGAGATATTTCCTCTCACTTAAGAGAATGTTTACATTCTATGCAATAAAAAATAAAGAGACGTACTATTATCTTTACAATACTGAAAGCATGAACTTCAAATCTTTGAATATCTTTCCTCAAATATTTAAATTTGTACCTGCACTCAATAAAATCACAATTTTTAAAACATTAAATAAAGAATAACAAATGCATTAAAGCTTTACTAACCATGGTAGAAAATTACTTCTTCTAATTGTCCTAGTCTAATTGTGTGATACAGAAAATAACAAAGGGTCTAGCTATATACAGTATACTCAATTTCTAAACTGTACTTAATATAATACTCCATAAATTAAAAGAAATAAAAGGGCAATTGCATGCATGCAAGAGATGATCTCATCATAAGTTCACCACATAATATATATATATATATATATATATATATGTGGGGGTGAAAGATGAGAAAAATAACAATTATTTATTGAGTTTTAAATGTGACTTTTATTTCCTCATTATTGATAATGAGAAGGTGTAACCAAAACTTTATAGGAAAGTGTAGTGGTTAAAGATTATTGTTCTAATAATTAGATTTAATTAAATTATTAAATGTTAATAAACTAAAATTATAACGGTATTACACTCATTTAAGCAATTATAAGGGCATTTAAACAATTATAAGCTCATTAATTGAATTTCAGTATGAACTTTATTTAACAGGATAATATGTGTCAAATATGTTATATTCATAAATAAATAAATAATGTTTTGAAGCCTAAACATGAATGTAACAACAAATATGGTGGGATAAATGCAGATCGAGAGAATTAAAAAACGAAGCTCAACTCCAAATCAGTCGGGAAATTGAGACCTCTAGTAGAAACATTTGTGGATATATAACAAAAGAGTTAATTTATCCGTTTTAAATGTTTGGAAGGTTGTTTATCACCTGCAAGTTTATTCCATAATCATGTATCATACGGAGTTGTATATATAGCAACCAGAAAGTTTATGTCAGGGGACAATATATAATATCTCATTGCACACACTTTTGTTGAAATTTACACCTAAGTTAATCTGAACTTCTATATTTTTCTCAGTGGATAAAGAGAGAGATAAGGAGCTATTGTTCCTCATTTTTTAATTAATTGATAACAAAGAGCATAAAGTCCTTCCATACCAGGAGAAACAACATAAGATGTCGACCCGTAAAAAGTCATATAAGTGTAAAAAGTCATATAAGTCATGTAACTAAAATCATAGAGTGCGGAACATCTTAAAAATAATTAAAAACAGAAAATCTAGAGATATAAGCACGGTAAAAGGATCAGTATGTACTACATATTTTAGTCATCTGAATGAACAACTATTTTTATTAGAATATTGTACCTGGTCCCACTCCCATCCATGCTCATTCAACACTAGAGAGAGATTATCAACAACACTGAAAACCCATTTTCGTAGAAAAGAACCATCTCATTACTGCAACCAGATGAGAGGAAAAAAAATTTTAGTCCTATAAGTTTGAGACATTTTAAAATAAATTCTTTAAGTATGTTTCAACTTTATACGTCATTTACCTTTCAATTTTAATCATTTTTTAAATCAATTTTAATCCTTTATGTTTTGAAGAAATTAGATTTTGCCACATATATTAAAAAATGTCACATCACTCTCTTCTCTATATATATATTAAAAAAAAGTAGAGCTAATAACACCCCAAAATATTCTATACACACCCCATAATTTTAAATACAGAAATAGATGTATATAAAATGACTAAATAACCCTTACATAAATAAAGAGTAAAATAATTTTTAAAAATAACTTAAAAATCTGAAAAAATATGAAACAAAATAAATTTGACAAACGAAACCAAAGAGTGTTGCAGTTATGAATGATCGATGTTAATTATGTGAATCTTATTTTCCTTTATTAATTGAAGCGTATTGATTCATGTATTATGTAACACCAAAATACACAACCGCAAGTATACGGTGTATATCGTAGCGTGGCAAATACAAGGTCGATTCCACAAGGAGGTGTAGTGTACGTAAAAGCGTAGTTTGTTGACTAAGTTCTAAATAGACGATGATCGAAAGTTTTAAAGTGTTTCTAGATGTTGTTAACTCTTAAATGCTTTAACATTATCAACAACATCTTAATTTGACCTTCCTTGATTTATTCTAAGTCCTTTCTGAAATGTTGCATTAAATGTTGTACTAAATGCTCTCACATTCAGGTACGATTCTAGAAACTTCTACAAGAGTCTGGAACCTGGAAGATTCCAGAATGTTGGAGAACGTGCTAGAAGGCCTTGGAGCAGTTTAGAACGACCTGGAAGATGGAAGAAGGATCTAGAAAGATCATGAAAGTTGAGGTCCTAAAAAATAGGATCTCATAATGGAAGGATCTAGAATTCGGCTATTGCTCTATAAATACCGCTGAAGCCTTTCATTTCAAAGCATGCACTATTCGAATAACACCTTTCTTGAGCATTCATCCCTGTTAGGAGTTAGGGTCAGTAGTTGTATCGTTTAATATACACCGAGGGATACCATACCTTCCCGTGTATTTAGTTCTAGTCTTGTATCGAGTGAGAGTGAATCATAGATCAGATTAGTTCTTTAGACAGTGTTCTTACACTTAAGTCTATTTGCGGATTCAGGCACCTGCCTCGATTGTAGTTTCCGTTTGTGGAATGTTGAAGTAATTGTTGAGACATTTCACACGACATTTTCGTAACTTAGGAACTAAGTTATTTTTTTCGCCGTAAGGCTTAGCATAGGTTTTGTTATTAATAAAATCTATGTTAAAAATTATTCCATTGTGTTCTTATTGTGTTTTAGTGTTTTAGACTTCCGTTGTGTACTGTGTTTACTTTTTGTATTCTGTTAGAGTTAATGTTACACTAATTGTCACAACATTCAGTGTAACATTGTTCTGTTTTTTACTTAAACACTAGATACTACCCCACGCACACTTTCAGTTGGTATCAGAGCCAACACCTGACGACACTAGGTTTAGATCCTTGCTTAAAGTGTGTTTTAGTTTATGTTAGCAATGGAAACACATCACATATCCACTGCACTTAGGCCACCCATTTTAGATGGTTCAAATTATTCTTATTGGAAGCCTAAGATGCGTATGTACATCAAGTCAATTGATGAACGTGCTTGGAGGACTGTTCTTACAAGTTGGGACGCACCAAAGAATCTAGGAGATGCCGATGGTGAAATTCAACTCAAGAAAAAAGTTGATTGGACGGCCGATGAGATAACAACAGCAGGATACAATTCTAAAGCCTTAAATGTTATTTTTACCTCTGTTGATACCTCTATGTTTAAATTTATATCTAATTGTTCTACTTCTAAAGATGCACGAGACAAGTTACAAGAGCATTGTGAAGGTTCCGATAGTGTTCGAAGGACAAAGCTTCGAATGTTGGGAACAAAGTTTGAGAATCTCCGAATGAGGGAAGATGAAACAATTTCATCCTACAACGAAAGGTTAAGTGAGATTATTAATGAATCACATTCTCTTGGTGACTCTATTTCTAATGTTAGAGTAGTACATAAGATATTAAGGTATGTTCCTAAAAGATTTGATGCTAAGATTTGTGCTATTGAAGAGGCAAAAGACACTGATAAGTTGAGTCAAAATGAATTAGTGAGTATTCTTAGAACCTATGAAATAAACACTAATCAAATTGATGCGTGTCCCCTCTCTTTGTTGGCTGGTCGCCTTTGTGCTTGCTTGCAGCGTGTTTTTCTTCTTGTTGGCTGGTAGCCTTGCACGTGTCGGTCGACGGCCCTTGTGTTTGATTGTTGTGTGTTTTTTTTCTTGTTGGCCGGTGGCTTTGCGTGTGACGGCTTGTAGCCTTTGTGCTTGTGTTTGTTTTTTGTTCTTTAGCTGCTGGTTTGTTTCTTGTTTTGTTATTTTTCTGTTGAATCCTTGTCGGATTCTTGTGCTTCGCTGTTATGGCTCACCCCTCCCCCCCCCCTCCGCTGCTCCCAACTCCCATATCCGCTTCACTTCCCCGTCCTCTTCCGTCTCTCCCTCTCTTGCCCCCTCCTCCTCTGAGTCCACGGAATATGTCCCCACTGAAAATTACCCTTATAATGCGAATTATAAGGGTTATCGTGGCTCGTCCTCTCTTCTTGAGGATTCCGCAGATAGCATGGAGGCTCCTATAGATCCTGCTATTCCTGCTAACAACACTCCTTGGAACAAATTGTTTAAGATGGAAATCTCATACTTTGAAAATATGGGTGATTCCGTCAAACTTGATACCTCAGACTTGTCCAACATGGACTCTACCTGGGGGAACTACCTTGCTGGCTGCATTGCAGGTAGATTCCCAGGCCTTAAAGCCATTGATCAAATGGTTAAAAGCTGGAAAGTTAATTGTGAGATAATCCCCCATTCCGATGGGTGAGTTATCTTTAAGTTTCATGACACGGTTCAAATGGAAAAAATATTTCTTGGAGGACCGTACCATGTCTTTGGTCGTACTTTATTCCTTCGAAAAGTCACTAAAGACTTCAATTTTAACAAGGAGGGCCTACACACGGTCCCCCTTTGGGTTAGGCTTCCCGGCTTTAACCTTCAATGTTGGAACTTAAAAGCTATTGGCAAGATTGCCTCTACTTTTGGAAGGCCTCAAATCATGGATAAACAAACGCATGAGCATACGAGGCTGACTTTTGCCAAAGTGTTGGTGGAGGTGGATGTTTCTAAAGATCTTCCTCCATCAGTGCTTGTAGCACTTCCGGATGGTACCTCCTACCAGCAAAAAGTGATTTATGAAACCAAGCCTAAATTCTGCACTAAATGCCATAACTTTGGGCACTATGTGGCTGAATGTGGCACGGTTAAGACCCCTCCTACCCCTATGAAAAAAGGCGTTAATGATAAGAAAACTAAGGCTGTCAAAAAGGTCCAAAAGGTTGTGGATAACCTTAAGTCCATGACTTCTAACCTTAAGGGAAAAGAGCCTATGATTCACACTGATGCGAATGTGGTAGAGAAATCTACACCACAGTGTGTTGATTTAGGCTCTCCTCCCTTGGGGAAAGCTTCTGAAATGGGTGATTGTTCTGTTCCCCCTACTGTCCCATCTTCCTCCAAGAGTTCGGGGCTGGATATCCCACATCCTTCCCCTCTTGATTCGGATTCTGCTCTAGATGTGCATGTCCCCCCATCTCCTGCTCTTTCAAAAGGTGCACAAGATATAACCCCGGGTATAGATTGTGACCCTGATGATGGAACTAAGGATGTTGATTTTGTGCCATCGGAAAGTTAAAAAAAAAGCGCAAAGGCTTCTTGCCTCTACTGAGAAAAAGAAGGCCACTTATGGCAAAGGTTTTCCATCCCATAAAGTTGGGAAAGCTAGAAATAAGAAGTGACTTGTCTTTTTATGATTATTGCTTCTTGGAACATTAGGGGCCTACATCTTCCCGATAAACAAGATGAAATAATCAGTATTACGAGAAAACATTTTGTTGATGTTTTCTGCGTTTTGGAAACCAAACTTAAGGGTAACACCTTAAACCGTATTTTACGTACCAAGTTCCACAATTGGTCCTGCTGCCACAATTTTGATTGCATTAAGGGAGGCAGAATTCTTGTTCTTTGGAAACACCCTTGTGTGGACATTCAAGTTATTGCTGCCTCCCCTCAGTTCATTCACTGCTCTTTGATATGCAAATGTACACAAAAATCTTTTCTTTGTACGTTTGTATATGGTCTCTATTTTGTTGTTAACAGAAGGCGTTTGTGGGATGATATGAGTGAGTTTGCAAACACTCATACTCTCCCTTGGTTGATTTGTGGTGATTTCAATTGTATCAAATACCTAGATGAGAAATTGAATGGGAACCCTCCCTCAGCCTATGAATTGAGGGATTTCCATGATTTTTGTTATTCCAATGGGTTTGACGATGCCCGTTCCATGGGCTGTTTTTTTACTTGGTCGAAATTCCCATTATGGTCCAAACTCGATAGGGTGATGTGTAACCCGTTATGGGCCACATGTCATCTGTATTGTCATGTTGAGTTTTTGAATGCTGGTGCTTGGTCTGACCACTCACCCTCCATTACTAATCTCATTCAGCCTTTTGTGGCCAAGAAAAGAGCTTTCAAGTTCTTTAACATGTGGTCTGAGCACCCCGATTTTCTGCCTTCTATTGAGCACAATTGGAATTCTGGCTTGAGTGGTACTAAACAGTTCATTCTTGCCAAGAATTTTAAAGAGCTTAAATGCAAGCTTAAAGAGCTTAATGTTAAACACTTTAGTCACATTTCTGCCCGTGCTACTAATGCGAAGGATGAGCTTGAGTGAACTCTTTCATCTCTTCAGCTCGATGCTTCTAACGCCTCTATCTTTGATGAGGCTAACTCTTTGCGGAAACGTGTGATTTTCCTGAAAGGGGCTGAGAAAGCCTTCTATGCCCAGAAAGCTAAAGGGCATTATCTCAACTTGAATGACCGTAACACCAAGTTTTTCCATAACTTGGTAAAACGGAATCATTCTAATAACCATATTCATTCCATTGTGATGAATAATGGTCAATCGTCTACATCCCCTCATGAGCTTTCTAATGCTTTCATTGAGTACTACAAGGATTTATTTGGTACCGAGGTACCCTGCTCCCCCACTGATCATTCAGTTTTTGGGGAAGGGTATTGTCTTAGTGAAGAGGATTCATCCCTCTTAACTAGACCCATCCTTGAGCTCGATATCAAAGAAGCTTTGTTCTCTATTGGTAATGATAAGGCACCAGGGCCGGATGGCTACGCATCCCATTTCTTCAAAAAATCGTGGCATATCGTGGGTACGCTTGTGACTGATGCCGTGCTTGAATTTTTAAAAAACAACAAGATTCTCAAGCAACTTAATAGCACCATTATCTCTCTCATCCCTAAAGGAACACTCTCCATCTATGAGTGACTTTAGGCCCATTGCTTGCTGCAATGTTATTTTCAAAATTATCACGAAAATCATCTCTGATCGGTTTGGGGCAATTCTGCCACTGATAGTGAATTCTGCCCAAGTGGCATTCACTAAAGGCAGAAACATCACTGACAATATTTTCCTTGCCCAAGAATTGGTTAGGGGTTATGCGAGGGCTCGTACCTCCCCTCGTTGCACTCTTAAAATTAATCTAAGGAAAGCTTATGATATTGTCTCTTAGGAATTCTTATCCAATGTCCTTCATGGATTGAGATTTCCTCATATTTTCATCTCTTGGATCATGGAGTGTGTGACAACTCCTAGCTACTCTATTGCAATCAATGGCTCGACCGATGGTTTCTTCCAAGGCAAAAGAGGAATCAGACAAGAGGACCCTATGTCTCCTAGCTTGTTCCTACTATGCATGGAATACTCCTCTCGACTCCTTTGTAAAAACACTAAGTCAGAGCTTAACTTCCATCCGAAATGTGAAAAGTTGAGAATTACTCATTTGGCCTTTGCCGATGATCTGATGTTATTCTCTAGAGGCGACAATTGGTCGGTAAAAATTCTGATGAATACCTTGGAAAACTTTAAGTCGGTTTCTGGCCTCACTATCAATTCTTCCAAATCCCGCCTTTTCACTGCAGGCTTATATGGGCCAGAACTCGTCACTGTTCGTGCTCTTGTTAACTTTCCGATTGGTGCTCTACCTGTGAAATACTTGGGCATTCCGTTAGCTGCCCAAAGACTTAGTGTGATGCATTATGCTCCCCTTGTGGACAGAATTGCTCACTACATTAATCTGTAGACGGCTAACACTCTTTCTTATGCCGGTAGGCTGCAACTTATCCAATCTGTTATCCAAGGTGTGGAGTGCTTTTGGCTCCAATGTTTTCCCCTTCCTGCTGCCATTATTTCCAGAATATACAGCTTGTGCAGATTTTTCCTTTGGGGGAAAAAGAGACCTCCGGTTAAGTGGTCTAATGTTTTACTTCCTAAAGAGGAAGGACGATTGGATATTAGAGATATCAAAATTTGGAACCATACTTTACTTGCTAAAGTTTTGTGGTCCATTCATGATAAGACTGATTCCTTGTGGATCAAATGGATTCATTGCTATTACCTTTCCTCCTCCTCTATTTGGGAGTGGTCTCCAAACAAACAATCTTCCCCTCTTCTTAAGAGGATTTAGGAGATCAAGAATTTGCTTGTTTCTACTTGTGGTGATGTTGATTCTTCTATTGCATTTCTTTATTCATGTACATCTAACCATAAGTTTAATTGCTCTATGTTGTATGACTTGCTTCGCAGGAGGAACGAAAATCAACCTTGGAAACGGACTATGTGGAAGTCTTTCATTCTGCCCAAGCTTTCCTTTACATTTTGGCTTACTGCCCCCATAACAAGATTAGCACTAGGACTAATCTATCTTATCTTGATATTGATAGAATCTGCCCTTTATGCTCT
This sequence comes from Galeopsis tetrahit, assembly GCA_963675135.1. NCBI lineage: Eukaryota > Viridiplantae > Streptophyta > Magnoliopsida > Lamiales > Lamiaceae > Galeopsis > Galeopsis tetrahit. The sequence goes on from OY776133.1 coordinate 65,063,284, forward strand.
TCTTTTGATGAAACTGTTGATCATTTGTTCTTCTCTTGTAGGTGTTCTAAACAGGTGTGAGAGACCATCCGGCAGTGGCTCTCTATCACGCGTTTTATGACCACCATTGCAAGTACCCACAAATGGCTCCACAAAGAACCTTCCCGTTCGGTCATCCTTTTGAAAGCTAGAAGAGTTGCCCTTTGCTCAACGGTCTACAACATTTGGAAGGCTAGGAATGCTTTGCTCTTTGACGACACCCCGTTTTCTGATGTGGATGTCGTTCGATGCATTAAGGCTCACGTGTATAAGGTTCTTTATGCTTTGTATCCAGTTCAGAGTATCACCTTTTAGGCCTTTTGACTTTCTTTTGGGATTTGATATGTATGTCACATTTATTTATTCGTCATGGTATACCCTGTGTAGTTGTATTTTTCTTGTAGAGCATTCGCCACTTTGGCCACGTGTTAGCTGTGGTTGATGCTCACTTTTGATTGTTTTTAGATCCCCCATGTTGGGTGGGTTTTGGCTGCCCTCACTTTGTCCAGGTTTTTCGTTGTGTTTTTTCCTGGATTGTTGGTGTTGGTTTTCGTTGTATTGTGTACTTTGTGCTGGAGGCGTGGTGAACCTGCCAGTTTTATACTTGTGAACCCCGGAGCTTGCTCCGTGTCTGTGTATTTTTGCACGTTGGTATATATATTTACAGTTTTACCAAAAAAAAAAAAAAAAATTTTGGAACTAATACATTGTATCTTCATTCTTGGCCGAGGGTGTCCAAATTTACAAGCAAATTAAATTGTTCATAAATTATTTACAATCTCATACCATAAATATTTCTTCTAGTGCAATTTTATTATTTTTAATTTATATTTTTGATCGTTCAATTTTATTATTCTCAGTTTTTTAATACTACTTTATCCCCCATTATGTAACTATCATTCATTTATTTAAATTGTCATAATTTTTTATTTATAAATAATTATTTTATTTATAAATGGACTCTACAATATCTTATTTTAATTTATACATAAATTAATCAATATTCATTAAAGTTGTATCCGTATAAATGAACATATTTAATTTGGATGTTGGGATTACATTTTACTAGTAGGTAATAGATACACTTTGTAATATTTACTATTTTCACTTTTCTGTGAAAAATATACTTACATTTTTTTTTTTTTTTGTAATATAGTGAGAGGAATTTTCTTTTTGGTGGTTTTTGTTTTGAGATTGTGGTGGATTTGATTTGGATTGTGGTGGATTAGATTGAGATTTGGGTAATCCATGAATAGTAAATTGTGTGTAAGTTGTGTTTGATTAATGATTGAGAAGTAGGGGTAGATTTAACTTTATGTCACATCAAAGAGTGATATTATAATATTTTATTATTATTAGTAATGAAAGAAAAGTAAGAGAGAGAAGAAAGTATGAGAGAAAATGAGTGTGTGAAAGAAAAATAAGAGAGATAGTGATTTGATGGTATAAAAATAGATGTATAGATGTATTATAAGGGTGAATTGATATTTAGATTTGTATTTGTATTTAGATTGTCAATCCCAAAACAAACACCGCCCTTTGGAAACAACATGGCTGAAATTTGTGGAGACAAATAATTCAAGTATAGGACACTTTCCACACGAGTATATTATTATTTTGATTTTTTAAATTTATTATTATTATTGCATATGGAAGGACTTTGTTAAGGTGGCAGGCTGGCACAGAATCGTGCAAATGTGTCACAAGTGTCACATCATAGTGAACAAAGACGTTTTCTCATCCACATACATTATTTCAACGAATTTGCGTTTCTCAGGTCCTATTTTTGTTTCATAAAAAAATATCCAAAGTGTTTCCACTGTTGCACGTATGATATTTTAGTCAAGTCATTAAATTCAGCTTTTTTTTTTCTTTCAATTCTTATTTTTTTTAATAAAAACATTTTGATTTATAGCAAAATTTATATCGGAATAATCGGATTTATATTGTAGATTTCCAGCACATTTAAAATTAAGTTTCAATGAATCGAGTGAAATTGTGACGGGTCGATTGGGTTAATGTTTATCATTTCTTTACATGCAATGTATTGTATCCAAATGAATTCCGAATAATCAGATTTAGTAAGAAAAAAAAAAAGCAGGTTAAATTAAATATTTTCATATTTTATTTTGCTTGAGTTGGAAAGTCGATCAGAATAAGATAAAATCATTTTTGCGACACAAACACAACACGCATCTATCTAAGTATAAAATCATATTTATATAATTTTAAAAGAAATGGATAAGAATTTGTAGACAATATAGTTAGTTAATTGAGTCATACTTTTTCGAAATTTATCTCTTTATTAAAATTCAAATGAATTTACAACTATTTTTTTCATGATTTTCTTTGAGAATTAGATTGAGTTGTCAAATTTGATAAATGCATGCGTCACATTATAAACGCTCATTAGTAGACTAGTAGTAACATTTAAATTTGTGCTTAGGTCATTATTAAATATAAATATAGTTGTATCACAAAATCCATTGGCCAATGTTTGTTTTGGGCCAATAGCAAGTCGCAACAAATTTCAGTAAACACCACGTGATTTCAGCTTCAGCGGCGGCGCCCTCCTCCTCCTTCATGGCGGGGATTAGGCACTCTTCGCCTAGCTCCGGCGACCTACCTTCACTCGCAACTTCCTCCCGACCAGTCAAGATCATCCAGCTTCAGCACCCCGACGCCGCCGCCTCCACCACCGCACCCTCTTCGTCTTTCGTCGATAAATGGAAGGCCAGGATGAATCGGAAGACTTCCACGGAGTGGATTGAGCTCTTTCTTCCCTGCTACCGTTGGATTCGGACCTATAAATGGCGCGAATATCTGCAGCCTGACCTCATGGCTGGCACCACCGTCGGCGTCATGCTTGTCCCTCAGGTATTATTATAGTATACCAGAAGAATTCATTCTATCAGATTCCAATTTTGTTATTATATGATTTTTTTGCTTTTCGTCTCATGTGACGAAAGCCGCAATTAATTTAATTCCTGACAATTTCGTTAAATAACAACTCTTAAAATCAAACTTCTTCTAAAAATTATTCCAAATCTCGAATCATGGAATTCAGTCTTTTAATTCTGAAATGTATCAATCCATACTTGCTATTGATAATAACTTGTTTGCTCTGGTTTTTGGTGTGCAAAACCAGTCAATGTCTTATGCTAAGCTGGCAGGGCTTCACCCCATTTATGGACTTTGTAAGTTTGCTTTCTTGATTTTGAAGTACTATTGTTCCTTTCTTATTCGTATGCAATTGGATATTATTGTTTGTAAAATTTTCAAAATACCCTTATTTAATGAATGGTTATTGTTTTAATATTCAATAAATAAGGATACATTTGGAAGTTTATAAGTAAAATCCTGAATTTTAGGCACAATAAATGATGTTTTATTGGGTCTATGTAAAAAATGAAAGAGGCCATCATTTTGGGATGGATGGAGTACTAATTTTGCTAGAGTCATTGGCAGTTTCTGCTGTCCTTCTTTAGTAGCTAGAGTTGTTTCATCTTGTTCTATTCTATCATGTAGCTACACTGACTTGTGAGTGCTTTTGTATGCAGACTCTGGTTTTGTGCCTATATTTGTGTATGCCATTTTTGGATCTTCTCGGCAGCTTGCTATTGGCCCTGTTGCATTAACGTCCCTCTTGGTGTCTAATGTATTGGGGACCATAGTAAACTCTTCAGAACAGTTGTACACTGAGCTTGCGATACTATTGGCATTGATGGTTGGCATTTTTGAATGCATTATGGGGCTTTTAAGGTGCTAATCTCCTAGTCCTTTCTTCGATTGGTTTCAAAATTATACACCATTTAATGTGAACCCTGTGCATCAATTCGTTTTACTCGTTTTACTTTTGCTTGTGAAAATGCTCATTTGCTTATTTATTCATATTTATTGGATTTGGATATTTTACGAACACTTAACATTATATATAGTTTTTACTGATCCTAGGACTTATTGGACATAATTTAGAGCTTGATAGAATTTTAGCTTTTCTGCTTTTGAAATGAAATAAAGAGACTGATTCAAGCTATGCAGTAGGGCAAACATCTGTTTTCATTGTTCAAAGGACTAAACAATAAGCATATACTTTACAGCAAGTGGTAATCTGGGATTTGTTCCCTTGTGCTAGCTATTTTCTTTAATAATTCAATGCAAATTGAGAAACTGCTATAATGTTCCAGCAATGGTGTACTATCAAGCCTACTCTGCTAGTTTTCCTTTACCTTATCGTCACTCTTAACTTTTTCTACACATCTCATCATTCAATTAAGCAGAAAAAGTTCTTATATTGATTTTCCTTATATCTAGGCTTGGATGGCTTCTTCGATTCATCAGCCATTCTGTGATTTCTGGTTTTACTACTGCTTCAGCCATTATAATTGCCTTGTCTCAGGCAAAAGATTTCTTGGGCTATAGTGTTGTTCGTAGCAGCGAAATTATTCCACTAGTGGAGAGCATTATTCAAGGAGCAGGTAAGGTATGTTTCCTGATGTTCCTTTGTCTTTTCATCCAAGCAATTTCTTTCAATAAATTACTTTAATACTTATAGTGTGCATTAAACGATCTTATTCAGTTGTAAACTATTAGGAAATCATCCCATGCTTTTCATATGATTTGTGATATGAAGATGAATTAGACCTTCAGCATCATAGCCATAAGCACATTCTACATTACATATACTCAAGAGAAGTCATGTGAGTTATTAGATATATTCGTATAAGCTACCCTTATGAGCCAGCAAATAAACTGACCTGAGGCTGACTGATAGTACTGCAAGTATGACTATTTTAGGAGGGTTCACTATTCACTCATTATTTTTTTATATGAAGTGGAGAAGATATATCTGGTAATCTACTGATGCAGTTATATTATAATTGAAAAAGTTTTTATTTCAAAACCAATTGGAAATGAGGGTAAAGCTCATTCTAGGCCTATGCATTACTATATGAGCATTTGTTACTGAGCCCTGATACACTAGCGTAGAATATGATGATTTGCCAAAATGAAATAGACTATAAATAATGGTGAACCTTAATAATCATGGATTAAACTTTTGATTTAGCGGCATTCATCCCTAGTTTTATATATATTTCATTGTAACTAAATGCTAACTTAAGTTCCTGTTGCGGTCTGAAGTTACTTCTTTGCGTAATTCCTGCTTGGTCAAAATTGTCATTAAGGGTTCATCCATGGTTACTTTAAACTTGACATCTATTACCCTCTTGCCTAATCTCATTGGTAGCTTCATGCATTTTTTGGCACAAGAAAATGAATTTGATTGCAACAATGTCTTCTCAGTTCAAGATGATCTTTCAAACTATTCACATATTCTGGTGAGAGGAAAGGAGAAAGTGTGGCTTATGATTTTTTGTATATTAATGCACTGGAATGGTACTCCAGTTTTTGTTTAGGGAAATTCTAGGCAAGTCTCTAAATCTTTTTGGCTTTTGGGCTGCATTTATTTAATGATCAACATGGTTTTGTAAACTCGTGGGTGTCTAGTGTGCTGCAACAGTTCAGATATAGAAGTGGTTGATGATACGAGTGTGGAAAATAAAATAAAACCAAAGACATCTCTTGGTAAGATAGCTCCTTCTTTCAAGGAGTAAAGCACTCAGTTAAAATTACGTTAGAAATGGGAGTTTAAATTGGATCTAAAACAAACGCTGTATATACTGGGCTTCAAACACAAATCATAGTGGAAAAAAAAGTTAAAAGTTAAAACTAATGTAAATTTGAAATTTAAAATTTCTGAAATGTTTCTTGCCCTCAAGTTTTGTAAAAAGTAAGATCTACGATTCACTTTCTCTTGGAAAAAAAATATTTCATGTTCATGTTACCTGGAGGATCATCTTTGATCTTCACTTCCAAGATTTATCCTGATTTCTATCAATTTCATAATCTAATTATACAAGAACTAATGTCTGAGTTTCTGTGAACTTTGCATCTCCCAAGTGATGCCATTCCAGCTTAGAGTTAAGAAAATATGCCTATTCCAGCTCTGTTGTTATTGTTGTTATGCAACTTTGCTACTATGAGGAATAGGATGCAGTCTCTGTACTGCAAGTCCTAGTTTGCTAAATCAAATTTTCAGTATGCCTTGAATCTGGACTGCATTTTCTTATAAAAAGGATTAAATCTCCGATTATTTGTGGTGCTTCCTACCTAGAATTAAAAGGAACACAAGATATTTAAGGTAGAGCCTTCTGCATGACTGCTCACGCGCTAAGAGTCCGATGATTTTTTTGTTTAGTCTGCATTGACATTCTTTCACATTCGTTCATTACAGTGGCCAAGGTATTTATTAAACATTTTCATGTTTGGGTGTGGTGGGGGTGGGGGGGGGGGGGGTCGGCTGTGGTTCTTATTACACTTTCTTGAATTCTAATTTTTGAGTTTATAAATATATGCCTTGAATTTTACTCCTGCTTCATCGTAGTATATTCTGGTGTTTTATTCTAACCATGATTTTATTATTGTTTTCATGTTTCTTTATTCCTCTTTAGTTCTCGTGGCCACCTTTCGTCATGGGCTCCATTACATTAGCTGTTCTTATACTCATGAAGCACTTGGTACGAATTAGTTTTTTCAATCAAGTGTCTAGTTTCAATCTTTGTACCTCTTTACACTAACTTTGTTTGTATACAGGGTAAAACCAGAAAATCTCTACGTTTTTTGCGAGCATCTGGTCCCCTTACAGCTGTGGTTTTGAGTACAGCTTTTGCGAAAGTATTTCATCCATCTTCAATTTCTTTGGTGAGGACTCCATTAATTGCCTAATGACTAAGATGTAGGACTGTAAAGAATAATCAAAATAGTCAGTTACTGTCATGAACTATCATCCCTGTGAATGCTAACTTCAATGAACTATATTAACTGTATGTAATGTTTTTGGCTGATGTTCTAGGTAGGTGAAATACCTCAGGGGCTGCCAAGTTTTTCCGTCCCAAAGAGATTTGAGTATGCACAGTCTTTGATTCCTACAACAGTTCTCATTACTGGGGTGGCTATTTTGGTAAGATAAATATTAATCATATATCTCTACACTATTATGTTCATCTTCTCATAGCTTTAATGTTCATTATGTATGTATAGGAATCTGTGGGGATTGCAAAAGCACTAGCAGCAAAGAATGGTTATGAGCTAGATTCCAATCAAGAGGTTCTCATTGGTCTTAGCTCTACTTTGATTTTTTAATGGCTGCATTTTCAGATTCCATCAAAGACAATGGAGAATGAGTTTTTATATCCATTTTTGATCTCATTATGGATGCATATTGTTTGTTTTTGGCAGTTATTTGGTCTTGGTGTGGCAAATATCGCCGGTTCTTTCTTTTCAGTGTATCCTACAACTGGTGAGTGTCTCTTCATCCAATAACTTGGTTTCTCTTATGGCCTGTCAGATAATATCTTTAATTTATAAGAAAATTCAGAAGCATGATCCATATTACAATCAACAATATTTTTGATGCAGGATCATTTTCTAGGTCGGCAGTGAATCATGAAAGTGGAGCCAAAACGGGCTTATCTGGATTAATAATGGGAATTATTATGGGCTGTGCGCTTCAATTCCTTACCCCATTGTTTGAATACATACCACAGGTTGATTAGAAGACATTGTTTCTTCTCCTCTAGTATTGTTGATTTGGTTTGGGCTTTCATCGTTGCTAAGTTTTCACTCTATGGCACATACATTTCTATAATTGTGTTAGTCCATCTTAGTATGGAAGGTTGCTTAAAACTACATTTCTGAAGTCATGTGAAGAAAGCATTGTTTGGAGTAGAGATAACAGTGGAGCTATATCTATTTTTAGTTTTGAATTTTTAACCTGATATGTTTTGTTACTAATAATTCCATTATCCATCATTGTGTGTCTCTTTGCAGTGTGCTCTGGCTGCCATTGTCATTTCTGCTGTTATTGGACTGGTGAGTAGGGGTGGAAGTAGGCCGGGCTACCCGACAGGGGCCTACGGCCTAGCCTATTAAGGGCCTTGTTAGGCCTAGCCTATTTATAATATGAGCCGGGCTAAGGCTTTTTAAAAAGCCTATTTAGTTAAGTAGGCTAGGCTTAGGCTTTAAACAAGGCCTTATAAGTCTACCAGGCTTATATATTATATTTATATATATTTTATAATAAGTTATTCTTAAAATTTAGTACTAACATTTATATTAAATTAAATTAAAGTAAGTTAAATTTATTTTAGTACTTTTGAAATCATTATAATGTTTGTATTTAAACTCATAGTTGTAATGCATTTATTTTGGTAGTAAATTTTATTTGCAACTTTGAATATTGAACTACGATTCATATTTAATAGGCTTCTAAAAGGCTCGTAGGCCTGGCCTATTTACTTAAAAGGCCAGGCTTAGGCTGCAAAAAAAGCCTATCACAGATAACAGGCCAGGCTCAGGCTCAATATTTATAAACCAGGCCCAGGCTTTTTCATGTAAAGCCTAGCCTAGCCCAGCCTATTTCCACCCCTACTGGTGAGTTGCAAGAATTAAGACTTCTTTAGTCTTTGATTTGTTTATCTGATCTTACAAGAGTAGAATATTAAATATTTATTTGACATTCGTATCGTGCATGAATTAGTTTGATTTTCAAATAATATTTTTGCTAAATTTCAAGGAACTGACTGCTGATTAACATCATCGTCTTTCTTCTTTACTAGCTCAATATTTGTTCTAATTTAGTATGAAAAACGAAGTCAGGTCTGTTATGAACCCAAACTTTATGAAAAGACATGTCTTTAAAGCCAATCAAGAGTTCACAAGTTGACTGTGAAGTCTCTTTTAAATATTTTGTGTATGTCTCTTAGATAAATCGTTTGCAAATAGAAGGAAGGAAACTGTATATTGTTTTAGTTTCTTCAGATTGAAATAAAATCTATAATTTTGCACTTGACTTGACTATTTTCAGGTGGATTATGATGAGGCTATTTTCTTATGGCGGGTGGATAAAAGAGACTTTCTCCTCTGGACCATCACTTTCATCTTTACCTTGTTCCTTGGCATAGAGATTGGTGTCCTTATTGGAGTAAGTACAGTTTATATGATGATTTTCCAGGAATTATTTGAAGGATATCTCTCAGTTGTTTTTATTTTTGTTAAGTTATCATTTAAAAAACCTCTGATACACTGACAGCAAGTTATTTAATTTCTATGTAAACACTGGATACAAAAAGAAAATCCTGCTACCGTTATTAGTAATGTAATTTTATTTCAAGCTATTTTTGTAGATATTAGCTTAAATATTGTTATCTTAGTGTCAGATTTTAAACCATAATGAACTGATCTTCAGTGTGAAGATCCAGCCATCTCATTTTGCTCAAGCGAATGCTACTTGCTAAGATTTTTTCTGTAGTAGTGTAATTAAATGTTTTTTCTCATTGCTTTCCCTCATTGGTATTTAGGTTGGTGTTTCACTTGCTTTTGTCATCCATGAATCAGCTAATCCACACATTGGTAAGTTTAAATGAAAATCTTGTAAATGCAACACTTAATGCATGAAGTATACCTTTCATTCTTTTCTTTTGCTCCTTATGATTCACAACGTATATTTTATTTTCAAATTAAGTTCTCGTTTTTTCTTTATAAGTAAGATCCACAGACTTTGTGATCATCTTTGTGGAGTAATTAACTTTCTCTGGGTATGGTTTCTTTTTTTGCAGCCATCTTGGGTCGTTTACCTGGCACTACTATATATAGAAACATCGAGCAGTATCCAGAAGCATATACATACAATGGAATAGTGATTGTTCGGGTTGATGCTCCAATCTATTTTGCAAATATAAGCTACATCAAAGACAGGTGAGGAACTTGTATGTCTTGAATTGTTTCACTATATTCATGTCCTATGCTTATAACTGTGTGTTCCTGTTTTCTTTTACTAGGCTCCGAGAATATGAACTTGAAGGCGACGTATCTATAAAACGTGGCCCTGAAGTATCAAGAGTTCATTTCGTCATTCTTGAGATGGCTCGTGAGTCCCAATCAAAAACTTTTATCTGGTTTATTCAAGTATTTATCTCAAAATGACTCGATTTTTCACGTGGACTCTCTTCTTCAAACTAATAGAGTTTAGTATACGAAGATGAAGTAATACTGTTTAGCTTATGAAAACCACGTTTTAAAACATGTTTAATATTATATGTTATTCTTCTGAAAGTCACTAAACAGTATTACTTCGTATACTAAGCAATATTACGAGTTTTTTTTTTTTTTTGAAAATGCAATATTACGAGTTTACTATAAAACTTTTGTGAGCCAAGTTCACGTGAACTCTCTTCAAACTAATACAGATTTAGCATATGGAATATCACATTGTAAAACATGTTTAATTTCATATGTTATTCTTCTCAAATCACTAAACTGTGATACTTCGTATATGGAACCGTATTATGAGTTCACCATAAAACTTCCATGAACCAAGTTTTTTTGGAGTTTTTGTCTGGATTATATAACTAAGCTGTGAAGCTGAAAACATGGATGTTTTGTTGTAGCCATCACTTATATAGACTCTAGTGCTGTCCAAGCTTTAAAGGACTTATATCAAGAATACAAGTCAAGGAACATCCAGGTAATTCAGAGTTAACATACATAAAATGTATGTTTGATAATGAAGTGAGTTTCATTTCATATAACGAATTTTACTTGCAATTTCAGATTGCCATCTCTAATCCAAATCGCGATGTGTTGCTGACCTTAACAAGATCGGGGGTGGTTGATATGGTAGGCAGAGATTGGTACTTTGTGCGAGTACATGATGCAGTCCAAGTTTGCCTGCAACATGTTCAGAACTTAACCAATAATAGCCCTCGGACACCGCCTTCGCTTCTGGATAGTAAATCGAGCCTCTTCCAACGAATATCGAGACAGAGACTGGAGGATCTGGAGTCGGGAAAGAGGGACGAAAGCAGTCAGCTGGAGCCTCTTCTGTCAAAGAAACCCTGAAGAAAGCAATGAGGGTAATTTTTTGTTTATAATGTAAATTATTGTGTGTACATTTTTCTTTATTTCCCTGAGTGCTCATTTCTTTGAACCCTTCAAGGGTTCATTACGGTGTTTCATTTGTATTGAGGAATAACAGCTGCATATTGTAGAGCGTGATTAATTAAAATGTAAGATTGTAATATGGCAGAGAGAATCAGTATTCTTAACATTTTATATTGTACTTATAAATACAGACGTTCATTATTGTTTTATGCAATTGAGATGTATCATTATTTCTTTTTTGTCGAATTTTATTATTTAGAAATAATATTATTTGCATTATTTTATCTTCACGCACCAAACATCATTTATTTACTTAGATTATCATTCATTTTATTCATAAACAATCACTCAATTCATTAACTGAATTTCATAATAACCTATCATATTATTAATTTATCTATTTTATATATAAATTAATTAATATTCATTAAAATTTTCATTCAATATTTATCACCTTATTTATTTTAAAATACTGATCTTAATTAATGAATAAAATAATTATTTTTTAATTTATATTAAAATAAATTATTAATTAAATTAATACATGAAATAAAAATAGTAAAAAATATCACATTAAAATAAAAGTACTTAAATAAAAGATAAAAAAATAATATACAGAAAATAAAACAATTCTAAAAATAACTCCAAAATAAAATTTTGAGGCCCACATAACATTTTAAAAATAAAAAAATAGCATTTGGCCCATAAACCCAACATTTGTACCTGTAGTAAGTATTTGTACTTCAATTTTTTCTTTCATCATTTGTAGCGCCTTTTCCATTCATGTACCTATAATATAGAGTGGATACAAATTCATGTCAAGTGGAATTCTTACCCACCATTGGGATGCTCTAAGAACAAAATTAGAATATAAAGTTTAATTCTTCTAAATTAATGACAATTATTTAATTTATTTTGGGACAAAAATTATGCTCAAAAAAATGAAACGGAGGGAATATAAATATGTAGTAATATTAAAGGGGTTGTGAGAAATTAATTTTTTCCTTTGGGTTATGGTAACTTAACTCGAAGTGTTGGATTGTCTTGTTTGTAGGTACTGTCTAAGATTGATGGATGTATTTACCAATTTACCCTCTTCAGGTGTATAAAGCCAAAAAAAATACGTTTGCCCTTGTGTATATTATAGATGATAATTAGTAGTAAATGTTTCCAACAACTAATTAAATTATTGCAAAGGAAAGAGAGTGCCTTCAATTCCTCCCATGCAGCCCTCTAAACTTTGGTAGACCATTATCTATATATCCTATAATTAAGTTGTTAACAATTAATATAGGACTGCACAATTTCATGTCAATAAAGTTTATTACATTGCCATAACTAACTAATTAAGAATTATCATGTTAAATCAGCTACATATATTGATAGGGCGACGAATTATGAAATAGATTTACAATTAAATAATTCTTCCATTTCAGGATTATTTAACGTGCATATTAAGAAAGCAAAATAATAATAGTAGAATTTTAAGGTGTAGTTTTAGAAATCTTTATATATAAAAAAAAAAAATTGATCTAAAAAAAAAAAAAAGGTGGTGGTTGTAGTTATATATCATAAAAGTTCACATAGCTCACAAAGTGTTTCTTATAGAAGGTTGTGTTCTCCTTACTTGGAACCTGAAACGTGTAACTTAACATTACTAAATAATATTGGGATAAAAATGTGTCGTTCGCTATAACTGAAAAGTGTAGGTTGTCTATAAAGAAAAGATACATTTTCTATCACTGAAACGTGCATCAAAATTAAAATTAATGTTTTTTTGAAGTATAACATTATTGAAAAGTGTCATTCACTATAACTGAAAAATGAAGTATAATATCATTGAAAAGTGTCACATACTATAACTGTAAAATACAGTATAACATTATTGAAAAGTGTCACTCACTATAATTGAAACATTTGAAACTTAATCTTCCTTTTATAGTGTGTGAATAATTTTGAAATGTTCTAATAAAACAAGTGTAAAAGTAATAGTAGAACAGAAGAAATAAATTTTACTCGTTAATAAAATTGATCCACTTTTCTTTTTATTCAAATTAACGTAAAGAGAATGCCTCGTACGTGTATGCGCGCGTTTTCTCTGCATTTTATTTGTGTGTATTAGAAAAAGAAAACCACACAATAAAAAACACAAAATTTTATATTAACCAATTTTAGCATGCAATTTATTTGTATTTTCTAAGCATTTTTAAACTGTATTTGCTAATTTATTAAAACGCACTATATATTAGTTTGTTAACTAACAGTAGTATTAATTGTAACATTAAGAAATATTCTCCCCCCCTTCACATAATTTGTTCCTATTTTTCTTTGGATCGTCCCCACTATGTGTTCTCGTTTCATTTAAAAAAAAAAAAAAAAATTACTCTCCACAGTAATTTTATCACTTTTCTATTTTATTTACTTTATTTTTTTACTTCACTTATTTTTTATATAAATAATCAATATGCATTAAAATTTGTGTATAAATCAGGTACCCAATATTATGTGAACGGAGAAAGTATTTATTAAAAAGTGATAGTTGCGAATTGCATAATAAAATACATCAGACCACACTTGAAAATGGTGAAAATGAAAAATAGTTGTCCAACTCCAAACAACACAATTTCAATTTATAATGTGTACATGATATCAAAATATAGCTAGTTCTGAAAAGTGAAGCAATTAATTAATAATTAATTATAAAGATTAGCAAATTGGCAATCTTGAATTCTGATGAAGCTTAAATGTTCATCATTGATCCATCCATACTTGTCCTTGAAAGGGTTGAGGGTGGTAGGGGGTGGGTACCTATCAATGCAATCTTCCCACACATTCACATCATCCATCTCTCTCACCACTTCCCACAAACAGTTGTTGCACTTAAAACCAGCTCCAAAACTTATCATCAATATTCTGTCTCCCTTTTTCAGCCTCTTCTTCGCCTCCATGTATCCCAGCACGTACCACAGCCCTCCCGCCGACGTGTTTCCGAACCGGTGGAGGGCCATACGTGCCGGCTCTAGGTCCTCGTCCGTCAGCCCTAGACTTTTCCCCACTCCATCGATCACAGCCCTGCAAAAATGCTTCGGTTACGAGATGAAATAATGTGATTAATGTTTTTGCAGTTCTTTAAGTTGGACTAATTTTGAATTTGGTCCTAATGGAATACACATTTTGAATTCAGTTCAATTACTACTATTTCAGGTAAATGAACCGATCAAATCATTATCTCGTGTGCAATTCAAATCATTGTTCATGTGTAGAAAAATGCAGAAAAAAAAAAAATAGATTTGACAGATTCATTTACCTGCAATGGTGGTAATTGAACTGAATTCAAAATTTAGACCAACTTATAATTCAAAAATCAAAATGTGTATTCCATCATAATCAAATTCAAAATTACTTCAACTTAAGTAAAAACTTTAATACCTTAAATAATAATGTTTACTTTTTTATTTTCAGTGACAGGCTATGTAAATTTTTCCAATTTTTCGAATATGATAAACTTACTGAACCAACTTTAGAAAAATGGTAAAGTTATACGACTAATTTTATAAAAAAATAATAAAAAAATGGCACGTTGACCGGTTGAGTTACCTTTAGTCGTATAACTTTACCATTTTCATTTTTCTAAAGTTCGTATAACTTTACCATTTTCATTTTTTTGAAGTTGGTTCAGTAAGTTTATCCTATTCGAAAAATTGGAAAAATCTGAATATAAATAAAAATGAGTAAAGTTAGTTAACTAAAATAAATACGGTTGAATATCTGTTTCATTTTTTATGTTTTTAATATGATACATGTCAATATTCATACATTTAAATAAAATGTGTAACCCAAAAATTGATCTTAATAAATATACACCCTTTATAGTAAGTCTTAATTAGTGCAAATGACCTAATTAAATCATTGTACTTGGAATCCACTATTTCAAAAAAAAAAAAAAAAACTCATCTTAGAAAGGTCAATACTACCATTAAATTGGTTTTAATGGCGTAATGAATTCTTTCCTACCCAAGTTCTGGATTTGAAAAAATGTTGAAAGGTCATAATTAAGGTTAGGTGTA
Organism: Galeopsis tetrahit; assembly: GCA_963675135.1. Classification (NCBI taxonomy): domain Eukaryota; kingdom Viridiplantae; phylum Streptophyta; class Magnoliopsida; order Lamiales; family Lamiaceae; genus Galeopsis; species Galeopsis tetrahit. The sequence goes on from OY776133.1 coordinate 65,078,370, forward strand.
CGTACGCCAGACAGAATTTAATTTTGCTAAGAGTACGTACTTTATTATGGTTTCTATATGACACAGTTAAGATATATAGATTTTATTTAATTTCTGAAAACATGTTAGTCTATAAATCATGTGTGGTCATATTCATACATTTAGTAAATTATAGTAATACAAAAAGGGATTTTTTTTTTCTTTCTATTTATATACTTCCTCTGTCCACACGAATTCTATTCTTGTACTTTTGGACACGGGTTTTTAGATAAAAGTAGATAAAATAAAATTGTGTTTGGATGGAGGGATTTGATTTTGGGAGGTATTTTAAATGGAAGGTTTTGAATAGAGGTGGGAATAGGCCAGGCCGGGCCGGCCAGGCCTTAAGAAAAAAAGTCTGGGCCTGGTATATAATATTTGGGCCCAAGCCTGGCATGTGGCCTATTATAGGCTTTTTTAAGAGGCTATGCCTGACCTTTTTAGTAAATAGGCCTGGCCCGAAAGCCTTTTAAAGGCCTTTTTAGTGTTATTCAAAATTATTTTTTTACTGTATTACCATTAAATTATTAAAACTAACTTTTTTAAATCTCGAAATGAAGAAATAAGAACAATAAAAAATTAATCAAAAGGTCCATAAAATTATACTCAAATGAAAATGTTTATATCAATTATTTTTAACTATTACAAAGAAAAATAAAACAAAAAATTATATAATTTCTTCAAGATAATCTCATCATATATTGAATATTATTTATTATGTGTCACATATCATGTATTATATTATATATTTATTGTATTTTTATATATTATATATTTATACATATAGAAATAGAGTTAAATAGGTCGGCCTGTTGGGCTTAAAAGGCTTACGAAAAAGCTCAAGCCCGGCCTATTTAATTAAAAAGGCTTTTAAAAAAGCTTGAGCCTGGCTTGTTTATTAAACAAGCCGAGCCGAGCCAAGCTTTAGAAGGCCGAGCCGTAGGCCCTGTCGGGTAGCCTGGCTCATTCCCACCCCTAGTTTTGAAAATAGATGAATTTCAAATGACATACGATTTTAGGGAGGATTTAAAATTCTCCCAATTTTAACTAAAAAAAATATGCTAAGAATTTAAAATCCATTCATTTGTTTTTTAATCCAAACAACTGAAGTGAATTTGAATGGAGGATTTGAAATCCATTGATCAAATTCCTCCATTCAAACTGAGCCTAAGAGTTATGTAGTATATTGCGAGATTTATTGTGAATAAAGTGATTATTTGTAAATAAATTGAATGACAATTTGAATAATTAAAAGTTAAAAGATATAAAGATAAAATTACCTTTTCTATAAAAAAATATGGAAATAAAATTCATGAACAGACTAATAATTTGTGGAGGAAGGGAGTAGTAATTAATGATACGAAACTAACTACATGAATCTTACTACTCCATTATGCATAGAGTCAAAGTCAACATAACTTACTAGTAAACTGTAGTAGTACTATCATTTACCCTATCTAGGCCTTAGGTCCTGGGTTCGAGTCATGGGGAGGGAAAAAAAAGGGGTGGGTATTTAACTTCCATTAAAAAAAAAAAACTATCATTTACCCTAACTTGTACTCCAGTAGTGGGCTCCACATAGGCTCCTTCGTTAAATGAGCCGAGCTCGAGCTCGTTAGATACTCGATTTACTTAACGAGTCGGTTCGAGCTCAACTTGTTACGTTCGATATCTAATTTTTTTTAAATTAATTTCATTAGGTTCGATAGGCTCGGATCAGCTCGTTAGACTCTTTAACGAACCGAACCGAGCCCGTTTCTTAGCTCGTCAATGTTATCGAGCCAAGCCGCTCGAACATCAAATACTTGGCTCGTCTCGAATAACAGCTCTCCCTCCACATGAACAATCAACATTCGATTCCATATATATATAACAATATTATTTCACAAAATATGCTTATTTATTCAAAAAATAATATGAAGTCGATCAGCAATGAGTTTTTTATTAATGTAAAAATAACTAAAAAAATTGACCTTTAATAATACTCCTAAATTATGTTATTATACATTTTAATCTTTAGTTAAAAGTTTTTAATGATCTATCATTAAGGATTTTTAGTTAGAAAAATTATATTGACATAAATAAAAGTCAATTTTCTTGTAGTGAATAATAATCGAACGTACCTGCCACCAGGGTGTATGCAGAAGTGATCAACACCGGACTTGAGATTCAAACCTCTTCCGACACCTTCAAGCTGTGGGCTCTTGTCTTTACCCCATCGGAGAGAAACAGATATAAACTTGATTATCTCCCATATGGGCAAGATTTTGGGCAACAAAACCCTGAGATTCATTATAAAAGATTTAGCAGCTGCTTTGGTGAGTTTTTTGGTTAGCCGAAAACCTGCGTAACCCTCCTCATCTTCAACCTGTATGCAACATTCATAAGCTTCATCGTCCGATCCCAAGTGTGTCCTTACCATATGCTTCACCTTCATAATCGCTCGCTCTCCGAATTCCCTCTTGTTCGTCAACAGCATCGAGCACCCGCCCGATCGGAACAGACAGTTCGACAGCATCATCGATTTCTCACTCCCACAATACCTGCACTTTGACGTACTGACGCTAAGTAACACTTGTGTGAACTTGATTTATATCATCATCAACTCTATCTAAATTAATTTTGACCCATTTATAAAATTTAATTAGATTATTAAATCAAATTTATACAATTCCTTTTAATTAGCTTTTTAGTTAACTATCTCTCACTTTCTTAAATTTGAACCCAATTTAACTATCACTCTTTTTTTTTTTTAAATATGTCTAGTTAATTTGTTACCATTTCTCTCTGTTTCATTAAATTTGTAGTATTTTTCATTTTTTAATGAATATATATATTTTTTTGACACATTTTTCTTTTTCGATTCTTTTCTTTTTCCACTCTTTATTTAAATATTTTCAAAAATAAATAAATATTGTAGATCAAATAGCGATAAACTTTAAGAAAACAAAAGGAATACCAGCTAGGTAGCTAAATATTTAGATGGGGTGACCATTTTAATAATTCGGTCGGATCTAAAGATTCTGTGAGCTGGCCGGCAACTAGTCAAGGTGATGGAGTACTAATACTAATTATATATAAGAAAAGCTAAGCATGAAAATTAATTAACTATAGTACATATATCAACCTACCTATCATGCACCAATTAATTTTATACAAAATTAAAAATACTATATATAGTACATATATCAACCTACCTATCATGCACCCATTAAATCTTTTGCACAATAATTAAGAGTATGTCTAAATGTCTAATGAATCACATCCATTTAAATTAATTTGTTTTCTTTCTATCTAACCATAATTTTCACATTTTCTTTAAATTTTATTTTATCTTTATAATATTTTCAATTTTATACAAAATGTTACAACACATATTTTACTTTATACGGAGTAGTAAAGTGTATGTTAAAAGTAGTTATTACCAATTGGGTCCGAGAGACTCGGTGCTGACAACTAGGGCAAACTTATTCATCTGAGTCCTGAAAACCTGTCGAACGAGGTCAATTGCGACGAGGCTAGCGCTGCAGCCCATACCGGAGAGATTGTAAGCCTTGATATCCGCCCTCATTTTGTAGCGGTTGATGATTCGAGACGCCAGCGACGGGGCGGGCGAAAGCAACGAAACGTTCACCACAAGAATGTCGATTTCCTCGGGCGAAACCCCCGATTTCTTGAAAATCCGATCCAACGTCTGGAAAAAGATGTGGTCGAGCTCGTCGAGAGAGTCTCGGAGAAGGGGGTTTTCTTCTTTTGCGGCGATGACGTTTTTGGGGCAGTAGGTTTCCTCGCCGAGGCCAGAGCTGACGATGGTTTTGAGGAGGAACTTGTATTGTTCCCAACCGAGGTTTTTGTTACGGAGGACAACTTTGCATGAGGAGCCGCTGTCGAGTTTTTGGTGGTCGGAGGGTTTGTAGCACTCGTAGTTGAGCATGTAGCATTGTTGGTGGTGTTTCTTTTGGAGGAGGAATGAGGTTAGAAGAAGAAGAAATGGGAGGAGAGAGAGGAAGAGCAACACCATTGTAGTGAGTTCCATGATGAGAGAGAGAGAGAGGGAAATGAGTAATAGGTCCCCAAGTATATGTATATATTATGAGTAAGTCTCATGTTTGGAGTCAGTTCATTTTATAGAGGTATTTCCACCCTTAGAAATGCATAAATTTTAAGAAAAATGTTTTAAAAATTTGTAATGAGTAGAATTAACAGGGGTAGTTTTGTAATTTTGTATAAATAAAGTAAAAAAAAAATGTATATTGAGTGTACGATGTAAGTTTCAAAAGTATATGTGAAGAAGGTTATGAAGTTAATATGAGACATTCCAATGTGGAACGGATGGATTAATACTCTATAAGTCCTACGATTTCTTTCAAATGTCCAATATTTATACAAAAAATAAGAAAGTTTAATAATGATTGAGGCTTTGAGGAGTAGTATTGTGTAGACGAAGTTTAAAAAAATTCACTTTATAGGTGTACAAATTATAAAGATTTGAGAAAAGATTTATGGCGTTAGTTAGCGTAATTTGATAGAGATAATATTAAATTAAATATAAAAAAAGATTTTTTAAAATATTGATATGGATAAAAAAATAAAATATTGATATTAGATTAAGTTTAAATTAAATATAAATAAGAATTTATTGACGTGGTAATGCCGCGGTGGGCAAAACTGATATGTAATGCTTACTATTATTATTACTATTTAATTAAAACATATTTCCTTATATATATAAATATAAAATAATATTTAAAATATAAATATTTTAGAAAATATTTTTCTTAATTTTCTCTCGGTAGTTTTATTAAGGTATTAAAATTTCAATGTAATCCACGTCAAATATGCGATATTTTAGGAGTATGTGATCTTGATTTTCTCAACTAAATCTATCTTTATTTCTTCTACTTTATTTTATACCGTATTTTCAGAAAACTAGTCGCATAAAATATTTTTACGATAAATATGAGTTTTCTCTTTGAAACCATAAAGTTGCAGCGCACCTCTTCTTTTCGGTATGGATTTTCGAAATGATGCATCAACTTCCTTCCTTAAAACTATTTCATTAATCCAAAGGTAATACTGTTTATTATTATATGTAAGCCAAATTTGGAATAATTTGTCAAAGCTTTTAATTTTTATAAAGTGAAAAGAATTATTTAAATTATACAAATCTCTTCTTGCGACACAATTACATGTACATTTAATTTCTTCTAGTTACACTATTACAATTTCCAATATATCAGAAGATGATGGCTAATGAGTTTAATGTTCGTTTAAGTTCTTTATTAGGCTAATTTTAGTTTGAATTTAAAATGATTATTTTTAAGTTTGAAGATATGTATGTGTTTTAGGGGTTTAGGATTAGATTGGATTATTCTTTTGAATTAAAACAGCTTCATTTAGTATTAATTCTGATTAATTCATACATTTATTAAGTTTTCATGAGATATTCAAAGTTGATGCAGTTGACATTTTAGATCACTTTTGAGACAACTAATTTTTCCTCGAGTCTTCCGCAAGTAATTTTGTTGTTAAACATATTTGAAATTCTCGTTCCTTAGGTTAAAATTTCAGTTCATGCCCCTTTACTTTGAATTTGCTTGTCATTTTTGTAAAATCTACTTTTATGAAAATTGGGGTGTGACACAAATTAAATTAAAAAAAAAGTCATATGAACCTAAACCTAAAACACGAATACGTTGGTTTTCTTCCCCCTGCGAACACGCACTCCACTGACGCCGCCAAGCCGATGCCCTATTTGTGGTTCGAGCATGTTAACAAGAAAAGAATTTATTTTATTTTTTTGACAGAAAGGAAAAGTTTCATAGATTACGAATTGTTGGCCAAAGGCCTTACATCTTCCATCACTAATTGGTGAAAAGAACATTTTTTAGTTTGCACGGTTTACTGAATATTTACCGTGCAATCAGGCACGGTTGTTGAACCGTGAAAGTGAGCACTTATTTTTTGGATTGCACGGTTTACTGAGTATCAACCGTGCACGGCTATTGGACCGTGCAAGTGAGTACTTCCAGTACATGTTTCAATTTATACGGGTGACTAAGTATCGACCGTGCAATTGTGCACGACTGTTGCACCGTGAAAGTGAGCCCTTACAGCACATTGTTTGGATTACACGGTTTACTGAGTATCGACCGCGCACGGCTGTTGGACCGTGCAAGTGAGTACTTTCAGTACATTTATTATTATTTTTTTTTTTATTGATTTATTTAATTTTTATAATAATAATATTTGTATAAAAAAGGGTAGAATAGTAATTTTCTTAATATATATATATATATATATATATATATACCCAAAAAAAATTACAAAAGAAGGGTAATATAATAAATAACAAAATACAATTTAAAAAATGATTTAATTAATTTAAAGTTGTATAATGTTCATACGACACATACGACGCCACGTACCGCGATTCGACGCGCTGACTACATAATCACTTTATATAATTTGACTACACTAAGAAAAACTCATGTTACTTAACCAATTCATTGTATTAAGAGAAGTAATTAATTAAATTATTTTTCTTTTGATAGCTTAACCGGGTGATCATTCAATGTAATAGTACACAAATCATGATACACTTGGTGGGTGTTTGCAAACACTACTATATGCTTAAAAGCACTTCTTTTTTAAATACAATCACTTTTAAAATGTTTGCAAACACAAGTATGTGATTGAATTAATTACTTAAAAGCAATTTTGATGAAGCACCATTTCTCATGCTTCTAACAACTTCTAAGTGCTTCTCATCATTACACTAACTAAATTTACAATTTTATCCTCACAATTTAAATAATATTTTATTCTTACCCATTATTTATTCAAATGTAATAAGGGTGTTTTTTGTAAAATTATAATAAAAGTGATTTATTTGACATACACTACAACATATAAAAAATTGATTAGAAGTGCTTAATTTTAAAACACAACCTACTTTCAAGTTTACTATAAAAATCAATTTTAAGCACTTTGAATCAACTACTATGGTTTGCAAACACACCCTTAATGCATGCAAAATCCGGTGTAGATTATTAGACAATAGTACTATTAATTAGTGTGATTAAAGTGTGTCTTTTCGTAAAATTAAGACTCTGATCAATTATATATAGCTAGTGTTATCTTACGTCGATATGATCACCATTACTTGGTACACTTGCCCTACCATATAGTATTACTCTACTATGATGACGATTGCAAAATATACTACAGTATAAAAAATTGATCCAATAAAATAATTTGTTTTTATTAAATTATATAAATATCAATAGATAATGATTTATATATTTACAATTTATCCAATTACAAGAAATTGTAACCGGTGAAGGAATTGGAGTGATGATTTGATTGTGTTCAATATCTGTCTATAATATAGATAAAAGATTTAAACATATGGAATATATTTATGTTCATTAATATAAATATGAATAGCACATGTGCCCCTTTTTTTAGTAGCTAGAATTAGTTGTGGACTATAGAGGGAGGGGGTCCAGCCATTGCCGTAAGGAAGGATTAATCGTCTACAAATTAAAATAATTGATTTATATTGGAGTATTAATTTGGACGGTTTAATTTTCATTTAACATGCAAATTAAAGATTATGTTGTACCTAGCTATATATGCAATAACTTTTCTGCTGCAACTAACATTATATATACTACTGGACCTGATTAATGATCTACTTAATTTTTTCATAAATATAATACCTAATCTACCCTCAAATTAAGTTTTAAGTGTCATCATAGATTAATTTCAAATGCTAAAAATTAAGAGCTCACATCCTATTCACACTCCACCTCAACACATTTGGAGGGAAACAAATTACAGAAGAAATTGATCCTTCTTCTCCTTTTTCCACCCACACAATTAACTATCCAACTAGGGTCTAAGATCCTAAAGTAAGCTCGACTCGTTTAATAAACAAGTCAAACTCATTATAATATATGTGGACAAATTAGAATTTAAGCAAGTCGTGTAGATTATTTTTTGATTCATGATAAATAATAAATCAACTGAAGGATGTGATGGACCTACAAATAAAGTGTTTAGAAGTAGTGGGCTATTTTGTTATTCGTCCTTTATATGTTGGGCATGTGGCAGTTAGAAGGATTATTGAGAACCATATATAATTGAATAGAAGTTTTTAAGCTGCTTGTGACAGAGAACCGGCCCATTCTTGAGATTTCCTTTATACTTTCTTAGTTCTTCTTATTCCCTATAGTGCATCTCTATCAGCATACTTGAAATTGATTTACTTTGTTCACAAATAGATGCAGCACCACTAGCTTCGTTCACACTCATATTTTTAAGAAGACGATTTCATGTATGAGACGGAATACAAAAGAGTAACAAATGGACAAAGATAGTGATGAAAACTGAAAAAGGAAATTGATCAGAAGCACCTTTAAGGAAGGAAGGGGTAGCATGATGAATGTGTGGTTTCAATACTAATGCAACAACAAGGGATTTAAATCACAAGAACAAATAATCAGGCTTCCACTTTTACACTTATGTAGTCTGACGTCGTCATTGATTTGCTTTCCAGGTTGATCAAAGCTTGCCACTCTTGAATGTATGTTGCTCCTCCATCAGAGCCCATCCTTTCGCCAAATTCTCGTCCCTGTAAAAGTGCAAGAATCTCCTCAGTTTCACCAAGAAGAAGAGCTGCTTCCCCAACACTCTTCCCTCTTTCCTCAATCGCATTCGTATGACACTTGACGCTGATTATACGCGCTAAATTAGTCGTAAAACACGCTGCTAGTATGTCTGCAATCATCACGGACAACTGCTCGAACAATTCCTCATCCCTCGTCTCCTCCTGCAGCTTCATCATAATAGTCCTACTCACCCTGTACATTGCATTGGCAGCAATAACCTTAGCAGGCCAGTTGAGAGGATTTTTCATGACGCAGCTCCTCGCCTCCCTCGTGAACTCATGGACAGTCTTTTCCGCTTCTTCGTGGAGCTGTTTCAGTATCTCCTCCGCATTCTTTCCATTAACAGAAACTTCATCAAGATCCTTACTCTGCCACTTGTGCTTCAACACTTCTTCCACCCACATTTCTTTCGCTGCACTTCGTATGTTCACTAAACCGCCTTGCGCATCCAACGCTTTATCAATCAGCTTCGCGAAGCGCAGCCCTTCAGTCACACTACACACAAGGCCATCGGACTTTTTCTTCGCCACGTTGGGAAGAGCACGCGCGATACAAGTGAGGGCCACAACGGGGAGGGACCAACAATAAGGCAGGTGCTGAGGAGCCAGATTTGGAACTTTAGGACTATCAAATTCAGTCACTCCATTGAAGTTACAAGACTTGTTTAGAAGATTCAACAAGTTTTTCGGTTTCTGCATCTTACCTCTCTGAATGACTTGCTCCACTTGTTTGTAGATAATATTCAGAGTTTCTGTAGGTAGCTCAACCTCCCCATCAAGCAGCATAACATATTTTTTACACATATTATCAGTATCAGTAGCATCTTCGTCTGAGTCGTCGACATGGACAGAAGATTTATCGGATGCTCTCACCTTCGTGGCACAGTTTAGGCATGAGGTGATTGGAGTTGCTAGTACAACAGAGAGGAGGAGGACTAATTTGCTGGACATTACAACTAGATTCTGGAAAAAAATACATATGTTAAGAATGAATCCCTTGACATCATGGACAAGTTTTCTGCTCCTGAGATGTCGAATGTGTGAAGACGAAGATCTATGTCGCCACTCCTCCATCTTCTCGGTCCAATAGCCCTCGACTTTGAATGCACTCGAGATGTTGTTTACGCCTTCACATGAGGATGATCTGTAGTTAATGGCAAGGAACCATCTGAATGCAGGGGCAATGGTGCCCACAAGAACTCCCATAGTCTGGAAAAGCAGGATCCATTTGGTCGACCATCTGTAACTAGAATACTCGTCAGCTACCCCGTACTTGACTGTTATACGAATCTCAGCTTCGAGCAGGACGAGAGCGACGAATAAGCTCAAGGCACCAGCAACAGTAGCAGTAACGGAACGAGCTATCACGAACTGGGGGTTACTAGTTTCTGCCATCACAAAATGCTTCTTGATTACTACTTTCAATTCATGAAAAGTCACTCTCCTCATATCATCCTCCTCTGCATTGAGAGCAGACTTGTGCATTTCGAGGAACTTTGCTTCGAGAAAGCGTTTAGTGGACGGGATCATCAGAGCTGAAGAGACGAACATGACAACGAGAAGAAGCATACAAGCGAGGGCGATGGATTCTTCCCATAAGGCCCTCCTCCCATCGAGATAAGAATGCATCTGGATGACCTGAATGCACACATTTCCAATCACAGTGATGACAAGAATGGCTAACGCGATCACGTTCATGAGGACATTCTTGTCATCCATGGATCCTAAGGATGTCAAGGAATTAGCCATGGCGGTTGACATGAAGACGAGGCTACTTATCTTGGCAAGACGATCCGTGACAGAATGCATCTTAGTGGTGAGATCCAATTGGAGCTTCATGGCCACTGCTAGCAATGTGAGGGAAGTGGCGTTGAGGGAGAAATAGTTAGATGGGAACCAGTATTTTCTGGTGGATAATCCATGGAAAGCGTCGGCAGCCATAGCGAGCGTACAGAGTAGAGATGCAGCAGCAGTATACATGCCTATCCATGGCATTGGAGCCTCCAGCTGTTTAATCATTCCTGGAGTCACAGGCATTTTGCTCTATTTTTTCGATCCGTATGATCGATCAAGAACCTGAGTGCAGTGCATGCATCCTAATTGTGTATATATATACTGATCAGATGTAAAAAGTCTTTGGGAATTATCTGGTTTTTCCTCACCTAACATACTGAAAAGAGAATGAGTTGACCATTAATCTGTTTCTAGTTTGTAACTTATATGTCATTCATTTGTGTGCAAGGTTTATTTTAATCAATCATGTACCTACTATTGGAAGGAATTTTAAGTATGAATAATAAATTGTTCTCTGTAACTACCGCTACTAGATCAGTATGTATGGAAGTCAAAAAATTCAAATGGAGCTACTCAAATTTGATTAGTATTTCATTTTTAAATTAATAATACATGTCAATTATTCTATATTTCAAAGCACTAGGGTCAAGTATTATAGGGTGGAGAGTTTTTCAAATTTGATTATTGCAATTATGAAATTATTTTGCTCTTCTATTGGATTTATTATGAAACGTGGTGTACAAGATGATGCAAAGGCAAAGATCTCAGATAATTTGGTGAATTGTACCTAATGCAACTAAGACTTCGAGTAGAAAACAAAAGATCTGATCTGATAGAAGAATACATACAGTACAGTGGTAACCATTCACATGGATAGTTGGATACTAAAAAACAGTGATGCAAAAATCGAGCTAGGCAGTCATCGCCCAACCCGATTTCTTGCAAATCAACATGTTTACACAGAAATGGGATTAGGCGTCACCCAGGATGACTAGGCGCTGCCTAGATGACCAAGTCGGTTCTAGGCAGCCGTTTTTTTAATTTTTTTTTTTTTAGAGTTTTATTAATAAAAAAAATATAGAAAACTAAAATCTGAACAGTAAATAACCACATCACAGTTGCACATATATTAACTTTTTGTATTTTCTTCTTTATTTAAAGGGATTACTATAGTTATTGTTTTTTCAAATGCAAATTAATGATATTAGTTGAGTCTAGTTTCATACTTTCATTGTGATATTACTAGGATTTTTAGGTATATAATATATATATATATATATATATATATATGTTGGACCGACTAGGCGGCACCTAAACACCCTAAGCGCTAGGCAATCCACAACGCTAGACTAAAGTTTTCCGACTTCTGCACCCTTGTTAAAAAAATGAAACATTGTTATGAATGAATAATTAAATTCAACTAGGAAAGAATTACACCCTAGAGAAAAAATTCAATATGCTACTTTTCTTAGATTCTACATTTTTGCACTGACCTTGTTTTAACAGCTTTTCACATTTTGTTGTGCTTTTCAGCTTAACAAGTTTAGAATCTACACTCTGATTTAATTCCTGAGGCACACCCAAAATCTCCAAGTCTTCAATCTTAATCACTTGAGAAACTTGTTTTTTGACAACGGCTGCCTGATCCAGTTTAACTTCGTTTTGCTTTCGTTTCTTGAAGGGGTTGTTGCATGGGGGCCTCAAACCAAATCCAACTGAGATTTCTTTGGTTTCTTTTGAGGCTTCGTCTCTAGAAGGCAACATCAGCTTATTGAGTGTTAAAGCTTCACTTTCGTGCAGAACTTCCAAATTGTTGTTTGTTGCATCAGGTGGCATATCACCTGTTAAGTTCCATGAAAATTGTGATGGAAATTCGATTGTTAGAAATGAAGCAAGTGGTATACAGACGCAAATGACTCACATTTAATTCTCTTATTTGTAGTGTTGTGGCAAGAAACCAAAGCAGTAAAGCATCCTTCTTGCTTTGATTTAGTAGTAGTAGTTTCCTCTTGTCTCGAGTGTTGGCTGGAAGAATCAAGACCATACGAAATTTCAGGTTGACGGAAGTGATCAAAAGCCTCCATTGTAGAGGGGTCCAGATTTCCTTCAGCAATCGCTACTGCTACTGAAGGGTTTAAATCTCTAATTCAAGTCAATGAAAACAAAAGAACCTTTTCAACAAGTATATATAATGCGCTGAGAGCAGCTTTGAGCACTCATATGCGTGTTTCGAAAAATTAAACAGCTGAACTAAATACTTGAAAACATATGTACAGAGAAAAGGATACGGCCCCAGGAAATCAAGATCTTCGTTTTGACCTTGCAAAAGCTCTGGTGGAAAAGGGTTGAGGGGTTTGAGTTTCTTTGAAACCGCATCATACCTGTGAAAAACAGCAGACCAGATGAAGGTTTCATAACTCAAAAGATATGAATGTTATGGATGTATTCTTATGCATACACTCGGGCGTGTTTGAAGACTGCAATTGCTTCTTTGAAAGCTGTGGGGTAATCTTCAGGCATTACTTTTCCTTTCTCAAGCTTCAACACTGATATCACCTGCAAGTAACACAATTCATGTTACAGTTGTCCTTCTGACTTAGCGTGATGGTAACAACAAGGAAATGATAGAAATCGATACAAACACCGTGATACTACATATACTAGGTAACGTTCGATGATCAAAAAGCCAAAATTTCTTCTCCAAGAATGAGAAGTACAATAAATATAACCTCAAACGGGCTTAAGCCCACAAATAAAATAACAAAAAAAAGAGCAGCAACTAAGAAACAAATGACTGAAATTGAAAGCAAATAGAACACTAATATTTATTCTTCAATTTGCGATCACACTCCTCCAAATATGCCAATGCAATCTCATCGCCATTACCTTCTCTGGAAATCTAAATGTATCAAGCTGAAATAATAGCCCATATTCAATGAAAAATAATCTTTCTTTTCATAATTCCACACTGTACTCCCTGGATAGTTCTTAGTCAAGCTTTTTTTTATACTCCTATATATTAGTGCAACACTATATACAACTCAAAAAGAATACCACAATATTGAAAAAAATAGATTATAGATTGTTCTTACACGGTCAATGTTCCGATACTTGGCAACCAAATTGTAAGCTTTAGCTATTCCAATTCCAGGTACAGATGGAAGGAAATCACAACCAGCCAAAACACACATACCTGAAATTTTATAAAAAATCTAGCATTTTTTAGCTTTCAATGTATGCTTTGAATACAAGAGTATTGAAGCTGAATGTGTGTGCCTATCACTCATACACGGGCTATGCAAATTATGCAAATGGTAAAAAAACTTGAAAGTGAAATACAGTGAAGTCTATACCTGTGAACAATTCTGTATCGAAATTTCTGAAAGATGGTATACAACCAGTAGTACTCAAAACCTTTTCAAGGACTATTTCTTCACCATTGCCATATTTATCCATTTTAAACAGTACCTGTGCAAACCAACCATAAAGGAAGTGTTAAGACCTCAAAAACTAAACAAAAAGGTGGGATTTTTATTTGTGAATTCAGAAAATAATAAGTTTCTTACAGCTGGGCAACCATATGCTAGTAAATCACTATCCTCTGAAATGACTGCTTCAATCCCACCTTTTTTAGTTTTCAGGCCTGAAAGATATGCCAATTGTGCATCGGCCTCATACGGAGCTACAACAAATTCAATATTTTCTGCTCTTAAAATCTGAAAATTAAACAGTTGGTTGTAAGTCTTTCTCAGGGCTGGCATGAATCACGATACCGTATTTTTACAGTTATAACTTTTGCAGAAGTGAATTCAACAGTCGTTACCTGAATCAGTTGATGTGCGATTAGTGGAGTGATACTCACAGCCCTCTAAAACATAAATTCAGGGATGTCAGTGCTTTCTTTGTTATAACTTTTGATAAATCTTCAAAATCAAAGTAAACAACATATAAATGGTGGACAAAAGGCCACAGGAAGGTATGTGCAAAATGATGCACATTTTTTAATATTATACAGAAGACTAAAGAAACTGCCACGTTAAAGTTCCAAATCAGAAAAAGGATAAGCATACGAACTACAAAGTCCAGCTAGAGATGCACATACACAAATTTGTTGTATTACTTTTGGTGTTTCTGCAGGTTGTAGGATTTTTTAAAGATTCAATAAACTTAAATTCTGCACTATATGGCATTTGCATAAACCTTTAGTTGAAGCACATTAGATTATACTCTACTTAATATGATGAATTGTGGTAGTTATTGAGAACAAAAAAAAGATGGTCGATTCACCTTCATCATACTTCAGACAGGGGAAATAGACTCAAAATAAATCAATCATTACCCCCATTTTGATTAACTATCTCCCCTCCTACAATTATTTCTCCTTCATCATTCCACTATCCTTCAACCAACAATCATTTTTTGTTCCCGCTTATTCCAAAATTAGAACAAAAACTAACAATGTAACCATCATTTTCATTATTATTCATTATTCAATGATTTTCATTATCATTATCATTCCCGTTGAAAAACTTGAACTTTCAAGGAAACCATATAGGGGTCTGTTATTCGAGCCGAGGCGAGTACTTCACTCGACTCGAGCATTTATGGAGCCGGGCTCCAGCTCGCTCGATTACATTAACGAACTAGAAATAAAGTTTGACTCAACTCACAAACGAGTCTATTAGTGCAATCTCGAACACAATGGAATGACGAGAAAATTCTTAGATATTGAGTAACAACTCTAAAACCATAGACTATGAACTACCTGTGACGTAATTCATATCAAGAAGGCAATGCTGATAACAAAATAGTACCTGGAAAAGCTCGGATGCTGCATTAGCATCACCTTCCTTGAGCTTTTCCATAGCCAGATCACGATTTGTCTTTCTTCTCCTAATTAATTAACTTCAATAGATCAGCAAAAATGTCCTCTAAGTCCAAATTAGGTTAGTGAACAAAATTTAATTTGACATGCCTGTGCCTCTCATCTTCAGTGGCGGCCTTACAGGGGATGTTCCCCCCGTCGAACACCACTACAGGAGTAATCTTGTAGTGCTTAAGCATATTAATTCGATGCATAAAATAACGTAAGAATTGGAATTTCTTCTCCCCTTCCATATCCAATGATAACTCCATACTACACGAATACGCTGAAAAATCCCCCAATCTCATTAATCCATCAAAACACATAAACAGCAACATTAAATAAATAACAAAAACCACAAGTACCTCCTTTGTGAAGCCATGAATATGCATCAATACCAACCTACATTATGCATATTATATTAAATTGGTATTTAAATGCAGAAACCAAAAAAAAAAAAAAAAATTAAAAACGCATTTCTTACACGTTTCCCAGCATATTTCTTGATATGAACCGATTCAACATATGGCTTCATGAATTTCAGGAGATTGGTGATGCCCATTTCCTGCTCTCTCACTATTTTTCAATTTCTTATTTTCAAATTTGTGAGAAAATAATTGGATTTCAAGAATGGATTGGGGGAAGTGATGACTGCGGAGGGTATAGGGTTACCAGTGTAATTGCAGATGATGTACTGCGTAACAGGTCTGTGATAGACTGATTTATGAATAACCAATTGTCTTCCGCCACGTATTAGACAAATATTGTTTCATTGGTCTGTCAGTATTTAGGGCATGGGATTTACAATTTCCACACCCGGCAAATAGTTTGAATCTTGGTCGGGTTGAATATTTCCCGCCAGTTCTTTTTTTGCCAATTAAATAATTAACAGTAATTAGTAGTATTACATTTTGGTAATTAACTTATTACTACATCTATATATATATATAAAAACAGCATAGTTGACTTCTGGTCAATTCCCGCCAAAATTGATGTGGACCCAAATTTTTTCTCTCTCTCTTTTTTTTTTTTTTTTTTTTTAAGCAAATGTCCAACTATTTTAGTTTTTGGCTTATATCACTTCATGAGTCTTTTTTTCATTCTATTTGTAGTTCAATTACAAATTAATTATTAAAAACATTTGTAATTAAGTATACCCCTATAAATTTTAATTATTAAAAAATATTTTTAATTAATTTATGTATATTTGTACATATACTTTTATTTCCCAATATTATTTATAGATTTTAATTATAAGTTAAAATTTGTATGAGATAGTTTCATGAATCTATTTCGTAAAATTGAATTTTAATTAATTACTTTATTTCGTTAGAAGCTTCCAATCTTTTCATTTAGATGTATCACAAAAAAAAAATCTCATTTTATTTTTGTGTATACATTATGACCCCACCTCTTTTACTCTTAAATTATTCTACACTCCATTTTATTCCCTCTCTTCAATCATATCAATTTTACTACACCTCATTTTATATTAATGTTTTTCAAATTCTGTGATAATTAGACGGATGGAGTAATATTACATCAATAATTATAAGTGAAAATAGATTTTAAAAAATGTAATTGAAGCTTCATTCACAAAATGAAATCAATGAAGTATTATTGTTCTTCAAATTCTGTAAAACTCAATTATTGAAAATTTTAGATTGCACGAATATATTCTATAAATAATTGATTAAAATTTATTAATAATCAATCCGTCGTGCAACGCACGGGAGAATTACTAGTATATATAAAAAACAGCATAGTTGA
Organism: Galeopsis tetrahit; assembly: GCA_963675135.1. Lineage (NCBI taxonomy): Eukaryota > Viridiplantae > Streptophyta > Magnoliopsida > Lamiales > Lamiaceae > Galeopsis > Galeopsis tetrahit. The sequence continues at coordinate 65,095,490 of OY776133.1, forward strand.
CTTCTGGTCAATTCCCGCCAAAATTGTTGTGGACCCAAATTTTCTCTCTCTCTCTCTCTCTCTCTTTTTAAGCAAAGGTCCAGATTTTGGCTTATATCACTTCTTGAGTCTTTTTTTCATTCTATTTGTAGTCCAATTACAAATTAATTATTAAAAAACATTTGTAATTAAGTATACCCTTATAAATTTTAATTATTAAAAAATATTTTTAATTAATTTATGTATATTTGTACATATACTTTTGTTTCCCAATATTATTTATAGATTTTAATTATAAGTTAAAATTTGTATGAGATAGTTTCATGAATCTATTTCGTAAAATTGAATTTTAATTAATTACTTTATTTCGTTAGAAGCTTCCAATCTTTTCATTTAGATGTCTCACAAAAAAAAATTCTCATTTTATTTTTGTGTATACATTGTGACCCCACCTCTTTTACTCTTAAATTATTCTACACTCCATTTTATTCTATCTCTTCAATCATATCAATTTTACTACACCTCATTTTATATTAATGTTTTTCAAATTCTGTGATAATTAGACGGATGGAGTAATATTCCATCAATAATTATAAGTGAAAATAGATTTTAAAAAATGTAATTGAAGCTTCATTCACAAAATGAAATCAATGAAGTATTATTGTTTTTCAAATTCTGTAAAATTCAATCATTGAAAATTTTAAATTGCACGAATATATTCTATAAATAATTAATTAAAATTTATTAATAATCAATCCGTCGTGCAACGCACGGGAGAATTACTAGTATATATAATAATAGAATAGTCTGACCAAGTCAATTTCCGCCTAAATTGTCTGTGGGGCCCGCTGTTCTTCTTTTTTTTTTTTTTGAAGTAAAGGGCCCAGTTGTACTAATATTGTCTGTGAGCCCAACTTTTTTTTAATACAGCAAATGACCCCACTGTTTTAATTCTTAATTGGTATAAATTTTAACCTTTCTTTATTTGCAGTCAAGATATTCAAAATACACAATTTATATTTATGTGTATTTTATAATTTTTAACAAAAAATAAATTTAGTGGCATTCTATTGTAAGTATTATTGTTTCAATAGTATATTGTTTAACACTGTTTAATTAATTATCCGATTTAAATCTATTTTATTAAGAATGTTTTATTTAATTACATTTCTTAAAATTTTAATCTAATATAAATACCTATAAATCTTATACTAATAAACACACATATAAATTCTATAACATAAAATTAAATTATAATCTACTTAAATTTTAAAACAAACATATATAATTATAAGTATTATTCCGTATAATTTAAATGATTAAAAAAATATTTGTAATTAATCATACTCCTATAGATTTTAATTATTAAAAAAGCATTTACAATTATTTTACGTATATTTGACTATTTGTGCATATATTTTTGTTTTCGATAATCATATATATATTTTAATTATAAATTAAAATTTGTATGAGATAGTTTGATGAATCTTATTTCATAAATTTGAATTTTAATTAATTACTTTGTTTCGTCAGAAGGATTCATCTTTTAATTTAGATGTCTCACAACAAAAAATTCTCATTTCATTTTTTTTTATACATTGTGGCCCCACCTTTTTTACTCTTAATTTTATACTTTATTTCATTTCCTCTCTTCAAATTTACTACACCTCATTTCATATTAATGTTCTTCAAATTCTGTGGTTAGATGTTAGACGGATGTAGTAATATTCCATCAATAATTATATGTAAAAATAGATTAAAAAAGTTGTAATTGAAGCTTCATTCACATGTGAAATCAATGATATGGTCTCACATAATATTATTTTTCTTTAAATTTTGTGAAATTTAACCATTGAAAGTTTTAAATCACACTAATGAAGTAATATTCTATCAATGATCAATTAGAATTTATTAATAATCAATTCGTAATTTATTAATAATCAATTTGTGCATCGCACGGGAGAACTACTAGTTTTATTTAATACGCAGTATATACAGATAAAAAAGTTATTCTCCACCTCATTAGATATCTATCTTATTTTAACCTTGGTTAGACATCTATTTTAAACTAATCTATCCTACCAAACGGAGTATTAATATTTTGACTATGCTCTGTTTTTACTTCTTTTAGAATCGAGATTATCAAGGAAGCAAGGAGGAAGAAAAAGGAGAGGATTTTCCTCAAAATAGATTTCAGCAAGGCGTATGACTCGGTGGACTGGGATTTTGTAAACCTAATGATGGAACAACTACAGTTCAGTACTAAGTGGAGAAGGTGGATCATGGAATGTGTTTCTACAGCGTCCGCCACAGTCCTGATTAATAGGAGCTAGTCTGGAGAATTTAAAGTAGAACGAGACCTGAGACAAGGGAACTCACTGTTCCCTTTTCTATACTTAATAGTTGCAGAAGGACTAAATTCACTTATGAATAAGGTTGTCCAAAACGGTATGTTTACAGCGACCGAAGTGGGGAGAAATAGAATGAAGGTGTCTCATCTTCAATACGTTGATGATACGATATTCATAGGTGAGGCAAATGCAAGAAATATGTGGGTGATGCGCGGGATCCTGAAGAATTTCGAGGCACTGTTGGTACTGAAGATTAACTATAATAAATGCAGCCTTATGGGAACCAACATAGAGCAAAGCAGGCTGGAAAACTTGGCAAACATTCTCGAATGTATGGTGGGGGAGGTTCCCTTCTCATACCTCGGCATCATAGTGGGAGCACGATGAAGGAGGATACATGAATGGGAACACTTGATACAAAAATTAAAGTGAAGACTGAAGACTTAGGAGACAAAAACGATCTCATTCGGCGGAAGAATAACCCTCCTAAATGCGGTTTTTAACATCGATACCAATCTATCATTTCTCCACCTACCTTGTACCTATTAAAACAAAAAAATTACTAACATCTGTGTGCTGCAATTTCTTATAGGGTAGTAAGGAGAGTGTAAGGAAATTAGCTTGGATTAAGTGGAAAACGCTCTACAAACCAAAACAGGAGGGGGGACTTGGGTTGAGGGATTTCGGTCTATTTAATAGAGCCTTGATAGGGAAATGGCTCAAGTAACTTTTTAACAATAGGGAGAGTACTGTCGTTATACGAGGAGTTAGAGGACAGTGGGGAGGGTTTTTGGATCACAACGAGAGGGGGCGTCACAATGGTGGAAGGATGTGGTGGTAGTTAAGGAGAATTGAGCAGGAGAGGAGTGGATCAGAGTCGTAGGAAACGGAGCGGAAATGAAATTCTGGGAAGAAAAGTGGCTAGTTTGGTTTAGTGGATGGGAAAACATGGGACAAATTAACTCACCCTTCCCCTAGGACTATTAGTCCCACAAATGCATGATAAATAGTACAAAATTAGCGGGTCTTGCATTAAACCCGGGCCACAATCAATCAAACCAAACGTTTGATTAGTCGGGAATAAAAAGTCAATCAAGCTTAATCCATGCTAATCTAACAAACCAAACATAACAGAGTAAAATTTCCAAGATTATATAGACTAAGTGCAAATAAGAACAACAACATTAGAGATATGAGAACCTGGGTGGGGGGAGTATGGCATGGCAATGGACCTGATCGAGAGAGTTATAAGAGAGAGAAATTGTTATGTTAAATAATCTGATCTCCCATGTTAACAGGCATAGACTAACAGAAGGAGATCGTGACGGGTGGAGATGGAGATCGAACTCAAATGGAAAATACACCACAAAATCTGCATATTGCCTATTACAAGCACAAGGGAACGTGAACACAATAGCAGGAACAATAGGAAATTACCATATTCCTATATGGAAAAATATCACACCTTTCAAAGCGGCAGCCACGGCCTGGCGATTATATTGGGACAGATTACGGACGCGGAACAACCTGAGAAGGCGAAAGATATTGAATTCGGATGAAGAAACAAAGTGTACAACATGTGGGAACCTCGCTGAAACAGCTGAGCACCTGTTCCTTAATTCCAGAATGTTACAACAGGTTTGGCTCGAAGTACTAAAATGGCTAAACATAATGTCGGCTCTACCTCTCTTGGTGTAAAGGAACATTTCACACAATTCTCTGACTTAATGCCATCGAAAAGTGGAAACCAGGTCATGGCAGGATTATGGATTTGCATGGTGGGGTCCATTTGGCAGCGGAGGAACTCGATTATCTTCGAAAATGGAGTGTGTGAACCAGAGAAAATAATAGACAAGATAAATGAGAGATCTTGGAGCTGTAGTTCGGCAAAGACAATTATTAAACCGGGAGTCAGGGAACAACCTTCAGGGATTGGATGTCGAAACCGATGAGATGCTTGAAGACATAGAAAACTGGGTGCAAAACAGGAACAAGAAGGGTACTAGACATGAGGATTTAGGTATAAGCTTGGTGAAAGATCAATTTACTTCAGAACCATTCTATTTTGTATACTGAGTAGCTTGCTGCTCTTTCTCTTACTGTCAAACCCAAGTACTTCATGTAATTTGTAAATACGGGGTTCATTAATAAAATTTTACTCCCTCCAAATGTGATCACATTTGTCTTATGCTATTCATTAATAAAATTTTACTCCCTCCAAATGTGATCACATTTGTCTTATGCTATTATTTGTTCACCAAATGTAGTCTCATACACTTATATGAAAATCATTAGCTTTCAACTATCATTTAATTACTCAATTTGTCATCAATTTTATTCACAAACAATCATTTTATTCACAATACACTTACTTTATCCACTTTTTTCTTAAAACTTGTATCCCACCCTAATGAAACTACATTTCGGATAGAGTATTATTTACGATTAAAAAAAAAGTTAATAAAATGTATTACGTCCTCGTAATCATTTGTCGTGAAATATATGGAAAAATAAAATAAAAGATTTGAAGCCAATCCAACATTTCTGTCATATGGACCTTTTACATTTTTTCTATTATTAAAAATCTAGGGATAATTTTATACTGATGTTACAACAATGATATACCTTCTTTTATTTTTGAAAAGAACAAAATTCAATCTACTAAAACTAAGTTGCAAAATCTTCATCCTCGTTCACTTGGGCACTCTTCTTTTCCGTTTCCTCCTGCACCACATTCTTCCCCTTTCTACCAAGTTTCCCGGAATACTTTGCAAAAGCAGCCTTCAGGGCTGATTTTACGCTTACTTCTTTTTCTTCTTTCTTTTGCCGTTTGCTTGCATCTTGAATTTCCTCAACATCATCGTTTCTTTCGCTTTGACCAGTAGCATTCGCAGGAACGGACGCATGATTGGGAACCGAACGCTTGAATGGCTCATGGAAAGCATCATACAACCGTTTTACCTGTCATGCATTCACAACTCATGACAACATAATGAGTGCAAGACGAGAACTTCTATGAACTTAGTTTATGGACGTTTTATGGTGAACTAGGTAATATGGAGTACCGTTTAGTATACAAAATAATGTTTAACGGAGGTATCACAGTTTAGTGATTTTGAGTAGTATAACCATAAAATCAAACATTGTTAAAAACATGATACTTCGTATGTTAAACAGTATTATTTCATAAACTAAACAGAGTTACCATTGAAGGAGAAAGTTTATGTGAACTTGGTTCACATGAGACCTCCTCCTAATATATAGTAGTAACACAAATTGAACATGTCAACATGGTCAGCAAACTACCATCCATAAAATTAACACTACAGTACAACGTTCGAACAGTTCAGAGAATGATATTCAAGTTAAATCCTTTCAGCATATCAAGTTTCAATTATTCACACAGCAATCTCAGAAAGTCCCTTCAAATATTATACTTGAAGTGTAAAGTTACCTTTCTTTCTCCTATGCCAGGGCAACGAGCGAGATCTTCCATTGATGCATCCATGATATTAGAAAGAGACTGAAATTGGTAAGTGCTTGTATTCAGTACAAAACAACAGTAATACCAACCAAACTGTATGGCAGAAATTACAGACTCACCCCAAATGTAGACCCGAGAGTAACGACATCTGTCTTGTTAACATGCCGCACTGATGTGAGTGCATTATTCAACTATAACAGAAGAAGAAACTCAATTTGGTTAGATCATTCTATTCAACAATCTATAGTTTGTCAAATCTAATAGGTTATTAATTTATCTGATGTAGAACTTCTCAATTTAGAAAGATGGCAGTTGGCTATAAAATCAATATACCCGTGACATGTAGTCCATATCCATTTGGCCCTGAATTAGATCGGCAGATTTATTTTCATAAACTTTAATGGTCTCCAGGTACCGACCGCATTCTTCCAAGCTAAATAAAGAGGTCAAAAGGAAGGTACAAAAGAATCAATAGATATCAACTGGATGACAGGAAAGAAAAAAGGTGTTAATTGCATAATAAAATCACGACCTTTTCACGTTGTCTCAAATACAACATATGTTTTGAAAGTCTGCAATTCGATACACAGACTTCTTAAAATTTGCAATTATATCATCTGCTGATGTGGCAACCGTTTTTTTTAATTGCAAATAAATTCAGGACCTTTTGTTATTGTTTAGATTTAATCACAAACTTTTAATTTTTTTTTTGCAATTCCATACACTACCACGTCAACAGGAGTCAAGACTTTCCATAAAATAGTCATGTGATAGAATTGCAACAATTTAAAAGGTTGTGTATCGAATTGAAAATTTTAAAAACACGCATTCTACTTGAAAAACGTAAAACTGATGAGAATTATTTTGCAATTAACCCAAAAGGAAAATGAAGTTTATCATTGTAAATTTTCCACAAGCGTAGTTAAGACAAAACAGAGAGAAGCATTTCCTGCAAGACTTTTCCAGAATGTCTTGCCCTCCACCTTCCATAAAGCATATGAAACTGGAGAGAAGTTTTTAACAACTAAGAAGTATATTTTTTCCTGTAACTCTCAAAATTAAATTTGAAGTTTTGAACTGCTTCTAGTATATCTGGACTTTGCCCCAGAGGCAATTTTTATTAAAATAAAACTATATGAAAACATTACCCCACAGTTTTTTTTCCCATGTACTTATTCCGGTGTTTTAAAAACTTTGCAGGAATCAGAACACATGAAGGCACTAAGAGAGATATCCACATCAAAATTGTTATGTATCTTTGCTTCCCAGCGAAAATAGAGAGAAGGGATACATTATGGGGCCAGGGGCACAGAATGACAAAACATTAGTCATGCAGAAGCATACCTCCAAGCACACAAAAGAGTGCAGTCATGGAGTAGAGCTGTTTTTGTGACTTCAAGTAGGGGCTTAATAACATCTTCCTGGTTCCAACAAGGAGAAAATCAGAGAACCTAAACAAAGACTAACAGCCCGTTTGGCTGAGCTTATAAGATGTTTAAAATAAGCTTAGCCAAACGGGCTCTAAGTCATAACTTGTAAAGCTGATAATCTCAAAAGACTTACCACATCAACATGGCATAACACGACACGAAGCTTGAAGTTCTTCTGCAGTTCCCTAATCCGGAAATACAGGTAATCTGGATGCAGAAGATGATAGCGGAGACTGCACAGAAAAAGGCAGTATTTCCTTAGGCTTCAGTAACTTCCAAAATAAATATTTTAAGAACACTGTAAGAGGGTGACTTCACTAAATGGAAAGTTATGCCAGCATGTAGGCTTGATGCAACAAACTGCAATATATAGCATTTGTTTATTTCACAAGGATACATTAATTGAAGCTGCTAATACAGAATTCAAAATTGCTTCACAAGGCAGATCAACTATATTAACTGTCTGACCATTGGATATGTGATTGTTAAGGATCAACTATATCTACTTTATACATAAGCTATCAATATTCCTTAAAACCCGTGCAAAAAGAAACATACATACTAATAATGTCATTGAGCATTTAAAGAAAATGTTAACCAACCATTTGCAAACATAAGAATAACCCAACGTGAGAGGAAGATGACCAATTAGATTAATGGCCCCAACTACAGACAAAAGAGCCGAAGATCTTTTCTCCAACTTTAAGCCATTTGTTGAGGATGCCTTTTAACAAATTTTTCTAAAGATTTATCTCAACATCAACTGCAGAAACAGTTGAAGAGCAAAAAAAGGGGGGCATAACTCTATGTTCACAATAGTGGCCAAGTAACAGGGATATGCATACTGTCATGTGACCAGATGTTTGACTCCAAATATTCAAAATTTTATAATTGGTGGCCTGCCACATCATGTAAATAAGTAAATTAAATTTTGAACCTCAAATATAGAGCACAGGCATTTTGTCCCACTAAAAAGTCACAAACAACATCAGCAAAAACCCAACGCACGTTCCTTATATGCTTCAGTAAAGGGTTCCCCTTCTGCATTACAAGACAAAAGAAGAATACTTTAGAATCATATCATCAACTTCATAGGACCTAAATTACTTCAAGTTATGGATATACTGATATAGAAGACAAAGTCATTGATGAACACCTACAAAAGTTCCAAGAAACTACAATGTCTACATTCTCAGAATTTAAAGCCACCAACACAAGCATAGAATAGGCCAAGCTACATGTCAAAATACTAACATACAAATAAATAGTGGTATAAAAAATTTATGGTCAGAATACACCTTTTCAAACACAATTTCATCTATTCAACATCTGAGTGACAATGAAATTTCCATAGAGCAAGTAAATGTTTATAATCTGCTGCTAACTTCACCAACTATGTTTTGTTATGTGAATAATATAACACCCCATTTCCGTATCCAAACAACAAATTTAACATCATAATGACGCTCAGAACATAATAGTTCACCAATGTATTGGAATATAAGCATTGGACTCAACATAATGGCACCAGTATGCAATAATTCACCTGTCTATTGCTAACAAGGATGGCATTACGATTCGCACCAGCCGACGAAACTGAAGTAGATGGAGCTTCAGGCTGAACAAATTGCCTACAACACAGTAATAATGACCCTTTATGTCATCACAGTCCTATAGGAATCGCAATAATAATAATAATGGTTTCGAGAGGAAGGACCTTGGATGCGTTCCATGGGAAGTTGAAGGAGAATCTTTGGATGGTTGAGGCGGAGGTGCAGGCGGCGGAGTTGTGTAGAATTCGGAGTTCTTAATGAAATTGAAGGCCTGTGAAAAGGAGGGGGAAGGATTGAAGAGAGATTGTGGCTTAGGTTGAGAGCCCTCAACTACCTCTTCGTATGACGGTATTCTTACAACAAATGGCGTCTTCTTTTGCTTCTCAATGTCGCCCTGACTCTCGGGGTTACTTCGATTTTCCATTTTCACAACTTCGCTATATTAATTCCGACTTTGCTAAATTCATACTTGTATATTTCAACAAATATACAAAATTTCACTGTACCTAAACTAAAAGATGAATGATCAGAGAACGTGCGAAATTCATAAATTTCAGCAAATTTGCATCATTTCAAAGTGGCGTAGCAAATAATACCTAATTTAAAGAAGGCTTAGCACTTCGAATTGGAGAACAGAAGGTAACGTCGGAATAGTCGCCGGAGCTGTTGAATTGGAACTGTCGTGCTGCTTGCTTTCCGAAGTTGCCAATCGACGAGGGTTTAATATGCCCCTCCATGTTTGTAAGTTATTTTATTTGATTTTATTATTTGGGAAATTGGGCCTTTTTAATAAATATTACTCCAATGTCTCATTTCAACCCCAAAATGCAGTATTGTGGAGTAACTTTGTAAAGGTAAAAAAAAAAACACTTTTAGATTGTTTATCATTTACCACATTTTTTTTTCTTTGCTCTTACGAGACCTAACCTCTCATTTAGTGTTAATCGCCTTTCGCTACCTCAAAGAAACTTTTCATCGCGGGTTGCTTCTCTGCAAGCCTTTTCATCTCCATCTTAAGACCTACTCGTATTCAGATTCGGGGGTGATCGATTTGTTGGACTACAAGTTGACTTTTGCATATGTTGGTGTCTTGGGGAAAATTCAATATTATGGCGTTCTCGCAAATAAATCGGGGTGGCTTGTTCTACAACAAAAGTTGAATATCGAGCTTTAATGTTGGATTGTTAATTAATTTGTTTTGAGAGCATCGCATTACTATCATAGTCACACAAGCTTCTTTAAAATAATATGAGTGCAATTTGTCTTGTCCTTCACCTGATTTACCATTCTCGAATGAAGCATATTACGGTTGACATTCATTTTATTTGCGATTTGAGATCGATTTATCGGTCACTTGTATGAGTATGATTGATCAACTGACAGACCTATTCACTAAACCTATATCTCTAGCGCACTTTGAGACTCTATGCTCCAAAATCTTTGATGTAAAATCTCATTCCCATATCTTGCAAGATTCTTCTTTTTTTACCCTTTCAAACTTTCACATGTAATGAATTATTGTATATTGAATGAAGAACCTAATTTGAAAGAATCATTCAATCTTCCACATTATTATGATTCATGTGTTCATTGTATCACTTTATGGACATTAAAAAATATTTTTTTATATACATATTGATGCGGTCAAAATATGTCATCCTATAAGATAATGACACGTGGACGTAGAATGAGTTATCCAGATTGATTATTTGTTAGGTGATTTATACACCCTTAATTATGTATTTTATTGAGCCTCTTTGTAGCCCATTTGTGGTGAGAACAAGCTTGTAGAAGGGTCCATGTCATAGCAGTAGGGTGTTTGAACCTTAAAAGAATTTTGTCTCATCTAAAAGTCCGAACTTGTAGAGAGATGTGGAATTAATTTTTGTATATTAATTCTGAATACTCCTCCTCACTCGTGGGCAGAATTATTACTTTTTACCCTTTTTGGGAAGGAGGCTCATCGAGTGATCAATTTAAATGGGTGGAGTTGCTTTTAGTAGGAATCGAGCCCAAGACGTGTGGAGTGTGGACATGAGCATTAAGGCTCTGATACCATGAAATAATTTTGTCTCATCTAAAAGTTCGAACTTGTAAAGAGGTGTGAAATTAATTCTTGTATAATAGTAGGTGGGCTTATTATAGAATGAAAAGGATTTGTGTGGCCCTGAGAATTATATGATCGGCCCAGGGTCAGTGGGGCTTTGGCCCAGTCAAAACTATGAGGAGAGGATTCCGAGATTTCAGGGAGACGATGGATTGATCCCTGAAAAAGAGGAGCAGATGTTGAGGGAAGAGGGTCGATAAAGAAGGGAGACTAGGTCGTGGACTCAGGAGGTGGAGAAAAAAGGGGGAATGAGTCCCCTCCTCCCCGAGGTATGTATTTTTAATGTTGACTGAATATAATCAATGTTTTTCACTTAACAACACACGAACACACAATTAAACACAAGAATACTCGAGAGTGATATTTTATCTCTTCTGATAGAAAAACACATTTGATATCACACCATCTTAGAGAGAGCTTCTCCCTGATTCGGGTAGATTTATCTTAATTTTCCCAAGAATATCATCTCACTTGAGCGTTAGAGATTCCACGTTAGAATCCCCTCCAGCGTGTTTTTGCATGTGTTCGAGAGCTTTGGAGAGAACGATTCATACAACCATCACTCAAGAGCTATAATTCAGCACTTGGATTCACAATCACATCACATCACATCATTTTTTGATGCAACACATATACGAGATCAAAATATGCTAACACAAACAAAATCATACACACAACATGACTTCTCATCTTACATGTGTGAAAAAAATAATAACGACCGATGAGATTCGAAGAGAATTATGCAAGCACAACAAGGATAATTCATGTCTCACTAAAAAACAATTGCAAAAATGGGTTTTTAGTAACTATTGTTTGCAGGTGAGTCAATCAACAATATCAAATACAATTAAGCGGTCTTTAGAGTATCTTTCAGTTGAATAATTTCTTGTTAAGCTATGAGAAAATGACACTAAAATTTCTTACAATGATAAGAAGAATTGAAGATAAGATTCAAGGTGAAATTGATTTCAACAACAAAAATAAAAGACGATTGAGTCATTTTTCAAGAAATCTTCATAAATTATTCATGTAATAGGTAGTTTATAAGGAATTGTTAATTTATATTTTATATAAGATCTATATAAATTATAAAAAATGTATTATCTTATAATTTTAGCGAGTTTATTAATTTAGCATCCTATCCCCAAGTCGAGACCGACCAAAAATATTATTTTAGAGAGTTTATTAATTAATCGAGTATTAATTTATAGAGTTTCTACTGTAAGTGAAGTTTTAGTCTTTTTTTCTTGTACACAATTAATGTGATTAAGGATCTCATTTATTAATTAAGAGTATACTTGTCAATACATATTTTTTCTTAATTTCAACAAATTTCACGAAAACTTCACTTATTAAAAAACAAAAAGAGTATATTGTAACACACATAATAAATGAGAAGAATCAACATGCAAACTATTTAATTACATATTTGCTTATATATACTCTCTTCATCTCGTTGAAAGTTGTTCATGTGATTTAGACATGAAATTTAAAAATATAAGAGAACATTTGTCAAAAAGAAAATGAGTAGCTTTTATTTTCATTCGGATAGTCGAAAAAGAAAAGTTGAGTTACAGAGAGTATATATGTATATATATATATTCTCCTTTTTTTCCGACACCATATATATATATATATATATATATATATATTCTCTTTGAAACTCAATTTTGGTTCAACTTACAATAATTTTACTCTACATAGGTTTCTTTTGCCCGTTCTAGATTGATCTAGTTTTACCCACGACTTCATTGCCAAACTCTAGCGACTAGTTAACGTTGCCAGAATTGACGACTCAACTATCCTTTTTTTTTTGGAACGCAACTATCCATATATTTAGGATAGGAAATTAGGAGAAGCATAATCAACTTTTGAAAAAATAAAAGGTAAAGTCTAGTATGCACTCGAGTGCATGTTGTGCACTCTAGTCTAAAGAAAAGTGTATGTTATTAAACTGAAAAGTACAACATAATATTACTAAAAAGTGTAAGTCACTATGACTAAAAATATTATTATACAGTTTAATAATTGAAAAGTGCAACACTATTTACCAAAAAATGTAAGTCAGTAAAATTGAAAAGTGCAACATGGACTAGGGTGCACAACATGCACTCGAGTCCATAGCATACCAACCAAAAATAAAATTGTTGGACCATATCATTGTATCGGCGCACGTATCATTTTTTAAGATAAAGTGTTTGGTTAGTATAAATTTCACACATTTTGGGCACATATATTAAAAGAATAATGAGTGAAATGTTGAGTGGTAATTTTGTATACTAAGAAATATAATTTTATATGTATTATGGATTGTTGAAAGAGATAAATATAATACGTTCTAAAAAGAAAAATGTAAAAATTGTTACGAGGGAATAATATTAAATGAATTAATTACACACATTTTTAAATGTTCGAACTTTTAAATGACATAAAGTTATTTCTTGCATCAGAGGCTTAAACTCATATTCACATCTTAAGTTTAAATTTTATCAAAAATAATATAATTCATATTAAACTATTCACCCTCGGGAGGGATAGTTTTGAAAGGAATATTGTAAAATTAATTAACTTCACACTATCTCTAAAAATTCCCGACTTTAAAATGAGAATAAAATACTCCCTGGTTTTTTTTAAAGATGTTTTAGAGTAATTGACTAGAATTAAAAAATTGCATGTTTTGACAAATATACCCTTATTATTAAGGAGATTTCTAATCACATTAATGTCATTCTAGAAATTATGATTACTCCCTCCGATCCAAAAAGTTTGTCGTCTTTCGCATTTTGTATTGAATTAAGGAACATATTTTTTTAACACTTTTGCCCCTCATTAATTTGTCTCCTTTTCTTACGTTATTCTTTTTCCTTTCCCAAATTCTTTTTCCTCTCTTATTTGACTTTCCTCCCACCCAATTATCACATCCGCAATCAATCCCTGCAAACAATTCTCCCATTTCCCTTTTCATTCTACTTTCTCCCATTTTCTCATTTTCCACCACTCTTGCAATTTTATTCCTTAATGATGATTTTTTTATTGTCGATCTATGAAAACCCCAATAATTTATCACTCTACAACCATTTTTTTTGGAGACTTGGACAAAAGATGCTTTCATGAAAATCCCCATAATCCAGATGATTGAAATGTTATATTGAGCGAAAATATTCATAGAAAAAAAATTTCAACTTACCTTTGAGGGAATTGTTAAAGAAATAAAGGATCATTAATATATTTCTAAAAAAAAAAAATTTGTAGAAATCAGTAAGGGTAGTTTAGGTATATTATGGGTAAAAATAGGAAAAGCGATAAACTTTTTGAAACAAATTTAAAGTACAAATGCGACAAACTTTTTGAATCAGAGGGAGTATTTCCAAAATTAAAGAAAAGACATAATCGAAATAAATCGAGTAAAAATTCTAAAACATCCTACATTTATGTACAAGATAAAAGCTCTAAACATCATAAAAGAAAACGGAGGGAGTAGTGTTTATAGTTATAGAAAGTAGACTGAAAAGTATACATTGAATGCATTTGTACAAGTTTTGAGTTTCCAATTTAATTTGAGACTTGCGTTTAAGGTAGTTGCTTAATTATTTCTTTCACTTATTACGTTATTATTAATATTAATATTATTTTTCGTATCATCTCATCATGTTTTGAATTTTCTAAGATGACGAATATTAGGTGACACGTGACTCAACTATTGACCATTTCTCAAGTGAGATTTCGTCACGAGGGATCAATTTTAAAACTACTCTATATCTTTCAAGATTTAAAATCCTGATTTAATTTCTATATAAAAAAAATTAAAGTATTAAAAAATCAAACTTCAAATTGTATATTAAGTAATCAAGAAAGTCAATATATATATTAAAATTGATACAACTTGTTACCCTTTTATTCCAAAATCTAGGTCACTCTACTTCTTTCACATGACTTAATTACCAATCTCTAGTATTATGACAGCACCAGATTCACAATCAAACCTATTTTTTCCATAAATATTAATTTCATGACCTATTTTTTCATACCATCGAACCTATTTTTCCATACACATCTTGACCATATAAGAATAGACGACCTATTTTTTTTCTTAGGTTTTAATTTCATGACAAAGTTTTTTTTATACCACAAATTTCGTTGGATTAGATTTCATAACTAACACTCTCCATGTGTGAAAAATAACATGAAGACAGATGAAAGTGTATTAGTTATAGGACAAAATTTTTGAATTTTAGATATATATTTTTCTCTAGTAAAAAAATATTTGATAATTTATGTACATAGGTAAGTAGGCGTTAGTTACGCTTAACGATCCGCCTCACATATTGTAAAGTCTAGTATGCACTCGAGTGCATGTTGTGCACCCTAATCTAAAGAAAAGTGTATGTTATTAAAATGAAAAGTAAAACACAATATTACTAAAAAGTGTAAGTCACTATGACTAAAAATATTATTATACAGTTTAATAATTGAAAAGTGTAACACCATTTATCAAAAAGTGTAAATCAGTAAACTCGAGTCAATAACAGACCAACCCCTCAATATTATGGTCTCGTATAAGAATTTATCGATGCATGTGTGTAAGCATTTACATGTCAAAGATTCTTGATATCTAAAGACCCCATAGGAAATTTTGAGGTATTAGGGCTGTGACGGGTTTCCCACGATGAACATAAGACATTATATATCATTATTAATTAATAAAAAGATTAAATTGACCAACTTCATTTTCCTCTTTCTTTCCTCTACAATTTGTCAACTATACTAGTTTAGTGGGTTCTTCTTAGTCTGTTGACTTGGCCGTTGTGTATTTTTTTTTTATTAATATATTTTTAATTATTAAAAAAATAAAAAAACAAATCAGGGAGTTGACAAATTCAGATTTCATTGATGAAAGTTTATAGTTATGTAAACGTTATCGGTTAATGAATGAATGATTAATCATCTTTGAATATATCTATTCTCGTTTTAATAATTAAAATCATGTATAATTGAGCTTGAGTTTATCAATAATTTGAATCCCTTACAATCCATTTGAAAAAGTAAACTTAACTCAATGTAAATGGATGACTAATTAATCCTCAAAATTTACTAGTGATCGCTATATTTAGAAATGGATAGTGCACTTAATTTCATTCAAATAAAATATGAACATACAAATTTATACTATGTCCTCCCCAAAGATTAGTGTAGGTTGTACTCTAACCACTTTAATTATTGTACTATGATTAATATACATTTAATTTAAACTCTTATCTCATGACCTGTGTAATATGACGTGGATCAGGTTTCAAATCGAGCATAATATTGACTTCAGACTCGAAATTTTATCCATAATACCATTTCGAAAAGGAAACGATGAGTCAGCGAAGACCCTTGGCCGTGATACATTTAATTTCGAGTATCACTTATGTTTGGGAATTGATCAATTTTCGGACTTTCGAATACTAAGAAAATCACCTTATTAACGTTACATAATTTTAATCAGGGTTTGTTAAAATATTTAGAAATAAAGCAAGAAAACTGCAATGTCATCTTGTGGCTATAGTTGAGTCAAAGTAACGATATGACATAATTTTGGTTGGAGAATTCTTTGTTTTTGAAGTCAAATCTCACACTTCCATTATCGAAACTTCTCCCACTTTCATCTTCTATTTAAATCATCATTTAATCACTCACTCTCCACCTTAATCCCAGACATCTCTATAAATTCTTCATAATCAATCAAGATTGTAAATTAAAACCTGCAATGGCGATCCAAGAAATAACACCAACTACTCCCACAAAATCAATCACACCTTCTTCTTCTCTCTTCCCTTTATCCAAAACCCCTGATGCAAATCTCCTCTCTCTCACTTTCTCCGAGTCGATGATCCAAGAAAACATCGAAAACGCAGAAACCATTGTCCGAAAATGGGACCCCAACAGCCCTTCTTTGGAGAAATTCTCCTCTATGTTTCAAGAAAATCCAACTGAAGCTCAAGAGTTCATCAAGTGTGTCGAGGACCTTCGCAGAGCAATGCATTACTTGATTGCACAACGATCGGGTTCTAACAAGTTGGTTTCGTGTAACAAGTTGATGAAGATTGCAATGCTTCGCCTGGAAAAAGAATTCTATTACATCCTATCAGCAAACAGGAATTGCTTGAATCCTGAATCGGTTTCAAGCAATTCCTCACGCCTATCACGATCACTGTCGTTTAGCAACTCCGACGAGGAAATGGACGATGATCGTGATAATCAGGTGGAACGAGCCATGTCGGATTTGAAGATGATTGCAGAGAGTATGATCAAAACCGGGTACAGCAAAGAGTGTGGAAAAATATACAAGATTACTCGAAAGTCTGTTGTCGACGAAGAACTCTATCGTATCGGGCTTAGAACCTTCAATCTTTCTCAGATCATCAGAATGGATCAGAAAGCTCTTGAGCATCAAGTCAACAGGTGGATCGAAGCAGCTAAAGTCGCGGTGAGAGTGATCTTCCGTGGTGAGAGATTGTTATGCGATCATGTGTTTGCTCTCTCTGAGACAATAAAACAAACATGTATGGCGCATACAACAATGGAAGGCGCCATCAATTTATTCAAATTCCCTGAAATTATGGCCAAGATCAAACGATCGCCGGAGAAGGTTTTTCTCTTCATGAATCTATTTGAAACCGCCTCTGATCTTTATCCAGAAATCGAGTCGATTTTCTCGTACGAATCGCTGTCGCCGATCAAGCTGCAAGCGCTCTCCTCCATCCACAAGCTAAGAGACTCAGCTCAAACGATTCTCTCCGAATTCGTCTCATCAATCCAGAAAAACTCATCCAAAACGCCGATCGCCGGCGGTTGGATTCATCCACTGACCTATTCAGTGATGGATTACGTCTGTTTGCTAGCGGAGAACAGTGGAACTCTCTCTAGTATCCTCGCCAACGGCGAGGAAAACGCCGCACAATCCCCTTTCCCGGAATCCTATTTCAACAGCCCGAGCGCCGCTGACTCGGGAGTAGGGAGTCGACTCGCGTGGATCATACTTGTCCTTCTCTGCAAGCTCGATAGCAAATCTGATCTCTACAAAGATACCGGATTATCATACCTCTTCTTAACAAACAATCTCCAATTTATCGTCGAGAAAGTCAGATCCACAGCTCTGAAACTCCTTCTCGGAGAAGAGTGGCTATCGCAGATCCAAAAAAAGGTGAAACTCTACGCCGGAAACTACGAATCCGCCGCATGGTCTAAGGTCATCTCCACCCTTCCGGCGGAGAATGAGTCATCCGCTGCCGCAATCAAGGAACATTTTAGGAAATTCAATTCCGCGTTCGAGGTTGTGTATAGGAAACATACCTCGTGGGTGGTTGTAGATCCGAAGCTCCGTGATGAGATGAAAACGTCGATTGCGAGAAAACTGGTGCCGGCGTATCGGGATTTCTACGATCGGAGCTATGTGGCGATTCTGAGCGGGGAGAAAAATCTGGAAATTTTGGTAAGGTTTTCGCCGGATAATTTGGGGAATTATTTGTCAGATTTGTTCCATGGAAGCGTTGAGGAATCGTGGAATTCATCTCTTTCGTCATCAGCTCAATCCAAATTAAGATGTTTTTGATTACATCAATGTGAAAAACATAATCAAATTCTCAGGACGGACTTAGTTTTGTTTTTTATATTTTGGTATGCGATTCAGTGCCGACTAAGTACGAACGGAGTATTGTTGCATAAATCATAATTATGTATTGTCACTCACATCACAAATATATACCCGTACCTCTATAGATTTTAGATTCACATTTTTACATGTGCCCAAAAGTGTGAGCACATTTTTCATGAATAAACTGAGTATCGTTTTATAAAGTAAACTTTATTACTCCCTCCATTTTTTATTAAATGTCACTTTGCCCTTTTCAATATTTTTTTAAATAAGTGTCATTCTACACTTTTTTCTTCAAGTTTGACAATTTTACCCTTGTACATTGTACTCCCTTCATTTTTTTTTACCTTGATTTAAGTTTTTTCCCTTTTGAATATAATACTATAACATAAATCATGCATAAACCTTAATTATTGTATACATGAATATCATCTACAATATTGACCACATTCATTACTAAACATAAATTTAATATTAAAACTAGTTATCATTAATGACTTTAGGTGTTTTTTCTTTAGGTGTTCATATCGCTGTACAAAAAATGAGAGACAATATCCGGACAATGACCTCTCCAAATGGTGGAGGTGACCCGAAGCTTGGCAAGAGAGTCAGCTGACTGGATCGCTTCCCTGAAGATATGGGTGAAGCGGACCGTCACGTCCTCCAAAAGGTGGCGTGTAACGCTCCACAGACCCCGAAGTCTCCAAGGAATAATCTGAATGAGACCCTATCACGTCCGGATTGTCAACTCCGAGTTAGACTCAATCCATAAGTGTCTCCAGCCCTGAGAGTGTGCAAACATAATAACATGAAGCCCCACCGCAATCTCAGCCTCAAGAGAAAAGCCCGACCAACACTAAGAGCGAAAGCCGCCACAAAGAAATCTCTCGAGTTACGGAACAACGCCCCAGTAAAAAGAGCTCCTGGAGAGCAGATACAACTACCATCCACATTCACCTTGTACCAGCCTTGGTCTGGCGGGAACCACCTAACCGGGACTTGAACAGATCGAGGGCGACAGTGAACCCCCAAAGCTCGACAAACTATCAAGTCACGAATAGAGTCATTTCCTCAACTCTTGGAAAGGTCAATAGACTCACGTACCCCTAAGAGGACAAGGGCTAAACATCTATGAACGGAGGGCCCCGCTCCATTAAAGATCACCATATTACGAACATGCCAGATGACCTAAACAGTAGTGAGAAAGGTCACCCTCCAAAGCTCCATAACCTGTGTACTATGACACATACCCAAGGCATGTAAAAACACATCATGGAAACCTAACTCAAAGTATAAATGAACCTGAAAGTAGGAACCAATAATAGAGAAAACCTGGCGCAAAACTGCAATCACACAAGAGGTGATCAGAGGTCTCATCCGTAGCTCGACAAAGGGGCACATAAAAGGACCCGAGACTCCATAACACAACAACCAATCCGCAATGGGAAGCTTGACCCAAATTGCCCTCCAGATGGTAGTGGAGCGGCACATGGGAATAAAAGAGCAACGAATCCAAGAAGACCAGTTGACACGAGAGAGGGGCTGCCGAAGAAGATCATAAGCCATAGTGATTAGTGGGAAAATTGCTTGAAATTCATATTTTATTTTGAATAATTTTGAGGATTTTATTGCATTATTCACACTAAATTGACTGATTACACTTAATTTGGAGAAAATGAGTGTTTTGCTAATTTTGTAGGTAAATTGAACATATTTGGAAGAAAAATACGTGTCTGAAAATTTATGGAATCAATAAGATAATTGTATCATTGGATACGTCTTGAAAAAATGAGTGGAATGAAAAAAAGAATCAAGTAAATCGGAGGTTGGAAGCTCAAGATATTAAAACGAGAAAGGGGGAAGTAGCAACAGAATCCACTCGGGCAGCCGAGTCAACTCACTCGGTTGACCGAGTCAACCAAGGGCGGAACCAGGAATATAAAATAGGATGGACTAAGCTAAAAAAATTACTTATATTTTTATTAAAACTTTAATATGTTTATTTTCGAATTTAAAATTTAAAAATGAGTTTATTACTGCTTAGGTACAATTTTCACCCCCCAACTCTACGTAGGTACAGCTTTTTTTAAAAGTTGATTTTAGGTGTCAAAAAGTTGATTTTAGGTGTCAAAATAATCTGAAAGACCCAAATTGCCCTTACTTCATTCCTCATTTTTCTCTCCATTCTTATTAAACACCTCACCCACCCACCCTTCCTCTCAAACACGCCTCATCTTCTTCTCTTTTCTCCTCTCTCCTCTCTCCCACCACGGTCGTCGCCCGTCTGCATCAAGCTCCGCTGCTTCGCCATGGCCGCCGCCCGTCTGTAATTCCGACGAAGACGCCATGGCCGCCGCCCGTCTGTAATTCCGACGAAGACGCCATGGCCGCCGATCTGCAGCACTCCGACGAAGACGAAGATGAAGGGAGCCTTGATCTGTGCGTGGCGAAGGCGAAGAAACTTCGTGGTGGGGGCCGGTCAGCGACGGAGGACGAAGGTGGGGGCCGGCCGATCGGCGACGGAGGACGAAGGTGGGGGCCGGCCGGTCGGCGATGGAGGACGAAGGTGGGGGCCGGTCGGTCGACGACGGAGCCTCCGACGCCTCGCCTGAATTTTCTCAGGCGGCGGCCTCAAAATTGCTAGGGCATGGACTAGGGTTTCCTCACCCCATTGGGCCTGTTAGTGGGCTTTTTTTTTTTTTTTTTTTACAGATGCAAAAAAATTATTCGATGATGCAAATCTTTCTTTGTTGATGCAAATTATTTTTGCTATGTAAATGTTATTTTTATATTTATTTTGTATTTTTTTTATTTTGTGAGTTTTATATTGTTTTTTAATTTTTTGTGCATTTATTTTCGAATTTTTTGTTATTTTTCGAATTTTTTGTTATTTTGTTTTGTTAATTAAAATTGATTGTTAGAAAAAAATGAATCTCACACATATTGTTTTCCAAAAATTGATTTTTAACCAAAAAAAAAATAATATGCATCAATGTTTAAATGTTTAAATTTTTTTTTTTCATTTTTCGAATACAAGATCATCGTTTTTTGTACATGCTTGACTCTGTTTGTTCTTTTTTTTTCCATTATTTCACAATTCAACCAAAATAAGCTCAATTTTTTTTTTAAAAAAAATACAAAACTAAATTCTCAAAAAATACAAAGAAAAATTCAACAACGAAAAACATAAATTTGCATCAACGACGGTAAATTATTTGCATCATCGGAGAAATTATTTGCATCAACAAATAAATTATTTTGCATCAACGAATAAATTATTTTGCACCAACAAATAATTTATTTGCACCAACCGTTTCAGGAAAAAAAATAACATTTTTGTTTCATCTAAAAAAGCAATTCTAAGTGTCTTCAAGGGTGTTTTAATTGAAAGAGTGGGGGCACATTAGGGGTGGGAAACCTTTGCCTTCAAGGGTGTTTCATCTAAAAAGAAATTTTAGGTTTTATATTAATTTTTGTATTTTTGTGAATTTAGGGACTTGTCAAATTTATTTTTGGGTTTTTATATTAATTTTCTCATTGATGCAAATTTTTTTTTTGTATTTTTTGTGATTTTGTTAGTTTTATATTAATTTCTGTATTTTTCTGCATTTAGGGACTTGACCACTACCAAATAAAATGTATGCGTCAAGGAAGAAAATATTTGCAACAAGGAAGAAAATATTTGAATCAAAGGAGAAAATATTTGCACCAACAACAGTTCCACTAAAGTGTAGGTGCACATTGGGGATTAGAAAAAGTGGGTGTTCTGATTGAAAAAGTGGGTGCACATTAGGGGTGGGAAACCTAGCCCAGGCCCAATTGCCAAAACCCTAACCCTAACCTTAGCCCTCCACCACCACCCCACGTTGGCTACCGCCGCGCGCCCACCCCACGAATGTCGTCGTCGACCGGCTCCCACCTTAGTCCTCCGTCGCCGACCGGCCGGCCCCCACCTTCGTCCTCCGTCGCCGACCGGCCCCCACCACGAAGTTTCTTCGCCTTCGCCACGCACAGATCAAGGCTCCCTTCATCTTCATCTTCGTCGGAGTGCTGCAGATCGGCGGCCATGGCGTCTTCGTCGGAATTACAGACGGGCGGCGGCCATGGCGTCTTCGTCGGAATTACAGACGGGCGGCGGCCATGGCGTCTTCGTCGGAGAAAAGCACAGCAGCGACGGACTTCGTCTTCCCCGGCGGCCATGGCGAAGCAGCGGAGCTTGATGCAGACGGGCGGCGATCTGAAGAAGACGAAGCCGCCTCCATGGCCGAGGTCACCGATCTGCTTCCGTCGGAGGCGAAGACTCGCTCGCCGGAGGTTCTCCCACCCGCAACTCCGACGAAAATGGAGGGGAGAAGGTAATGTTTTTTTTTTTTTTTGGAGGCAATGAGTTGTGGAGAGAGAGGGAGTGGGAAGAAGATATGAGATGACATCTTTCTTACTTTCCTCCTCTATAAGGGCAAGAATGTAATCTTCACACCCAAATATCACCTATAAGAGATTTTTTTATTTTATAGCACTTAATGGGTTTTTCAAGGTCCAAAAGACACTAGAATGGAAATGCCCCTTTAAAAATCTAATCCCAATTCCTTTTGAAATTCTTGAATCCAAATTTCAAAAGTATACCATATATATCCATAAAAGTTAATATTATAAATACCTACCAATCATATATATATATATATATATATATATATAAATTCTAATATTTGTAATAGTATTAATTTATTTTAGGATTTAAGGAGTGATGCGTCGAAAAAGAACGCACTCGGATATCGGTCGTTCCTTTGCGAGCACTATTAATCACGAGCGTAAATCGTCAGTTTATCCTCGACGATCTTCTCGTAAATCCAAAAATAACCTGCAAAAGTACGCCGGAGGGGGGCTCCAGCGTAGAAGCTCCGACGCTCAAGTCAGATACAATCGTAGGCGAAATCAATGAGGAATTCCCCTGTATGTCTAGGGAAATTCCGGCGAATATAGTGGAGTTTCTCCTCCAATCAGTGTATATAGCGTATCAAAGTGTGTCAAAATAAGTAAAACATATGTGTATGTTAAAGAACGTAATTAAGAATGTGGAAAGAACCTGCTTATATACCTGGCCCCTCTCTTCGGAGAGGGAAAGACTCATTCTCCCTACATTCTCGGCCCATTCCTGTAAATCAGGCCTCAAATCCCTAAAGAATCGGTCTCACTCTCCCTGGAGACTTGGCTCTTTTAAATATCCGCCCCCTATCTTCGTGGGTTAATCCACTTATTTGACTTGACTAAGAAAGATGGACTATTCATTCCATATTTGGGCTGGATCTTTTCAGGCCCAAGGGCTCTTAATCTCTCCAAATATGGGCCAAAGGCCCAATCACCCTGATTTCTCAGATTTCCCTGCTTAAGCCCAGGGGTGTATTAATCCTGTTTCTTCAATATATTGACCTAATCACAACTATCATAATTTATCCCATTTCCACGTGTCGACTTCTCAGAGAGTGACATATTTATCTACATCAACCACTCCCCCTACTCTCATAAAAGGAATAATTTTTAGGAGAGTAGGAAAACAATAACACTGAGATAAATATTAAAGAGATAATCCATTCCTTAAAATACTCCTCGAAATGCTGCAGACTCAATTACTTTCTTAATAATTACCTTCAGAAAGCTCCATGCCTTTTTTGATGTGATGAGTATCTGTAAGAATCCTAGAGCTCTCTCTCATTTCGGTTTTAGTTGCCCCGATTATCCTTTAGGTCCCGATGATGGTAATACCATTTTTCCTCTCTTGGTGTTGTCCTCAAGACTTTAACCTGCTATGTTTATTAATGTCATTTCATATTTCTTTGTGCAGCGATGAGTTGGTTAACTCAGATTTCGTGTGATGCCGCTCCTCTCTCAATGGTTACTAAGTCTCCGGCGCCCGAAAGTTCTTCGAAGGCTCAGATTCCTCCTTCCCCTGTGAAACCTGCCGCTGGGTCCGTTGCTAAGCGTACCCGTTCCTCTACCGAGAAAGCCTTGGTTTCCACGTTGCCTCCTGTCTCTGATGCATCCAAGAAGAAGAAGAAGAAGTCCAAGACCAAATCCTCTCTGCCTAATGTCGCTTCCGATGCTCCAGATGAGATTAATGTTGACCATTTCCTGGCTTTTATAGAGCGTTACACTTCGACCCCTGCCACTGAGGCTCTTAATGCTCTATCCTTCGGAGAGCGAGTTGTGCATGCAGCCCACAACTTTACCCAGGTAATCTCTTCGTGTAGATACATTTAATAAGAAAAAATATATTTGTCTTACTTCTTTAGATAATTCATTGTGTAGTTTGGTCTCCTGTTCTCCAATGTGTCTGAACGAGCCCTTCAGTCCCTTCAGCTGGTGGATGACCTCCACAGCCAGGTAGAGTTGGAGAAGGTGAAGAAGGATATTCTCGAAGCAGAGTTACATGACGCTAATCAGAGGTGTAAAGTACTCCAAACAACACTTTCGGGAAAGATTTCTTCGCTGAAGAAAGAGTTTGGTAAACGTGTGGAACAGCTGGAGGTTACTCTTCCTCAGGCTGGTATGAAATTGTGTATAGATTCCCTGTTTACCTCTGCCGCAGGTCAAAAATTTCTAGGTACCTTGCATCAGGAGTGGCTGGAGGTCTTTCTTCAGAGTAGCAGCTTTTTGGGGGCGATGGGTGCATATATCCCTCATTTCATTGATCATGGATTTTCCAACGCTGTGGCTGAACATTCTGCTCCTGGATTTAATGGTCAGTATACTCGTGCCCTCCGGTTAGAAGAATTGGACACTCCCCCCAAGTTCCCTGGAGATGCTAAAGAAGACATCAATACTCCCTGGTGGTTACCTGGGATGAGGAAGGCGATCTTGGAGTTGAAGGATGCTGCCCTGAAATTGGATGATCTTGCACCGGCAAAGGATATGTCTTTCCCTATCCATGTGGACAACCCAACTCCAGTGGCTACTGTGGTAGCGGGTGCTCTAATGGAGAAGGCAGAGGGAGGCGATTCCAGTGGGCGAGCGGATGAGGCAGGAGAAGGTTCCGAGGGGAAGAATGATGTTCCCCTCTCTTCATAACTTTAATTCCTTGATAACACTTTGGTACTTTTAAAACACTTTTTGTTTTGTTAAGGCCTCTAAGGCCCCTTTTTGGTATTTTTCGGAGACTCCACACTCCGGGGTTTTTCTGTGGAGGGCTTAGGCATGGTGCCTTAAGTCTTGAATATTTCTGCTTTTCTTCCGTTTAACATCGTACCTGCACATTTATCATTTGGCATGCATATACACATATTTCTCTGACTCTGTTATTAGATGTGTAATGTGATATTCGTCCTGCTTATGCATCTAGCATGTTTTCAGCATTTTATTAACACGTAAAGGCTCTAAAGCTCCTAGAGGAACCTTAATGAGGAGATAGGGTTGATATCCCTGTACTTACTTGGTGATTTGCTAATGTTTCCAGTCTTTCGCTTAACACTAGAGTTTTAGGGATTACCCTCTCCCCTAGGTCAGAATTCGTAGGGATTATACTCTCCCTTAAGCTGTTTATATTCGTGAGGGTTGTTTATACTCGTAAGAGTTAGTTTATACTCGTAAGAGTTGGTTTATACTCGTAAGAGTTAGTTTATACTCGTAAGAGTTGTTTATACTCGTAAGAGTTCTTAGGGATTATACTCTCCCTGAAGTTTAGAATGTTTAGGGATTATACTTTCCCAAAAGTTAGAATTTGTAGGGATTATACTCTCCCTTAAGTTGTTTATACTCGTAAGAGTTAGTTTATACTCGTGAGAGTTAGTTTATACTCGTAAGAGTTAGTTTATACTCGTAAGAGTTCTTAGGGATTATACTCTCCCTGAAGTTTAGAATGTTTAGGGATTATACTTTCCCAAAAGTTAGAATTTGTAGGGATTATACTCTCCCTTAAGTTGTTTATACTCGTAAGAGTTAGTTTATACTCGTGAGAGTTAGTTTATACTCGTAAGAGTTAGTTTATACTCGTAAGAGTTAGTTTATACTCGTAAGAGTTAGTTTATACTCGTAAGAGTTGGTTTATACTCGTAAGAGTTAGTTTATACTCGTAAGAGTTGGTTTATACTCGTAAGAGTTAGTTTATACTCGTAAGAGTTAGTTTATACTCGTAAGAGTTTGTTTATACTCGTAAGAGTTTGTTTATACTCATAAGAGTTTTGAGAGTCGCTAGGGATAGGGTTTATCGACGAATTAATCATGTCTTCCACTGCTGTACCCCCTACTCCCCCTAGCTTTAGAGGCTGTCGTGAATAGAAACTTTAGGAATTTTTCCTAGGTATTCTCTATTCGGGAGTTTATAAGTTGGTGTAAATTTCTCTATCTTGCAATGTTTCTATCATGTTACATTTCAGTTTTCAACACACATTCGTTATTCCAGCACTCACTATGCAGGCCCTTAACAGTTATCTTAACACGGTATTAACATATGAGAAACATTTCATCATAAAATTGGCACATAAGAGTCATCTTATCACAATATTAACATGCATTCAGGGATATACTGAAATTTTATCAAAACCGATGCTCCATTGATCAAAAAATGTTTATCAACATAGGCAAATAAGGGGAACCTATGCCGGCCTCATTAAAAACCTCTCCGTGGTAAAACCCCAAAGGGAAACCCACGCAGAGGGAAAAAGAGTGCCGGTGAAGCAATTATTCGAATAAGAAACAAATATTCAAAATTGTTCGTAAAGAGAAAGGAAGTAGTGGAATAACACCTTCCTCAAACATAAAACCTCTTCAAGTGGCACACATTCCACGGCCTGAGTATCTCTTTCCCTGTCATGTCTTGGAGCTTATATGCTCCGCCTTTTAGGACCTGTATCACCCTGTACGGGCCTTCCCAATTGGGTTCCATCTTCCCAGTATTCTTCAAGGCATCTGCTCTCCGAAGGACTAAATCTCCCACTTTAAAGGAACGAGGGATTACCCTACGATCATATGCTGCTTTGATCCGACTCTTGTACCTTTCTGCTTTTAATCTTGCCATCTCACTCTCTTCATCTACTAGGTCCAGCGCTTCCCTCATCAATTCTTCATTTCTTTTTTCTTCAAAATAGGTGATCCGGTGCGATTTGAGTCTAGCTTCAGGAGGTATCACTGCCGCTGCCCCATATACCAAGTAGAAGGGAGATTCGCCCGTAGCTGTTTTAGGGCTGGTCCTGTAGGACCAGAGGACGTTGTCCAACTCCTTCACCCATTTTCCTCCTACCTCTTCCAATCGCGTTCGAATACCATCCACTAAGATTCTGTTTGTAACTTCCACCTGCCCATTAGCTTGTGGATGAGCTACTGAGGTGAACCTCTGTGTGATGTTCCATCTCTCGCACCATCTCCTTACTTTCTCTCCATTGAATTGTGTTCCATTGTCGGAAACTAAGATTCTGGGTACTCCAAACCTGCAACAAATATGTCTAGCAAGAAAAAGAATTACATTATCCTCTTCGATTTTGGCCAAAGGCACAGCCTCTACCCATTTACTGAAATAATCCACGGCTACGATCAGAAATTTTCTCCCCCCTGGTGCTAAGGGGAAAGGTCCCACCAAATCTATCCCCCATTTGGCGAAAGGACAGGGCGAGTACATAGCCCCCATTTCTTCCGCTGGTACCCGTATCAAAGGTCCATTCTTCTGACACTTCTCACACTTCTTCACATATTCTCTAGCATCTCTGATTATGTTAGGCCAATAAAAGCCTGCCCTAAATACTTTCTTCACCATGGTCTGGTAGCCCTCATGGCTGGATGCGCAACCTTCATGGATGTCCTTGATCACTAGCTCTGCTTCTCTTCTTGAAAGACATTTCAAATAAGGTTGAGTGAAGGACCTCTTGTACAATTGGCCTCCTAGGATGCAATACTTCCTTCTCCACGCCTTGGCTTCTCTAGACATTGGGGTTGTTGGACCCCTGTTCAATTCTTCCCATATTTCTTTCCTCCAATCATCCCCTGCTGTTATTTCTCCAATCAGGGTTTCCGTAGCTACTTGATCAGCTACTAACAGGGTCACCTTTCCGTCTCCCTCGAATTCAGTGGAACTAGCCAGTTTAGACAGTCCATCTGCTTTCGTATTATCTTCTCTTGGTACCTGTACCACTTCAAAAGTATGGAATTTATTTTTTAATTTCTTTACCTCCTCTAGATAGGTGATCATTTTCTCATCTTTGGCGAGGTACTCCCCCATGACCTGTTGTACTACCAGCTGCGAATCGGAGTATAGGGTGACTTTCTGCGCCCCTAACTCTGCTGCCATGCTAGCCCCTCTAATCAAGGCCTCATATTCTGCACCGTTGTTTGAGGTTGAGAACCGGAATTTAACAACAACCTGGACTTCTTGGCCATCAGGGTCAATCAGCACTATCCCTACTCCGCATCCCAAGGCGGATGCTGAGCCATCCACATATACCTTCCATCCCTGTTCTTCTTCCACTCTGGTGGACTCTTGAATAAAATCTGCTAAGGCTTGAGCTTTGATGGCTCTCCTTGATTCATAGTCAATATCATACTCCTGCAATTCCACTGCCCACCTGACCATTCTTCCTGATAAATCTGCTCTTCCCAGTGTCTGCTTCAATGGGAAGTTAGTCCGCACCATCACTTTATAAGATAGGAAGTAAGGGCGTAGTCTCCTAGCCGTTACCACCACTGCCAGGGCTGCCTTCTCCACCTCTGAATACCTTGTTTCCGCTCCTTGGATGACCTTGCTCACATAATATATGGGTTGTTGTGTGGAACCTTCCTCTTTCATCAAGGCAGTACTCAGAGAATGTTCCCCTACTGAGAGGTATAGGAGTAGAACATCTCCCTGAGTGGGCTTGGTTAACTTCGGGAGTTGCTCTAGATGGAGCTTCAGTTCTTCAAAAGCCTTTTGACATTGTTCGTCCCATTCGAATCTTGACCCCTTCCTTAGTGTTCTGAAGAAGTGATGACTCTTCTCCGCTGATTTTGCTATAAATCTGCTAAGGGCTGCGATTCTGCCATTCAGGGTCTGCAATTCCTTCAGGTTCCGAGGGGGTTGCATGTCAAGGACCGCCTTCACCTTGGCAGGGTTAACCTCTATTCCTCTTTGCGTCACCATATACCCGAGAAATTTCCCTGACCCTACTCCAAAGGAACATTTAGCTGGGTTAAGTTTGATACCGTTCTCTCTAATTACCTGGAATATCTCCTTCAGGTCATCAATGTGTTCCTCTGCTTTGATGCTTTTGGCTAGCATGTCATCTACATAAACCTCCATATTTCTCCCTATCTGTCCTCGGAAAACCGAGTCTACCATCCTTTGATAGGTGGCTCCTGCATTTATTAGTCCGAACGGCATACGTACATAACCAAAAGTACCGCACGCTGCAATAAAGCATACCTTGGGTATATCGAGGGGGTTCAACTGGATTTGGTGGTACCCCTGATAAGCATCCATCATGCTGAGCAATTCGAACCCGGATGTGGCATCCACCAGTTGATCAATCCTGGGTAAGGGGTAGTGATCTTTAGGGCAGGCTTTGTTCAAGTCCATAAAGTCGATGCACATCCTCCATTTGCCGGCTCCCTTGGACACCAGCACTGCGTTCGAGAGCCACTCAGGGAACTGCACTCTCTTCACGTGCCCTGCATTCAACAATTTATCGATCTCCTCCTTTACAATGAGGTTCTTCTCTTTGCCAAAGTTCCTCAGCTTCTGTTTCACGGGCCTAGCTTTGGGATCCACATTCAGATGGTGCACTGCTATTTCCGGGGGGATACCCGTCATATCCGTCGCCGTGAATGCAAAGATGTCTGCATTCTCTCGGAGGGTAAGAATCACCTTTTCCTGGAGCTCAGGGTTCATATTCGTACCTATCCTGGTTGTAAGTCCTTCTCTTCC
Source organism: Galeopsis tetrahit (assembly GCA_963675135.1). Lineage (NCBI taxonomy): Eukaryota > Viridiplantae > Streptophyta > Magnoliopsida > Lamiales > Lamiaceae > Galeopsis > Galeopsis tetrahit. The sequence goes on from OY776133.1 coordinate 65,125,908, forward strand.
TGGGTAGAGCTCGATGCTCATTAACTCTTCGTCCGCTTTAGCCTTGGGTTGCTCTTGCACTAGCTCACCCACTTTCTGTTTCTTCAGTTCAGGGTCTTCGCCCTTAAATCTCTCCATTCCTCTGAATACGGCCCTATCTGCTATCTTGACCGATTCCACGTAACACTTCCTTGCCTGATATTGATCGCCACATATCTCTCCCACACCCCCCGAGGCAGGGAACTTCATCTTCATGTGGAAGGTGGAGATCACTGCCTGAAAAATATTCAAGCTCGGCCTTCCCATTACAACGTTATAAGAAGATGGGACATCTACAATCAGGAATTCTATGACTTGTACTCGACGGCTAGGGGTAACTCCTAACCCTACTTGCAGTAACGCTGAACCGAGGGGTTGAATGGCTCCCCCTGAGAATCCATAAGGAGCGGTTTCCACCGGTCTAAGCTTTATATTCAGGTCCATCTTCTTAAAGCACTCCAGAAACATGATGTCAGCGGAGCTTCCAGTATCCACAAAAATTCTTGCTACATCGTATCCCGCTATATCCGTAGTAATGACTAATGCGTCATTATGAATCTCTCTGGGTTCCCCTGCGTCTTTTGGCCCGAAATGAATGTCCGGACCTTCTGCCATCTTTCCCACCTCATGGTGCTCTACATTCCTCTCGTTCTTCAGCGACCGAACGCTCTGCTTTCTCTGCCTGAAGGAATCCCCATCAGCGGGGCCTCCCATAATCATGTGGATAGTTCCCCTCTTTTGGGGAGGGGGTGGTGGCTCCTCATTGCCCTTCCTCTGATCTCTTCTATCATCTTCCTGCTTCCCCTCAGGGTCCTTTCTCTTCTGACCCCTGGGGCCCTGTCGGTCTCTGAAAATAAACTCTTTCAAGTGACCTGCCTGAATCATCCTCTCTATCTCATCCTTCAGATGCCAACATTGGTTGGTATCGTGGCCATAATCGTTATGGAACCTGCAGAATTTGTTTGACTTAGGATTTTGGGGACCTCTGCTTCTTGAATAGGGGAATTTCATATCCGGATGATCCCCCGCCACCTCTAGGACTTCGGCTGGCTCTAACCTCAAAGGGGTATATCTCTTTGCCCCTCTCCTGGGGTTCCAGGGTGCAGCTTCCTCTCTTCTTACACTTTCCAATCTTCTAGAGCTCCGATATCTCTCTGGACTTGGCCTCCTTAGCGGAATTTCTTTCCTCCTTTCTCCATTACCCACTATCGTCCGGGTCTCCGAGCGCTTGGCTTTTCTTACCTCTTCCAGGGTGAGGTATTTTTCTGCCCTCCTTAACAATTCATCAAAAGTCCGAACTGGCTTCTTGGCTAGAGACGTGAACAGATCTCCATCTCTTAACCCATTGGTAAGGGCATTAATCTTAACCTCTGAAGAGGCTGTAGGTACTTCCAGAGCTGCTTGGTTGAATCTTTTTAGGAAAGCCCTCAGGCTCTCATTCTCTCCCTGACGCATGTTGAATAAGGTAAGGGTAGCTCTAGGCTGTCTCCTAGCGCTGGCGAATTGATGCAGGAACAATTCGCTGAATTCAGACCACGAGTGAACAGTGTCTGGTCCCAGTTGAGTGAACCATTGCTGGGCAGCCTTAGACAGAGTGGTCAGGAACACTCTGCACTTGACGCCCTCTCCATACCGATGTAAGAGAGCAGCATTCTCAAACCTCATCAGGTGCTCGTAGGGGTCCGTGGTGCCATCATATTCAAAGTTCAAAGATTTGAAATTAGAGGGCAACTCATCTTGCAAAATACTAGATGAAAACTGATATCCAGTGGTATAAGAGGGTTTACTTACATTGTCAGTAATATGTCTCTGCATATCCCTCATCTCCTTTCGCAAGGCCTGTATCTGATCACTGACGGCTCCTTGATACGTGTCGTCCGTGCTTTCTCCCACCCCTGTCTCTAGGGTGGTGTCCCCAAGGATCCTTTCCGTATCCCTCCGAGGGGGTCTTTCCAAGATGCTCCTTTCGGCTTGAGAAGGTACCTTTTCTTCTGGGTTCCGAGGGGGATCCTCGTTCCTGGAAGGGACTGGGATTGAGTCAATGACCTGCTCTGGTGGATTTGGGCGTGTGCCCTTATGAGTAGGTTCGGGAGGACGAAGTCCTCGAGCAGCAATTATTCTTTCCACTGATTGTGCGATCATTTCATCCAACTGATCTCGAGAGACAGTCAGGAGTTCCGGTTGAGCGTTAGGGTTATCCCTATTGATTCCGCTACCAGAAGCTCCTGAGGTGCCTGGCACATCTCCTTCCAGAGCAGGAGGGATATCCTCCAGCGTATGATCTACCGGCTGTTTCCCTGGATTTCGATTAGAGGGAAAACCTGGAGGGGGAATATCTTCTGGTGTATGATCCACGGGTCGTTTCCCTAAATTTCGATTTAAGGGAAACCCTGGAGGGGGCGGAGGAAGAGGAGAAGGAGTGGAATCCCCTTTCTCCTTCGTCTGCTTCGTTGAATCATGTCCTCCACCCATTTAAGTATGAAACTTTTCTCACGCCTTAGCTTGAAAAGTTCCCACAGACGGCGCCAGTTGATGCGTCGAAAAAGAACGCACTCGGATATCGGTCGTTCCTTTGCGAGCACTATTAATCACGAGCGTAAATCGTCAGTTTATCCTCGACGATCTTCTCGTAAATCCAAAAATAACCTGCAAAAGTACGCCGGAGGGGGGCTCCGGCGTAGAAGCTCCGACGCTCAAGTCAGATACAATCGTAGGCGAAATCAATGAGGAATTCCCCTGTATGTCTAGGGAAATTCCGGCGAATATAGTGGAGTTTCTCCTCCAATCAGTGTATATAGCGTATCAAAGTGTGTCAAAATAAGTAAAACATATGTGTATGTTAAAGAACGTAATTAAGAATGTGGAAAGAACCTGCTTATATACCTGGCCCCTCTCTTCGGAGAGGGAAAGACTCATTCTCCCTACATTCTCGGCCCATTCCTGTAAATCAGGCCTCAAATCCCTAAAGAATCGGTCTCACTCTCCCTGGAGACTTGGCTCTTTTAAATATCCGCCCCCTATCTTCGTGGGTTAATCCACTTATTTGACTTGACTAAGAAAGATGGACTATTCATTCCATATTTGGGCTAGATCTTTTCAGGCCCAAGGGCTCTTAATCTCTCCAAATATGGGCCAAAGGCCCAATCACCCTAATTTCTCTGATTTCCCTGCTTAAGCCCAGGGGTGTATTAATCCTGTTTCTTCAATATATTGACCTAATCACAACTATCATAATTTATCCCATTTCCACGTGTCGACTTCTCAGAGAGTGACATATTTATCTACATCAAGGAGGTTATGATTTTATTTAATTTTATGTCAAGATCTTCAAAATTTTCCAAACAAATATACCTAGGTTGTTCCTCTTAATTTAATTGATATTTTAATTAGTTTAAAAGATTTAATATTTAGTGTTGTAATTTATGGAACTCACTAAATTAGTTCGATATAAAATTAAATGATTATTTTAAATTTATATATTTGATCATGTTACGTGCACATAGTGGGTTAATGCATATACAACTTCCTTCCAATTTTTAAGCACCAAATTATTAGGTGGTCAAAAATATATATATACTAGTATTAGACTCGCGTAAATAATTACGCGAGATAATTAAAAAAATATATTTATTAAAATTTAAGATTTTTTTTTAATGTAAGCATTTATAATTTATTTTATTAAAAAGAAAATGAAAAAATAATTTAAATAGAAATTTAAAGGTTAAAAAAAATTAATTATATAAAAAAAACCAATGTAAAAAAGAGAAGGTAGAGGAGAGAGAAAATTGCTGCAAGGGGGAGGACAGAAAAAATATTTAAAAAGAAAAATTAAAATTACAGAATTTAAGAGATTGTAAAAAGGTGGCTACAGCCCGTCCCAGCCATTGAATAGATCTGCCCTTGGAGTCAACTATGCTTCCAAAACAGTTTTTGGCATGCCAACTCACTCGGTTGGCCGAGTCAAACCACCCGGTTGACCGAGTCAACCTGCTGATGCGCGGAAATTCGAGAATTTTAAAGGATTTCAAGGGCTTAAGTGCAAAATTTGTCTCAAACACTCCTCCAAGCTATAAAAAGCACCCACAAATTTTGGAGCCCTAGAGTTAATCCCCCACACAACCAAGAACTCATTTTCACACACATTAAATGGGTTAAAGAGTTAGATTAGAGTTTGAGGAGCTTCTCTCCTCAAACACACACTTCTTTTTTTTTGCTTTTTTAGTTTAGAAACATTTGGGTATTTTATTTTCATGTAAGAATGGAGGAATTAATAGTCTCTCAAGATTATATATTTCCTTTAATTAAGTTTTGTATGATAAATTTCATATTCATTCTTATATCTCTTGTTGTGTTAGCCATGGGTGTTACCTTAAACACCATGGATTAAATTTTTTATGCTTTAGGTTTTTGAAACCATGTGAATATTGAGTGTTGGAATTGTTTATTGCTTTGATTATTGTTGATATTTGGATTTTTTCTTCTCTTATTGGGTTTTATTGGTGCTTTGTTTATTAGCTTCTATTAATCCGTATTTTGAGGCAAGTTTAGCGTAGACGAGAGTTACATGGACATGTTTAAATTTATGGTGTGAGTTGTTGGTATACAAATGCGTTTGTTATGCTTTTAATTCGTCGAGAGAGAGTTAATCGTATTAGAACCCCTATTAGAAGACATTAAATACTTAGATGGTTATTTGAGTAGTTTGTGAAGATTAGGAAGAAGTCTTATTACCGGGTTTGGGAACACCTTTGACGTAAGGCTATAGTACCCGAAGGGAAACAATTTTCATCCTAGCATCTTGATGCTCTTATCAAATCCAAATTGAAGCATAAAAACAGTATAAGCAATCCCACTCGATTTCACTAAGTAGAGAACACCCGAAACATTCCTCACACTTGCACTTCTTTGAATCTAGTTCGTAGTTGTTACTTGTTTTTAATTTTCATTTCCTTGTTTTATTGATTAGTAGTTCATTTACTTATTATGATTGTGTTTAGTTAAATATATTGTCTTTAGATTATTGTTTAGCTTTAGTTTTGCATCCAACTCCCGAAACCGCAGCTACATTAGTTATGATGACGTACAACTCTAGGGATTCATTGCACTAGCTCACCTCCCGTGGTTCGATACTACTTGTTCGAAATACTTACGTGTATATTATTATGATCCCTTATTGATGCGGCCTAAAATTGTCATGGCACAAGAAGTCGACACGTGTATAGAGGATAAGATAAAAAAGGAGATATGGGATTAAATAATACTCTCTGAATAAAGAATCTCTTCCGAAGGTCCCTCCGGAGGGAGCTCCGCCCGGAGAGAAATATCAGGAAGACCTAATCTTGATAAGAATTGGTAGACCGAGGACTTAGGAGAGTCCCGTACAAAACGGCCCGAGAATTGGGTGAAGGAAGACTCATTCCTCCTTTATCTCAGTGGATGGAGTCCACTAGGGGGAGTGGTTCCGGTTCTTCAGGGAGTGAGAGAGTTGAGGACTTTGTCAACTCAGCAGGGCCGAGTCCAAAGGGCACTCCGAAATAGAAGGAAACCCTAACTTTCTCTTAGGTGGAAGCTTTCTATAAATAGGTAAACTTGGGTACGTTTTCAGGTTAGAATCTCTACTTTTTACAAGACTTATTACGCATCTTATTAAATATTTCGATATCCTTTGAGAACCTGATTGATAAATCGAGGACTCTGAAGTCCCTTCGATATACTGAGATCCCTATACTGACTTAGGCATCGGAGTGTCCGCGCCGGACTCCCCTCCGACGTGTCTTTTGCAGGTTCTGGAGGATCATTTCAAAGGAAGTAGCGTATCCGGGTTATTCACACGCGTCCGGGAATTTGGATATCTGACTCCAAAGATATCCAATCCATCCGTGCAAATTTTGGCACATCAACTGGCGCCGTCTGTGGGAACGATTTGAAAGATTTTCTCACGAATTTCTATCTGTTCGAGTGATGGGTGGAGGAAATAACACAATCACACCCATTTCAGGGAAGAAAACTCTTCCGGGGGAAAGTCCCCCTTTGCCAACTAATTCCACATCGAAGGGAGATAGAGGGAAGGATCCAGTTCATGTCCCTTCGGGATCAAATCCGCCACTGATTCAAACCGACACACCAACCTCGGGTCTGGGCAATGAAAATCGCCCCCTACCAGTCGAAGATGAAATAGCGGAGAACGCGGAGGCCCCAGCGATCCGGACCTCAGGTCCCCAACGTGGAGAAACTCCACATTCAGAACCATTCCTGATCTCTCCAGATCAGTTGAATGCCCTTATCAATTAGGCTGTGGAGAGAGCTTTAGCAGCTCAGGGAGGTCGAGTCCCGAGAATTATACCAGTGAATGCGGAGATGCCTCCTCCGAGAATCCAGGAAGAGGCACCAGGGGCCTTCCAAGTGTTTTCTAAAGATGCAAAAGTGCGGGCAGAGGGGGACGAGAAAGTGCCCTCCCGAGCATAAAGAAGTGTTCCCCCTCGGAACACAAGAAGGAACGTAGACTTGGCGTCCCGAGAGATGGAGCTCCCCGAGGTCCAGGATCCCAGGATCGGATCTGGAGGTACGAGGTGGAGTATTCAGGGCCCCGAGGTCCAGGATCCCAGGATCGTGTCTGGAGGTACGAGGTAGAGTATTCAGGGCCCCGAGGTCCAGAATCGAAACTTGGAGGTATGAGGAAGAGTATTTAGGGCCTCGAGGTCCAAAATCTAAACGTGGGAGTACGAGGCAGAGATATGATAAGTGCATCGGTACTACAGGTTAATACAGGTGTTTGATAGAGCCTAAAGTATTAGATCTTTTATAGTAATTTGATATTGCTATGAGCATATTTTAATGATATTGACATATATGACACAAACTTATTTTGTCCATTGAATTAAGCATGATTCTCCTAAGCTTACATGATTGATACTCTAGGAACGATCTTAGAATTGAGAATTACTTGAAATCGTAGAAACATGGGTAAGCAATTCACATGTTGAGTCTTGTGATTACTTTATGTGGTAGAATTAATGATTAGACGTTGATGATGATTATGATTTTGGAAGCAAAGATTAACATAATTATTGTTTTTATTGCACACGATTGACATGTTTCCATATTTTAGATATAATTTCATATTATACACCAAGTCTATCCAGGTTCTGGAGGATCTCTGGGTAGGTTTAGAAGATTTCAGATTATAGATTAAGTCTATCCAGGTTCTGGAGGATCTCTGGGTAGGTTCAGAAGATTTTAGATTATAGGTTGATTCTATCCAAGTCCTGGAGGATCTTTGGGTAGGTTCAGAAGATTTCAGATTATAGATTAAGTCTATCCAGGTCCTGGAGGATCTCTGGGTAGGTTCAAAAGATTTCAGATTATAGGTTGATTCTATACAAGTCTTGGAGGATCTCTGGGTAGGTTCAGAAGATTTCAGATTATAGGTTGATTCTATCCAAGTCCTGGAGGATCTCTGGGTAGGTTCAAAAGATTTCAGATTATAGGTTGATTCTATCCAAGTCCTGGAGGATTTCGGGATAAGCTCGGAAATGGAAAGTGAAGATTGAGCCTATTTAGGTCACTGAGATCAAGGCCAATAGCCCTAAACAGACAAACGATAAGTTCGAAAACTAGAATGGGTGAGAGGATGATTGATTACCTGAAGCGGGTAGAGAACTTGAGAATCTTCAGAGCTGAAAAGTATCTCACCCTCCAAGAGGTGAGGCAAGCCAAGAGGCTGGAGGTGAAACCAGCTAGTGGAGAGAGGAAGAGAGAATCTACAGCAAGGAGGTCCAGCCCAGAAGCTCCCCGAAACTCCGGAGGAACAGAAAACCGCAATGCTGCGGGAGGATCCCGATCAGGGCCCCAGGGGAAGAAATAGATGTCCCCATAACCCTAAATCTGATAAGTTATGCCGGTTCCACAATGATTACGACCACGATACCAATCAATGCTGGCATTTGAAGGATGATATAGAAAGGATGACCCAAGCAAGCCATCTTAAAGGATTCACATTCAGGGACAGGCAGGGCCCTCGAGGGCAAAAGAGAAGAGATCCGGAGGGAAAACCAGATGAGAACAAGAGGGAGGGCAGATTTGTTAAGAAGGATGGTCAAATGGGACGTTGAATTGCAGGAATATGGTGTGGATTATAAACCTAGGAGGGCTATTAAGGCCCAAGCCCTGACAGACTTTATTCAAGAATCCACCAGAGCGGGAGAAATGCGAAAAAAAAAAAAGGGAAGATGAATTTCGCTTCACAAAAAAGATGGGGGAATGGATGCACTCAACCGATGCATACTTGACAACTTAAGGGAGGTATCTCTGCATTTTTATGTGAATCGAAATTGTAATATTGCTTGAAGAAAGAGAAGTGATTGATGAGTGATTTAGAATTAATTGTGAGAAATTAATCCGTGAAGGTGACTTGAACGAAATTTTTAGGTCAATATTTTGACTAACTACTTCCCCTCAAGCATAAGGGTTCGTAGTAGTATACACGTAAGTATTTCGACCAAGTAGTATCGAACCACGGGAGGTGGGTTAGTGCAATGGATCCCTAGAGTTGTATGTTGACATAACTAATGTAGCTACAATTTCGGGAGCAATTTGAACTAAAGCTAAGAACAATCAAAGGAATTTAATTAAACTAAACACAATCCTAATAAGTAAATTAACTACTAATCACAAAATCAAGGAAATGACAATTAAAAACAAATAACAACTACGAATGAAATTCGAAGAAGTGCAAGTGTGAGAATGCTTCGGGTGTTCTCTAACTAGTGAAATCGAGTGGAATTGATTATACCGTTTTTATGCTTCAATTTGGACTTGCTAAGAGCATCAAGATGCTAGGATGAAAATCATTTCCCTTCGGGTACTATAGCCTTACGTCTAAGGTGTTCCCAAACCCGGTAATAAGACATCTTCCTAATCCTCATCAACTACCCAAATAACCATTCAAGTAATTAATGTCTCCTAATGGGAGTTCTAATACGATTAACTCTCTCTCGACGAATTAAAAGTATAATAAACGCATTTGTATACCAACAACTCACACCATAAATTTAAACATGTTCATGTAACTCTCGTCTACGCTAAACATGCCTCAAAATACGTATTAATAGAAGCTAATACACAAAGCACCAATAAAACCCAATAAGAGAAGCAATAATCCAAATATCAACAATAATCAAAGTCTAAACAATTCACACATTCAATATTCACATGGTTTCAAACACCCAAAGCATAAAAAGCTTAGCCCATGGTGTTTGAGAAAACACCCATGGCTAAAACAACAAGAAAACTAGAAATAAACATGAAAATAACAATATTATAGAAAAGAGAGAGTTTGGGTGGAAGTCACCTTGATGATTCTTCAACAATCTAAGTTATTACAAGTGAATGTAACCTTAATCTCCAAAAGCCCAAACTAAATACTAAATTTGAAGCTAATCTATGGAATTAAATTTGCAAAATATGTTGAAAATCTATCTAAGAATGAAACTAGGGTTTGAGTGTGTGAAAAAGTGAGGCCAAGCCTCCCAATAATCTGATTTGGGGAGCTATTTATAGCTTGGAAGAATGCTTGAGACGAGATTTGCACTTAGGCCCTTGAAATCCTTTAAAATTCTCGAATTTTCGCGCATCAGCAAGTTGACTCGGTCAACCGAGTGGTTTGACTCGGCCAACCGAGTGAGTTGGAAGTCCAGAAACTGACCTGGAAGCAGATTTCACTCGGTCAACCGAGTGGGTTGACTCGGCTGCCCGAGTGGAATCTGTTTCAGCTTCACACTTTCTTGTTTCGATCTTATCTTGAGCTTCCGACCTCCGATTGACTTGATTCTTTTTTCCATTTCACTCATTTTTTCGAGACGCATCCAATGGTACATTTATCTTCTTTACTTCATGAATTCTCAGACACGTATTTTGCTTCCAAATAAGTTCAATTTACCTAAAAAATAAGCAAAACACATACCTTTCTCATTTCAAGTGCAATTGGTCAATTTAGTGTGAATAATGCAACAAAATCCTCAAAATTATGCAAAATAAACACATGAATTTCAAGCAATTTTCACACTAATCAACCCCCCCAAACTTAAAGTGTTGCTCGTCCTCGAGCAACAAAAGAAATATAGAACAAGTGGGAGGATTGCGAAGAAATTCAATCAAGATTGAATGAGTGATTGCCAACTTTCCTCAATCTAGTCAAGCCAAGAAGTACAAAAATTCACAAACAAGTTCACAAGTTATGTTCAAATCAATGCAAGATTAAGTGCTCAATTCACAATTTCCTCACTAGTAAGTGTATCTCTCATCACTCAAAGTGTATATCAAGAAAATGTATGCTCTCAAAATCAAATCACACAAATGCACCACCATATGCTTGCCAAATGTCTAAGTTCTCCACCACATGAAAGTGTTCAATCAATGAATCAATAAGGACTTCACATTTGGTTGTAATGTAGGCTCTTTGGTTAAGGTAGGGAAGATTTGGATAAAGTGACTCATAAACTAATGGAGCAAGAAGGAAAGTTGCAATTGATCAAGTTGCAACTCAAAGTTCTCTATCTCACATAATTTACTTACTTCTTTTCTTTTTAAGCACATTCTTCACCATCAACCAACCAACACTTTTGAATTGAAGCTCTACCAAATTTTTGTGCACAAAAGAGTTTTCTTTTTCGATTTTTCTTTTCTCATCAACTCAATCTTTTTTTTTTTTTTGCACAACTCACAATTCATCTTTTTTCTCTTTTTTTTCTTTCTCTTCACTTTCCAACCAAACAAATCCACCAAATTCATATTTCACCTCAATTCAACCACATTTGTCAACATTCAAGCTCCACTAGTTCATAGGAAAAATTAGGCTCATAAAAGATGGACAATGGGCTAAATATGTAGGTTGCCAAAGAATATAAGTAAATAGGCTCAAAGCGGCTAACTATGGAAAAATTTCATTTGGTATGGAAAATTTGGTCAAGTGACTATTCAAAACAAAGATGGCCTTATATCACTTCCAAAGATTTCACACAAATAGTAGCCTCAAACAAGACAATTGACAAGTTCTAGAGCACACAAGCATGAATGATACTCACATGAAGAAAAATAGACCATAATATATGAAAGTCTAAGGCTCTAAAGCTCACAAGCTTGTCTAATCATGAATTTAGAGCACCAAATCAAGCACAATCTTTCACATAAACAAATGAACAAGCAAGCATCAATCAATACCAATAAGCTCAACCAAACTTCAAAAACTAACAATCACCACCAATTATGTCTCAAACACCAACAATCCACAATAAATCTCATCCAACAAAGCCACACAATATAGTAGGCCAAACGGTGCAATAAAAATGAAGGTAAACACACGAAATCTCCCCCCAAACTTAAATGAAACTCTAGTTGAATGCAAAGTTTGGGAATGAGTGTGTTACCTTAGAATTTTACCACCAACGAAACTCACCAAAGAAGCAAGCTACCGCCACCAATTGTCCCTTGAATCTTTAGCACCAAAGCACCACTACCCTTGAGCTCCACCATGCATATCTCTCATCCTTGACCACCAACACAACACTCAACCTATAAAATAAAGCTCCACAAAAACATCAAAAATCACAAAACTCGAATAAAAGAAATGGAAAGAAAGCAATTAAAAAAAATGGGTTGCCTCCCATTTAGCGCTAGGTTTAAAGTCCTATGCCGGACGTAACTCTTTCGAGTTCAAACCTCTCATCGAAATGGCCATGGATATTGGTCCTCCTTGCCATTGTATCTCAATCTTTTAGCCTCAAAATCAAGGAGGCTCTCATGAATGGAAGACCAATCCCTTGTATCTTTCTTGCATATTTCTCTCAATGACCATTCTTCTTGCTCTTCCTCCATCCTCTTTTTCCATTGCTCTCCCTTTTGCTCAAGAATGCCCAAGCACTTCTCAATTTCTTTCTTTGGATCAAAGTGATCAAGAGGCAAAATGAAATCAATAGAAGCATCAATATCAAGTAAAGTGTAAATTGAAGAGTTTAAAGGTTTAGAAATGCTCATTTCGCTCTCCAACTCATCTTGGGATGCTTCTTGATCTTCTTGTTCTTTGTTGCTCGTGTCCATCAAAGGACATTCCCCTTCATCTCTTTTGTCAAAAAGTTTGGCTTCTTCAATCTCATCCTCAATTGGGTCCTCCACTTCTTGTAGTTCTTTAATGACGATGGTCAACTCCCCAACGACCGTGGCAAGTTTCCCAATTAAACACTCAAGTGATTTGAGTCCCCTTGCATGTTGCTCATTTATCTTAGCTTGTTCCTCTATTTGCTTTTCTTGTTGCTCTATCGTCCTTTTCAACATATCTTCCATCCTTGCCATGGCATCTTCTATTGTGTGCTTCTCTTCATCATTTGGTGGCCAATATTCATTGCTTCCCCACTCTTGATAATGAGAGGAAGTTTGTTGCATTTGGTAATCGTACTCAAAGCTTCTCTCATTATCGTAAAAATTTTCTTCCGGAGCTCCATGGAATTCAAATCCATCTCGTGGATCACTTTCTTGATCATAATGCATATCCATGTAGACCGGGGCCATCTCTTGAAAAGTGGATGTATCATTGTTACTCCAATCTTGATAATAGGAGGGAACTTGTTGCATATGATAGTTATAATCAAAGTTCCTCCAATTATCGTATCCCATATCTACATGTTGTGGAGGATAAATCATACCATGTGGATCATAACAATGATTCCACGGGTATTGATTATATCCATCCCACCTACAAAATATCAAAGTACCAGGTGGGGGCCGGCCGGTCGGCGACGGAGGACGAAGGTGGGGGCCGGCCGGTCGGCGATGGAGGACGAAGGTGGGGGCCGGTCGGTCGACGACGGAGCCTCCGACGCCTCGCCTGAATTTTCTCAGGCGGCGGCCTCAAAATTGCTAGGGCATGGACTAGGGTTTCCTCACCCCATTGGGCCTGTTAGTGGGTTTTTTTTTTTTTTTTTAATTTGTTTTTTTTACAGATGCAAAAAAATTATTCGATGATGCAAATCTTTCTTTGTTGATGCAAATTATTTTTGCTATGTAAATGTTTTTTTTATATTTATTTTGTATTTTTTTTATTTTGTGAGTTTTATATTGTTTTTTTATTTTTTGTGCATTTATTTTCGAATTTTTTTTTATTTTTCGAATTTTTTGTTATTTTGTTTTGTTAATTAAAATTGATTGTTAGAAAAAAATGAATCTCACACATATTGTTTTCCAAAAATTGATTTTTACCCAAAAAAAAATAATATGCATCAATGTTTAAATGTTAAATTTTTTTTTTTCATTTTTCGAATACAATATCATCGTTTTTTGTACATGCTTGACTCTGTTTGTTCTTTTTTTTTTCCATTATTTCACAATTCAACCAAAATAAGCTCAATTTTTTTTTTAAAAAAATACAAAACTAAATTCTCAAAAAATACAAAGAAAAATTCAACAACGAAAAACATAAATTTGCATCAACGACGGTAAATTATTTGCATCATCGGAGAAATTATTTGCATCAACAAATAAATTATTTTGCATCAACGAATAAATTATTTTGCACCAACAAATAATTTATTTGCACCAACCGTTCCAGGAAAAAAAATAACATTTTTGTTTCATCTAAAAAAGCAATTCTAAGTGTCTTCAAGGGTGTTTTAATTGAAAGAGTGGGGGCACATTAGGGGTGGGAAACCTTTGCCTTCAAGGGTGTTTCATCTAAAAAGAAATTTTAGGTTTTATATTAATTTTTGTATTTTTGTGAATTTAGGGACTTGTCAAATTTATTTTTGGGTTTTTATATTAATTTTCTCATTGATGCAAATTTTTTTTTTTTGTATTTTTTGTGATTTTGTTAGTTTTATATTAATTTCTGTATTTTTCTGCATTTAGGGACTTGACCACTACCAAATAAAATGTATGCGTCAAGGAAGAAAATATTTGCAACAAGGAAGAAAATATTTGAATCAAAGGAGAAAATATTTGCACCAACAACAGTTCCACTAAAGTGTAGGTGCACATTGGGGATTAGAAAAAGTGGGTGCACATTAGGGGTGGGAAACCTAGCCCAGGCCCAATTGCCAAAACCCTAACCCTAACCTTAGCCCTCCACCACCACCCCACGTTGGCTGCCGCCGCGCGCCCACCCCACGAATGTCGTCGTCGACCGGCTCCCACCTTAGTCCTCCGTCGCCGACCGGCCGGCCCCCACCTTCGTCCTCCGTCGCCGACCGGCCCCCACCACGAAGTTTCTTCGCCTTCGCCACGCACAGATCAAGGCTCCCTTCATCTTCATCTTCGTCGGAGTGCTGCAGATCGGCGGCCATGGCGTCTTCGTCGGAATTACAGACGGGCGGCGTCCATGGCGTCTTCGTCGGAATTACAGACGGGCGGCGGCCATGGCGTCTTCGTCGGAGAAAAGCACAGCAGCGACGGACTTCGTCTTCCCCGGCGGCCATGGCGAAGCAGCAGAGCTTGATGCAGACGGGCGGCGACCGTGGTGGGGCGGCGATCTGAAGAAGACGAAGCCGCCTCCATGGCCGAGGTCACCGATCTGCTTCCGTCGGAGGCGAAGACTCGCTCGCCGGAGGTTCTCCCACCCGCAACTCCGACGAAAATGGAGGGGAGAAGGTAATGTTTTTTTTTTTTTTTTTTGGAGACAATGAGTTGTGGAGAGAGAGGGAGTGGGAAGAAGATATGAGATGACATCTTTCTTACTTTCCTCCTCTATAAGGGCAAGAATGTAATCTTCACACCCAAATATCACCTATAAGAGATTTTTTTATTTTATAGCACTTAATGGGTTTTTCAAGGTCCAAAAGACACTAGAATGGAAATGCCCCAACTCCCCAACGACCGTGGCAAGTTTCCCAATTAAACACTCAAGTGATTTGAGTCCCCTTGCATGTTGCTCATTTATCTTAGCTTGTTCCTCTATTTGCTTTTCTTGTTGCTCTATCGTCCTTTTCAACATATCTTCCATCCTTGCCATGGCATCTTCTATTGTGTGCTTCTCTTCATCATTTGGTGGCCAATATTCATTGCTTCCCCACTCTTGATAATGAGAGGAAGTTTGTTGCATTTGGTAATCGTACTCAAAGCTTCTCTCATTATCGTAAAAATTTTCTTCCGGAGCTCCATGGAATTCAAATCCATCTCGTGGATCACTTTCTTGATCATAATGCATATCCATGTAGACCGGGGCCATCTCTTGAAAAGTGGATGTATCATTGTTACTCCAATCTTGATAATAGGAGGGAACTTGTTGCATATGATAGTTATAATCAAAGTTCCTCCAATTATCGTATCCCATATCTACATGTTGTGGAGGATAAATCATACCATGTGGATCATAACAATGATTCCACGGGTATTGATTATATCCATCCCACCTACAAAATATCAAAGTATCAAAATTCTCAAAATAAAAAGAAAACAAAATAAAACAAGTAATGTAGCTAACACAAGTACTCAACTAACTCTAACTCCCACTTATAGCACTACGTCACCTCCCCGGCAGCGGCGCCATTGACTTGAACGAAATTTTTAGGTCAATATTTTGACTAACTACTTCCCCTCAAGCATAAGGGTTCGTAGTAGTATACACGTAAGTATTTCGACCAAGTAGTATCGAACCACGGGAGGTGGGTTAGTGCAATGGATCCCTAGAGTTGTATGTTGACATAACTAATGTAGCTACAATTTCGGGAGCAATTTGAACTAAAGCTAAGAACAATCAAAGGAATTTAATTAAACTAAACACAATCCTAATAAGTAAATTAACTACTAATCACAAAATCAAGGAAATGACAATTAAAAACAAATAACAACTACGAATGAAATTCGAAGAAGTGCAAGTGTGAGAATGCTTCAGGTGTTCTCTACCTAGTGAAATCGAGTGGAATTGATTATACCGTTTTTATGCTTCAATTTGGACTTGCTAAGAGCATCAAGATGCTAGGATGAAAATCATTTCCCTTCGGGTACTATAGCCTTACGTCTAAGGTGTTCCCAAACCCGGTAATAAGACATCTTCCTAATCCTCATCAACTACCCAAATAACCATTCAAGTAATTAATGTCTCCTAATGGGAGTTCTAATACGATTAACTCTCTCTCGACGAATTAAAAGTATAATAAACGCATTTGTATACCAACAACTCACACCATAAATTTAAACATGTTCATGTAACTCTCGTCTACGCTAAACATGCCTCAAAATACGTATTAATAGAAGCTAATACACAAAGCACCAATAAAACCCAATAAGAGAAGCAATAATCCAAATATCAACAATAATCAAAGTCTAAACAATTCACACATTCAATATTCACATGGTTTCAAACACCCAAAGCATAAAAAGCTTAGCCCATGGTGTTTGAGAAAACACCCATGGCTAAAACAACAAGAAAACTAGAAATAAACATGAAAATAACAATATTATAGAAAAGAGAGAGTTTGGGTGGAAGTCACCTTGATGATTCTTCAACAATCTAAGTTATTACAAGTGAATGTAACCTTAATCTCCAAAAGCCCAAACTAAATACTAAATTTGAAGCTAATCTATGGAATTAAACTTGCAAAATATGTTGAAAATCTATCTAAGAATGAAACTAGGGTTTGAGTGTGTGAAAAAGTGAGGCCAAGCCTCCCAATAATCTGATTTGGGGAGCTATTTATAGCTTGGAAGAATGCTTGAGACGAGATTTGCACTTAGGCCCTTGAAATCCTTTAAAATTCTCGAATTTTCGCGCATCAGCAAGTTGACTCGGTCAACCGAGTGGTTTGACTCGGCCAACCGAGTGAGTTGGAAGTCCAGAAACTGACCTGGAAGCAGATTTCACTCGGTCAACCGAGTGGGTTGACTCGGCTGCCCGAGTGGAATCTGTTTCAGCTTCACACTTTCTTGTTTCGATCATATCTTGAGCTTCCGACCTCCGATTGACTTGATTCTTTTTTCCATTTCACTCATTTTTTCGAGACGCATCCAATGGTACAGTTATCTTCTTTACTTCATGAATTATCAGACACGTATTTTGCTTCCAAATAAGTTCAATTTACCTAAAAAATAAGCAAAACACATACCTTTCTCATTTCAAGTGCAATTGGTCAATTTAGTGTGAATAATGCAACAAAATCCTCAAAATTATGCAAAATAAACACATGAATTTCAAGCAATTTTCACACTAATCAGAAGGAAATACTGAGTAACATGCAATCTATTTGCTAGTAATTTATACTAGTGTGAAATATAATACTTATATGATGCTTGAATGAAGCTTGTTGATATGCATGAATTTGAGTTTGAAGAATAATTTATTTGTAGAACACTTGATTATGATTGAGTAAATTTAAATCACCTTACAGATGATATTATTAAATGAATCATGATATGTGTTGAGTGAAAGATGAATGTGGAGAAGGATGTAAATCTATTTAATTTAGCATGGATATTAATCGTTTCAATCGATATGTTGCGAAAATAGGAGATGTATGGTATATGTGGAAAGATTCGCATGAGAATACACCTTTTATTGAATGAGCACTAGAATATAGACAAAGCCGGTACCAAATCTTGGTACAAATTGTTATTTAACCTTTTTGTTGTGAGAAATTTCGAGAAGGCCTAGTCCAAAAGCCTTTAAGAACTCTGGGAGTATTATGGTCCCCGAGGGCTGGCAGAGGTAGGGAGTATTCTGGTCCCCAAGGGCTGGCAGAGATATGAACACTAATTGGTCAGGACCTAAAGGTCCGTGCTAAAAGTGCTGGACACGTTGGAGGTTATGGAGGGTTATTCAAGGCCCCGAGATCCAGCATTCAGACCAAGGAGTTCGAGATGGAGTATTCAAGGCCCCGAGGGCTGACGGAGACCTAAGGATCCAGATCCGTGAGGGCTAACTGAGATACGAGGAGTACATTGGTACCACTGGTTAGTACACGTGTTTGATACAACCTAAAATATTATGTCTTTTGTATTAATTTGATATTACCATGAGCATGTCTTTAAGAGAGTGACGTATATGATTCAAGGCTACTTTTTTCCGTTGAATTAAGTATAGTCCCCTTGGGCTTACATGGTGGATTTATGTAGATATTTTAGAAATGATATTGGAATTAAGAATTACTTGAAATCTTAGAAGCATGAGTAGGTGACTACTTTATGTGGGAGAATTGACAATGACTATGGTTCTGGAAACGAAGGCTAACATAACTATTTTCAAATTGTGTATGATTGACATGTTTCTATACTTTAGATATGATTTCAGATTATAGATTGAGCCTATTCAGGTCCTTGAGATCAAAAAATGAAAAATGTTACTTCTCACCCTTTTATCTTTAAACAAGGATATATCTTGAGTTATGTCCTTGTTTAGGTCCTTGAAATACTCATTTATGATGAAACGTGGAGGATTGAATATTCATTGTAATTTTCATTTGAAGAGACTATTTGAAAGAGCATGATCCACTTTATCTTTTATTTTTAGAGTGGAAGTTGATCTAATTTGTTTGTTGAGGTTATGAAGTTTTATTTTTGAAAAGATAATGAATTTTTAATATTGCATGAGATGATTCTTTTAAAGTGATAAAACATGATTTGAGCATTCTGAAGTACTTGAGGGCCAGTAGCCCTAAATAACCGAAATGATAAGTCCAAAAACTAGAGTTGATGAAAGGATGAAGATGATTGGAGGAGACTGGAGAGAAATCCTCACAGAGCTGAACAAAGACCCAGGGGCTCCACTGTCCCGAGAGGCCCGAGCCCTAAGGCTGAAATACTGCACCCTGTGAGGTCAGTTATATAGGGATCACCCAGAGTTCCACAAATAAGAGGTTGTCGAGACTGGAGGTCCTAGAAAGGGTATAGGTTTCAGGTTTGAGATCAAAAGAGACTTGATTTGCATTCTTTAATTATTTCATATTTAAATTATATAATTGAGGCTTATGAAGCTTATCTGAGCACTTGAGAGCCTGTGTTGGAGGCCTTTTTTGGTGTATCTGTACAGGATCAATTCGGGATTGATATACGAGTAAACCCGGAGATCTACATGTCAGTCCAGAACCTGAACTAGAACATAACGAGGGAGTTTCCTCTGAGGAGCTCCCCAGGCTTGAGGTAAGTATCGGAACCATGATATAGAAGACGTCTAGCCGCTGAAAACACTGCCCTAGTTAGAGGAGGAGGCTGTTATAGATAACACTGCCCTAGTTAGAGGATTTGTAGATTACAAAAATCGAAATGCCCGAGACGACTATCCAAGGCCTTGAGGTTTAGGATCCAGATCAAGAGACGTGCAATGAATGACCAAGACCTGGAGGTCCAGGATCATGAGAAATTGAATTACTTGAGAACGGATGAAGGATGTGAGGTCCTTGAGGAATCTGATGAGTAATTTTACCCTCTTGGTAGACGGTGAAATTTAGATCTAATAATGCTGCTGGTATGAGTCAGTTTACCAGGTCTATGACGAATAATGAGCTCATGAGGAGGGGCTGGAGAACCTAGAAGTACTAGAGGACCTCGGGAGAGCAAGATTACCAAAGAAAGAATGGAGCCATGGAAAACCAGTCGAGTCGCTGGAACATAACACCTAACCTGTTATTGGGCTGATCCCCAAATGACGAGTACATTTGGGACCACCGGTGCTCTGAATATGAGAATGACTTGATGATCTCATTGTGCATGATTAACACACCTCGAGGTTTTAGACGTGGTATTGTAGATTGAAGAATGAAAAGAGAATTTTGAGACTTGGAGGCGAAACCTCTAGATTTGAGATCCTAAAGAGCGAAGCCAAACAACGTTGAGAGGTTGGAGATTCAAGAAAAGACCATGTGAAATGAAGGTCAAGCAGGCCAGATTTGCGATCGATAACTCATAGAGAAGGATTTGACTTCTAGTTTGAGATGATAAACTAATGTTAAACCTCGACCTGCTCGAGGAGCTGCAGATGTACGAGAGATATGTGCAACTCCGGAGATGAATATTAGGGTAAGACGTTGAGACGAAGATGGAGATTACCTGACTGGCTATGAAGCCAACTTTACCATGCGAAGCACTGGAGATCAGATTTCTACGTTCCAAAAACTTGAGGGGACAGAGTTCGAGACTGGGATTTGGATGATAGCTGCCCATAAGCTGAGTTATGGGGTTTGAGACCCAGACTTCGAGAAGATGAGAGTGATGACAGACCTTTTTACAAGATCCTACGCTTGAAGTGGCTGAGTAACGCTATAGAATTAAGGAAGAGATGAAACGGGTATCTAGGACCCCGAGGTCCAAGATCCAGCTAAGGAGAGATGAGGCGAGTATCCAGGACCCCGAGGTCCGGGACCTAGATGTGATGATGTGGCTGATGTGAGCCAGATGAGTCCAGGATAATTAAGAATGTGGAGGAGCTCGACGGAGCATGATCCAGATGATTATGGAAGAAAGATGAGTATTCGGGATTGAGAACCGAACATGAGAAGAACTATAAAGAGGATCTTATGCAAATGATCCAGATTCGAGTGGGATGAATAATATCAGAAAACATTTGAGGAGTTGAAGCTCCACCGAGCCCAGCTGCTGAAGCTGACCAAACCCTCCCCAGGGTGCTGAAATTTGATATTCAAAAGTTGAGAAGAGCTGAATAAAGGACCAGTCCCTACAACTTCTGGAGAAGCTCGAGCTTTGCGGTTAAGATACTACATCTTGGGTGGCCAATTATACAAGCGATCGTTGACCCATCCCTATCTAAGATGTCTCCCGAAGGAGATTACGTGATAAAAGAAACCCATGAAGGATGAGCAGGTAGTCATGAGGGCTACAAGGCTACTGTAAAGAAGGATATACCCAAGAGTCGATCTATTAGGTGAGTAAGATCATCTAGGGTGTTGAGATGCGATATTCGGAGACGAGCATGATGACGGACCTTGCAAATGCCTTACACTTCGATGCTTAAAGGGGGTGATGAAGGGTCTAGGCCTACTACCTCCGAGATGCTGATATGAAGCCACGTAAGTGAAAAGTGTATATTTTACTTTTTTACTTTAGATTTTACTTTGAGAAATGACATGAGTTACCTAGACATAGTTGTTTAGAGTATAAAACCTCGAAGCATATGAGCATTTGCTAATGTTTCAGAAATGATTGATTTGAGAAATGCTAAGGTGATTACTTAGGAGAATTTCGTGATTGAATCGAGAGAATGATTGAGAATTTAGGCATGGTTAAGAACGTGTTTTTGATTAGTGATGAGTCTATTTTTTTCTAAATTATGTTAAAATGTATGTTTATCTTTGATGAATATTTGAAGATTTTATGAGATATGATGAAAACATTTGGAGATTTTTGGAAATTTGTATGAGCACATATTTCCTAACAATTTAAGATATGATTCATAAGCATACTTTGAGCATTCTGAAACGCGTGAGGGCTAACCACCCTGAGTAGCCGGATGGCTAAGTTTGAAAATTAGGAGTGATGAAATGATGAAGGATCTGTAGATCACCGAGCATATATGAGATATGAGAATTCAAAAGTGAGAAACACTTAAAGGCCACGAGGCCGAGGGAAGCTAGAAAGTTCCTCACCCTACTCTAAATCCAAGCGGATTACTTGAACTTGAAAGGTCTTGATATGATCAACACCTTGAAATGAGAGTGAGAGACACTCAGAGGCCTAGAGGCCGAGGAGCTCTGGAGAAACCTCATCATACTTGAGACCCAAAAGGGTTACTCAATGAAAAGAAAGATTTTATGAATCAAATTTTTTTTAAGAATGAGAGTGAGAGACACTCAGAGGCCTAGAGGCCGAGGAGCTCCGGAGAGCCCTCATCATACTTGAGACCCAAAAGGGTTACTCAATGAAAAGAAAGATTTTATGAATCAAAATCTTTTAAGAATGAGAGTGAGAGACACTCAGAGGCCTAGAGGCCGAGGAGCTCCGGAGAGCCCTCATCCTACTTGAGACCCAAAAGGGTTACTCAATGAATAGAAATATTTTATGAATCAAAATCTTTTAAGAATGAGAGTGAGAGACACTCAGAGGCCTAGAGGCCGAGGGGCTCCGGAGAGCCCTCATCATTCTTGAGACCCAAAAGGGTTACTTAATGAAAAGAAAGATTTTATGAATCAAAATCTTTTAAGAATGAGAGTGAGAGACACTCAGAGGCTTAGAGGCCGAGGAGCTCCGGAGAGCCCTCATCATACTTGAGACCCAAAAGGGTTACTCAATGAAAAGAACGATTTTATGAATCAAAATCTTTTAAGAATGAGAGTGAGAGACACTCAGAGGCCTAGAGGACGAGGGGCTCCGGAGAGCCCTCACCATACTTAAGGCCCAAAAGGGTTAATCAATGAAAAGAAAGGTTTTATGAATCAAAATCTTTTAAACGAAAGTGAGAGACAAGTAGAGGCTCAGAGGCCAAGGAGAACTGGGGAGCATCTCCCCATAACCAAGACCCAAGATGGGTACTTAGAAAACAAAAATTTCGCTAAAGTCAAGGAAAACCTCCTCGAGCCACCTGAAACCAGAGGTGATTCCTTAAAAGGGGGAGAGATTCCCTAAAGTTCTTGAGAAAATTCTTTGAAGGTTATGAAACCAAGAGTCAGGCCATTGCCAAATTACAGGCAGCCAAGGTGGGTATGGCTGAGCTAAAGCCTCTGGGGCGGTTGGTCTATCCTTATGTCTCTGCTCCCAAGACTGTAATAGGAGCAGATGGAGAAAAGGGTGCTGAGGCTACCTTAGGAGATGAAGAGGGCCAAGAGGAGGGCGGACTGGGTGACCAGCGATGAGGAGGCCTGGGGAAGAAGACGCCTGAGAAGAAAAAATAATGAGAGAATTTCCGAGAAGATGAAATTTGAAGTGAGTAAGAAAAGAGAAAGTAATTGCGTGAAGTGAGTAAGAAAAGAGAAAGTAATTGCGTGATGTGAGTAAGAAAAGAGAAAGTAATTGCGTGAAGTGAGTAAGAAAAAGGGGTTAGAATCGAGGCTTCTCCTCGAGAAACTAGCAAAAGAGAGAAAATTGCGACTGTGTGGGACCCAGGCGCAGAAGTCGAAGCGTCTTTTCAGAACCGAGGGCGGCAAAAATCTCCGAAGGGGAGCACTTTTGAAATTCCTCTCCGAAGCAAGAATAATACACGTCTCTCCAGAAACGCCTCTGTGCTAAATTCACTTGAACCTCTTACTCTCACAAAAGATATAATCACTTTATGAGAGTATGGGGGAGTAGATGATGCGGCCTAAAATTGTCATGGCACAAGAAGTCGACACGCGTATAGAGGATAAGATAAAAAAGGAGATATGGGATTAAATAATACTCTCTGAATAAAGAATATCTTCCGGAGGTCCCTCCGGAGGGAGCTCCGCCCGGAGAGAAATATCACACTACAAGAAAATGCATTTTTCGTAACGAAAAAATTGATTACAAAAAGTAATTTTTTGGTTACAAAAACTTTTTGTAACGAAACGTTTCGTTACAAAATTTGGTCTTGTAAAGCTCGTTGCAAAAAATTTTTGTAACGGAAAAAAATTAATTTCGTTACCAATACAATTGTAACGACACCTTGTTTAGTTACAAAAATCTTAGTATTGGTAACAAAAGTTTTGTTACAAATTGTTGTAAATTTTAGTCAAAATATCAATTTCGTTACAAATAAATTGTTACATAAAACTATATATTTTGTACTAAATGGTTGATTTGTCACTAATATTTTGTAGCATTTACCGGCTCATTTCATTTTAAAAATAAATAATTACTAAAAATAACTCATAAGATTTATATACATGTTATACTATACAAAGATTTGAAAAAGCTTAAAAACATAGGCTCGAAATACATTAATATTATTTAAAAAAAATAGTAATTCTTTAAATGGACTAAATCAACATTGATGTCAACATACTAATAAAAATAAAAAACCCTATCAATATCATTTGAAGCTAATCTAAAAACAAAATATGCCTAAAACTGTTCTAAACAATTATACAAAAATGTATGTGGGACTTTCTTTCAGACTTTTTATTTCAGAATTTTGTCGGGCTATCTCTTCATCTTGCTTTTGGCAATGCTCTTCATTGTGCTTGATTTGTTCTTGTTGAGAGTTAATAAGAGAAATAGCATCTTGTAACTTTTTGTGCCCTGGATACTCTTGAGTTTCCTGCAGTTGTGGTGGACCACATCTTACCCTCTTACTTTTCCTAGATGGCACTACTCCGTATCTCATACCTCGCTCATACCCACTACGTGTACCAAGAACCTCCATCATAATTTCTCTTTCAGGTGGATTTTCTTCATTTTCGTCAACTTGATTTAATTTTTGCTTCATCATTCTATAATTCATAAACAAATATAGTTTACCAATACATTGACATTTAATTGTACTCCCAAAATTTTAAAACAATAAATAATAGCAAATCTACTAACTTACATGCTTTTGTGTTGCATCCTCATTTACATATTCTCCATTCTTCCTCAAATGAGTGTTCCCAAAGTTATCCACTTCACTTCTGTTTTCCTATAAAAGAAAAGGATGATGTAATTTGAAAAAATGAGTGGGAAAAAAAGGTTTCAAATAATAAAACCTACCATTTCCATCAATCGTGTAACAAAGGCTTTTGAGCCTGAGGTATGAGGATATGGCACATGTGACCTATTATCTCTATTTATTTTCGATTTTTTCTACAATAAAAATTAAGGGTGAAAAATTATCACTAAAGAAAAAATATGAGATTAAGTAAAGTATGTGTAAGTATACAACAAAAAACCTGGAAATCTGAATGTGAGAAGTAATCACACAGAATTAAGTAAATTTGAACTGTACTCAGTTGGTTGTTGGTTTATACTACTATTGCTTCGGCTCCTTGTGGTAGGACGACGTAGTATTATTCCTTGTGGTGGCATGTTTCGGCTACCCACTAACTCAAAATTTCAATACATGTAAATTTAATCACATCGCATCAATTAAAAACTCATAGAATTTATAAAGAAGAACAAGGACAATAATCAATTTGAACCACACTTTTTATAAAATAATCAGCAAATATCAATCCTGGAAAAATTATACGTATATTATAAGATATTCACATGCATATATATATATATATACCCACGCTGTAACACACATATATAATGCATAAACTTCTATGTACACAGTATGTGTATATATATAATATCCACACTTGCACATATATAACACGCACACATCACACATATATATATATATATATATATATATATATATGATATCCCCACACACATATATATATATATATATGATATCCACACAGACATATATATATTATATGATCACGCACACACATATATACTTATGTATATACCCACGCGATCACTATAACTTAAAAGCAATTAACAAGAGAGAAAATCCTCGTGTTTACATAACACAAACTTGGTACCACACTCAATTATTATAATATCCATTTATAATAATTTATAAATCAGAATTACTCTGTCCACATAAACATAAATACAACAGAATTTAAAATTTAGATCAGCAACAAAATTCAATTTACTCAGCGATTTAGAGTGGACAAAAGTAAAGAAAAGATTTACCTAAGATAGCAACAGCGTGAGTTGAGGATGCGTACGTTTAGGAATTTAGGAATTCTCGATCAAGTCAGGAATTGTCGATCAGATTGGGGAAGAAGAGAAGCGTTGGGTTTTTCTTTTCGTGGAGGTAAAATTTGAGTATTGGATTACGATTAAGAAGGCATGACATTTGGATTTTTATGATCCAGCGTGAAAACGAGAATTTCATATTTGAAATTTAGAGCTCTAGAGCTTTTCTTTCTTTTTTACTTGAGGCTAGGGGCGGGAGATAAGAACTAACCGCCCTTTTTTTTCCCAAATTTTCAATCTTATTAATAAAAAGTTTAGGAGATAAGAACCGCCACTCTTTACACTTATTTTTCAAAATTTTAAAGAAATTAATAAATATTTTCTTTGAAAATTATTTCCTCTGATCATAATTTATATGTAGTTATAATATATGATATGATTTTATTTAATAAAAAGATGCTTATATCTTTTTTTTTAATTTTATATTTTCATTTACAGTTATATTTATATATATATATATATATCAATTTCACATTTAATTATATATTTTATCATATAATATAATGTTATATATATATATGTATATATTAATTTTACATTTTTTTGAAGTCTCGATATCCGATTCGAGGACCGACTAATTTGGTGGATCAATCACACTGTTCACTTGCGGGGTCCCGTTTAAAGTCAAAGTTTTGCGTTCTGTATGGTTAGTTATGTGATTAACTATGAAAATTTTAACCATGATTTGTGATTATCACATTATAGTACGCGACCACCTAAAAAGTTTCACCTTCGTAAAGGCCTATGGATCCCCTTCTACTCGTGTTGATATTTGACATTGTTCATTTCTACATTTATAATGGTAGAGTTAAAGGGTTGCTAGGCTACAAAAGCCTTTGGTCGTATGTAAATGTATGCTAAGATTTACTCCCTCCGTCCTGTAAAATTTTGCTCAAACCCATTTTTGGGTTTACAAAATATATGTTTATTCTATTTAAATAGTTAACTTTTGAATATTTTTTTACTTTATTAGCAAGATTGAGTATATACCGACATATATTTTTTATAATTAAAATATGATTTTTTTTTAAAACATATATAAACAGAAGGGAACAAAATTTTATAGGATAGAGGGAGTATATTTTATTCATACTTTTAATTATAGGTCTTGACTTTTTTTCACTTTAGCCCCTCTTGTTTTTCATTCTAACTCGAACGTGTGGCATTTGTACTTAATAACATTTTTTTTTAAAACAATTAGAAATAACGATGTTACAATATATTTTTTCGATAACTGTGAGTTATTTGTCATTTAATAGTAACATTTGTGTAAAACATTTCACGCATGAAATATGCACAATTAAGATCATTTTCATAATTGTCCTTATAGTAACACACACTTACCCACATAGTAACATAAGACATAAGAGAGTTTTTTGTTTTGCTTATACAAGATTTTTTTTTTGACGTCAAACTCATTTGACCCAGTAATAATTTACGAGGTTTTTGCTTTAAATGGATATATTTCATGTATGAAATGGTTTATACACATTTTTTTATTTTTGCTAATTTAATATTAGCTAATCTTTTTTGTTATAAATGTATGAATATAAAGATGTAACTAAATTCTTATATTTTAATTTGAATGCAAATTATATAAATAACCTTTTGAAAATAGAAAAAATACAAACATTTTTTAATTAATTGTAATGCTTATAACATATATAAGCCCACAAAATATATATAAAGAGATTTTCTTTAATCTTTATAATTCCATTTGATTAAAAATCATATTTTTATTTGTGCACAGTCTAATATGTTTCTAGAATTTAGAGTAACCACACTTTTTATTAGATACTCGGTAAATATCAATTACGTTGAACCTAAAACTTTAAAATTATATGTGGATTTAGCCTCTAAATTGAGGCTGATATATTTTTTGCTTAAATTTAGGGATTTAGAATTAGAGATTTATTTTCCCTCCAAACTTACCCGCCTTTCTCAAAAAAAAATTCTAAGAGAAAATAACTTACCGTACTATTCTCAAATCAAGATCTTGAAATAACTTTTAAACTACTAAAATATATAAACCCCAAATAATTAAATAAAGTAAAATTTTAATTTAAACCTTAAAAGTTAAAAAATACTCCCTATATATTATAAATTTCAAATAATAAAAAAAAAAATTTACATACATATATATATCGTAGATAAATAAGATATAATTTTTTTTGCAGGTCAAGTATATATATATAGCGTAATGATAAATTGATACTTAAGGCAGGATAAAGAAGATTGTATTTGATTTACATATATACGTTTTGAAGTCATTAACTATTTGGACTCAAAAGACAAAGTGGGATAGCTCAAGTGGTTGGAGCACCACTACCTAGGCCTTAGGTCCTGGGTTCGAGTCATGGGGAGGGAAAAGGGGATGGGTATTTAACTTGTAACAAAAAAAAAAAAAAAACGACAATAATTATTATTATTTAAAATATAACATTTTGTGACGAAAATATAATTTCGTTACAAATAAGTCAACTTTTTGTAACCATTTTAGCTTTCGTTACAAATAAATTCGTTACAAGAAATGCATTTTGTTGTAGTGTCAGGAAGACCTAATCTTGATAAGAATTGGTAGACCGAGGACTTAGGAGAGTCCCGTACAAAACGGCCCAAGAATTGGGTGAAGGAAGACTCATTCCTCCTTTATCTCAGTGGATGGAGTCCACTAGGGGCAGTGGTTCCGGTTCTTCAGGGAGTGAGAGAGTTGAGGACTTTGTCAACTCAGCAGGGCCGAGTCCAAAGGGCACTCCGAAATAGAAGGAAACCCTAACTTCCTCTTAGGTGGAAGCTTTCTATAAATAGGTAAACTTGGGTACGTTTTCAGGTTATAATCTCTACTTTTTACAAGACTTATTACGCATCTTATTAAATATTTCGATATCCTTTGAGAACCTGATTGATAAATCGAGGACTCTGAAGTCCCTTCGATATACTGAGATCCCTATACTGACTTAGGCATCGGAGTGTCCGCGCCAGACTCCCCTCCGACGTGTCTTTTGCAGGTTCTGGAGGATCATTTCAAAGGAAGTAGCGTATCCGGATTATTCACACGCGTCCGGGAATTTGGATATCTGACTCCAAAGATATCCAATCCATCCGTGCAAATTTTGGCACATCACTTATGTTTGAGGGGGAGTAGTTAGTCAAAATATATTGCCTAAAATTCGTTCAAATCAATGGCGCCGTTGCTGGGGAGGTGACGTAGTGCTATAAGCGGGACTTAGAGTTAGTTGAGTACTAGTGTTAGCTATATTACTTGTTTTATTAAAAAAAAAAAAAAATTGAGAAATTTGATACTTGGGTATTTTATCACCCTACTTCTTTTCTTATGATATAATGTAATCCATCACTTGATCAGCTTGAATAAAATATCGTTCTATATACCAAATAGTGAAGGCACCAACTCGAGTTGGCACCATCAAAGTTTCGGTAGAAGAAACTAATAGAGAAGACACCGTAAAGACATTAAATGACATCGAAATCAGAAAAAAAAAATCAATAGGGAGAACTACAAAGCCTCGCCAAGACGCCAACTGTCAATTCGAAACTTTTTTGCTGAATTCCGGTGAAGATGCTTGAATAGAACCACCATTACAGACGAAAAGCCAACAATTAAAATTGAAATCAAGAAAGAAGTTCGATCCAAACCTAAAAAATCACTGATTTGAGAGTCACCAGAATACGAACTAATTAAGAACAAAAATAGAATCAAAAATTCGTCAGGACATAATCCTTCATCACTAAATTTGATGGGAACCAAGAACAATTGTACACACAAATCTAACAAATTCAAATTTGTGAAAAATAAAGCTAAATCAAATTAAAATATAAATCAACGTCGAAAACTAAAATAAAAATTAAAAATTAAAAATATTCCTATCAACTAATGATGAAATAACCACATCCAAATTAACAAAAGAATGTGTTTTAGGAATAACACATTCAAAAAATTAATCCTTATAATCAAAAGCAAGCAAATCACGTAACAAATCTAAATTTTCTGGAAAAACAACAAAATCGTCCGTGAAGAATATTAAATGCACAAAAAAATACTATTCAAATCCCATCTCAACTTCTAAACTTCTATATACAGAAACTTGCCAAAATCAAATGGATCTAACAAAATCAACTATTTTCCTCTGAAATCAAAGAATAAAGAATGTCATGTGTCATTATGAACATGTATTTACTGCATATTTCATTCAAAAGCAATGAAAATAGCTACACCACAAAAACATTTATACATTGTAAAATAAAATCATATGTTTGCAGAATTGTAGATTAGAGTTCGAATGGTTGGAAAATATGAAAAACTCCAACAATCACCTCTAGCTACTAAATTGTGCAAAGATTAATGAAAAGGAATGCATAGTTTAATAATATTTAAAACAATGTATGAACAAATTATAATTCATTCGATTTGTTACATATTTATTAAAACAAATTTTGAAAAAAATCAGCATGCCTAAATTGAGTAAGTTAATTCTTATACCCTTGCTATAAAGCATATTCACTGTAAACTGTAGTGCCTAATCTATTTCTAGCTACTTATTAACTTCTTCTCTCATAGAGATAATATATAATGTGTAAGATACAAGAGAATAGCCAAGAACACCAAGTAGAACTCAAGGAAGAACGAAAGGAAAATACGAAAAAATCTGTCCCAAGCTTAAACCCGAATTAATAATTGTATTCACTAATCAGTAATGGGCGTAGAGGTCCCAATATATACAACTCAAGAATATACACTAAGTACCCATAATACCCCCTTACTTATCATTACTAGATCTTATCTGCTTTTTATATGTAACAACTCCCCTCCCCTTCAAATCAGCCTTGTCCTCAAGGCGGAATTTCGGAAACTCGGAACAGAAGTTCGCCTCATCGATCCAGGTGGCCTCATCCTCCGATAACCCCGTCCAAATATCCAAGAGTTGCGATACTCGATCATCCCCCCGTCATATCTATCGACAACGCAATACACGAGCTGGTGTAAATTTCGGTACCTCGTCATGTAGCTCTGGTGGTAAAGGTGAAACCATAACCTGGTCACCAATAACCCTTTTAAGTTGAGAGACATGAAATACAGGGTGTAATCTTAACCCCTCCGACAGCTTCAAGCGATATGCTGTCGTGCCTATGCGCTCGACAACCTCAAATGGTCCGCAGTACCGCGGCGCTAGCTTCACTTTCAGTCGCCGGGACAAGGATTCCTGTCTATATGGCCGAAACTTGAGGAAAACTCGCTTGCCGGCTGAAAAACTGATGTCCCGTCTGGACTTATCAGCCGTCCGCTTCATACGTTGTTGTGCTCGCTCCAAGTGATGACGCAACGTCTTGAGTATTGTATTTCGTTCCGTGAGTTCGTCCGCTACTGCATTGACCCTTACTTCTGATGGAATGAACTGAACGATAGTAGGTGGTGGTTTCCCATAGACTGCTTCGAATGGAGTGCAACCTGTAGAAGAGTGAAAATTCATATTAAAACTCTATTTATCCCACGCAAGACAATGAGCCCAAGATTTTGGATGCTCGAAAGTAAAACATCGCAAATATGTCTCAAGACACCGATTGACGACTTCCGATTGGCCGTCAGACTCGGGATGGTTGTTCCTGTCAATTTGAACAGTTCCTTCCAAAAATTACTAAGAAATAAGGCTTCTCGATCAGACACAATGGGCCTGGGTATATATTCCGTGTAAACAAATTATTTCTGTTGTGAAAGCAACAACGACTTCCTTAATTGGCCCAGTATGGGTGCAGCAGGCTTATAAAATGTACGGCCTTAGACAGCCTGTCCACAACTACCAAAATTACGTTCCAATTCTGTGACCGTGGTAGCCCTGCAGTTACGAAGTCAATACTTATATCCTCCCAGATTTGTTCCGGGATCGGTAGGGGACCAGATTTAGTAAGCCGACTGGAGAGCATGTTTCAGTTTTATTCTGTTGGCACACATCGAGGCGTACGTGTGACGTATTCCGTAACCGTTTTCATCATTTCGGGCTAGAAGACGTTTACATTCTATATGCCCCTGAGTGGCCCCTGGATGGAATGGAATGGAATGGAATGGAATGAAACTCCCTAATCATGCGAGCAACCCAAGTCTCCGTGTTTGGAATGGCGAGACAATCCCTGAAATATAACACCCCATGGACTAAAGTAAACGACCCTTTTGCTTCCCCGGTAGATCCTAAAGTTTGTATGATTTTAGCGTAGTGTGGACCAGATCGAATATCTTTCTGTAGAATTTCCCAATCTAACCATGTCGGAATAGACACATCCCCCAGCTCAGCGTCTGTATCTCTTCGAGAGAGAGGGCGTCAGCGACGTCGTCAAACGTTCCAGCTTTGTATTCGATCTGAAATTCAAATCCCAAGAGCTTGGCGACCTAGTATGTTTGGGCCGGTGCCGAGATGGCTTCTGCAATAGGTGGTGGAGGCTGCGGTGATCAGTTTGAACCATAAATTTTTGCTCCAAGAGATACTGCTGCCAGTGGGTAATTGATAATGCTAGAGCCATGAGCTCTTTTTCATATGTTGATTTTCCTATGTTGCGAATCGATAGTTGTAATACCAATGAATTTTATAATATTGTATATATATATTTAACTATTATTTTTAGTTTCATTAATGTTATATTTTTAGATAAGTATTAAAAAATATATAGCTCTATCTTTTTCGAGCCCAAGCCCAATTTACCCAAGCTTAAATATAAAATTTTACCCTAATTTTCCTCCATCCAAAAATAAGGATCCTGCCTCTCATCAAGAAGTTTACGATTGAGGAGCTGATGGCGAGGAGGGACGGTGGATGACACAAACAATTATCGTCTTGTAAAATCAATTTAAACTATTTATTTATTAAACTTTCTCATGAGATTGGTATGATTAGTATTTTACACTTACAATTCTTTTGAGCCTTCCGCTGCTTATCAAGTAATTTTATTGTTAAATATGTTTATAAATTTTATTTCTTTAAGTCAAATTTTCAGTTCATATCCCTCTATTTTGAAATTGTCAAGTATTTTTACAAAATCTACTTATATGAAAATTGGGTGGTATTAGAGCAGGTCTACGTTCTTGTAGACTTGTTAAAAAAAAAGACTTTAAGAGTCAATTTTCCTTAAAGAGTTTTGTTTAACGAGACAATTTTAAATGTAAAGGTTGTCCATCACTGCCTCCCGCTTCAGCTCTACGAGGTACGTACACTATACTTTTATTCAATTCAATGTTACGAGTCAATGCTATTATGACTATGTTTAATATCCGTCTTCTGCATGAACATTTACAATTTTACCACACGAAAAAGTTATTACAAAAATATATACTCAACGTGCATATTAATTTGCATCACTTGTTACATACATTTTAAGTGGCAACTATTCTTGAATTCACGTCATTAAATGCATTCCCTATACGACTATTTGAAATTTTAATGCATGTATGCATGTCTTTATAATAAAATTCTGATTTCGAGGACAAAATTTTTTTAAGGTGGAAAAAATGTAATACCAACGAATTTTATAATATTGTATATATATTTAACTATTATTTTTAGTTTCATTAATGTTATATTATAGTAACCTTTTAGATAAGTATTAAAAAATATATAGCTCTATCCTTTTCGAGCCCAAGCCCAATTTACCCAAGCTTAAATATAAAATTTTACCCTAATTTTCCTCCATCCAAAAATAAGGATCCTGCCTCTCATCAAGAAGTTTACGATTGAGGAGCTGATGGCGAGGAGGGACGGTGGATGACACAAACAATTATCGCCTTGTAAAATCAATTTAAACTATTTATTTATTAAACTTTCTCATTAGATTGGTATGATTAGTATTTTACACTTAAAATTCTTTTGAGCCTTCCGCTGCGTATCAAGTAATTTTATTGTTAAATATGTTTATAAATTTTATTTCTTTAGGTCAAATTTTCAGTTCATATCCCTCTATTTTGAAATTGTCAAGTATTTTTACAAAATCTACTTATATGAAAATTGGGGTGTGACAATAGTGCTTTACTGTAGTATGCTATGGGGCAATCATTTTGCATTAAAACGACAATTCCTTTATTCGACGCGTTACACTCGACCGTAAAGTCCCTCGAAAATCTGGAATGGCTAACACCGGCGTTGTGGTGATCCCGGTTTGTAGGGTAACGAAGGTTGTATGCGCCTCAGGAGTCCATTCAAATTTGGACTGGACTTCTTTACGCAGTAGGTCAGTGAGGGGCCGAGCCAAATTCCCATAATCCTGGACGAAGCGACGGTAGTAGCCCGTGAGTCCTAAGAATCCCCTTACGGCTCGTGAGTCCCAAGAATTCCCTTACGGTTTTAACATATTTCGGTGTTGGTCATTGCATGATGACAAAGACCTTTGATGGGTCCATCTTGACCCCTTCTTGTGAAACTAAGTGACCTAGGTATTTTATAGAGCGTTGGGCCCAAGCTCATTTTTTTGTGAAAATAACAAACATAACACCGGGTAAGAGAGAGAGAGTCTGTCGGAGGTGGGAAAGATGGGTGTCCCATGTGGGGCTATAGGTCAGGATGTCATCAAAGAAGACCAGAATGAACTGTCGGAGATGGGTTTAAAATAAATCGTTCATAGCCGCTTGGAACGTCGATGGCTCATTTTGAAGGCCAAAGGGCATGACCAACCACTCATAATGGCCCGAATGTGTCTGAAACGCTGTTTTCTGGATGTCTTCCGGGGCTAAGTGTATTTGGTGATAACCAGCTCGTAAGTCTAGGCAAGTGAACTATGCAGCGCCGTGTAGTTCGTCCAGCAACTCCTGAATAATCGGTATGGGGTAGCGATCTAGTATGGTGAGTTTATTAAGCTCTCGTTAGTCGACGCAGAACCTCCAACTACCATTTTTTTTATGGACAAGGAGGACGGGGCTTGAATAAGGGCCAGAACTCGGCTGAATCAGCTTAGCGGCGAGCATCTCCGAGACCATTTACTCTATCTCGTTCTTCTGCGCCATGCTGTAACGGCACAGTCGGATGGAGACGAGTTTGGTGCCTGATTTCAAAGGAATTTTGTGAGTGATCACAGTCTCTTCTCGGCGGCAGGTCTGTTAGGGGCTCCAAAACAGAAGGAAATTCCCGTAGAAGGCGGCGGATAAAAGCTGGGAGTTCTGAAACAGTGCAGGCTGCAATGTGGGGTTGTTCGGTTAGCCAAACGAGCCAACATTGATCAACTATCGTCAGTTTGAGGGATGCTAAGGACGTCACCTGGCGCCGAACAAGCACGGGAATGCCACGAACTATGATGGGAATGGTGTTGTACACGAAGGACACTGTGAGGGTGGCCCAATTGGTCTTAACTTCGCCCAGTGTTGCCAACCACGAAATGCCCAAGATAATGTCCACCCCTGTAACCGGAAATACGTACGCGGGAATCTGGAAATCTTGCGACGCTATGGATAGGTGAAGATCAGTACATAAGTCAGTCGTCAAGACCTGGTTTCCGTCCCCCAATTTAACTGGTAATGTGGCAGTAGTGTCAACTAGAATATTAAGCCGAGTTACGATCCATGGTGCGATGAAACAGTGGGTGGCCCCGCTATCAATCATGATGGCAACCTGATGCTCTCCGATTGTGCCCATAATCTTAAATGTTTGGGGACCATCGAACCCGCACGCAGTGGAAGTGAAGAGCTCCAATGGCGGTTCAACTCCCGTGTCATCCGGAACAGCGTTGACATTGAATTCATGGAACACCCCACCTTTAGAGAATCGAGGTCGTCCAAAATAACCATAACTCTGAAGGATTTTTGTGAACATTCGTGGGTTGGTGAGTATGGCTGTCGGCATTTAAAGCAAAGTCCCCGAGAACGTAAGTCCAAATATTCTAAGTGTTGCATTTGTCGCATCGACCGATTTCGGTTTGGGGTGGTTGAGGACGAGGAGTCGGATGTCGATCGGCTAGAAGTTTGAGGAATGCCTGTCCGAGGTGCAGCGGACTACTGGTTTCCGGGGCCTGAGCCAGAGGCCGGCTGAAAGTTAGGGGTCGAAGACGAAAGAGGCGGTCGGGAGTTCGACGACCAATAAGGCGAGGAACGGGAGGAGCCGATCTTGGGAGTGTTCACATCGCGCTCAATTTCGCGGGCGAGGTGCATTGTGGTATCAATGTCCTCGGCATCTTTGGAGCGAATGCGAAACTGAATATATTCGCGTAGGCCATTCAAGAATAACCCCAAAGCGATGGAGTCTGACAATTCCGGAATTACTGAGAGGCGCGCAATAAAGATGTTGACATATTTATCAACCGTGGCAGTTTGGTGGGTAGCAGCTAGGGTTTCGTACGAATTAGTGCGCGAATCGTCCCCATATCGACGAAGTAACTTAATCGTAAGTCGTGGCCACATAAGATCTGGTATGCGATTGATCGTCCATTGTAACCAGTGAAGGGTGTTCCCTTCCATAACAATCAACACCATATTTACTCGCTTATCTGAGGGCGCGTTGTGGACGGTAAAGAACTACTCGACGCGGGATAACCAAGCCGAAGGGTCGGTGCCAGAAAAGTGTGGAAGGTCCAACGAAAAATGGGGCCGAGGGGGCCATGTATTGGGAACATGGGGGTTGGCCGAACCGGCTTGGCAGCGGCGGATGAAGATACACCTGGGGCCGGGAAGTGTTTTGGGGTGGGGGTCGCGTTGGTCGAAGAAGAGTCAATATGGAGAGGGCCTTTATCTTTCAACAATCTTAATAACGAATCTTGAATTTTTTTAATGGAATTTCGCATAACAAGCATATCGGTTTGAAGAGTAGTAACGACAGCATCATTGTAGGCTGCTGTAGCATCAAGGCGAGTCGCGACGAAATCGTGGGAGCCGCTGAAGAGGTTACTCCCTTCTCTAACTGTGCGAGTCCGGCCTCTACAACATCGAGACGTGCCTCACTTCTCGTCATACTTGTCGTCCCGCAAAACGAATACGTCCCGACTAGTGCTCATGGTTTGACGTAACGTTTTCAAAGGTAAAACGATTTTCGTCTCTATACGAGCAGGACCGCAACATATAGAGTTCCAATGAACTGAATCGACACGAAAACTGGACTGCACTTTATATGCTCGATGCAAATATGTATGATGTTATGATTTTTTCTAGGAAATCAAGTGTTGTGTCTTTGTGTGAGTGTGTATGAGTTTGTTTGCAACATAAAACTTGCACCCTATTTATAGGCATGTTCCAACATGTGAGGGATCTCCACATTTATTATAACACTCATACTATTTGTAACCCCTTGTGGTTACAAGATTTAATTATGACATTCATGGGTTTTGTAACTCCTTTGCGGTTATAAATTCATTTCTGAAACGTCTATGAACTTGGACACTCAAACGTTCAAGTTCATCTCAATTCGTAATACCAATGTACCTAGACATCCCCAACGTCCAAATTCATCATAGTTCAAATTAAACTTAAATTCATTTGGGTTAACCCAATTTCGAATTGGACTTCAATTTTCTAGAAGCTTGATTTGTATTGGCCAAACCCAAATTTTCAAGTTCCAAAATTATATAAGGGCCTGAAAGCCCACAAACAACAAGCTCAAAACTAGGCTTAAGCTCAATCAGACAAGCAAACATGTGAATCTGTATAGACTATTGGATTGCTCCTTAGTCATTATGATTTGAACTATTGTAATATCCTCTTATTTATAAGGAGTAATTAGCCTCATTAAACATTCAAAGTTTCAATGTGGGACAATTATCATGATGGAACACATTATCTCATAAAGTGTATTATTTGACGTTTCAATTTCGTGAATTAATTTCTCACCCACCGAAATTCGATTTTGAGATATTAAATACACTACAATTATCTACTCCGAAAGTAGAACGATTCTTTGTCATTTAATTTCTCTAAAATTACATTTATAGTCCTCAATAAATTGATTAAAGATGAGTATTCTCCATTCTCATTTTAAAAAACAATTAATTAATTACTAACCAATTTGTCAAACAAGAAAAGCACGCTTAATATGGAAGCTATTGAATTGATTTGAACATATCTATCTAATTTATAAATAAAAAATATCATGTATATTATTAAAGGGGTGATTTTGTGTGAAATATTGCATATATATATGCATCAGCCCAACTCACACTCACATTTTTTTATAAATACATCCACTGACAGCCCAATTCATACCCACATTCTTTATAAATACACCAACTGACAGTCCAGTTCACACCCACATTTTTTATAAATACACCCACTGATAGAAACTGTACCTGGTCGTCTTCTCCGGGAAGTTTCCGACACCCCAGACCGCGGCCGGACGCTGCAATTTATGACGGTCTTAATCTTTAATTTTTTTTTAAATATTCTTTAATAATTATTATGGATCAAGATTATTTTGTATTGCTACATGTAATAATATATCTTAATACATGCAATAATATATGTTACTATATATTATAATGTGAGTTACTACACCAACAAAAATATTAGAAAAAAAATGTTTTACTACATACTGTAAAAAAAAAAACTGTATTACTATATAAAATAGTTTATATTATTACTACATGTAATAATGTGTTTAACTACATAAAAAAACTATATGTTACTACATACTATAGTTTGAATTACTACATTGAATAGGTGTTTGTTACTATATGTAACTACATAAAATAATATGTATTACAACATGGCTATTGTGTTTACTACATGCGATAATATATGTTACTACATATTATAATGTGAGTTACTACATCAACAAAAACACTAGAAAAAAACGTGTTACTAAATAAAAGAATTTGTATTATTATATAAAATAATTTGTGTTATTACTACATAAAATAATGTGTGTTACTACATATTACAATTTGAATTATTATATTTAATAGCCCGCGTTTGACAATAAAATAAAAAAAATCACAGAAACATGTAAAATAAACTCGGTCAAAATTAATACAAGTGGGGCGATTGACAAATATAACAATTAACTCAAATGAATTAATGGTGGCCCAATAACATATATTTTTAGCCCATTAACTTAATAATTCAATATTTCCAATCCAATTAACTTAATTGATCAATATTGCATATTGCATATAAATTTTTGTGTTTATTAAATTCTTTTATAAAAGCACTAAAAAAAACTCTAGAATCTAATTAAATTTAAAACAAATCACAGCATGTCATCATGTATCCCACCCAATATCTATTAGATTTACAATTTCAGATTAATTAACCTTAGAAGATTACTGCGTATACCCCCAAGGTCCAAACCCTAAATTACCGTTGTCGTCATTATCCTACACAAAGAGAAGTCGGCTGCCATCAAAATATGTCGCCTCAACAATGATGTATTCGCCGTCAGACTAAGCTTCATCAAACGGTCATGCCTACATTTTCAGCAAAAGGACACCGACCGGTACGCTGCATATTTTCAAAGGTCAAAATAGGTGAAAACTGAAGAGAAAGGAAGATCTCATAAGAGAAAAATATTGGTGTGAAATTTCATAATAAGAAGAAATTGAATAGAATGCATATTGAGATAATCGATAAATGTAGAAATAAAATTGAATCGAGAATTACATTGAATAGTAAAAATGATTCTCATCCCTCTTCTATATATTATATATGAGAAGGGTTACACGAGAGGTTACCAACTAATGAACAAATAGGGTTTACAAGAGTTGTTACAACCAACTAATGAACAAATCAAAACTATCTTGATCACTTTGACTTTGGTCCATATTGTTGACCATTTGAGTTG
The DNA here is from genome assembly GCA_963675135.1 of Galeopsis tetrahit. NCBI lineage: Eukaryota > Viridiplantae > Streptophyta > Magnoliopsida > Lamiales > Lamiaceae > Galeopsis > Galeopsis tetrahit. The sequence continues at coordinate 65,165,288 of OY776133.1, forward strand.
TTCTCTTCACACCCTCCCACAAGATGGAAAAAACTGAGAAATTGCAACTTTGCCAAACTAGATTACATACACAATATTTTGGTGCAAACTGAAAATAGCATAGTATGATGTGATAAAAGGAACTTTTAATTTCTTCCAGGCTTGCTTCTTTGCCTTGGAAGCAGTTGTAAGCCTTTAAGGCAATTTACATGCATATATCTCTCCACCATTTCAAGAATGCACAAACAAAAGCAATAAATAATGATAGAATCGTGATAAACACGAAATATAGAATCGTGTCTAAATCTTGATAGACACGAAGAGAAAAAATTGAGTATATAACTCTAGAATATAGAAAATAGAGAATTCTTAAATTTGTAGGGCAGAAAAGTCGAGTATAGAACTCTAAAAAATCGATCGAAGAACACAATAGAATTTGATTGAATCAAGATGAAATCGAATCTAAGATTCACGAGCATAGAACCCGCAAAGAGATGAATATAAAATTCAAGAAACTCAAAAACATGTCGAATCAATATGAAATCGAATCCAAAATTCATGACCATAAAACCCGTAAAGAAGAAATCTCGAAAAGAAAAAAAAAAACAGGATAGAAATCCAAACCCATAAAATATTTGGCAGAAATGAGTATAGAAACTCAAGAAAATTAAGAAATGAGTATAGAACTCAAGAAATTCATCCAAATCGAATTGCGGAAACGTACCTAGATCGACAAACTTGTTTAATCGATCATAAATTGATCGATGCATAGCTCTAGTACGATGTGAAATTTGTTAACAAGAAAAAATTGAATAGAATGCATATTGACTCGAAAAATGTAGAAATGAAATTGAATCGAGAATTACATTGAATTGAATAATAAAAATGATTTTATCCTTCCTCTATATCAGAGAAGGGTTACAAAAGAGGTACCAACCAACTAATGAACAAAGAGGGTTTACAAGAGTCGTTACAACCAACTAATGAACAAACTAAAACTATCTTGATCACTTTGACTTGACCTTCTACATATTGTTGACCATTTGAGAAAACTAAATGATTTATAGATAAGACCAATGAGAAGCTTTTTAAAAAGTTTCTTGACCGGATGTTTAAGTTTTTTACTTGGAGAACAAATGTTGGAGAAAGATGAAAAAATGGAAATGAAATTGAAATATGTATTTTCAAACATATTGTGACGCAGCAGGAACTATACTTCAATTGATACACTCAAGAATGCGATCCAAGAACATACAATAAAATAACCAAGAACTCTTATTTGATAATCCTCAGCCTGTAACCCACAATTGTTTTAATCTCAATTCATCAACCCCTTATAAATCGTGTTTTTGGTGAAACAAGATTAAGTAATAATACAAAAGAGGCAAGGTTCTTGGATGAAAATTCTGGTGGAGGAAGAATAAGAGGTAAAACTAAAGGTAGAACAGAATCTGACTTGTGGGCACAAATCTGAATTGGATATCTACCTTGAAGAAGGCCTGTATATTTGCAATGAAGAATTGGATGTTGATTTCAATGTCTTGGATTGGTGGAAAATGAATACTTTGAAGTTTCAGACCCTATCTAATATGGCACGAGATATATTATCTATTCCCATAACAAATGTTGCTTCAGAATCTGCTTTTAGTGCTGGAGGAAGAGTTCTTGATCAATATCGAAGTTCTTTAAAGCCTGAGACTGTTCAAGCAATTATATGTACAGGGGATTGGTTGCGTTCTGAGTGGAAGGTTGCAAAACTTGAAGAGGTATTTTTACTTTATACACAATTGTATTTTTAAAGAATGAAGTTATGTTAAATAACATATATTTATATATATATGTAGCTTGATGATGAGGACATGCAAAAAGTTAACTTAAGTGATGCTACATAAAGTAAAGTTGGAGGTAATCTAGTTTTACTTATACAATAAACAATATTCTTAATTTTGTCATCTTATTTTTTGTAGGTAATCTCTATGAACGTGTTCAACAAGTTGGAGTATCATATATTAAGATTTTCATTAGATTATGCAGTTTTTTTTCTTTGGTGTAATGAGACTCAGTTTTATTAATGAATTTTGGAGTTGTTTAATTATCAGATTTGTTCATTTTTTCTCAATTAAATAGAATATTTGAGTTGCTTACTTGTTTTATTACCAATTGTGCAATTTGTGCTAGATTTAATTACCATTTATAAGCATTGTGTCATTTGACTTTGGAGCTGGTTGGATTTAAAAGAACTTAGGTGCTCAAAATTCAATTATAGAAATGGATTTATCAACCCAGAATGTTCCAGGAGTTTAAAGGAATAAGGTAAGGTTGATGTAACTTTTTCTTTTGGTTTTTTCTTACTTTTTGCTTCTGTTCTCAACTATTGTATTTTGGGACATGCCCTATAGCAATTTCTCACTTACCCCTTTAATATATTGCTTGTTTACTAATTAAAATAAAGAAAACAGGACAATAGCAGAAAAAATGGGACTGCAGCTGCAACATTGCAGCAAAAAAGTACAACACCTCAGCAGCATTGCAGAAAAAAGGACAACAAAGTGCAGAAAAAGTGTACTACAGCCTGAAGGTTTTAGTTGACTGCAACATTGTGTCACCATCGAGCCGAGTCGAGCAGCTTATGAACAAAATCACCTTCATTCGAGCCGAGTTCAAACACCAGATTTGTGGCTCGCTTCAGCTCGAGCCGAGCCGAGTTTCATAGCCTTGAAATTCGAGCCGAGCTTGTACATAATAGTGTTTGGTTTGTCTGGGCTCGTTTTCAGCCCTACACACGACCTTATAACTCGCAGCAGCCTCCAAATTAGCTCGCGTGGACCTGCTGTAATGACTCAACGAACTCGCGAGCTGTGCCATGAGGTCTTGTGTGGGATGGAAGGACGAGCAAGTCCAACGGACCTTGCGGCACAATAGTATATACAACCTGAAATGGGGCATAGTCCGTGCTTCTATTCTTCCCAGCGTTGTGGGCAAATTCAGCCTGCGCTAACTTGAGGTCCCACGTTCGTAAATTGTCACCGACCAAGCATTTGAGTAAATTCCCAAGGGACCTATTTACCACCTCTGTTTGACCGTCCGTTTGTGGATGGTAAGCGTTGCTAAAGCTCAATGTCGTGTTCACCATACGCCAAAGACTCCTCCAAAAGTGGCTGAGAAATCGCGTGTCTCTATCCGAAACAATGGATTGGGGCAGGCCGTGCAAGTGATTCGGGTGGAATTTACACGTTTTAGGGGCACACGTGAGGTGTATTTTGATATGGATTTCATTGAATTATGCATGGAATATGATTATTTAAGCCAAAATGAGAGAAAGGTTGTGTTTTGTCGATTTTGTAGGTAAAACGATGGAATTTGGAGCAAAACACATACCACAAGTGATTGGACTGGAAAGAGGAGTGCACGGTTGGATTCGTCTCGGAAAACGGAGTGGATTAGCTAAAGGAATCAAGTCAATCCGACACCCGAGGCGAAAGTTATGCACGAAACGAGAAAAGCCGAAATCAAAGTACAAGGCAATTCGGCCGAGTGACCTTACTCGGCCGAATCTGCGAGTTCAGCCTCGACTGCGCACACGGCCGAGTGACCTTACTCGGCCGAATCTGCGAGTTGGCCTCGACTGCGCACACGGCCGAGTGATGTTACTCGGCCGAATCTGCGATTTTGGGATTTACTGCGCACTCGGCCGAGTAACGCGCATACCCTGTTTTTTTGTGAAGATTCGACTAACACCCCAACTCGGCCGAGTGACCCCAACTCGGCCGAGTCACTCCCAAATTCGGTGCCAAACGCGTGTTTTCTCCATTTTCGAGGGACTAACTTGCAAAGATCATATCCAAACCCTACCCCAACACTATAAATACACCACTTCTTAAACTTCACACCATCTTACCCCTCTCTCAAGAATTCTTACACACATCAACACACATTTGGAGGTTTTGGGCCATATCTTCTTCAATTCAACACCAAATCATGCAAGGGAGGAGCCACTAGCTTGGGAATTCATTTCCCCACCACACCACAGCCTAAGCTTTCTCTTATTTTCAGTTTTTAGTGCTTTGATCTTTGTCTATTTTGTAATTTCATTATGATTGTAGTTGGCTAAACACTTTGTGATTCTAAAGCCATGTAAATACTTTTGTTGAAGTTTATGAATTAATGTTTTGATTATTTGGTGTTTGTGTGGCTTAATTCTATTTGGATGCTTGGTTTTTGTTGTAAAGCATGTCATTATATGTACAATGATGATGTGTTGATCATAGTTGATTGAATTAGGTTGAGAAATCTAGTTTGGTGAATTGATTGCAAGCATTTGACCTAATTTTATTGTGAGATTGAAAGATAAACAATGATTAGGAAGATGTGTGATGATCTTAGGAGCTTGATTGGGACTTATTGTGCAACTTAGGTAGAGATACTAGGTTGTGTAGTATTTCCTTTGAATTACTTGGATCGAAAGAACTTTTAATTCATTATTACGTGATCAATCTTATAGACAAAGCATGAACACCACTTAGGTAGATTATTAATCATAGATGGATACATTAGTGTTGCATGTGCTTTAGGATCCACTTTCTCTTAATTGAGTTTTCACCTATTTCACTTTCATTTCTTGAGTCACATGTTAGTAGATCGATTTTCATTACTCTTTGTTACTTGTTTGTGACAATTTGATAGGTAATTTTAGAGTAATTCAATATCCAATCTATTCGATCACGTCTACTTAGAACTCGATTAGCAAACTACCACTTTTACGCTTAACCTCCCTGTGGGATCGACCTCGTGCTTATCACGCTACAATAGACGTCGTACACTTGCGGTTGTTTATTTAGTGTTGCATAACACGTGTATCAAGTTTATGGCGCCGCTGCCGGGGAGGTTTTTATAAGCTCTAGAGTGTAGGCTAGGAGAGTTTTAGTTTAGACAATTTACTTGCTTTCTTTATTTGCAAAAATCCAAAAATATTTGTTTGGTTTATTTTGATTTCACTTGTGATTCTTACTTTCTTTTGAATGTTTTTCTAGATATGGCATATGATCACCCGAGCTAGGAGAAATCAACAAGAGTTGCAACCTCTAGACCCGGAAATCGAAGCTCGTTGTCGAAGACAAAACGCCGAAAGAAGAAGGTTTGAATTGGAAGCCATGAATAGAAGAGAGAATCCAATAGTGGAAGAAGAAAGGAACCAAGAGGATATTGGAGGCATAGTGGAGCCAAATGGGAATGGTGGTAATCGACCACAAGGAGGTATAAGAGATAACCTCAACCGGAGGAATGAAGGGAATGTCAATGTGGAAGGAGATGGAGAGCAACGGGAGGAAAACGGGAATCAAAGAGTCTTGAGAGATCACTTCCGCCCTATCCCTAGACCATATGGAGGAGCGGGTCGGGAACCCGTTGATGCTCATAACTTTGAGCTCAAGCCGGCCTTAATCATGATGGTTCAAAACAACCAATTTGG